>OZ038453.1:5317938-5386033 GCA_964036195.1 Sphaerolaimus hirsutus | reverse complement strand
CCTTCAACATAGTGTGCATTTATCTTAAATACAAAAAATGTTTGATATTTGATAAGCATATTATTGAGCTTGTTGGTTTGCAGAGGGTCTAGTATTTATAAATTTGTAGAAAAAGTGGGACCAGAAACCATTACTGCAAATTGGGGGGTGGGGTACCAATTTACACTGAAAATCAAAATTTTCCATCAATATTGATATTTGCAAAAGCCCATCAAATATTTCATTAATGGTAGTAGAGTGTTTCCATTCCACTTTAAGGGATGCCGATGATCTGTTTGCACCATGTGGAGAGGTCCAATCAGTTTGAAAATCTATTTTATAAAACTTTTTTAAAGTTGATAAGAAAATCCAAAAAAATGCTCAATGTCACTTTTTCAAAACACTACCCTCACAATTTTAATTATTGTGATTGTGCCTACCAGTTTTACATTGTTAGTTATGACATATAATGAGGCATTTTTCAAGCATTGGTAGGTTTCATCTCATTGTCGATCGGACATAATTACAACACCTGTTTCAAATGATAGTTGATGTAGCACAATATTACCTACAGTTAATTTTGGTGCCCTCTGGCACAATATTTTTGTAGTTTGAGTTGTCAGATGTAAGTTCCATACATGTATGGTAGAATGTGTTTGCATGCTTATGAAAGAAAATTTTTCCATTATGTGCACGGAACTGTCGCACTGATAGTACTTTTTTCTGAAAAATATTACTCATTATGCATGAATCTGATATGGACTGGACTTAAATGACTTGACTATCAGCCAAAAATATCATATGGTGTATGTACCCACCCCCACAGCACCAACTCTTACAACAGTCGGTTTCTTTCTTTACAGTCACTGTTTACTGTGGGAAGTTTATGCACGTGAAAAACGCCTCTAAATTTAGCTGCATGCAGCTGAATGCTCTCAAATTTGGGGTGCAGGTGGATTACATCTACCCCTACCTATCACTAGCCCATAACCTTCAGTGGCTTCCCTGTCCAAGTATATTAAAGAAAAAATGCCAGGTGAACGACCGGTCGGTTTCTTTCTTTACGCGATTTATGATTTTTTACCAGGACATGATGCATTACATTTATTTTTAACTTTATTTAGCTGAACATGAGAGTTTCTTAATGGTTGAAGTCAAACCAAATCATATATTTAAATATATCATATTTGTGATCACATATAAACTACTGCAATCAAATTTCATAAAAGTTAGATTGTGCTGAATCAAGTTTTAAAGGTACAGTATTTAAAAGTGCAGTGTTCATCACAACTGAAACATTGTGCTGTCTCATAAATAGGACATAATTTGAAATCATTATCTGAATATTTAGTGATGTGAAAATGATGTGGTGCTTTGATGTTACTATTGTGCAGTGAAAAAAGTTATTTACATACACCACTCAAGTTTTGTCCTACTGTATTTCCTCGAAATACTCCCCTCAAAGTATCCCCCATCAAAATAGACAGTATAAACTTATAAGCCCCCTCTCAAAAAATACCCCCCAAATTCAGTGTATAGAGAACGTATTTATATGACAAAAGATTTGGGAAACGCAGAACACACAGTGAAAAATATCAGTGTCCATCAATTATCATGCCTCATCAAACACTCGATCAAAATAGCCAGGCCACTTGGATGTGTCACACTCCAACTCTGCATCCACATCTGCAAATTTCTCCCAGTCAGTTTTTGGCTTTGTTCTTGCTGTTACTGGTGCTGTCTCTGTTGCCTGCGCTTTCTCTGTTGTCTCTGTTGTCTGTGCTTTTACCAGTGTCTCTGTTGTCTGTGCCTTCTCTATTGTCTCCGTTGTCTGTGCCTTCTCAATGGTCTCTGTTGTCTGTGCTTTCTCCAGTGTCTGAGTGGTTTGTGCTTTCTCTGTTGTCTGTGTTGTCTGCACTTTCTCCAGTGTCTCTGTTGTCTGTGCTTTTACCAGTGTCTCTGTTGTCTGTGCCTTCTCTATTGTCTCCGTTGTCTGTGCCTTCTCAATGGTCTCTGTTGTCTGTGCTTTCTCCAGTGTCTGAGTGGTTTGTGCTTTCTCTGTTCTCTGTGTTGTCTGCACTTTCTCCAGTGTCTCTGTTGTCTGTGCTTTTACCAGTGTCTCTGTTGTCTGTGCCTTCTCTATTGTCTCCGTTGTCTGTGCCTTCTCAATGGTCTCTGTTGTCTGTGCTTTCTCCAGTGTCTGAGTGGTTTGTGCTTTCTCTGTTGTCTGTGTTGTCTGCACTTTCTCCAGTGTCTCTGTTGTCTGTGCTTTTACCAGTGTCTCTGTTGTCTGTGCCTTCTCTATTGTCTCCGTTGTCTGTGCCTTCTCAATGGTCTCTGTTGTCTGTGCTTTCTCCAGTGTCTGAGTGGTTTGTGCTTTCTCTGTTGTCTGTGTTGTCTGCACTTTCTCCAGTGTCTCTGTTGTCTGTGCTTCCTCCACTTTTTCTGCTGTCTGTGTTTTCTCTGTTGTTGCCATTGGTTCCTTTGTTGTTGCTGATATATCAACTTTCTGAGTTCAAACTGAATATTTGATTACTCGGTATTCTGACATCAAACACTTAGCTTAGAACAACTTAGCCTAAACTTAAGTATATATTTCAAAGCTTTTAGGACTTGGCATAATATATATATATATATATATATATATATATATATATATATTGAGGGTTACTTATAAATTCTCCAGGCTTTTCCAATAAAAACATGTTTTCACAGGCTCACAGCCAGTTGACAAGAGTGGCACAGCAAAATGGCAAACAGTGACAAAGCACCATCACGCAAAACCACAAAGGACATAAAACGGCAGCTTCAGCTATTGCCAGGCAGGTATGCCATGGTTATTTTACTTACACATGGTATGTATTTTTCATTACACCTGGGTGGCATTTAGAAAAAAATATATAAAATTATAATCTGACCTTGAAACATCTATAAACCCTTGAAGCATCTGGAGTTCCAGAACCTTTAATTTTAGTTCTGTACAATTTTCCTGTGTCCTGTTTTTCTTGTGTGTAGTACTCATCAGTAAACTCTGTAGAACTTGCTGTAGATAAGAAATGAATTTCATTTATTCATTACTATATATATTTTGTACTTTTTATTATTTTTTGAGGTATTTTTGAAGAATTCTAAAATACAAATAGATATAAACATTTGAAAGAGAGATTGATTAATATCTACCGTATTTCCACGAAATCCCCCCCCCCCTCGAAATCCCCCCCCCCTCATTTGACCCCCGTTTGACACTCGAGACCACTATGAAACAATCACCCCCCCCCTCGAAATACCCCCCCCCCAGATTGAGTGTAAAGAGAACGTACATGACAAAATACTGCTGTTTGTGTTCTGCATGGTGCAGAACACACGTTAAAACAATGTCGGAATCACGTTAGAACAGTGTTTATACCATCTACATACTTATATTAGTCCACATGAGTCTATACGTGTCAGTTATTGATGCATTTTTCTACCCCAGCACACATCACAAACAACGGTTTTGTACTAGGATTTGAAAAAATTTCTGGCGAAAAAATCACCCCCCCCCCTCTCGGGAGCACTATGAAACAATCACGGGTATTTCGAGGAAATACGGTATTTTTGAGAAGTTCGCTGAGATTATTTTCAACTTACAATTTTTACAAAAATTAACCATTTTTGGAACATATATTACAGATTACAAACCAGAATGTTCCAAATGTAAGTAATTTTGCAAATTGAATCAATCCTTTTTTGCAGGCTAAAGGTGTATTGGACAACTGTTCTCAATTTTGGAATCATTTTATAGATGCGAATGGCATGCAATCATAGCTAGAATATGAAAATATCAAAAGTATTAGAAAAATGTTGATACTTTCAAAATTTCAAAATTTTAAAATCAAAAATCTCATCAGGAGGCAATCCCGGAAGTTGACAAGTACTTTACTCTTGACCCTTGACCTGACTCTTGACTTCACTCTTGACTGTTGCCTTTACCCTTGACTTTGTCACTTGTGGAACTGACACCAAGGGCCTAAAGTGTCACTGTGTATCCAAATCTTTATTTTGTTTATCCAAATTCATTTCTTTTTGTATCTGATCTTCTGCTCAACAGAAAATTTTGATACACAAACAAAAGTATTGCATACACAACTGCCCCCTGGTGCTTGTTCTGCAAGTGGCAAATTCAAGAGTCCAGAGTAGAGTACTTGTCCACTTGCAGGAGTGTGCCTTGCTCAGACTTTGCATAGCCACACTTTGTTTCTGATTCTAAACAGCTGAAAATTTTACTCAATCCTGCCATGTTGCTGGGCAGGCATCAAAATGCAATATACACAAAGTGTGATATTTCTGTAGTAATCAAGTTAAATCTGAATGTAAAAAGTTTCTGAAAGAATGCCAATCTGCTCAGTATTTTACTATACCAATACTGTTAAATTACAAGTGACCACTGTGCATTCTGTTTAAAGGTAACTGTAACATGCCTGCATCTGTGTCTTTTGAGTGGGGGAGGCATGTAATCTCAACATCCATTGTTCCCATCCAGTTCCAACCTGTATTGTACTTTGCCCACTGTTCATCACGTATGTTGTAATCATTCTTTTCAATCTATGGGATGCAAAGTAAAAGATAAGATAAACTGTAAATATTTTGTAATCCTTAATATTTGTTTGACACATTTATTGATTTTTTATAATAAAATAATGATCAAAATATTGACTACACAGTAATGGGAACAATGCCACCACACTCAATGCAATAGTGTTCAAAGCTTTTTTAAACTCAACTGCAGGGTTGGCAAACTGGGGGTGAAAAAATATAATTGAAATTTTAGTAAAATTTGGAAAATTTAAAAAATAGTGTAATTATAATTAATTTAATAATGATAAGTTTAATTTAAAATTAAGCTTATGAGAATGGCTGGCAGAATCTAAGAAAAACACCAGAACACCTTTACCTAAACTTTTTCGTTTTAGAAGCATTTTTCGTCAGGCACTAGATAAAAAAATGTTTGCCTTTATGCACATTTTTATGATACATGAGGAAGCACTTGCACCGCTGAAGCATTGGGAAGTATCAGTGTGAAAAAAACCCGTCACAATGATTCATCATGCTTTCATATTGCGCTGCAGCAATTTTGCCAGTTTGCCAATGACCTTGATTTTCTAAACCTATATATTTTCGAGAGAACTGCGTGCAAAGGATGCCTAATGCAAAAGATAGGGGCACAATCACAGCCTCATTTTTTGCCCAATTCGTGTGTGTTTTTGCACACAATGCAGTCACTATTTATTAGTACAAAATGCCCTTTACAAACACGTTACAATTGTGACAAACAGGGTTAGTAGATGGCAAAGTTGCTTCCCAAGAATGCAATTGCACATGTATAGGGGGTGAACTTGAGTTTTTAGGGGCTGAGTTTTCAATTCAGGGTTGAGTTGATGGGTGTTTATAAATTAGGGTTGAGTTGACAGAAGTTTAAAAATAAGGGGCTGTTGACACAAGTTTACAAATTAGAGGCTGAGTTTATGGGAGTTGAGTTGATGGGTGTTTGCCAAATTTGGGGCTGAGTTTATGGGAGTTAACAATAACATTACCATAATCCTTCAGTGAGGCCCCCGGGGCTAAAAAATATAAATTGTGATATGATGCATTTGTGGGTTACTGATTACAATGATTTGAAATATGCACTCCATTCTGACAGTACATTACCATAACCCTGAAATTGAATCCCTGGGGCCAACTTTCAAATTGTGAAATGATGCATTGTGGGTTTCTAATTGCACTGATTTGATATATAATGCACTCCATTTTGACACTACATAACCCTGAAAACTACATGACCATAACCCTGAAAATGAACCTCTGGAACCAAAAACTTTTAATTTGTGAAATCATTAATTCTTGGGTTTCTGATTGCACTGATTTGATATATGCACTCCATTTTGACACTACATTACCATAACCATAAAAATGAACCCATGGGGCCAAATACTTTCAATTTGAGAAATGATGCATTTTTGGGTTTCTGATAGCACTAATTTAAAATATGCACTTCATTTTGACACTACATTACCATAACCCTAAAAATGAACCCATGGAGCCAAATACTTTCAATTTGAGAAATAATGCATTGTCGGGTTTCTGATAGCACTAATTTAAAATATGCACTTCATTTTGACACTACATTACCATAACCCTAAAAATGAACCTCCTGGGCCAAAAACTTTCAATTTGAGAAATAATGCATTTTCGGGTTTCTGATAGCACTAATTTAAAATATGCACTTCATTTTGACACTACATTACCATAACCCTAAAAATGAACCCCCTGGGCCAAAAACTTTCAAATCATAAAATGATGGATTTGTGGGTTTCTGAGTGTAACGATTTCAAATATGCCCAGGGCTTCAAAAATTAGAAATTGTGAAATGATTCAATGTGGGTTTCTGATTACACTGATTTGAAATATGCACTCCATTTTGACACTACATAACCCTGAAAACTACATAACCATAACCCTGAAAATGAACCTCTGGAGCCAAAAACTTTCAATTTGTGAAATCATTCATTTTTGGGTTTCTGATTGCACTCATTTGAAATATGCATTTCATTTTGACACTACATTACCATAACCCTAAAAATGAACCCCCTGGGCTGAAAACTTTCAAATCATAAAATGATGCATTTGTGGGTTTCTGACTGTAGCAATTTCAAATATGCACTCCATTTTGACACTAAATTACTAAAACCCTGAAATTGAACCCCTAGACCCAACAATTTCAAATTGTGAAATGATGCATTTTGCAGGTTTCTAATTGCACTGATTCGACATGACTCAATTTCAACTCTACATTACTGTAAGCCTTAAATTGAAAATTGAAAATAAATTAGAAATTGTGAAATGATGCATTTCTGGCTTTTTGATTGCCTTGATTTGAAAAATGCACTTCATTTTGACACTACATTACCATAACCCTGAAAATGAACCCCCAGGGCTAAAAATTTTCAAATCATAAAATGATGTGTTTGTGGGTTTCTGATTGTAGCGATTTCAAATATACACTCAATTTTTACACCACATTACTAAAACCCTGATAATGAACCCCTGGGCCCAAAAACTTTCAATTTGTGAAATGATGCATTTGTGGGTTTTTTATTGCAGTGATTTGAGATGTGCACTCCATTTCTACTCTACATAACCATAACCTTTAAGTCTAACCCCTGGGGCTAAAAAATTGAAGATTGTGAATTGATGCATTTGTGGATTGATGCTAGCGATTATTTCAAATATTCATTCTATTTTGACACTACATTACCATAAACCTGAAAATGAGTTTACAGGAGTTTCCAAATTAGGGACTGAGTTTATGGGAGTTTCCAAATTAGGGGCTGAGTCTATGGGAGTTTCCAAATTAGGGGCTGAGTTTACAGGAGTTTCCAAACTAGGGGCTGTGTTTACAGGATTTAGAGGGGGTCCCCATGGGGTGCCATTTTTGGGGGGTCTCCAGGGGGTGCCATTTTTTGGAGGCACATATGCGGGATCCATTTCAAGGGGGTCCCCATGGGATGCCATTTTTTGGGTGGTCCCCAGTGGTGCCGTTTTTTGTTGGTCCTTAGGGGGGTGCTATATTTTTTTGTGGGGGGGGGGTCCATAGGGGGTGCCATTTTTGGGGGGGGGTCCCCAGGGGGTGCCATTTTTGGAGAGTCCCCAGGGGGAGCCAACTTTGGGTGGGTCCCCAGGGGGTGCCATTTTTGTGGCGGTTCCTAGGGGGTGCCATGTTTGGGGGGTCCCCAGGGGGTGCCATTTTTGGGGGGTCCCTAGGGGGTGCTATTTTTGGGGGTCCCTAAGGGGTGCCATTTTTTGGTGGTCCTCAGGGGGTGCCATATTTGTGGGGCCCTAGGGGGTCCCATTTTTGGGCAGTTCCCAGGGGGTGCCACTTTTGGGGGGTTCCCTGGGTGATGCCATTTGGAGGGGGGTCCCCACTGGGGTGTCAGTTTTTGCAAGCCTCTGAGTAGTGGGTACCTATAGCAGGATTCTCTCCAACCTTCAGTTGGGTTTTGTGGTTCTCTACAATTAATACCACAAGGATTTACAAACACAAAAAGAACAGCAAAGCACAAATGTAACCAATTTAAGATAACAACAAATTTTGACACCTTGCAAAAACCACACTATCATATCACAAAACCTATACCACACAAAATGCACACTGCCCAACCATTTTACAGAAGTTTACAAAAAATCCATTCCAAAACATTGCATCTTTGGTATTGGTCTTGTTATTGTTGGTACATTACATACCGCATTTCAAAACACATGCCTAGCATGTGGGCAAACTTAACTAAACTATCATATTTCCTCCAATGGTATTAATTGTAGAGAACCACAAAACCTGACCGAAGGTCGGAGAGAATCCTGCTAGTGTTTACACAATCTTACACTGTAGGCAGGCTGTCCGCGCCGGAAACGCGTAGTGTTTCCAGTGCGTTTATTGCAGCGCGCCCGCCAAAATGGCAAGCGCTTTAACGGCCGCGCACTAAAGTGTTTGCGGGGGGGAGTCGCTTTAGCGCGCGTGGTTCCCGGGCGGGAGTCGCGCAGCGCATGTGCCACCTGCGCGCTTGCGGGGGGGAGACGCTTTAGGAGCACGCGTCTCCTAAGTTGCAAACACTTTAAGAAAACATTGGCTGCGTGTTTGCAGCCGGGAACCGCTTTAACGGTTATCGAATGTTTGGTGCTTTGGTATTAACATGTGGCCCAAGTCAAGTATTATTAGATATTTTCATCTCTTTCAAGTATAATTCAATCTCGCAGGAACACTTTGAGAAAACATAAATATTTTTGAAACTTGTTTATTTTTTCGGATGTTTGTAAAAAATCAATTTCTAAGATTTTGTCAATGCTAAAATGTCAATGGAAAAATCCAGTGTCAAGAAAATTATTTAGAAAATCCATTTCTGGGCCGCACTGTACACAAAACCACCCATGTAGCGATGATTGGATGATTGTGATGATTGTGATTGCGCACAGAGAGCATATTTATCTGCAAGGTGGCCCAAATAAGTTTTTTTTTTTCTTTAGTTTTCTAAGTTTCTGTTTTGTCATGTCATAATGATATACAACATCGTTGTTAAAATACAAAAATACAAAATCCGAAAATTCATAACACCTTTTCCCTTTCAAACAAAAACAAAAACACAAACAAAAATGTCCATTAATCGTTTAACCACCCTGTAATTCATCAAATGGATAACAGAGTGAAGTATTATACACAGTTCCTTTGGCTGTTTGAATCAAGGGACTATTTTGACATTTTCAAAGCAGTGTGGCTCAAGAATTAAAATATGGTGGCTCAATAAGATTGGCTAGATTAATTGATGTGCTTAGTGCTTTGATATGATGAAGTTCATAAGGTGCTTGTCAATATGTTATCTTAGCTTTCTAAACTATTTCACTCTTTCAAATAATGTCTTTGATGACACTTTTTGAATATTACAATTTTGGCAAAAAAATCATCAAGCCAATTTTTTATTACTATGCATTATTGGGACACCATGCATGCAAACATGAATTGGCGTTAGTTCTCTGCAGCGCTGGGGCAAATCAAGATAAGGCTTATCGTCGCTAACGATGGCAAAAAAATATTCAAAAATTCGAAAATGTTTTCAAATTTTCGAATTTTTTCAGAATTTTCGAATTTTTATTTCACCCCAGTTGCCACTTTCAGTTCCAGATTCTGTAAAATGAGGGGTTGGGGTATTCCCAACAAATACAGTGAGTTTAAAAAAGTTATCCAAACATGAAAACAGTCCAAATACTGTTTTTAAAGCTTCAATTTCAATATTTTCACCAAAAAATCCGAAAACCAGCCAAAAAATTCGAAAATTGTCCAAAAAGATTCGAAAATTCAAAAATTTGAAAATTAAATTCTAAAATTAAAAAATTCGAAAATTGAATTCAAAAATTAATTTGAGGAAAAATTCGAAAATTCAACAATTCAGTTTGGAAAAAAACACTTAAAAATTTAAATACTTTTTTTCGGAGGGTTTGCCATCGTTAATCGTCCCGCAGCCGCACTGCTGCTAAACAATCGCGCCACCCCGGCCGGCCGCAGAATGCCACTCGCCCATCGGCGGAAAGTGTGCATTTGGGGGGGGGGGTTGGATGGAAATGCGAAAATATGGGAATTGCTGATAAGGGGGCAGTCGCGCAACCTGTAAACTGTCAAATGTGCAAAGTGCAAAGTGTCTAAAGTCATCGGAATTTCCCTGAAAAATTTCAAATTTCTCCAGCAATCAAATAGTCACATTCCATTGATCACGTTGCATATACTCGGCGGACATCGCACTTAGTATGGAAACCTACCATAACCCATCTGAATGATGAACCTCACTGAAAATTAAGCAAAAATTACAGTAAAAAAAATAATATTTTGCCTTTACTTTGGAACAATTTTTTACGAAAATTTATCACAAGATTTTATTCATTTAATTATGGTAGGATTCTACGCGTTCTTTGCGGTCCGTCGAGTAGACATATTGCACTCAGGGAATAAATCAATAATTAAAAATCAAAATCACTCAATGCGCGCGATTCCAGCGCGTTTATATTTTCTTAAAGCGCTTGCGGTCATGGAAACACTTTAGCAGAGGGTTTCCAGACTGCAAACACTTTAGTGCGCATGCGTCTGCGTGTTTATCATTTTGGGAACCCCGTTAAGCGGCGTGGTTCCGTGTGCAGAGTCGCGTGCGCGCATGTGCCACTGCGCGCTTGCCAATTGATAAACCCTTTAAGACCACGCGTAACGCGTTTATGTCTTAAAGGGTTTCCGTCACGGCCAGCCTGACTGTAGGTCGATCTATACACATTTTTTTGGATTGGGACACATACTTATTTCTCGCACTGTGCCATGTATGAAGTGATGGAAAAACGCCAGGAAAATGGCGCCAGGCGCCAATGGCGCCATGGCACCAGTGAGAAAGTGGGTGCCAGGCACCATGCACCAAAGGGGCCATGGCACCATTTGAAAAATAAGGGCACCAGAAAAAATACATATGTAAATACAATAAACTGTGTGCACTAAAAATGTTTCTTCAGTGCTGTGGTGCACACATTCACTTCTTTCTTCACATTGTTCAGGATGTAATAAAAAAACGAAACCAGCAACAACTTTTTCCATTGAATGATACTCACACATGACGTTCAACACAAACACAATGAAAATTGTCATTTTACAAAACAATGCATTCACTAGAAATGATTTTTCTGTTGGATGTTTTCTTGAAGTGGATGAAAATAGAATCGTGACAATTTGAATTTATACACTTTTGAGTTTGCAAATTTCAGCAGTTCATTTTTCTCAGTATTTTATTCATCAGATCAGAAAATATTTTCACTCACTCACATCCTTCCATCCGATTTTATTGTGAACTCATCCAATTACTCCAATGTGATCCAATTTCAAATATTGGCAGCAAGTAAACAAAAAATGTTTTGACCTCATGTCACATTAAAATAAAAAATCATAATTAAAGGATCAAAAAACTGACAAAAAGTAGGCCGAAACCGATGCAGTCTGGTCTCATCATGCAAATAGCAGTGCAGCAAAATATAGTGAAATTCATCCTACTTTCTGTGTCATTGCCAGTGTATTTATTTGACCTTGAACCTAGACATTTGTCCCAGAGTTGCAAATCATTAAACAGTATCATAAGTTACAGTACAGATTGTGATCATTTCCAAAAAAAAAACAATTGTTGTGCAATCAGCATTAGAGTGATAAAATATAGCTTTCATCATTTTTATATTGTAATGAAATTACAGTTTTCATATGGTAAATTTAGATTTAGATACACAGCAAAAAATGTGTGTGTGGATGCGCGGTAAAGCGTCGGGAAGTGTCTTCACGCCAACACTTCCCGAACGCTTCACCAAGCTGCCAGGGCTTCCACACACATCATGAAACTCTGCGTGAAGGCACTTCACGCTTCTTAATATGGCGCTCCCACGCAAATGTATACGCGGGGGAAGCGTGTGGAAGCGCCAGCGCCGTGAAGTGTCTTCCACATGTTTGGATGCGCGTGAAGCGCGTGGTGAAGCGCCGCTTCACGCGCATCCAGCCCGCTTCCACACGCTTCACGGATCCATTTTTTGCTGTGATATAGATATTTTGTATTTGTGTGATGTCCCTGTGTGATTTGGTGATGTCCCAATGTAGAGATGCATGACAGCCATATAAATAGTCATTCATTTGATGCGTATGAGTGTTCATAATGAGGATGCAAATTATTATTTTTCAATCTTACTCATAAGCACTTTTAAAACAAGAAATAGAACAAGATTTTGTTCCTCATTCATAAAAGTCCAGAAAATGTAATTGACAGTATTCTAAGTATAAGAATGTTCTCAAAAATGACTAAATGAAATGATCAACAACACAAAATGCCAGAAAACATCATCCAATTTTACTCCCAGGTCATGTTTTTTGAAGAAAACTGTTCACAGTCATTTACAATCGTTTGTTGGCCTTAACCCAATAGAGTTATGGGGCACTGTAATGACTAATGACCCAATAGCAGTTTTATCATCAACATATGTTGTCTAGAATGTTTAGATGGCTGCATGTTTAGATAGTTTTATTTGTTAACTACAATTTATTACATGGCACTCCTTTCAATATACAGTGTTGCCAAACAACTTCAAAATTGCTCAAAGATCATTTCATACAGCAGTTGCATTATTAAACAAAATGATTTCAATTTACCTAATGTGAAAAACTCATACAAAAGTAATTTGTCTACCTACAGTTTTGTAGAAAATTCAGAGTGCCAAATGTTTCCAAATTCAGTCACAGCGTTCAAATTTTACTTAGGGCTGCAGTTATGGTTTCCACATGTATGATATTTTTTGCAACTTGATCCGTGCATGCTAAGTTCTGTCCCTGCAATTCAGATTTATGGTTAATTAATGAATTCCATGAAATCATTTTATCAGTTAATTTTCTCTGTAGTTGGCAAACATAAAAAAAGTATTAATTCCGGCCAGTGGGTTTTCTACCCAGTTTGCTGCTCATTTTGCTGATAAAGCTGGTATTACAGATACAACGGAAAATTACAGTTTTGACACAAAATAAAAATGATTACAACAGAATGGATAAAGATATGGTGCTGTAACTTTAGAGTACGGTAGTGAGATCAATTATTTTTATTGTGTCCAAAAATCATTTTATTATCTTTGTCATTAATATGTTGTTAATTTTTCATCATTTTATTGAAAATTTTACTTGAACTATTTTACATTATATGATATTTACATTATATAGTTTTATGTCAAGTAGCATAAATTTTATGAATCATTTGATAAAAGTTTACAGTATATGATATTTTTACATGATAGTTGTATGTAATAGGCTTGAACTGTAATACAGGCTCAATTACCATTACCTGTTGTATTTATCGTCAGTATTTGCAAATTTGTACTCTTCTGATATTCTGTTATTATATTATAAAATTCTGATATTACAACACTTCTAAAGATGGAAAAAACCAACCAATTGTTTTGTATTTCTTCATGCAGACACCACGGTATCGTTTCCCTGGATCATCAAAGTCCACAAAGTTTGGTTTATCTTGATTGTAAATATTTATTTGGATTGTATTGATTTAAATTTTATTATACGTAATTGTATTCAACCTATTGTTCGCTACTGTTTTGCTACTGCAGTCAATGTGATATTGGTGGCAATTTCTATCTTACTAATAATGTATATTTTTTGACAACCTTACTTGCTCTAGATGACAATTTTACAATGAAATATTTTACTCAGTATAAGGTACATTGCTGTTGGTCATTCATAATTTAAAAGTTTACATTAGGTACAATACAATGGATTATGGGTTGGATTGATTCACACACAATTAAATAAATTTTGGTTAACTGAACCATAATGTTTTACCAAGCTGACAGATAAAGTACCCACAAAAACCAAAACATGCAAAAAGTCATGATTCTCAATTTTTAAACACTAGGATGATCATTACTATTTGAGGGTTATAGTAGCGTATTGTCCAGATGAAGGGTGTGCTTCTAAATGTACCGATCTACAAAAATACGATTTTGAGATAATCACAATTGAAAGTTTGGAGTATGCAATACCCATAGATGGGTATTGGGTATGGGAATTTTGAGTATGGCTATTTTGGCCATATTGTTGGGTATCCACATGCATGGGTATAATCATTGTTTTTACACATAACACTAGCTATATAACATTTAGTGAATCATATTTTTTGTAGTACAGTACATTGTAAAGGAACAAATTGGTAATAGCATGTAGATCAGTACCTTTTAAAGCACAAAATCAGATAGATGTAGATCGGTACTTTTACCCATAGTAAAAAAGCACAAATTGAGTTTTTGCTGCTTTTGATGTCGAGCACTTTTAGAAGCACAAAAATAAAGTGCAGATCGGTACATTTAGAAGTACAATTTTGAAAAATGGTGTAGATCGGTACTTTTAAAAATACAAAAGCTGAGAAAGCTTGTAGAATGGTACTTTTAAAATTTCAAAAACTGTATTTTGCGATTTCTTTGCTTTTTCGACCCCCCATATCTCAAAATTGAATTTCGTACCCTCCACATATTATACATATTTTTGAAGCGCATTTTTATGGGGACCCCAAAAATGGTCCTAACTCAAATTTGAAAAATTTGTAGATCGGTACTTTTAGAAGCACACCCTTCAGATAGAGCCCACAATTGAAATAAGCACTACCAGAAACCACCACATGCATTGTTTCAAGGCTTGCAATATAAGCTGCTGTGCTATGGGCAGGTATCCAGCATATATTTATACAGTAATATAGATCGTTTCAACCAAAAAAATAGTAGCATGATTTTTCATGAAAAACACTACCTTTTATAGAAAGAAGTACAAATGGGTTGACGAAACCTCCTCCTATTGTCATTGGAACCATTATGCAATAACTACATCATGTATTTGGTATGCCCTTGGAAGTTTTTTTGTTTTTCTGCACAGTATTTTTGTATTCACTCTACAGGACTCTTGGGAGATTTATATTTTTTATCAAAAATACCGTATTACCTCCAATATTATGTACCCTCTAATATAAGGTATGCCTTTTGGCCTTTTGAAATGTGACAAAATAAATATAAGGCATACTCTAATATAAGGTATACCTCTAATATAAGGTACATCTGGCTGTGTGCCAAAAGTAAAAAAATCGTGAAAACCATTGCCAAACATGGCGAACAATGATGAAAATGGTGCTGAAGGGCACACAGACAACTCTGTGTCAATTTGTATTAGGCTTGGTTCACCGTTTCGTTACATTCTAGTTTGATAAAATGAATTGCGTTGTTTTTCACTTTTGGTAACATGTTTGAAAAATCTGACAAAATCAATATAAGGTATACCTCTAATATAAGGTACCATCTAATATAAGGTATACCAAAACGCCTAAAAAACCTGACAAAATTTATATAACGTATACCTTATATTAGAGGTAATACGGTAGGTATAAGAAAATATAATAGAAAATATAATATTATTTATATGTTATCCTGATTATTTCTGTGATATATAAGTACCGTATTACCTCGAAATACCCCCAGGGGGTTTATTATTTCGCCAGCAAAATTTTAGGGGGGGATAATTCGAGGGGGGGGGGGTTTATTCGAGGGGGGGTCTATTATTTCGCCAGAAAATTTCGGAAATTCCCCATACTCAGACGTAGAAAAAACACACAATTACATGGATATATATGTGTTTATAGGCATTTATAACTGTATATACACAGTAACCCTTCTCTAACGTCACTTTATCATCAGTTTTAACGTGTGTTCTGCATTGTACAGATCACAAACTGCGGTATTTGTCATGCACGTGATCTTTACACTCAACTTTAGGGGGGGTATTTCGAGGGGGGGGTTTATTATTTCCTCAGCCAAATTTTAGGGGGGGGGGGTATTTCGAGGGGGGGTTAATTCAAGGGGGGGGGTTAATTCAATCGGGGGGGGTTAATTCGAGGTAATACGGTATATTTATTTTAAGTATATATATAATCTATTGTGCCAGCCGTTTATCCATGACCAGGGTTGGCAAAATCTCAGAAAATAATAAAAATAAAATAAAAATAAAATGGAAAATTGAAGAATAAAATAAAATAAAATAAAATGGAAAATTTCAAAATAAAAATAAAAATTGTATAAAAATTTGAATTTTTGTGAAATTTTTGTAAAATTGTATACAAATTCATATTTTTGTAAAAATTGTATAAAAATTCATATTTTTTGTAAAATATTTTTTCTGTTGTTTATAGTTCAACCTGTTCATTCTCGGAGCTGGGGCAGTCCCAAGCCATGTAAAGTGTCAAGATGTCATATGAAATGGAATGGAAAGTGTTAATTTTCATGAAAATGTTAAGTAAAGTTTCAATTGTCATGACAAATATAAATTTAAGCGGAAACTGTAAAGCAAATTGTATCCAAATCTTATCTTTTGTATCCAAATCGTGTTGTTTTTTTAACCAAATCTTATGTGAACATTTGGATACAAAAACATAAGATTTGGATACCAAAATATAAGGTTTGGATACCAAAACATAAGATTCAGATACACAATTTACACTCTGCACGACATTTGTCATGACAATTATACTTTGCTTGACATTTGAGATGCCAATTGATTCTTTACTACATTTGTCATGACAATTGACACTTTGCATGATGTTTTACAAATGCGCCCAGCACACTCCGGTAATCCTTCTACTGAAAATGCAAACCATTCTTATCGATAATTGTAACTTAACACTTGCAACTAGCTAACAATACCTACTGCATGCAACTTTTGCAAAGTAATGGAAAAATTTGTCACACGTTATTCATGTTTAGGTCTGATTATCACATTTTTCTGACCTTGCATGCAAGATTCTGATTTTTTGTAAAATTTCTGTAAAATTTTTGTAAAATGGTCCATTTTATTATTTTATTATTATTTTGGAATAAAATAAAATAAAATGAAACAAGAATAAAATTGAAATAAAATACATTTTTATACAATTTTTATACAATTTGTATACAAATGATTTTTATAAAACCAACCCTGTCCATGACAATGATGCCATAAAACCACTTCGTGTTGTCCAGAGTAAAAAATCATAATGCACCCTGCTACATTTTCCGAAACAAACGGTAATTTTACACAATTTTAGGCTTTCCAGAAAACAATACTTCAATTTGCACTTAATTGGGGAAAAGTATCTTACTATCATTTACTCATGCAAGGAAATATTTTTTAACTTTATGCTTTCTGTATTTACTTGGGGATGTGCATAGAGAAAGAGTGCAAAATTGCACTTGCCTCAGTGTCCTTAACAATAGAAAAAAACACTTTACACTTATGTATACTTTGAAAAAAGTTTGGAACTTTTAACAAATCTGCTCTTCACCCAAAGAAGTAGTTTTTGCATAAAATGAAATCTTTCCACTTGGATCATACTGTTGATTATATCTCACATATGCACCCCATTCTTTTGTCTGTGTTGTTGTATTATATTTTGGTTTAATCTACCGTATTTGCTTGAATAATCCCCCTGGGGGATTATTATTTTGTCAGACATTTTTGAGGGGGAACTATTCAAGGGGGGGAATTATTCAAGGGGGGGAATTATTATTTCGTCAAAATATTCAAGCATGTTTCCATCAACTCATTTCATGAAATATGCTTCATAAACACAATAACGTGCCATTTTTGTTAAAATTAGCAAATTAATCAAATCTTTAAATGGGGGGGGGGGATTCTTCGACGGGGGGAATTATTATTTCCTCACTCGTCTTACAGGGGGGGATTATTCGAGGGGGGGGAATTATTCAAGGGGGGGGGGACTATTCAAGCAAATACGGTAGGAATGTTGTATACTAACGTATCAATGCAGTTTATTCAGCGAACATCACACTTATTCATTTTATTATGGTAGCATTTGCCACCCCCCCTGT
Source organism: Sphaerolaimus hirsutus (assembly GCA_964036195.1). Lineage (NCBI taxonomy): Eukaryota > Metazoa > Nematoda > Chromadorea > Monhysterida > Sphaerolaimidae > Sphaerolaimus > Sphaerolaimus hirsutus. Next base: position 5,368,063 of record OZ038453.1, on the reverse strand, counting down.
TCCCGGGCCGGACATAAACATTTGCCAGAAATGGCACTTTTCTAAAGCGATTTTCTAGATACTTCTAAAACCTTTTTTCGCGCAAGCGCTCAATTGCCCAACCAATGATTACTATTTACCTTTCCGGAATCTAACAGCGTTAGAAAGGTACCCAACGTGATTCTATTACGAAAAAGGTATGTTAAGGTACCTACCGTATTTCCTCGAAATACCCCCCCCCCTCGAAATACCCCCCCCCCCGTGTGACCCACCCCCCCTCTCGAGACCACTATGAAACAATCACCCCCCCCCCCTCGAAATACCCCCCCCCAGATTGAGTGTAAAGAGAACGTACATGACAAATACTGCAGTTTGTGTTCTGCGTAGTGCAGAATACACGTTAAAACAATGTTGGAATCACGTTAGGACAGTGTTTATACCATCTACGTACTAATATTAGTATACAGGAGTTGATACATGTCAGTTATTGATGCAATTTTCTAACCCAGCGCACATCACAAACGACGATTTTGTACTAGGATTTCAAAAAAATTTCCTATGAAACAATAACCCCCCCTGGAAATACCCCCCCCCCCCTCGTTACACCCCCTCCCCCCCTCTCGGGAGCACTATGAAACAATCACCCCCCGGGGGGTATTTCGAGGAAATACGGTATATAGATGTTGGCGCCAACGCCAGCGCCAATACTACCATGGCGTTGGCGCCTACAAATGGCGCCAGCGCCATGCATAGGCGGCGTAAGTGCTTGTGCGCTTGTGAATGTCACAAACGGAATTTTCGCTGTCACAAGCAGAAATACCTATGTTTACCTAGTAAAAAGTGTCATAAGGTCAAATTTTGGCCAATGTGATTGTGAATGTCACAAGCACGAATTGGGACCTTGCGCCGCCTATGGGCCGCCATGCCTCCCATTTCTTTACTATAGGGCCAAAATTTAGGGGGGGGGGGCGCCGCCACCCCGTTCGGCCGGCTGTATACCAATCCGCCCCCCGCTCAAAAATCCTGCGTACGTCCCTGACCACAACTACTTACACAGTGAATGTGAGACGATCACTGCCAATTTAATTTCACCATGTTTTAATGATTTAATGAACCTAGCACAAACGAGAAATTTCACAGTAGGTGATCAACTGACAATAATGTTTTCATTACCTGCAATTCTGCATCACTGTATGGTATTTTCAATGTGGTTTCCGTTATTGCAGAAATTTTAGTATCACCAAGCACCTGCAAATTGTTATATTTATCTGTCTGGAGCAGTTTTGTAGCTGATGATAACTTATTTGGCTAACAATACATTCTTATGCACTGAACATTTTGTATTGCAGATTAAATATTTGTTTGTGTATGTGGGTTTAATTGTAGATACCGTATTTCCTCGAAATACCCCCCTCAAAATGGGCACTATGAATTTGTGGTCCGGGAAATGCATAACATATGTTCAAAACACTTACTGTGTTACGTTAGAACATCGTTTATACCATCTACATCCTTATATAAGGCTGTAAAAACTTATAAATGGTGGTTATTGTTGCATTTTTCACGTTTTTCTCTCAAAATTTTCACTCTAAAACAATCACCCCCCGGGGGGTATTTCGAGGAAATACGGTATGTTTCTTATATATTGTTAAAATGAAGATGTGAAGGCTTACATGGTCCAAAAACGTGTTGAGTGGAAAATTTTTGTGGCTACCCATTTTGCAACTCACATTCAGGGTTGGCAAAATCTCAGAAAAAAAAAAATAAAATAAAAATAAAATGGAAAATTGGAGAATAAAATAAAATAAAATAAAATGGAAAATTAATAAAATAAAAATACAATTTTACTAAAATTCGAACTTTTGTAAAATTTTAGTAAAATTGTACAATAATTCAAATTTTTGTACAATTTTAGTAAAATTTTACAAAAACTCGAGTGTCTGTTCAATTCTATAGAAAGTTTTCTATCATGTTGCTTAAGTTTTTAGCTGCCAATTTGCAGAACTAGTGCCTTGTTGTATCTTTCATTGTTGTGATTGAGAAATATTGTTGCTCAAAATTGCAAATTTTCACATTTTTTAAAATATTTTCACCTAAAAAATCACTCATTTGTAATTTTTCCTTATTTTCTTTGTTCCACACCTTGAAAAAGCCTATAAATATATTGAACCCCGCAAGCCCCCTCCCCCACCCAAAAAAACAACAACGCATTTTTAGCGATCTTCCCTTGGGAGGAGCAATTAGGTAGCTCCCCCTGAGGGTCAAAATACAAAATACCTACCGCGCAACCCGTGTCACAAGTTTACATATAATTTTTTTTGTATTCATCTGCATGCTTCTAGCGTGCACATTGTTTTATGTCCTTGCATCCAAGATTTCCGATTTTTTGTAAAATTTTTGTAAAATATTTGTAAAATTTTTGTAAAATGGTTTCATTTTATTTTATTAATGACATTTCAGAATAAAATAAAATAAAATAAACTGAAACATGAATAAAATTAAAATAAAATACAATTTTAATAAAAATAAAATACAATTTTAGTAAAAAGAATTTTACTAAAACCAACCATGCTCACATTTGTGTAGTCATTTGCGACCATTCAGTAGTCAGTTGTGTATAATAAAGTATTTACCTATGAACATGTCCTGATATGTAAAAAAAGTATTCTGACACTTCTCACGATTTGTGCCATTCTACTAAATATTACAGTAACTAAAGTCTGCTGATGGAGCTCCAAAATCTTCAGTTGTACTCATGGAAAAAGCACACATTCAAAATCCAGAATCTCATTGAGTTTTTACTGTGTTTTTCTTTTACACAGAAGACCAACTTTAAGTGTTTTAGTTTTTATGGAGAACATGTAAATATAATAGTACAGAAACACAGAAAGTGTTTCAGTTGCTCTCTTAGAAAAAAGCAAAATCAGAATCATGTAAGAATTGGATTCATTTGTAACTGTGATTTTATTTATACATTTCTTTAAGTATCTATTTCTGACATTTCCCCGCAAATTCATTTGAATCTGTATCTGCCACATTGTAGTTTGTCTGTATCATTGTACCACTTCCACTCATCTTACGTTTTACCCTGTTGTATTAATACAATGTTGTTATTATTATTCCTTGTGTGGTATAACTTTTCTACTGCCTGGTACTATATTTCTTCTAATAGAAGAGCACCATACTATTTTTTCATCAACTTTTTACCTGCCACTCTATTGGAAGTGTCGTTCTATTGGAGGCTGCTGTTCTATTATATTCATCAACATTTTTCACAGATTTTTCATTTGAACATGGTGTTTTGGATGAAACATGAACAACATTTGAATATCAGAGCATCAATTCATACAAAAGCAAATGTGTAAACAACTCTAAATTATAGTTCTGAATGAACACCTTGGATGTGCTCGTCACACATTTCTCTTATATTTTTGTGTTTTGGCACTATTCCAAAGTAATTTCTACCTGCAGTTATATTGGAGGATGTCATCCTATTGTTTTTGTGACTGCAAAAATGTGTCATACCTACTGTTCTGTAGGAGGTGCCATTCTATTGGAGGTATTTATGCCATTTTTTAGAAGAAATACGGTAATGGTAACAAATGCAAAAAACAAAACAAATTGACAATTCAGCATTTTCAACAAATTCAACTTTAAATTAAAAAATCTTTGACATTTTTTGAATTGTTTGATATTTGTTCCTTGAAGACCCCAGGGGAGTTGTTTTTGCATCACACGTTTTTGAGGGAGGAGTAGTTCAAGGGGGGGGGGGGGGTATTTAGAGGGGACTTAATTTTTCATCAGAAAAATTAGAGTTTATTCATTGTATGGATGCAGGCTGTCAACTTTTGTAATTCAGGTATTTAGCTGTCCAACAACGAAAAGATGTGTATAGACTGCATACACATCATTTACATATTTGTGGCCACACAAGCTGGTTTTCAATGTTCCTTTTTGAAAACTCTTCTGGGCGACGCGTCGCTGTGCGCTTTTCAAATGTGTGCAATTTGCACTTTTATTTTTCAAAAAAGTGAAAATTAATTGAAAATTGGTTTCGGTAAGTCACAAAGTTCACATTTGGAAAACATTTTTGAAAACCGTACAGCGACGCGTCGCCCTGTAGCGGCGACGCGTCGCCAATGTCGCTATACGCGTCACCTAGTTTGTAACGTATGCAGACGTAGAAAAATGCAACAGTAGTCAAACAAATAATAAAAATAATAGTTTAGAGACTTATATAAGTATGTAGATGGTGTAAAATGTTTAAAATATTTCAACAAATGTGTAAACATTTTTGAAAAATGAACATGGACGGCGACGTAAAGCGACGTCGCCCTACGTCGCTGTACGTGCCAGTTTTCAAAACCATTTACACATTTGAAAGATGCGTCGCTGTACACACATAATGTACAGAAATCGTTGCCGAGCGTCGCTAGTTTTCAGAATTTCGCCAGACTACACCAAAATCCTACAAAAACCACTGGGTGGATGGTTTCATGTAAAATTCACACAGTATATGCAATATTTTATGCTGCATCAAATGGTATGCTGCGTGAAAACTTGGAATGTCTGTAAAATGAACTAAATTTTTTTAAAAATTATGCCATTTTGGCGACGTTCAGGCGACATCACTAGTTTCCATAACTTAATACCAATTTTGAAAAGTATGGTTGGGCTGAAAAATCCCTGGGCAGTGGTCGCCATTCGCGCTAGGGGTAAGCTACGGTCATAAAATTTTGACACGTTAACATATCAGGTGTTTTGAGTCTTCACCCAAAATTTCACCCCTCTAGCTTCACCCACTGCATTACTGTGGGGGTTACAATTTCAGTAATTTTGTACTGATGTACAAATGGTGCTCTAGCTCGACGCTGCTTTAAGTTGTGATCATGAAGCTTTGGCTAGAGTAAGTAGATAGCCGTGTTGCAGATTGCTGTGTTGATAGCCTATATTATTAGATTTGTATACATTTCCATTGATATACATCTTTTGATAGCTCAATTAGAAAATGGCATGATGGATCTTTTTGGTGATCATCTGAGATCATGTTGTATTGCAGTGATTTTAATGTTGTTTTGAAATGTGCAGTAAATAATGGTGTCAATTAAATTTCATTTGTGTTTCATTACTAATCTGTAGTGGACACATTACCTGTGTTCAACAGCAGTGTGCATGCAAAAATGCATCCTGTGTCAAAGTGCTGCAAACATTAAAGATACGAAAAGCTCACGCTGCCATGCAAAAGTTTGGTGAAACTGTTTCTTGTGATGCAGTTTGCTGTGTTGATAGCCTATATTATTAGATTTGTATACATTTCCCTTGATATACATCTTTTGATAGCTCAATTAGAAAATGGCATGGTATATGATATATCACTTTTGTGCATTCAAAAGCATACAGATGTTTGGCTGCCACAGTGAAAGGTAGCTCTCTGACAACTGTCCTACAACTCGCTTCCAACTAGCTGACAACGATTTGTTTACTGTTGGCAGCGAGTTGGAACATAGTTGTCAGCGAGTGGCAGCGAGTTGGAACACAGTTGTCAGCGAGTGGCATAAAGTTGGGGTGCATTTTCCCAGCAGCTGCACAGCTGGCAGCGAGTTGTCAGCAAGTTGAATGTAATTTGCACCACATGCATATTATGGAAGTGTGTACAAATCGTTTTGACCCATAAAATGTATAATCAAACATGAGTGCAAAAAATGAATGAATCTGATATAAAAATGACATAAAATCAATGCATCAAAACGTTGCTATTGGGTGGTGCACTTCTATTCTTCTATTCTACACTTTCTACACGTCTTTTCTACACTTTCTACACTGAGGACATTTGTATGGTCATTTTTCCATTTGTTATTCTTGATTTAGTCATTTGACATGATTTTTTGCTTTATCACTATGCATTTTTTGTTTCCTCAATGCCTCAATTTTTACCAACGTTTGCATTATATTGCATGTGTTTTACCATAATATTTCATCACCACCTTGTGAAAAGTTTTTTGGGTCAAATGAAGGCTGGGAATGTGTATTTTGGCAGCGAGTTGTCAGCCAGCTACCACATGCACAAAGTACATATGTCAGCGAGTTGTCAGCAAGCTGCATTTTGTTTGTCAGCGAGCTGGCCCTATTTTTAGGTTTTGGCAAGCGAGTTGTCACCTAGTTGTCAGAGAGCTACCTTTCACTGTGTGCAGCGTCCACTTTTTGTTGGCTTTAGCCATTTTTTATTGGATGTACTTCTTTTCGGGGGCCACAGGCCCAAAAAATTTATAAGTTATTGCAAATCAAGCAAATGCCAAATTTGGCACTGAGAAAGACAATCTATAGTCAAGAAGAAGCCAAATACTAATATTCAAAATATTTTCAACTTGAATGTCACAAATTTCTGGTTTGTATTAGTATAATTACTTGATTTTTATCTGAAATTGTTCACCTGAAAGTTGCCACTTGACATTTGAACTGACATTAAGAACTTGACATTTAGAACCTAAAAGTTATCACTTGACATTTCTGACTTGACATTACCCACTTGACAATGACTTGACATGAACCACCTGCCATATTTTCACCTGATAGTTTTCACTTGACATTTATGACTTGACACCAGGCTTGCCGCGAGTTACGCACTATTTCAATATAACACGAAACACGCTAAAAATTGTGGTTGTAACCCGCGCATAGCACGTCTGTTGTTTGTTTACCTCAAAAAAGGTCACCTGGAATATGCAAATGACCCGTCTGAGGCGTCTGACGCGCAAATGAGCGCGCGTGAAAAACGGTATTATTCAATAACACGCAACAGGCTGTGTTATACTATAATTACGTGTCATAAGGTGAAGGCCATATAATTGATGCGGGTCGACCCAAAAAATATACGCGCACCGGATAGCGGGTAGAACTGCTTTATAACATGTTATGTTTCTTTTACAGACTAACCCTTTTCTGTGGCCCATATGGCCAGAGTTGTTAAAAATACTGAACTTTTTTCAAAGTAAACGTAAATGTTAAGTATTTATTTATTACTCAACCCTGAGTATAGAAAACGTAAATTATTTTTAAAATACTTTACACTGCGTAAAATGTGAGTAAACGTAAATACCAGTATTTTTACTCAGGGAAAACATAAAAGCTAGTATATTTCTAATGTTGTACTCAGAAAAACATAAAGGTGAGTAAACATAAAACATAAACATACTTGAGTATATGTAAAAGTCAAGTAAACATAAATATGCTTTAACAACTATGCATATGGCTTTGGCAGGTAGCAGGCATCAGAGTTGTTAAAGTTACTGGACATTTTTCAAAGTATATGTATAAGTAACATTTATTTACTTTTACTCACCCTCGAGCAGGGTTGGTTTTAGTAAAATTATTTTTACTAAAATTGTATTTTATTTTTATTAAAATTGTATTTTATTTTATTCAGGTTTCATTTCATTTTATGTTTTTTTCATTCTGAAATGTCAGTAATAATATAAAATAAAACCATTTTACAGAATTTTTACCAAAAAATCGGAATCCATTAATTCTGTTAACTAAAATTCTATTTTATTTTGATTGAAATTTTATAGAAATTTTATTCATCTTTCATTTTTTATTGTATTCCGAAATGTCATTTATTAATCTTTTATGTCAGGGGAGAGTAAAAAATGAATACTTTACATATACGCATACTTTGAAAAAAGTTCGGTACTTTTAACAACTCTGAGTTATAGGGCCCCCTGTACACAAACACATCCAATTGTTACAGGGTGGCCAAGTGATATAAGGAAAAAATATAAAATTTTGTATGAAATTTCGAAATGAATTATTCAATAGTAAAAACGAAACATCGTGTTGAAAAAAACTGTAATTTTTGATTCATTATTCAGATGGGTTATGGTAAGTTTCCATATTAAGTGTGATGTCCGCCCAGTTTATCTGGTTGTTTTTTCCACTTTGCTTACACCGCCCAGACCCAAGACTTCACTCTGTTTTTGTCTTCAGAGTTATAACACGCTTAACCCGTAAAATATTTCCATTGGTGTATGCCACATTTTTATAACCCGATTCCCTCCCAACGCTGCGTGTTAGTGAAAATAGCTAACACGCTAGTTGATTGACCTCTGTTTCGTGTGCCTTTTCTTGCCCGCAACGAGTCGGGTTAGGGTAAACTAAGGTAAACGATACCACGCATCCAAAAATTAGTGCGCGTTAAGCGAAAATGTGTACGCGCCTCTTATAACACGCTGTTATACCACGTGTTATAATTTCGCGGCCAGCCTGCTTGACACCTGAAAATTATCACCTGAAAATTATCAGTTGACACCAAAAACTTGACATTTGAATTGAACTATCACTTGACACCAAAAATGACTTTTACTTGTCATTTGACTGGAATTTCACTTGAATGTTGGTATCTCCACTTCATCTCCACTATCACTATCTCCCTGTTAATAGTGCTTTTTTATGCTGTTTTTATCGAGTGGCACCATGGAGTCCAATATGGCACCATTTTTATGGAGTGGTGCCATAGACTCCAAAGTGGCGCCATCTTATGTATATTTTTATTTTTTATTTCAAAATAATTTTTCAAATTTTTTTATTTTATTTTTTAATTATTTTTTTTCAAATTTTTTTCTTCAAATGTTTCATTCAAATTTATTCAAAGTTTTTTATAAATAATTTATAATTTTTTTAATTTTTTTTTTTAATTTAAAAAAAGTAGAAATAAAAAAAATAAAAAAATAAAAAAATAAAAAAAAACTTTAAAAAAATTTGTTTAATTTAAAAAAATTGAAAAAAAAAAAATAAAAAAAAAAAAAATTTAATAAAATTTTTAAAAAAATTGAACAAATTTGAAAAAATAGATGCTAGAATTAGATGCCTCAAATCAGAACTAGGTGCCTCAATTGCCTCAATTTTTTTAAACTTAAAAAAAAATTTAATCAATTTTTTTTATTTGTAACAAAATAAAAAAATAAAAAGAATAAATAAATAAATTTAAAAAAAAAACTTAAAAAAAATTTTAATTTAAAAAATGTTTTTTTTTTGAAAAAATTAAAAAAAAATTTTTTTAATTTAAAAAAAAATTTAAAAAAATTGAACAAATTTGAAAAAATAGATGCTAGGACTAGATGCCTCAATTCGGAACGAAATAGGCGCCTCAATCGCCATTTCTGACTTTGTATTACCGCTTGTCATTTATGAGTTGACAGACAACTTGACATTTGACTTGATTTTTCACTTGACATTCGACTTGACATTAACCACTACAACTTTATGACTGAAAGTAATCACTGACTCCAAGGTCACATGCTCAATATCACATCAAGCAGTACTTCAGGCATGTGTGCGCATTTTACACAAAACAAGCAAACTTGAATAACTTTTGTAAATCTCAACCAAAATCGCCAAAAATTGGCTCATTTGAAAGCTCTAGTCATGGCACACATCAACAAATTTTTTTTATTGCCGCATTTGTATTCAAATTTTAAATTTATTGAGGTTTGAAAATTTCAAACAGATACCATCCCAAAGTGGGCGGAGCCTGTGAAAAAAATTCCCGAAAATAAGAAATGGCATCATATGCTCTTTCATATGAGCCATCAACCATGAAAATCGGTCGTGTTTCAAGGAAGTTATTGCAGTTTGAAGATTGTCGGGAGAACAAGAAGAACAAGAACAACAAGAACAACAAGAACAACGACAACAACACTGTCTAGAAAAGAAAATGTGCAATAACTTCCTCCCAACTCGACCATTTGATCTGAAAATTTGCATGGGGGTACTTTTCGACACGGGCTATTCAATGGTATAATTTGTTTTGCCGTAGCTTGTCGCGCTCCGAAGTTATTGCGATTTCAATTTTGCGATTTCCGCATTTTGGTGTGTCTGACCATATTATGGGTGGGTCGCTTGCGCCCTCCCTCGGCAGCGAGGGATCAAGCTGGCGCGCCCACCCGATGTACAGCAAAAACTCATTGTCTTGTCGCTATTGTCGCGGATATCGCATTGCATGGAAAAAAACTTTTGGATGAAATGTAAACAACAAACATCTTTTTTTGTTGACAAAATGTTGCTTATGGAACAACGTTTTTTTGCAGATGGTTTTCATGTATTCATTTGTTTACTTAAAAATAGCCAATCTGTCCCTTGATATTCATTCCTGCACATTGGCCATTTGCCATTTGGATATAGCAAAGTCAATTCTGACTAGCTTTTTGCATGAATTATGGTGGTAAAAGGAAACAATGATTACTTTCTGAAACTATTCCAAAAATGAAATGCCTCAAAAAATAACATCAGACATCAGCGAGGCAAAATACTCAATTTTTTCACATTAGAGATGTACATAGCTCTTATGTTTAGATCCAAGAATAGACACACAAAACGCAATTGCATGTACATTGAGTGAGTGAAATTGTGTGTAAATTGTTGATAGGCTCTACAAACTATTATTGTTACTGATATATATGCATACCGTATTTCCTCGAAATACCCCCCCCCCCTTGAAATACCCCCCCCCCTCGTTTGACCCCCCCCCCCTCTCGAGACCACTATGAAACAATCACCCCCCCCCTCGAAATACCCCCCCCCCAAATTGAGTGTAAAGGGAACGTACATGACAATAACTGTAGTTTGTGTTCAGTGTACTGCAGAACACACGTTAAAACAATGTCGGTGTCACGTTAGAACAGTGTACATACCATCTACATACTAATATTAGTCTACAGAACCTTATAAATGGCGGATTTTGTTGCATTTTTCGACGTCTGCGTACGTTTCAGACGACAATTTCGTACTTGGTTTTCAAAAATTTTCTTGTGAAACAATCACCCCCCCCCTCGAAATACCCCCCCCCCCTCGTTTAACCCCCCCCCTCTCGGGACCACTATGAAACAATCACCCCCCGGGGGGTATTTCGAGGAAATACGGTATACATAACTGTAAGTGAAAACAATTTTTATCAACTTTGTTCACTTTTTAATTTTTTTTCTCAGGGAAATTGCCAACATGCTACTGCAAACAAGTCAGAGATGTTAAAAGAGCAGTATTTTTGGAAAGTGTAAGCATAAGCAAAACTATTTTTCACTTAACAAATTTTAAGTATTTTTACTAAAGTGAATGATATTTGTAAAACACCAAGGAAAGTGTAAAAAATGTTGGCATTTGGTTGTTGTTTTGTTTTCACATTTAGATTATCTGATAAATCATTTCCATGCATTATTTGAAATTTTTATTATCAACAAAAACATCATCTAAAACAACAATGTGCCCACATACAAGCTTCAACTGAAAATTTGACAACTCACACATTGACTTTGAATGCATTTGAGTTTGCCAAAAGCAGGTTTTTTACCCCAGCAACTGTAGTTGATGGACACCACAATATGATAAACTACAATTCATTCCATGCTGAATAATGAGTTTTCAAAATTTTGATTGAAAACTACTGTGTGTTTAGAGTTCAACACACATTTTGAGGTGTGATATATGCAAATGTACATAGGTATTTTCCATGTTCAGAGCATAACTAGATGGGGTTTTTCTGTACACAACCACATTTTACACTTTCTAAAAGCCAGGATTATAACAGGAACTTGAACTGGTAGAACTAGAAAAAATGGCAAAAAATAGCAGATCATGTTCCAATAGAGTCTCCAATGGGTGGGTGAAATGTTGGATGGAAAAGTGTTGATAAAAAAATAAAAGGGCATCCTTTATATTACAGTAATCTAACTTTGCTTTGCCGCCAATCCAGAACCGTTCATCCTTCAATGGTACTTCAATTTTATTGAGTGACACAGTTTGGTTCCTCATTCTTGCTATCAAAGTATCTGAAAATAATTATTAGGAGCTTAATGTTTTGCCAAAATTATGCGTGTCAATTTCATGCAAATTACAGAATTTGAAATCTGCACTGTGCTCTAAACCATATTTGTTAAAATTACTGAACTTTTTTCAAGTATATGTATATGTAAAATACTTCTTTACCCACCCCTGAGTATAGAAAAAAGGTGAGTACAAAATAGTATACAGGTGAGTATAAATACCTTTTGCAAGTGTTTACCCAGTACCATATTTATCTATTTCTAGCACCTTTGGTGCCAGACACAGTATTCAAACTATTGAGTTCAAGCAGTTTTTTTGAAACCCAGCATAGCGCCCCCAGCGTGCTATAAAACTATAAAACACCCCGGGTTTTATGCATGGGGGGTGCTATAAACTGAGAAATATGGTATTTGAGTTGATGCATTTTTGAGTAAATGAAAATGCATTTTTAAAACTGCTTTTTTTCACTCAGTATAATTATGGTAAGATGATTGTTTTTATATTGAATATTTTGGGAACAATCATGTAATTTTTTTACAATTTCAAAATTCATTGTTTTTTTCAAGTTTACACTTGGACTAAGATCTCACCCTAATAATTTCATCATCCAGTAACACCATGACAATTTTTTTCTCTCTAGTTCACAGTTAGTTTATACATGCCTTAAAACAAAATCATTTCCACTAACAAACAAAGTTGAACTGCTCCCAATAACTGAACCACGCCAATATTCCTCCTTGTTCAGAACAAATTGAAGCAATCTCTTTCCTTGTGTGCAAGCCTTCAACCAGCCAGTAACAAATGTCATTATTTCTCATTACCAATGGCAGCTTGTAGTATGCATTTTTGATCCTGATGGCAATTTCACAAAGTGCCATCTGTCAGTGGCAAATTCACATACCTGATATACCTCACTTGTGCCTGCACAAGCTCACCCTGTCACTAAACTCTACAATCTGTCAAAATAAAATAGCCAGAAAAATATAAATACCTATGTATAACTGTTATTTCTTGAATACTTTCTGATATTTTTCTTAATTTCAGAAAATCTCTCAAATCTCTCAAAACACTGAGAAAAATCAATTTCTTTTGTTTTTGTTTTCTGATTTTTTTCAAATATTTATAAATATCCCATGGATTTTTTCAACACAACTTGTGGTTTTCATTTTTTGCTGATATTTGTCACTTGAAATTCCAGTTTGTGAGATTGCCACTTGGGACATCGTTCTTGTTCTATTAGCTCCTCCTTACTTCTGACATATTGTATCAGAATTGTGATTGTGAAAAATGTCAAAAGTAACATAGTGATTGTTTGAAGGTACATTTTCTTATTCCCTTGGGATGCTATGAAACTCAAATGTTCACAGTGCATAAATATAGATATTAGTATAAATATAAATGCAAAGGTAATGCATGTCCATAACTAAAGAATAATGGCTGTGTAATTGGGAATTGGGATGTTTCTTAAGCAAAGTGTTCTACTGTTGTTTGCATGACTACCCATAAAATAGTGATGTATGTGTTCTGTCAGCCATTTAAATTAGATTAGAAATCACTCATAATTGAGGAAAGCAATTGTGTGAGTTCCTATCTGAAGCCAGACCATAATTTATTTGCAACAAAGCAATATAAATACAACAATATATCCATAGAGTGGTGGTGGTGAAGCATGGTAAATGTATGGGATAGTAAAATTTTTCTTGGTTGTAGAATTACCTGATTACGAGGTGCTTCACAAAATTTATGCATACAAGTGCACATTCCTACTAGCCACTAGGGATGGCCCTGGCTTTTTTCAGAGGTTTGTTTTTAAATAACAAACATTATTTATTTATTTTTTAGTTATTTATTTTTTAGTTTTTAACAAAAAACCCGACCATCGAAAACCGTTTTTTTAAACCTCAGCCAAAATTTTTAGTACTAAGCACTAGGTATTTTACATTTTTTTTAGTGCGCAAGCGCGCAATATCATATACACATTACCATTGGTGATGGTTTCATTGGTTTTGAGGCATTTATTTAGTGTGAAAGCTTCCATTTGTTCATGCTATTGTGCCATAATAAGCTGTGATATGTTAGTGTAGTGTATAATATCCAGTCAATGTGCATCCATATATATGTACAGTGTGCAAAATCACTTCTTATGAATTAGCCTTCTATTGTAACCTTATTTAAGCACTATTCCATGCAAAACTTGACTTGAAGTCACAAACATTTGCCAAAATCCGATATACATAATAAGTCAACATAAAACGGATATTTTTGACAGAAATCAGCACTTATAATGATATCCCATGGCTCCACAGACATCATACGGCTATATAAAAGACCACAAAGTACTGTCACCTATCTGATATACCTGTATATGTTGACCATAGGCGGCGTAAGTGCTTGTGCGCTTGTGAATGTCACAAGCGGAATGTTCAGTGTCACAAGCAGAAATACCTATGTTTACCTAGTAAAAAGTGTCATAAGGTCAAATTTTGGCCAATGTGATTGTGAATGTCACAAGCAAGAATTGGGACTTTGCGCCGCCTATGATGTTGACTCATTACCATATCTGGGAGCTTTTGACAAAAATGGTTTTATTTTAAAATAAAACCGTTTTTGATGAAAAAAACAGTTGTTTTTAAAACCTGTTGTTGAAAAAAGCCTTTTATGGCGATCCCTAATTCCTACATCATAACTGTTCTTTTTACTATGCGCAGCATAAAAACATCAATTCTTCCATCCCTACAAATGGATCCAACTAGGGTGGCAAAAAAAATTTTCTGGGAAATGTAAATGGAAAAATATCTGCACTTGCTAGATCACGGTAAGGGAAACGGGAAAAAAGCACGCTTCACCAAGAATGCTAAAATCTGTGGTGAAGTGTCTTCCACACGTTTCACCTATTAGAGCTTCACAAACACTTCACGCGCTTCCAAAAATGTGGAAGACACGTCACGCTGCTCGGCGCTTCCACACGCTTCACTCACATATATGTTTGCGTGCCAGCACTATGGTAAGAAGCGTGAATAGTGGTGTAAAAAGCGCCAGACTTTTGGCGCCAAGCGCCAAAAGCGCCATGGCGCTTTTCGGAAACGCGGTGCCAAGCGCCAATGGCGCCACAGCATTTTAGCGCCAAGCGCCAAAAGCGCCATGGCGCTTTTTGCTTTGGCGCTAGCGCCAGGCGCCAGAGCCATGGCGCTTTCACATCACTAAGCGTGAAGTGTTTTCACACAAAATTTCGTGAAACGCTAGGAAGCGCAGAGCATGTTCGTGAAACGTCTGAAAGCGTCAGTGTGAAGATACTTCACGACCAGGGTTGGTTTTATAAAAATCATTTGTATACAAATTGTATAAAAATTGTATAAAAATGTATTTTATTTGTATTTTATTCTTGTTTCATTTTATTTTATTTTATTCCAAAATCATAATAAAATAATAAAATGGAACCATTTTACAAAAATTTTACAAAAATGTACAGAAATTTTACAAAAAATCATAATCTTGCATGCGAGGATAGAAAAACTTTATAATTAGACCTAAACATGAAAAACTGGTGACAAATCTTTCCATTACTTTGCAGAACTTACATGCAGTAGGTAGTTGCATGCAATAGGTAGCAAGTGTAAAGTAACAATTATTGATAATAACGGTTTGCATTTTCAGTAGAAGGAGTACTGGAGTGTGCGGAGATATTTGTAAAATGTCATGCAAAGTGTCAATTGTCATGATGAATGTAAAGTAAAGAGTCAATTGACATCTCAAATGTCAAACAAAGTGTCAATTGTCATGATAAATGTCATGCAGTGTCAATTGTGTATCCGAATCTTGTGTTTTTATATCTAAATCTTATGTTTTTGTATCCATATCTTATTTTTTATATCCAAATGTTGACATAAGATTTGCATACAAAACCAACACCAAGATTTGGATAGAAAACAAGATTTGAATACAATTTGCTTGACAGTTGCCACTTTACTTGTTATTTGTCATTACAATTGACACTTTACTTAACATTTGTTATGACAATTGATGCTTTGCATGACATTTCATATGACATTTGACACTTTACAGGGCTTGGGACTGATCCAGCTCCATGGATAAACATGTTGAACCATAAGCAAGAAAAGAAAATTTTTACAAAAATTATGAATTTTTATACAATTTTTAGAAAAATATGAATTTGTATACAATTTTACAAAAAATTTACAAAAATTCGAATTTTTATACATTTTTTATTTTTATTTTGAAATTTTCCATTTTATTTTATTTTATTTTATTCTCAAATTTTCCATTTTTTTTTTATTTTATTTTTATTTATTTCTGAGATTTTGCCAACCCTGTTCACGACGCTTCACCGCGCATCCAAACTCTCATTTTTTTACTGTGGATGTTACACCAAATTTTGTAGTGTACATATATCACAAGAGAAACATTATGGTGTCACATAGAACATAATTTCAAATCATTATCAAAATATTTAGTGATGTGAATATATTTATGATGTGGTATTTACCATTGTATTTCTGTACTTTAGCTCATTTATTGTAGAAATTGAACATCAGTGCATTACAGTAAAAAGCAGTAACGTTGAATCTTGCCTCACTTGGTTATACCTTGGTTATTTTTACATCACTACTTCAGTTTAGTCTTAAATTGTTGAAAAATATCAGTGTCAACAGTGTGTTTGGGATTTGGGATGATCACACATGGGGCCAGTTCCGCAAAATGAGAAGTGAGAAGTGAAATGGCTAAGGGGAAGTAAAAGCACAAAGGTGAAGTGAAATGACAAGTGAATTGAGAAGGAAACTGGCAAAAGCGAAGGGAAATTACTTTTGATTTTTTTTACTTCATTTGTGCCAATTAACTTGCCGTTTCACTTGGCCTTCGCGCTTTCACTTTGCCTTTGTCATTTACCTTCTCACTTCTCATTTTGCGGAACCGGCACCTGATCAAACACCTGATCAAAATAGCCAGGCCACTTTGATGTGTCACACACGCTTTTTACATCACTGACTTGTTACATACTACATAACACTTCGGTGGACTGTCTCATACGACTGTTTGTAGGGCGATACGTCTGCCGACTTTATTCACTTGTTTGTTCTGAGCAGGCTGTCCGTGCCGGAAACGCGTAGTGTTTCCGGCGCGTTTATCACAGCGCGCCCGCAGAAATCACAAGCGCTTTAAGGGCAGCACACTAAAGTGTTTGCGGGGGGGAGTCGCTTTAGCGCGCGTGGTTCCCGGGCGGGAGTCGCGCAGCGCATGTGCCACCTGCGCGCTTGCCGGGGGGAGACGCTTTAGGCGCACGCGTCTCCCAAGTTGCAAACACTTTAAGAAAACATTGGCTGCGTGTTTGCAGCCGGGAACCGCTTTAACGATTTATTGATAAATATTGGGCTGCGAAATTTTTGATGCTCTGATAATAAGATCAATAAAAAGAAAGTCAATAAAAAGTGGGGACGAACTTCACTGATATGTGATAGAAATGAGGCTGAAATTTTGAAAACTCATGTATCAGCTTTGAACACATTTGAGTTTATCAGAATGCGTCAATTTTTTGCTCTTTTTACTATTGAAATCCAGGTGATGGTTACGAATACAAGGTTCATAAACACATGTTCACACTGCATGAGGTATAGTCCTCATAACAAATTATACAGTTTTTCATCATAATGCTCCGTTTTTTAATTGCCGTTTTATGTCGTTTTGTTGAGGGACTTGAAATACCTCAAGAGCAACAGTACAAAAATCTGGGTACTGGTAGGTGACATGTACTCAGATTAGATTTAACATACACATTATGTAGTGATTGTGACTAGCGTTCTAAAAATCACTGGGAGATTTATATTGAAAAAATCTCAGCAAATATAATTTTTATTAGAAATTAAATTTAATTATATTTATATTTTTTCTCTGAGATTTTCCAGAAAGATTTAATTATATTTTATTTTTGAGAGAAATTTTGAGATTTTTAAAAATATATGAAAATCTCTCTAATTCTAATGTTTATATTTACCCTAAATCCTCGAATAAGACCCCAGGGGAGTTATTTTTCCATCAGACGTTTTGGAGGGGGAGTTATTCAAGGTGTCACATCCGCGATGACCACAAATAGGTGGAAATGTATTAATTGAATGGTCCATCACATCCCATGGATGACAGTGTACTCAACGTGTATACTGCAACATATATTTATAGGCTAATGTCATCCATGAGTTGTGTCGATGACAACAAATTTATATTTTACTGAGTTTATGGCATAAGAGTGAGTGAAAAGGATCCTACCATTGTGTGCAAGGTTGGCAAAATTTCAGGAGAAAAACATATAATGGAAAATTGAAAAAAAATAAAATGGAAAATTCAAAATAAAATTGTAAAAATTGTAAAAAATGAAATTGTAAAATTGTAGTAAAATCAAGTGCCATAAGATTGTGATTTTTTCAGCAAATATTTAGATAAATACAAAAAATATATATGAATTATGTAAAACTGCAAATTTTTGCACAATTTCCATAAGATTTTACAAAAATACAAATTTCTATACAATTTTTCTGAAACTGTACTAAAATTTCTAAGTTTGATACAATTTTTATGATGAAATTTTCGTTATTTATTTATTTTGCCAACCCTGCACACAATGGGTAAAATCTTTTTTCACTCACAATCTGCCATAAACTCAGTAAATATAAATTTGTTGTCATCGACACAACTCATGGATGACATTAGCCTATAAATATATGTCGCGGTATACACGTTGAGTGCAATGTCATCCGTGGGAGGTGACGGACCATTCAATGAATACATTTCCACCTATTTGGGGTCATCGCGGATGTGACACGACAAAAGCGACCCCAGAAATGAAATCCCTGTTTTTTTCCGATTATTTTGCATGGTCATGCGTCGAAATTGAAATAAAAATGGCTGAAATTTTCTACCCCGAAAATGCAACGACAGATAGAATGGAAAACCACAGTCCAAGGGCCGGATCTTTTGTCGCTCACACAAATGAAGGCCGGCATTATGTTGCTATACCCACCGAGTACATACTTTTTACTGAAAAGTGGCATA
The DNA here is from genome assembly GCA_964036195.1 of Sphaerolaimus hirsutus. Lineage (NCBI taxonomy): Eukaryota > Metazoa > Nematoda > Chromadorea > Monhysterida > Sphaerolaimidae > Sphaerolaimus > Sphaerolaimus hirsutus. The sequence goes on along the minus strand of OZ038453.1, from coordinate 5,349,214 downwards.
TATTTTTACTTGAATCTGCACTAATTATGGACTAGGCACAAAATAACCGATTGATCCAAACAGTCGATAAATGGGGACTGCATCACTGCACATGTTGTTTTTTCCATTCGATCAAAATACAGGGTGGCTCAGCAGCTAGATGTTTGTGTTTAGTATTCTCGTAAAAATAATTTTTTCCTCATAACTGATCCAGCACAGTTATATTTAACAAATTGTGAATTTTGGTATCTAAAAATGCTTATATCAAATATTATTTTGCTCAAAAATTTAAAGCAATTATTTTAGTTTGAAATTGAGTTTCCTACACTGCTGTGTCTCAGAGAACTAATGCATTTCATAAATAGCATTTCAATAGGAAACTAGTGTATCTGACATTCAATAAACAGAACAAAATTTTTTTGTACCTATCAACTGACTCAACTCAACTAACTCATATTCCGCCTGAAAAAAAACAGTGAAATGTACAAGTATAATCATAATTACTCATCAAAATTCTATGCAAAAGTTCACTAGCCACTGAGACACCCTGTATATCGACCATGGATAAGGAATTCCCCAGTTATTGATTGTTTGAAAGGTGCTGCGCACACTAGTACACAACCGAAATTTGGGAAACTCGTAAATCTGTTTTGAACGCATTTCAGTTCATTGTTACTACGGTTGACCGCGATCGAAAATCATTCATTATGTGGTAAATTAAAATGTTTTCAAAACAGTTTAATGAGTTTCCCAAATTTCGATGGTGTACTATAGTGTGCGCGGCCGCAATCAAGCGGCTTGAACATCAAAGAGCTATTTAGGCATTCATCAGGTTGTGTGTGCTTCCGGTGGTATCATATTGTTTTTGTGACTGCAAATACATTATGCAATACACAGTAATTTGTGTGATATTTACCAATTATATTCGGCGGACCGCAAAGTATGTGCAGAATCCTACCATAATTTAATGAATAAAATCTTCGAAAATTTCGAAATTAATTTTTCCGTAGTAAAAGTGAAATATTATGATGATAAAACTGTAAAATTTTCGGTTCTATGTGAAATGTGTTATGATAGGTTTCTATACTAAGTAAAGGTTTCTATACTATGATAGTCTGCAGAGTATACCCATCTCAATTGAGCGCAGCCGCAGCTAGTGATGTTAAAGGCACCGGGAAAAATGGCACCGCACCGCACCGGCACCTTTGCCAACGCATGAAAAGGGCACCTGGCACCCTGGGGCACCGGCCAGAAAATGGCACCGCACCGCACCGGCACCGGTGCTTTCTGGAAAAAATGGCACCGGCACCGAAGGGCACCGGCGGGTTGCCGGTGCTAGCACCGAAAGGCACCGCACCGGGCTGGAATTTCTGCAGTAAATATTGGGCAGTTTCTCAGTGGTCTCACCTTTGGAAGTGCATATTTCCATGAATTTTCAACCGATTTTGATGGTTGAGCACTTAAAATGATCAGAATGATGTGGCAATCACCTTTATGAAGCAATTACAATGATTAAAAATGAAAGATAAAATATTTAATTCATTACAATGTCCATAGACACTATTGTCTACTGATCGGAGTCGTTGCTGTACAGAGAATGGAACTATCTCTGTCATATATTGACAACAAATTTTGAACAAAAAAGTAAGATAAATATAAAATATAAAATTTATTTATCAACAAAATTTTATATTCGCTCATCAGATCACGTATCGGGTATAATGGATTTCACAGTAGGTATATTTATTTGACAGCACATGAAGCCTTGGCCGGTGCCTTTCCCGGTGCCTTTTACTTTGCTCTGGTGCTAGCACCTTTGGCACCGGCAAAAAAATGGCACCGCACCGCACCGGCACCGGTGCTATTCTGAAAAAAATGGCACCGGCACCGGCATGGCACCCCTGAAGATTGCAATGGCACCGCACCAGCACCGGTGCTGGTGCCCTTCGGTGCCCAGCGCCGGGGCACCGGTGCCCCAGTGCCTTTACATCACTAGCCGCAGCTCGGCGGCAAGTACAAAGTTACTGCGAACCCTTGTGAACTTGCCGCGGTCACTGCAGCCAGCAATGAACACATGCAACGAGTGCGTGGTTCCATTGCGCTGGTTCCGTGTAGCGCTGAATCGATTCATGATTGTGATCAGGGAAATGTGTCAACTACTGAGATTGGAAATGACCGATTCTGGTAAACTGGAATCTATCCTAAATAGATGAAACATAGGTGAATCATTTGTTTAGTCATCAAGTGTGTGCCGTCACGGGGCCGTTCCCGTTGGTGCCCCTGTGCCGGACGTTCTTTTTTCTTAGTACACCGGCGGACATCACACTGAAAAATGAACCGAAATTTTTACAGTTTTTCATTTTAATACATATTTTGTTTTAATAATCAATATAAATATAATCAATAAAATTATCTACGAAATTTATCACAAGTTTTTGTTCTCCATTAAATTACAGTAGTATTGTGCGCATACCTAAATACATTGCGGTCCGCCGAGTATATTAAGATTATCAAAAATAAATTTTTTTAACCATCCAACTCGCGCGATTCCAGCGCGTTTATATTATCTTAAAGCGCTTGCGGTCATGGAAACCCTTTAGCAGCGGGTTTCCAGACGGCAAACACTTTAGTGCGCGCGCGCCTGCATGTTTATAATTTTGGGAACCCCGTTAAGCGGCGTGGTTCCGCGAGTGGAGTCGCGTGGATGCATGTGCCACTGCGCGCTTGCCGATTGGTAAACACTTTAAGGCAGCGCGTAACGCGTTTATGCCTTAAAGGGTTTCCGTTGCGGCCAGCCTGGTTCTGAGGAGTTGGGTTTATGTCACAGGGAATAGTACCTTACTTACAACTCGCTGCCAGCTAGGAGACAACAAGCTGACAAGCAGTTGTTTACACTTGGCAGCGAGTTGTCAGTGTGCGGCAGCGAGCTGGCAGCTAGCTGTAAAAGGCTGCAGTGTAGTTGGCAGCGAGCTGTCAGCTTGCTGAAGGCACATATTTAATAAACACATTACAGCATTTAAAGAACATGTCAGCGAGCTGGCAGTGAGGTGCAAAAAAGTTGTCAGCGAGGTAGGCCTGATTTTTGCTGCTTGGCAAGTGAACTGGCAGCGAGTTGTCAGCAAGGTACTTTTCCATGTGTGTGTACGTAGCCTGGGTTATCCCCAAACCCATGCTGCTTAAACTTCAGCTCTACACCTTACCCGGGGGTAGTATTTTGAAATGAATTAGTGAATCAGAAAATGAATTTATGTAAAATTCAGCTGCTTGTTGTGTTTGAATATAGATAAGCAAAAGTCAATTTATATATTTGCAAGTTCATTTTATCATGCTCAAAAGTTGAAGTAAATGTAAAAGAGGTATGTTGTACTCTGAAGAATATAGATAAGCAAAAGTCAATTTATATATTTGCAAGTTCATTTTATCATGCTCAAAAGTTGAAGTAAATGTAAAAGAGGTATGTTGTACTCTGAAATGAAAATCATGTAAGGTTATCATAATTATCACTTGGCATCTGTACTTATCAACATGCTTGCCATTTAAAGCAACACTATTTCTGCATTTTCACCAGTGAATCACTATCCACAATTGTGCTTCAATGTGTGTTTGCTTCTCCTATTTTCATGTGCTAACTTACATCTGCTGTATCATCTTGTAACCAGGGTTGGTAAAAACAATAAAATGAAAAATGTAAACAATTTAGAATAAAAACATATATGTGTAAAGGTGTTATATTCAAACACTGATTTTGTTGAATTGTTGTGATCAAACACACAATGAAGTTTTTCGCGCTCTGAATTTTAGTGAGCTGACTGACACAAACATGAAACTGATTGAGTGTTTTTTTTTTTTGTAACACACACAGACGTGGAAAGTACACTCAAGCCTTAAATGAGTTTTTGGAAATAAAAACACAAAAGCGGTTCTCTATTTCACATGCGATTTAAGGCAACAAAACTTTGTCAAAACAAATTACAGTGTTTATATACCAACACTAGAAAACACTATTATAAGTCATGACTTTTTGTTGAGCCTTTTTTGCATGATTTGAGGCATACAATTTAATTGTCATATTTTCTTGAATAACTAAACTAAATATTTTCAAGCTTTTCCCGCAAACAATACAAAACACAGATGCACATTTCAGAAGAATTAAAAACACAATCACTGTTCTCAGTAAAATCATCCATTGTCAGTTAATGCAAATATTCAGATACTTAAAACATGCCCCTGAACCCATAAAAGGTTTCACCCCAACCATTATCTATTGAGCTGAGCCAATTGCCCTTGCCCTGCCCACCATGTGCACGACCCTTGGCTTTACGCCAGTTCACCTCACCATGCCCACCCCATCCATGACCCATTGATTGATGCCCGCGGCCCTTGATATGCCCACCCCAGCCGAACCCATTTGACTGAAGCCGATTGCCTCTGCTATGTCGACCCCATCCATGACCATTTGATTTCAACCAATTTACCCAATGCCCTTTGGCCACGTGGTGCCACCTGGGGGCACTCCCAGACCCTGTAAAATACCCTGTAAAGTGTCAAAGACACTGTAAAGTGTCAAAGACCCTGTAAAGTGTCAAAGACACTGTAAAGTTTCAAAGACACTGTAAAGTGTCAAAGATCCTGTAAAGTGTCAAAGACACTGTAAAGTGTCAAAGACCCTGTAAAGTGTCAAAGACACTGTACAGTTTCAAAGACACTGTAAAGTGTCAAAGATCCTGTAAAGTGTCAAAGACACTGTAAAGTGTCAAAGACCCTGTAAAGTGTCAAAGACACTGTAAAGTGTCAAAGACTCTGTAAAGTGTCAAATATCCTGTAAAGTGTCAAAGATCCTGTAAAGTGTCAAATATCCTGTAAAGTGTCAAAGATCCTGTAAAGTGTCAAAGACCCTGTAAAGTGTCAAAGACACTGTAAAGTGTCAAAGACCCTGTAAAGTGTCAAAGACACTGTAAAGTGTCAAAGACCCTGTAAAGTGTCAAATATCCTGTAAAGTGTCAAAGATCCTGTAAAGTGTCAAAGACACTGCAAAGTGTCAAAGACCCTGTAAAGTGTCAAAGATCCTGTAAAATGGCATGTGTCATGTAAAAGACCTGGTAAAGTGTCAAATGTCATTAAAAGACCCTGTAAGATGCTGTGTGTATCCAAATCTTATATAAAAAAGTGAGATTTGGATACAAAATAATAAGATTTGGATATGATAAAATAATATTTTGATACACATGACACTTTATGGAGTCTTTTATATTGCATTTGACACTTTACAGGGTTGTTTACATGACACATGACATTTTACGGGGCCTTTGACATTTTACAGGGTCTTTTACAGAGTCTGGGAGTGGCACCTGCCCTTGTGATGGCCCCAAGTTAGGCCATCACCTCGTTTGCGCTTCTTGGACTTGATCGGGTTTGGTTTATCATATGATTCACTGGTTGGAGTTTCATCTCGGTCATCCATCTCTGGTGATGTGACAATTTCAGTGCTTGTGGCTTGTGTGACCGGTGCATCTGTTACCTCAGTTGTCAGGGTGGCAAATGTGTACCCTTGTGGCCATTTAGGTTGTAAAGTTGATCCAGTATAAAAATAATAGTATTCCTCCTGCAAATTGTTATATTCCTGTATATGTGCATGCACAATATTTGAATTGGAATTTCAATGTGCATGTGTTAATAGATAGTGGAGGGAAATTGACCATAATAAGCATGGAGAGAAAGTTACCACTCTATCTTTTTTACCCGATGAGGGAAAATGTCTGTGGTGGAAAAGGGGATCTTAATTGTATTAAACTGGTAAACCAATTTCCTCCAGATCTGTATTTTGAATATTTTGTTTGCTTATCAATATTTGCCAGAATTATGCATCTGTTACCTCAGTTGTCTCGGTGTCTTCAGTGATTTCTGTCTGTTGTTTAGGATATAGAGTTGGTCCATTCCATTCAAATCTATTTTCTCCTGGTCAGGGGCATAGCCAGAGGGGGGGGGCTGGGGGGGGGAGTGCAGCCACCTTGTGGATGGTACAGGGGAATCGCTGGGATGGACAATTTTTGGTTAATTTTCAGCATCCTCATATACCCTGCAAATGCACTCAATGTGTCCACATTGATGTAAATGTACTGTATTGTTTCGAAATACCCCCAGGGGGTTAATTTTTCAGAGTGGAAATTATGAGGGGGGTATTTTCAGGGGGGCTTATTCGAGGGGGGGTTATAATTTCGCCGGAAACTTTCCTAAACTTTGGTAGTACAGATTAGATTTTTACGTACCCATAACTAGTAATAAACGTGACTAAATGGCATACAGAAGGACGTATAAACATAGATTGCTACACAGACTAGTCTATGTGTGTAGTTATTTATGATACAAATTGGCCGCAATAAGTACATCATGTACATGGCATACATGATGTACATCATTCCAAACAGGGGGTATTTTGAGGGGAGGCTTTATTCTCAAAAACATGGTTGGTTTTAGTAAAATTCTTTTTACTAAAATTGTATTTTATTTTTATTAAAATTGTATTTTATTTTTATTTTATTCATGTTTCAGTTTATTTTATTTTATTTTATTCTGAAATGTCATTAATAAAATAAAATGAAACCATTTTACAAAAATTTTACAAATATTTTACAAAAATTTCACAAAAAATCGGAAATCTTGGATGCAAGGACATAAAACGATGTGCACGCTAGAAGCATGCGGATGAATACAAAAAATTTTTTTTGTAAACTTGTGACACGGGTTGCGAGGTAGGTTTTCTGTATTTTGACCCTCAGGGGGAGCTAATTGCTCCTCCTAAGGGAAGATAGCTAAAAGTGGGTTGTTGTTTTTTGGGTGGGGGGGGGGGGCTTGCGGGATTCAATATATTTATAGGCTTTTTCAAGGTATGGAACGAAGAAAATAAGAAAAAAATCACAAATTAGTGATTTTTAAGGTGAAAATATTATAAAAAATGTGAAAATTGGCAATTTTGAGCAACAAAATTTCTCAATCACAACAATGAAAGATACAACAAGGCACTAGTTCTGCAAATTGGCAGCAAGAAACTTAAGCAACATGATAGAAAACTTTCTATAGAATTGAAAAGACACTCGAGTTTTTGTAAAATTTTACTAAAATTGTACAAAAATTCAAATTATTGTACAATTTTACTAAAATTTTACAAAAATTTCAAATTTTAGTAAAATTGTATTTTTATTTTATTAATTTTCCATTTTATTTTATTTTATTTTATTCTCCGATTTTCCATTTTATTTTTATTTTTTTCTGAGATTTTGCCAACCCTGCTCAAAAACACCTGGGGTTTATTCAAGGGGGGGGGTATTTCAAGGAAATACGGTATATGAAATACATAGATGTATGGCAGTCTTTGGTGCCACGGCCAGAGTTGGAAAAACGTATTTACGTTTACCCGAAATACCCGGTTATTCGGGTATTTATACTTACATTTACGTTTTCCAAAAATACCAGTATTTGTACAACTCTGGCCACGGCATGGCGCCTAACAATGGTGTGATTACCTACCTTACTACAGGGTCTAATTGAGGCGTCCAATTCTAGAAGTCGACAAGTACAATACGCTACCGTGCAGAATAGTTGAGACTTTTTGCGCTGCATGATGTATGTTTACAGAATTTCGAAATGGTTGATATGCAAAACATTTGGATACTATACATGGATACCCTGGGGGGTTGACTACACATGCCCAGGATGACCGCCCCTCAAGTTCAAATCTGCGTAGATTCCTAGTGTACAAACATATTAACTCAGTTTGTTCATGTTTCAGAATAGTTGAGACTTTTCTTGTTTTGGGCAGTAGCCACCCAGTATCTCACTTTAAAGTCTATATCCACCTCATATGGTCATTTTTTTACAAAATTTTCACCATGGCAACTGCATGCCTGCATCGCTGAGCTCTGTGTGCAGCAAGAAACATTCTAAGCATGAACAGCATATGGCAATGCATATATGGAAATGTTGTATTTATTAATTTTTGCTGCAGTTTTCATACATTGCCAGCAACTCTGAAATGGGGGTAGGCATACTACTGGGTGGGGCTATTTGGTGTGTAAATTTGAGGTTTTGGCCTTGCTCTATTAGGGAGAAAAGTTGGCCCAACTGTGAATGAGTAATGTGCAATTATTTTGGATGGAATGAAGATGGAAGTTTGTAAGTGCAATAACTTTTGATTGGAAAGAGATATTGAAAAGACGTTTTTGTCATATCAATTCTCTCTGTCTAAAGCATGTTATAGACTGTCCAATAATAAAATTTTCATGCTGCAAACCCCAGTAAAATAACCATAAAATATTTAGACACCATTGAAAACTTTTGAAGTGCCATAACTTTTGATTGGAAAGAGATATTGAACTCATTTCTGTTTTAAATGAATCCTCGTTGTCTAAAGTATATGATAGCATGTTCAAAAAAAATATTTTTTCATGTTCAAAAACTGGGTCAAATTGATATACGGAATTTAGACATCACTAAACTGACCACAAAAATAGAATCTGCAGGTTGTCCCGATCATTTGAAGGGTAGAATGATTCAAATCAGCCCAGAAATGGTTGAATTTTTAAGCTTCAAAGACACTCATCCAGATTGCCCATTTTTTGTATATTTATTGACCATCTTTTTATAGACCCCCCTTATCTCGGGCCTGGGGGTTTATTTGAGCAAACAAAAAAATTTTCGTTGTAGCCCCAGCATCAAACCCCAACATACTCAAACAGCATCAAAATTGGGCAAGGGACAAGAAATTGGGAAGCAAAAAAGTGCAGTGGACCCCCAGCCTACTGTTTATCTATGTATGAAAAGTCTAAACTATTCTGCACGGTAGTGTATATGAAAATTTTGAGTTAGGCCAGGAAATGTCATCTGGGGCCAGATTTAATTCTCCCTACAGATTTGTAGGGTAGGGCGTACGCCCGATAGATTTTTTAAAGTTCAGTCGCATCAACGCACATGCACCGAGAGCAAGGCGGTTTGTGAAATATATGAAACCATCCCCTAAGGTCGCCGATATTGCAATATGACGTATATCACTTCGATTTTGGCACAGAAATCATGATTTCGTCATTTCTTGGCCGTCGGCCAATTCATTTTTTATTTTATTTTGTCAGGCGGGTTACTCGCATAAGTCGCGCTTTTGTGTAGTCAGGTGATCACTTTTTTAGTGTTCACTGTCTGCAACCGAAACCATGAGGGCAGCGACGAGAAAGAGATGCATGCACGAGCGCACAAAAGCGCGACTTATGCGAGTAACCCGCCCAACAAAATAAAATAAAAAGCGAATTGGCAGACGGCCAAGAAATGACGAAATAGTGATTTCCGGGCGAAAATCGAAGCGATATACGTTATATTGCAATATCGGCGACCTTGAGGGATGGTTTCGTCTATTGTACAAACCGCCTTGCTATCGGTGCATGTGCGTCGATGCGGCTGAACTTTAAAAAATCTATCGGGCGTACGCCCTACCCTACAAATCTGTAGGGATAATTAAATCTGGCCCCAGGGGCTACTCCCGCACATTTCTCATTTTTTCCACCAATTTTTTGACCTTACATGCCAATATACAAAAGTGCCAATTTTGACTTTTTGGGGAAAAATGCAAAAAAATTGGGCAAGAAGTGGACAAGTCAACCTAGTTTTGGGCTAAATGTCGACCAATCCAAATCCTTTTTTGTTGGGAAAAAAGCCGGAAATGTGATAAGTCCAGAATGGACATTGATTTCTAAAACTCGACCAGTCCAGAATATGCCCATAAGGCGGCCTTGGTGTCCCCAGGAACAAAAATGTTTGCCAATGCAAGAAGTCGACGCGTCCATCCCCCCAAAAAAACAACAACAACAACAGTTTTTGATCTGTCCAAATGGAATTTTATGGGCACCCAATTTTGCACACATACGTTGAGAGCAGGGGCTGAAAATTTGGCACTTTATTGTCAACATTTGGAACTTTTAGTGAGCATGAGCAAGGACTATTGGTCAAGCAGCATGGACTGTTAATTGGAAGAAAAAAAACTTAAAATGAGAAGTACTCAAAATCACATTTTGTGGACTTGTCGACATTTACAATTAGAGGCCTCAGTTTTGGGAACTGCTGCTCAACATTCGCCTGGTCCTGAACCAGAGTTGTTAAAAGTACCAAACTTTTTTAACCACCCTTCTATTGGAGACGCCCTTCTATTTTTTTGCCATTTTTCAGTGAATTTTTTCACGTTCTGCCAAAGTTTTTCAAAGTGTTATGTCAGAGACAGTTCATAGATTGATGATTTATGGAGTTCATTCAACAACAATTGATGTTAAAATAGAACCAAATCAATGGACAAAAGCCACTAAAGTAAAGTGTCCGCAGATACTTTCAATTTTTTCATGCATTTGGCACAATTCCAGCACTTTGTGTACCTTCTATTGGAGACCGCTCTTCTATTTTTTCATGGCTCAAATTAAGTCGAAAAAGTGTACCTTCTATTGGAGACGCCCTTCTATTGGAGACTCGCCCTTATATTAGAAGAAATGCGGTATATATATATATATATATATATATATATATATATATATATATATATATATATATATATATATATATATATATATGTATATAAATTTACCATAAATCCTTGAATAAGTCCCCCTTGAATAACTCCCCCTTGAATAAGTCCCATTTTTTTGCCATCGTTAGCTGAGTAAACGTACTTTACTTTTTCATCCAGAAAACGTAAACGCGAGTATTTTTGGAATTTTTTAAACAAATTGTCATTCAACATCGTTAATTTTCAGAACTTTTTGCCTATCTTCAGCAATTTTTGGCTATCATGTGCCCCTTCTGGACGATTTTTCCCTATTTTTAACCTATTAATTTGTTTTTTTCACTTAAAACAGTATATAAAATACTATCTGAAATACGTTTCTTTACTCGAGTACTTTGAAAAAGTATACGTAAAAGCAAGTACTGGTACTTTTTCCTGGGGAAATGTAAACGTATTTACTCAGTACTCGAGTATACGTATTTTTCGAGTAAAAGTAAATACGTTTTAACAACTATGCTGTATACACCGCACCTCCCCCTCCAACTAAAAAATTCTGGCTACATCCCTTCTTCTGGCATTCTCATTTGCTCCTGATCTGCATTTCCGACTTTTTTGTTTACTTAGGGTTGGTTTTAGTAAAATTATTTTTACTAAAATTGTGGTGAAATTGTATAAAATTGTATTTTATTTTAATTTCATTCATGTTTCATTTCATTTTATTTTATTTTATTATTCAATTTTCCATATAAGTTATTTTTTAGTTTGTGACCTGGGTTTGTTTTGGTAAAATTCTTTATACTAAAATTGTTGTAAAATTGTATAAAATTGTTTTATATTTCTATTTTATTATTGTTTTATTTTATTTTATTCTACAGTTTTCCATATTACCGTATTTCCTCGAAATACCCCCCTCAAAATGGGCACTATGAACTTATAAATAGTGATGTTAAATGCACCGGGAAAAATGGCACCGCACCGCACCGGCACCATTCCCATCCCGTGGAAAGGGCACCTGGCACCTTGGGGCACCAGCCAAAAAATGGCACCGCACCGCACCGGCACCGGTGCCATTCTGAAAAACATAGCACCGGCACCCTGGGGCACTGGCCGGCTGCCGGTGCTAGCACCGAAAGGCACCGCACCGGGTAAAATTTTATGTAGTGATATTTAAAGCGCCAGAACTTCGGCGGAAAGAGCCAAAGGTGTCCTGGCGCTTTTCTCGCCCCCAGAGCCAAAAATGATAGCACCAGGGGCCAGATTTAATCCTCCCTACAGATTTGTAGGGTAGGGCGTACACCCGATAGATTTTTTAAAGTTCAGCCGCATCGAGGCACATACACCGAGAGCAAGGCGGTTTGTAAAATATACAAAACCATCCCTTAAGGTCGCCGATATTGCAATATGACGTATATCACGTCGATTTTGGCACGGAAATCATGATTTCGTCATTTCTTGGCCGTCGGCCAATTGGTTTCTTATTTTATCTTGTCGGGCGGGTTACTCGCATAAGTCGCGCTTTTGTGTAGTCAGGTGGTCACTTTTTTAGTGTTCACTGTCTGCAACCGAAACCATGAGGGCAGCGACAAGAAAGAAATGCATGCACGAGCGTACAAAGGCGCGACTTATGCGAGTAACCCGCCCGACAAAATAAAATAAAAAGCGAATTGGCAGACGGCCAAGGAATGACGAAATAGTGATTTCCGGGCCAAAATCGAAGCGATATACGTCATATTGCAATATCGGCGACCTTAAGGGATGGTTTCGTATATTTTACAAACCGCCTTGCTCTCGGTGCATGTGCGTCGATGCGCCTGAACTTTAAAAAATCTATCGGGCGTACGCCCTACCCTACAAATCTGTAGGGAGAATTAAATCTGGCCCCAGGGCAGAATGGCACACACCGCATTGGCGCTGAGCCCCAATTGTACCACAAACACTTGACGCCAAAATAGTCATGACTAGTGATGTAAAAAGCGCCAGACTTTTGGCGCCAAGCGCCAAAAGCACCATGGCGCTTTTGGATTGATGGCGTCAAGCGCCAATGGCGCCACAGTAAAATGGCGCCAAGCGCCAAAAGCGCCATGGCGCTTTTCAGGACATGAGCGCCAAGCGCCAATAGCGCCAAGCGCCAATGGCGCCAGCGCCAAAGTGATTCTCCTTTTATGACGTAGGCGCAGTTCCCGTAAATATCAGTTTTATCACTTTACATGACTTCTATCATCTCCCAAAACACAATAATAGCTGAATGAAAGCCAACCAGATCACTTACTTAATACTAGGGGTAGGAATGACACCTGGTGGCAGTCTCGCACCCTGTAAGGTGTAACGTAAAGTGTCAAATGTCATGTAAAATGCCAATTAAAATAATAATAAAAAATTTTATCATTGAACTTTTGACGTTTTGCATGACACATGACAAATTTCTACGGCATTTTGTGTGACATTTAACAAATTTGTATAAATTTTGCTTTATCTTATTTAGCTGTCATCGGTCCAAATGGGTTTGATATGGGGCCAGTTCCGCAAGTAGACAAGTTAAGAGTTAAAAGTTAAGAGTTGAGTTAAAGGTTAAAAGTTGAGTCAAAAGTTGAGTTAAAAGTTAAGAGTTGAGTTAAAGGTTAAAAGTTGAGTCAAAAGTTGAGTTAAAAGTTAAGAGTTGAGTTAAAGGTTAAAAGTTGAGTTAAAAGTTAAGAGTTGAGTTAAAAGTTAAAAGTTGAGTCAAAAGTTGATTTAAAAGACAAATGGGTCATTCGTTGCAGAAGCGCGATGCGATACGCTGATCTTCAATCATATTTTGTCCCCGCACGGCCATTTCGAAACAACGTTCGGCGATTTTTTCTTTTTTTAGCGATAATTTTTTTGGATACGTTATTTTCAAATGACGTGCATACAACATTGGCACCATGCCAGCGAACAGCCGTATCGATACCAATTTCATATTTTTATTTTTTTATATTTTTTTACCTTCATTTTCCACTTGTCTCTTAACTCTTAACTCAACTTTTAACTCTTAACTCAACTTTTAACCTTTAACTCAACTCTTAACCTTTAACTCAACTTTTAACTTTTCTCTTAAATTTTAACTTTTCTCTTAAACTTTAACTTTTCTCTTAAACTTTAACTTTTCTCTTAACTCGCCATTTGTCTTTTTACTCAACTCTTAACTTTTAACTCTTAACTTGTCCACTTGCGGAACCGGCACATGGTGTGTGCAAAATATCATCATGCACACTTTATTTGACTGTTTCATAAGAATAATTCTATAGTGAAAAGACCACAAGATTATATGATTTCATGTGTCAGTGATCGTAACACAATTTGTATTCGCTGGCGCTTTTTTGGCGCCACCGAAAAATAGCGCCAAGCACCAAAAGCGCCATGGCGCCTTTTGGAAGCTCGGCGCCAAGCGCCAATGGCGCCAGAGCATTTTAGCGCCAAGCGCCAAAAGCGCCATGGCGCTTTTTGCTTTGGCGCTAGCGCCAGGCGCCAGCGCCATGGCGCTTTTACATCACTAGTCATGACGCTTTTTGTGTTGGCGCCAGCACCAGCGCCATGCGCTTTCGCAGGCGCCAGGCCGCTTGTTAGATTTTTAACAATATCGATCCTTTCTGACACATGTTTCATTATCATCCAACTCAGAATCAATAATTGTTTTCTTTAAAATCATTAGTTTTGTTATGTTTGTCAAAAGAATAACAATGAACGAGTGGCCGTGGGTACGCGTTCAACATGAAATTGATTGGATCACTTTTTAAATGAACAGACATGACCTGGAATTAACCGCATTTCACGCCCTTGAAACCCTGCCGGTGCCTTTCCCGGTGCCCCACTTTTTCTGTCCGGTGCCAGCACCTAAAGGCACCCTCGAAAAAGGGCACCGCACCGGCACCGGTGCTATTCTGAAAAAAATGGCACCGGCACCGGCAGGGCACCTCTGAAAATTGCAAGGGCACCGGGGCACCAGCCACCGGTGCCCCGGTGCTTTTACATCACTACTTATAAACCCCCCCCCCCCAAATTTAGTGTATAGAGAACGTAATGTGGTTTGTGATTCGGGAAACACAGAACACACGTCAAAAACGATGACTGTGTTATGTTAGAATAGGGTTTATACTGTCTACGTATTTATATATGTCTATAGAGTCTTAAAAATGGCGGTTTTTATTGCATTTATCGACATCTAGCCCATATTCAATTTTCATTTTTTTTATGTTTACTTCTCACTTCTCAAATGGTTTTTACTTATTAACTTGCAGAACTGGCACCTGTATTTTGTTGTCTTGTGTTGTAGTTTATTTGACCTTTGTCCTTCAAATGATCTTGATTTGTTTGTATAACACATAATATGGCCATGATTAGCAATATAATTTTTATTGGAGGTCTTAGTTTCAGAAACATATTGATCTTTGTGATAAAAAGCGATAAAATTTATTTGAATAATCAGTGTTATTTATATCACTTGCTGATGATAATGCACGTGGGTATATTATTTTTACAGAATATGTTCTCCCACAAACCATTGTACATTGTAATCGTTTTGACCCGCACTATTGTTATATATTGGCACTGCGCACACTAGTTTACTGCCAGTAAACCAAATTTTGGTTAACTCATTTATACGCTTTGAAGTTTGAACATTTTTGAGTTTACCAGAATGAGGCTTGTTGTCCAGTCACAGCTACTGGCAGAGGCCTCACCTTTTGTCAACACAACATGGGATGTACTTCCTTGAGAATTGAGATCATACTCAAAAACTATTCAAATAAAAAATGGCATCATAACCAATTTATGCTGACTTGTTTTTGTAATGATTCAATCATGCAGTACACATCTAATAATTCACAATCACTCCATATCCAATGTGAAACTTTTGTATCAATAAAAAATGTCATTATGATCATAGCATCACCATTTTTATCACATAATGTAACACTCCATAAGCAATTCATTTCCAAATAAAATTCAACCAAATGTAGAGTGGTGCAACTGTATTACATTAAAACAAACCATAATCATCAGTAATATTCAACTGCTTTACCAAAACTAATGCTGTGAACAAAGAAAAACTCATGTTATCTAAAAATAAAATATTACTCAGAAATTTGCAAAAATATCATGTTAAAACTCCCAATTTAGTGATGTATTAGAAAACTGGCATTATAGAGTACTTTTCTGGTATCAATTTGTACTTTTGGTACTGATAAAATTCTCATAATTATCATTTTTATTATATTTTGGTAAATAAATGGATCATTTTATATCATTATCCTGATTTATTTCCTTATAGTTGATACCAGTTATCCCTACATCACCATTGAACAGGGCAGGCCTATTACGCATAAATGCCTGTTACGCACATTTGCCCGTTACACACAAAGTTGTGCATGTCACACACATCTGTCCAGTACACACATGGCTGATGCTCTGTACATACTGGGCAGATGTTCACTAATATCATTGCTAAACTTTTTACACTTCACGCATATCTGAAAATCACCTGAAAAAGTGTCAAGTGAAAAGATGGTCAAAAATAGCAACTTTTCACCATTTTCACAAGTGATGTTCAAATATGAGTGAAGTGAAAAAAAGTTCACTAATGCCATTGTACAACTTTTTTTCACCTCACTCATATTTCAACATCACTTGACACATTTTCAAGTTATTTTCAGATATGAGTGAAGTTAAAAAAAGTTGCGCAATTACATTAGTGAACATCTGCCCAGTACACACAGAGCATCACCCATGTCTGTACCAGACATATGTGTGTGACGGGCATTTGTGCGTACAAGTACACCCTCCATTGGACACCCCAAGTTGTCCTAAATTGATGAAAAATAACGCAGGGGTTGGGAATAATCATGCCTGGTCAAACACTCGATCAAAATAGCCAGACCACTTGGATGTGTCACACTCCAACTCTGCATCCACATCTGCAAATTTCTCCCAGTCACTTTTTGTCTTTGTTTTTGCCTGTGTTGTTTCCATTTGTTCTGTTGTTGTACTTGTGGTTCCTGTTGTTGTACTTGTTGGTTCTGTTGTTGTAGTTGTGGTTTCTGTTGTTGTACTTGTTGGTTCTGTTGTTGTAGTTGTGGTTTCTGTTGTTGTACTTGTTGGTTCTGTTGTTGTAGTTGTGGTTTCTGTTGTTGTACTTGTTGGTTCTGTTGTTGTAGTTGTGGTTTCTGTTGTTGTACTTGTTGGTTCTGTTGTTGTAGTTGTGGTTTCTGTTGTTGTACTCGGTAGATCTGTTGTTGTACTTGTTGTTTGTGTTGTTGTACTTGTTGTCAATGTGTTGTCAACTTTCTGAATACAAATAGTTTATGTAAAATCAGGACTGCAGAAGTCAACGTGATGTGGCTGATTATGATGTAAAGAGTAAATTTATGAAGAATCTTGTTCCAAACATTGTAAATTTTTATTGTTTATAATTGTGGGGATTGTAGAAAGGGGATGATTACCACATCATTTTGATCATTTTAAGTGCTCAACAATCCAATTCAGTAGAATTGCATGGAATTAGTGATGTAAAAGCGCCATGGCGCTGGCGCTTGGCGCTAGCGCCAAAGCAAAAAGCGCCATGGCGCTTTTGGCGCTTGGCGCCTTTTTGCTGTGGCGCCATTGGCGCTTGGCGCTGCGCCACCGAAAAGCGCCATGGCGCTTTTGGCGCTTGGCGCTATGATGTCGTGGCGCCATTGGCGCTTGGCGCTAGTGTTTTATAAAGCGCCAAAAAAGCGCCAAGTACTACAAAAAAATCATTATCATTTTTCTTATGTAAAATGACCTTGCCTGCATGAATTAAATAAGTAAATGTGTTACTGTAAGTGTGTGACAGTAAGAACAAACCCTCTATCTGTTTATTTTGTAAACCATGTCCATGCAATTGCAAGGATACCTATTCAAAACTTTAACCAAAAAATGGGAATACACGCACTAGTTTTCAACGACATTTTATGTCAACTGGTTTTCATCCCAATTCAAGGCTTGATGACGAGTGTTCAAATGCATAGTGTTGCATTATATTGCAAATGAAGTTGTATTGTTGCTGTGGTATGAAGTAGCGGCATGAAGTACCTTCCATATTTCCTTGAAATACAGCCAGGGTTGTTTTTTTTCAGGGTGCAAATTTTGACGGGAGTTTCGAGGGGTGCTTGTTCGGGGGGAATTTTTGTGAAGGGTCGTAGTAAAGTATAGTTTTTTTTTGTACCCAAAACGTAATTAGATAACCAAATAATATATATTTTGTTCATATTACCATAGTTCGTCCCATAAACAATGGCATGTATAGCTGCTATGTAAATTCGCAGCTATAAATGTATCATGTTCATTGGATACAATATCTACCTTATTCCAGATGGGGTGTATTTCGAGGGGGGGGTTAATTGAAGGGGGGTATTTTGAGGAAATATGGTATATGTGTATACAATACTGGATAGTGTTACTTGTCAAGTAAGCTTTGAATAGGGATGGGAACCAGTTGACAAACAAATAGATAGCACTGCATTTGCATCGCTGCACTTTATGCAGCAAATTTTTTTGGCGCTGGCGCTATTGGCGCTTGGCGCTATCATCCCGTGGCGCCATTGGCGCTTGGCGCCATGGTCTAGAAAAGCGCCATGGCGCTTTTGGCGCTTGGTGCCAAAAGTGTGGCGCTTTTTACATCACTACATGGAATTCAGTACGGAAATATGCAGTTCCAACCGCAACCACTAAAAAATTCACCATGATGAATTTGTAATGCTTTTAGATAATGATTTAGTATTTGATAATGACCCGATAATTCCCGATAATAGCTAATTACGTGTTCGTTATGCAAACACGTAGAATCTGTGTTATGTGCTAAAACAAACATTTCTGTGCGCCTGGTCAATTTGACCTCCATAATTTTGCACACATTGACACGTTTTTATGTGTATTGTTAATGTTGTCTGTGTTGGCACCTTGAAAAATTGAAAACAAACAGTAAACAGTAAACTTCACACAGTAAACAGTAAATATGGAGAGTGTAAATGTATTCAATGCAATAGGAAGTCAAATCTGAAATTATAAAATAATCTTACCTTAAAGCATCGATATATCCTCGAGTCATTTTCATCCATTTTAGTCCTGTAGAGTTTCCCAATGTCCTGTTTATCTTGTATGTAGTAGTTATCAGTAAACTCAGTGTAGCTCGCTGAGTTGAGATAAAACAAATAACAGTGATTCATTCTGTATGTATTGCTGTATACTTATTTCTGTATGTCTTTGTAATAAACTTCTTTGCAAATACAATGAAACAATATATACAGTTGAGTGTGTGATTGTGAGTGATCACTTCCAGTGAGTGACATCCCATTTGAAGGCTGTATAAGTAACACACATAGGCCAGTACAAGAATAACAAGTGAACAGTCCACAATGAATACTGAATAAACACAACAACACCAGCTGGCTGCCACATGGGGTTGAGGGACCCCACAACAATTCCTTTAACTATACCTATATAAAGTTAACTACATCTTATAGTTACAGTTACTATCCAGCTTAGAAAAAAGTTGAAAAGATCTTAACTGTTTTCTGTTCTTGACTTAGACATTAATTGTTTTTGGTCCTAATTATATGATGTTTTATTGTTTTCACTCATGCAGCATATGAAGATTTTCGCAGTCATGATCCCATTTTCACCCTGTCTTGTTTCCCCATGAAATACATAATAAGTCAGCATTGATTAAATGATGTATAAACATGTTGTGTGCTCAGATACAAAACAAACACAGATATGAGTATATTTACTTATTACTACTAATTTACTTTCACTAAACTTGGTGGATATTTAATGAGACAGTGTTTGTTTATTTGGGTACTAGTCACTTATGGTCTTAAATTTGGATCTGTATGGACAGATGCCATTCAAATTACAGTAGAGTTGTTATTAATCTACTTTATTATGTGAGGACAAAATGAATTCAACATATATCATTTTACAAGATCAGTAGAACAGCTGTTTCAATGGCACAGTGCTGACAGATTCCGCATGTAAAATTGCATGTGTGCATAAGAGTCCAAAATGAAAATGTGTACAGCTCTAAACTTAATTACTAAATGTGGACCCTTAAAATTGGGGTTGATATAATAATTGAGACATTCAACTTGTTTTTAATGGGAAAATTCACTGTCATTTATTAAATGTAATATCTTAAATACAAATTTCAACAGTTCATTACCTCTCATTCCATTTCAAATTTTTGTGTGGTCTTTTCTTAACACAAAATATGAGCATTACACAAAATACCACTCAAAAGCGACACTCATATACTGGGCATGCATGGTACTCTACAAACATACAGGAGTTATGTGTTCGGCTGGCAGATGGCCAGCCAAGAACTTATGGAAGATGTGATGATGACAAAGTGATGATGTCATGAAGATGACATGATGGCGAGAGATCATGATGATGAAAGTGATGACATCATGATGGAGTGTTTCCTCCAGTAAAATGTACAACGTAATGTCATCCGAGTATAAATACCTAGGGTGTCAACAAAAACTTCTTTTATGGAAAATGGAAATGGAAAAAATGTTGGCACTTGGTAGAAAACACAAACAGTAACGGAAAAAATTGCACTTGACAGAAAACGGAAAACATGTATGTATTACAAACTTTTTTTGATCACTCATGCTTGATTTGCTGATCACTTTGGAATGGACTTATTGATAATTTTAACATACCTGCATCCATATCACTTGAGTGGTCAAGGCAAGAAATCTTCACATCCATACCCCACAGCCATAGCCATGTTTTCTCAATGGGACTGACATAGCTTAATCCCACCTTTTTATCCAGTTTTTCTTTCCAGCCTTTATCAATATTCACATAGTCATTCATTTCAATCTATAGTAAGTAATGTTTATATTTATTTAAATGGATTTATCAGTTTTCATTATGCTTTATGCTTGACACATTCATTGAATGTTATTCTGGGTAAATCATATTAAAATAAATTTCAACAAGACACTGATCAAAATTGATGCCACTGGATAATATTATCACAACCAATGCAAAAATTTTATGAATCACATGTTTAATTTCACAATACTTCATAAATGTTGTTGAAATTCACATAACATTGTTAACATACCGTATTTCCTCGAAATACCCCCGGGGGTGATTGTTTCATAGTGCTCCCGAGAGGGGGGGGGGGGGTTAAACGAGGGGGGTATTTCAAGGGGGGGTTGGGTTATTATTTCGCAATAATTTTTTTGAAATGGTGGTACAGAATCGTTGTTTGTGACATACGCTGGGATAGAAAAATGCATCAATAACTGACATGTATAGACTCCTGTAAAAATACTAATATTAGTACGTAGATGGTATAAACACTGCTCTCACGTGATTCCGACATTGTTTTAACGTGTGTTCTGCACTACGCAGAACACAAACTGCATTGTTTGTCATGTACGTTCTCTATACACTCAATCTGGGGGGTATTTCGAGGGGGGGGGGGTGATTGTTTCATAGTGGTCTTGAGAGGGGTGGGGTCAAACAAGGGGGGGGGGGGGTTCGAGGGAGGGGGGAGTATTTCGAGGAAATACGGTAGTTCGCTGATGAAAAATACTAATGGAAAATTATCATTTTTCAAAATTTCAGTTCCATCCAGCTGTGACCACTATATATACTGTATTTCTTCTAATAGAAGGGCGCCCGTCTATTTTTTTCGTCAACTTTTTAACCAGCCCTTGTATTGGAGACTGCCCTTCTATTTTTTTCGTCAACTTTTCAGCTAATCCTTTTCAAGTTCAGCCAAGGTTTTTCAAAGTGTTACGTCGCAGACAGTTCATTGAATGACAATACATAGATTTCATTCAAGGTTTGATGTTAAAATAGCAAAAAATCAATGGGCAAAAGCCACTAAATCACAGCGTCCGCTAATATTTTTTATTTTTTGATGCATTTGGCACAATTCCAGTACTTTGTATACCTTCTTTTGGAGACCACCCTTCAATTTATTTCGTGGTTCAAAAAAAGTTGAAAAAGTGTACCTTCTATTGAAGATGCCCTTTTATTGGAGACCCGCCCTTCTATTAGAATAAATATGGTATACTGTATTTCCTCGAAATACCCCCCGCGGGGTGATTGTTTCATAGTGGTCCCGAGAGGGGGGGGGGGTCAAACGAGGGGGGGGGTATTTCGAGGGGGGGGGGGTTATTATTTCACAAGAAAATTTTTGAAAACCAAGTACGAAATTGTCGTCTGAAACGTACGCAGACGTCGAAAAATGCAACAAAAACCGCCATTTATAAGGTTCTGTAGACTAATATTAGTACGTAGATGGTATAAACACTGTTCTAACGTGATTCCGACATTGTTTTAACGTGTGTTCTGCACTACGCAGAACACAAACTGCAGTATTTGTCATGTACGTTCTCTTTACACTCAATTTGGGGGGGGGTGATTGTTTCATAGTGGTCTCAAGAGGGGGGGGGGTATTTCGAGGGGGGGGGGTATTTCGAGGAAATACGGTATATAATTAGTGATGTTAAAGGCACCGGGAAAAATGGCACCGCACCGCACCGGCACCTCTCCCATCGCGTGGAAAGGGCACCTGGCACCCTGGGGCACCGGCCAAAAAATGGCACCGCACCGCACCGGCACCGGTGCCATTCTGAAAAAATAGCACCGGCACCCTGGGGCACCGGCCGGCTGCCGGTGCTAGCACCGAAAGGCACCGCACCGGGTAAAATTTTGTGTAGTGATATTCAAAGCGCCAGGACTTCGGCGGAAAGAGCCAAAGGTGCCCTGGCGCTTTTCTCGCCCCAGCGCCATAAACTATGGCACCCGGCCAGAATGGCACAAACCGCATTGGCGCTGAGCACCAATAGTGCCACAACAAAATGGCGCTTGACGCCAAAAGAGTCGTGGCGCCTTTTGTTTGGCGCCAGCACCAGCGCCACGCGCTTTCGCAGGCGCCAGGCCGCTTGTTTCATTTTTAACAATATCGATCCTTTCTGACACATCGATTTCATTATTATCCAACTCAGAATCAATTATTGTTTTGTTAAAAATTGGTAGTTTTTTATGTTTGTCGAAAGAATAACACACTGAAAGAGTGGCCGTGAGTACGTGTTCAACCTGAAATTGATTGGGTCACTTTTTAAATGAACACACATGTTCTGGAATTAACCGCTATTCACGCCCTTGAAACCCTGCCGGTGCCTTTCCCGGTGCCCCACTTTTTCTGGCCGGTGCCAGCACCTAAAGGCACCCTCGAAAAAGGGCACCGCACCGCACCGGCACCGGTGCTATTCTGAAAAAAATGGCACCGGCACCGGCAGGGCACCACTGAAAATTGCAAGGGCACCGCACCAGCACCGGTGCTGGTGCCCTTCGGTGCCCAGCACCGTGGCACCGGTGCCCCGGTGCCTTTACATCACTATATATAATATTAAGCTTTTGAAACAATTTGCATATGTATTTATGCCATTCAAACACAACATACACATGCACATACAATTGGACATAGTATAGACAGTTTAAAAACTAACAATTAGTAAGCCAAAACCACTGCAGTCTGGTTTTTGTTTGCAGACATCAGTACAGCAAGTTATAGTTTGATTAATTCTGATGCTATAAGCACTGGTACTTCGAGCTACATCCTTGCATGTTTCCCAGAGTTGCAAAACCTTATTGACAGTATTCATCATGGTAACAGTTGAATGTAACAGATAAGCTTATATGGGACATGTGTAGTGATGGAAAAGCGCCATGGCGCTGGCGCCAAAGCAAAAAGCGCCATGGCGCTTTTGGCGCTTGGCGCCATTTTCTGGTGGCGCTATTGGCGCCTGGCGCCGGCATTTTAAATGGCGCCAAAAAAGCGCCAACCATGATAATAAAAAATTGTTATAATACGGTGAAATCGACACTGCAGTTGATCAATTTTGAGGCAACTAAATAAATATTGATTAATATTAGGGTAGACTTTATATAAATAGATGCATTTACATTTAATAAAAGCAGAGGTGTTAAAATCGCGGTAAATCCCCTTTTGTGCTTTGCTCCTAATTCTTTCTTGCAGTCTAAATCAGGGGTTCAGACTGGCGGGGGTTGGAGGGGGGGGGGGGGTTACCCCCCAACAAATGCTCCAGCTATCTATCTATTCCTGGGCCGCTCGGCTATCTATCTAACCTGAGGCTAAATTTTAGGCTACTATCCCTCGAGCCCCCCACCCCAACCCCAAATCCCTATGTAGATATGTATCTCTCCAGAGCGATTATTTGAGAAATTGTGCCCCGATTTAGTGGTTGTTTGAATGGGCAAAAAAGTTCAATAGACCACTATGACTTCAGCGGTACGTCACACACAGTTATGCACTCATTTTTCTACCATCAAATTGTAGAACAATTTTTTTGGCGCTGGCGCTATTGGCACTTTGCGCCATTACCCTCTGGCGCCATTGGCGCTTGGCGCTGAGGTTCAGAAAAGCGCCATGGCGCTTTTGGCGCTTGGCGCCATTTTGCTCTGGCGCCATTGGCGCTTGGCGCCGGGGTCAGAAAAGCGCCATGGCGCTTTTGGCGCTTGGCGCCGAAAGCCTGGCGCTTTTTCCATCACTAGACATGTGTGAATTGTTGAAATAATTTAGTTTCCCATTTGTGAGATATTTAGTTGTAAGAATGAGAGTGAATGTGATCAGATCGACCGAATAAACCTCCAAAACATCAACCGAACAACTTTTCATGGTGGACGACCTGGGTTTACACATTCTTTTCGTGCAAACCCTCAGGGAGGAATGTCCCCCATATGCACCGCACACTGAGCAGTTACGATTTCTGGAAGATTTGAATTTGGAGTTAGCTTGGCAACATAGGGTGCCGCAGAGTGAACCTTCAGATGATGGGGGTATTTTGCAAGCATTATTGGCTGTGCCGCCCAACATTTCGGTCGCTACTGCGTTAAATTTACCTAGTTGCTAATTCGGTGCCAATGAGTCTTTGCACTGGTGCAAGCACTGCATCTAATGGTCATGGTTCTGTGGTGGGTATTCAGCCAGTGGAAGGTCATGCTTTGGACTTGTCCCAAAGGGTTGCAACTGAGGCGTTGAATTCTAAAAGTCGACAAGTCCAAATTTGGAAAATTTGAGTTAACCCCATGAAAATGATCTGGGGATGGTCCCTCTCATTTTTCAAAATTTTCCATAAATTTTTCCCCCTCACATTCCCCTATACTACCATGCCAAATTTGACCATTTTGGGGGAAAATGGAACAGATTTGGGCAAGAACGCCAAACAAGTACACAAACAAGGCAAGAACAAGTACACCTAGTTTTTGGGCAAAAAGTCGACAAGTCCACCTTTTGTGCCCCCTTTTTTGTTGGGACAAAACAAGCAAGAAATGTGTTAAGTCCGCTATGGGCAGTGATTTCTAAAAGTCGACAAGTACAAAAATAGCCCATAAGGCAAATTTTTTCGAGCTGGGAACAAAAATGTTTGCAAGTGCAAGAAGTGGACAAGTCCACTCCCCTGCCCATAAAATTTTTTTGGGCAAGAAGTTGACAAGTCCATGCCTGATTAGAGCTAAAAGTTGACAAGTCCATTTCATTAACACAAGAAGTTGACAAGTCCACTTTTGTTTACTGAACATTGTTTGTACTCCAAAATAGTGCCATTTCCATGGTGTTGGCACCATTTTTTTGGAGTGGCACTGTTGACTCCAAAATAGTGCGATTTCCATGGTGTTGGCACCATTACCATGGAGTGGTGCTGTCAACTCCAAAATAGTGCCATTTCCATGGCATTGGTGCCATTTTTATAGAGTGGCTCTATTGACTCCAAAGTAGCGCCATTTCCATGGCGTTGGCACCATTTTTATGGAGTGGTGCTGTCGACTCCAAAGTAGCACCATTTCCATGGCATTGGCACCATTTTTATGGAGCGGTGCTGTCGACTCCAAAGTAGCGCCATTTCCATGGCGTTGGCACCATTTTTATGGAGTGGCCCTATTGACTCCAAAGTAGCGCCATTATCATGGTGTTGGTGCCATATTTATGGAGTGGTGCTGTCGACTCCAAAGTTTTGCCGTTTCCATGGCATTGGTGCCATTTTTATGGAGTGGTGCTATCAACTCCAAAATAGTGCCATTTCCATGGTGTTGGCACCATTTTCATACTTGCATCATTTTAACTTTTTATAAAAATATTTGTTTTTTATTAATTTTTTTCCTCCTTTTTTTCTTCTTTTAAAATGAAAAAAAAAATTCTTTTCAAAAAAATTTTTTTACATTTTTTTTAATACATTTTTTTTCAAAAACTTCTAATAACTTTTTTTCAAAAAATTTTTTTTACAGATTTTCTTTTTTTAAATTTTTTAATAATTTTTTTCTTTTTTTTCAATTTTTTTTTATAAATGTTATTATTTTTTATTGTTTTAAAATTTTTATCAATTCTGTTTTAAGTTTTAACTATGCTATTTTGGAGACAACAGTGCCACTCCATGGAAACTGTTTTTCAAAAATTTTGAAAAATAAAATTTTGAAAAAAATGTGAAAAAGAAATTTAAAATGTTTTTTTTTTTGAAAATAAAAAATTTTAACAAAAAAATTTATTTAAAAAAATTTGAAGAAAAAAAATTGTAACAATAAATTTGAAAAATATATGAAAAAAAATTTAACAAAACAAATTTTGAAAATAAAAAATAAATAAAAAATTTGAGAAAAAATTTTTTTTTTAAAAATTGGAAAAAAAAATTGGAAAAAAATGTATAAAAAATAAAATAAAAAATTTTGAAAAAAAAATTATAAAAAAAGTTGAAAAAAAATTTTTTTTACAATTTTTCAAATAGAGTGGCTCTATTGACTCCAAAGTAGCGCCATTTCCATGGCGATGGCACCATTTTTATGGAGTGGTGCTGTCGACTCCAAAGTAGCACCATTTCCATGGCATTGGCACCATTTTTATGGAGTGGCCCTATTGACTCCAAAGTAGCGCCATTATCATGGTGTTGGTGCCATATTTATGGAGTGGTGCTGTCGACTCCAAAGTAGCACCATTTCCATGGCGTTGGCACCATTTTTATGGAGTGGCCCTATTGACTCCAAAGTAGCGCCATTATCATGGTGTTGGTGCCATATTTATGGAGTGGTGCTGTCGACTCCAAAGTTTTGCCGTTTCCATGGCATTGGTGCCATTTTTATGGAGTGGTGCTATCAACTCCAAAATAGTGCCATTTCCATGGTGTTGGCACCATTTTCATACTTGCACCAGTTTAACATTTTATAAAAATATTTGTTTTTTATTAATTGTTTTTCTCCTTTTTTTCTTCTTTTAAAATAAAAAAAAAAAAATTTTTTCAAAAAATTTTTTTTACATTTTTTTTTATTAATTTTTTTTCAAAAACTTCTAATAACTTTTTTTCAAAAATTTTTTTTTACAGATTTTCTTTTTTTTTCTTTTTTAATAATTTTTTTCTTTTTTTTCCATTTTTTTTATAAATGTTATTATTTTTTATTGTTTTAAAATTTTTATCAATTCTGTTTTAAGTTTTAACTATGCTATTTTGGAGACAACAGTGCCACTCCATGGAAACTGTTTTTCAAAAATTTTGAAAAATAAAATTTTGAAAAAAAATGTGAAAAAGAAATTTAAAATGTTTTTTTTTTTGAAAATAAAAAATTTTAACAAAAAAATTTATTTAAAAAAATTTGAAGAAAAAAAATTGTAACAATAAATTTGAAAAATATATGAAAAAAAATTTAAAAAAAAAATTTTGAAAATAAAAAATAAATAAAAAATTTGAGAAAATTTAAAAAAAAAAAAAAAAAAAAAGGCTAGTTACACAGGTCCCGGCCGGGGACCGGGACCCGGCAAAAAATAAAAAAAATACAAAAATAAAAATTGGCGTGTATAGGTTGTTTGCATGTTAATTAGGTGAATCATCACCAAATCAGCATGCACAAAATTTTTGCAAGACGGTTACACCTGCCAATGCATATTTTTTTGGGCAGGTGTATAAAATGTTGCTATTCAACTCAAATTTGGCATGTGTGTACTCCTTCGTTTAGTGAGTACGCATGCCAAAATTTAGCTCCGGGCGGTTACCGGGTTTTTTTTAATTTATACTTTAATTTTTTTCGATCACTATATTTTTGTATAGTGATCGAAATTTTGCCGGGGTCCGGTCCCCGGCAATTTTGAAATGGCCCCGACCGGGGTCAAACGTCCCCGGTGAGGAACTTTTTTTTTCAGTAAACAAATGATTTTGGTCCCCGACCGGGGTTGTTTGGCCCCGGTACCACACAAAAATTTGTGGTACTTTTTGGGACTTTGTGGTAATTGTCCCCGGTCGGGGCCAAATGACCCCGATGAGAAAAAATATTTTTTCAGTAAGTATTTTTTGTAATTTCACTGAAATATGCATGGTCGGGCTGAAAAGTCCCTGGACAGTGCTCGCCATTCGCGCTAGGGGTAAGCTGCAGTCATAAAATTCTAAAACGTTTACATATCAGGTGTTTTGAGTTTTCACCCAAAGTTTCACCCCTCTAGCTCCACCCACTGCGGAACTGTGGGGGTTACAATTTCGGTCATTGTACTGATGTACACATGGTGCTCTATCTCAACGCTGCTTTAAGTTGTGATCATGAAACTTTGGCCAGTGTAAGCCAGTGTGTTGGCAATGTGCTGATAGTATTCAACACTTTCATCAACATCATTGCTATTAAGGTAAAGTTAATATGCAAATCAGGGTGATGTGCAAGAAACATGTGAACTGTGATGGATGTTTTGGTGATCATCTGAGATCATGTTGTATTGCAGTGATTTTAATGTTGTTTTGAAATGTGCAGTAAATAATTATAAACATTAAATTTCATTTGTGTTGTGACCAAATATTTTTGGTTGCTCAAATGATCCCGCAGTCCTGAGATTAGGGCGTCTATTCAAGGTGTTCATTTTGTATGCCTTATCTGGACATTGATTTTGAAGCTTAATAAGGTGGTCATTATGGGCTGTTTATGAGCGGTTGACGATTAAAATGATCAGGACAGCATGCAGATTCAATTTTTGTGGTCGGATTAGTGATGTGTAAATTTCATATGCTGATTTGGTCCAGTTGAATGAAAACGCATGCAATTTCAGAACTCAATATCTCAGCTATTTCTCAGCCGATTTTCACCAATAAACACTTAAAATGATCAGAATCACCTGGAGCTTCCATACTTATGTTCTGATTATCAGCTGCCACTCCTAGACCCTGTAAAAGACCCTGAAAAGTGTCAACGACCCTGTAAAATATCATGTGTCATGTAAAATACCATGTAAAGTGTCATGTGTATCCAAATCTTATTTTATCAATTCCAAATCTTATGTTTTTGTATCCAAATCTTACTTTACACATAAGATTTGGATACAAAAACATAAGATTGGGATATTATAAAATAAGATTTGGATACACATGACACTTTACAGGGTATTTTACATAATACATGACATTTTACAGGGTCTTTGACACTTTCCAGGGTCTTTTACAGGGTATTTTACATGATACATGACATTTTACAGGGTCTTTGACACTTTTCAGGGTCTTTTACAGGGTCTTTTACATGACACATGACATTTGACAGGGTCTTTGACACTTTACAGGTTCTTTTATAGGGTCTGGGAGTGCCCCCAGCATGTGGTCTATGCCCTTTCTAGTTTACACACTATTATTATTCTGCATATGGCCTGCAGCAACATCTTTTGATCTCCAAATGATCGAGATTGTGATTTATGATGATCTGTGGTGCACAGCAATAATTACTTTGAATGGCTATGTCAGTGACAGATTGTTGTTAGAATTGTTTTTCACAATGGGGTATTTATTGTGGCATAAACTGTATTTTCCAATGGGACACATTTCTCAATTGAAAAAGTTCACATTGATGCGATTGAGTAGTCAATGTTTGATTACTGTATTTCCTCAATTACCCCCGTGGGGTGATTGTTTCATAGTGGTCCCGGGAGGGGGGGGGGGGGTTAAACAAGGGGGGGGGGGTATTTTGAGGGGGGTTATTATTTTGCCAGAAATTTTTTCAAATCCTAGTACAAAATCGTTGTTTGTGATGTACACTGGGGTAGAAAAATGCATCAATAACTGACATGTATAGACTCCTATAGACTAATAGTAGTATGTAGATGGTATAAACACTGTTCTAACGTGATTACGACATTGTTTCAACGTGTGTTCTGCACTATGCAGAACACAAACTGCAGTATTTGTCATGTACGTTCTATTTATACTCAATCTGGGGGGTATTTCAAGGGGGGGGTGATTGTTTCATAGTGGTCTCAAGATAGGGAGGGGGGGTCAAACGAGGGGGGAGGGGTATTTCGAGGGGGGGGGGGTCAAGAAAATACGGTAATCAAGTGGAGCATTTGATGTTTGCATGTGTTTTACTCTGCTCCAACACATGGTTTCTGCATGGTAGTTTTACAAAGTGCAGAAAACTCCTAACTTACATGTTTCATTGTCAAAATTGAAACAGCTACTCAATTGAGCCCTCAATAAATTCCACTTTGAATACCCCCACCCCCACTTGAAAAACTGAACATTGAAAAACCTCCCTCTAAATAACTCCTCTATAAAGTTGGCCTTGAATGATGATGTAAAAAGTGCCAGACTTTTGGCACTAAGCGCCAAAAGCGCCATGGCACTTTTCAAGGTGCCAAAAGCGCCATGGCACTTTTCAAGAACACGGCGCCAAGCGCCAATGGTGCCAAAGGATGTTGCTGCTCCACAAGTGCAGCAATGCTAATGCAGTGCTATTTACTTGTGTAAGATGCAAGATTATGCCTAATTGAGTCAAGTTTTCTTCTTTTTGTGATGTTATTTTACAGCTGAGAGTTCCGGTTGACAATGGCAAGCCATTGTGGAAAAAAGTGCTTCAATTTGTATAGACAATGTCATGTGTCACATAAAAGACTCTGTTTAGTGTCAAATGTCATGTAAAATACCCTTTAAATTAAAGTGTCATGTTTATCTAAATCCTATTTTATAGTATCCAAAACTTATGTTTTTGGATCCAAATCTTACTCTTTTACATAAGATTTGGATACAAGAACAGAGGGTTTGGATATGATAAAATGAGATTTGGATATGATAAAATAAGATTTGCCTACACATGACACTTCACAAGGTTTTTTACATGATATTTAACACTTCACATGGTTTTTTACATGACACCTGATTACGGTTGGTTGTATAAAAATTATTTGTGTACAAATTGTATAAAAATTGTATTTTATATTAATTTTTCTTCTTGTTTGATTTTATTTTATTTTATTCTTCAATTTTCCATTTTATTTTTATTTTATTTTTATTTTTTCCTGAGATTTTGCCAACCATGCACCTGACATTTTACAGGGTCTTTTACACTTTACAGGGTCTGTTACAGGGTCTGGGACTGGCACCAGGTACATTGCATATAAACATATAATATCGACAATAAAACTTGATTGTCAACACAACGCAACACCATGCATTTGAACATCTCTCATCTGCCCATTATTTGGGAAAGTGTTGAATATCCTTGCAATTGCATGAACATGTATACTGTAAATATTTTATTGAAATACCCCTGGGGGTGATTGTTTCATAGTGGTCCCGAGAGGGGGGGGGGGGGTTTAAACGAGGGGGGGGGGGGGGTATGTCGAGGGGGGGGGTTTATTACTCTGCCAGAAATGTTTTCAAATCCTAGTACAAAATCATCGTTTGTGATGCACATTGGGTAGAAGAATGCATCAATACCTGACATGTATAGAATCCTGTA
>OZ038453.1:5258546-5317738 GCA_964036195.1 Sphaerolaimus hirsutus | reverse complement strand
AACGATTCTGTACTAGGATTTCAATAAAGTTCTTGTGAAATGATACCCCCCCTCGAAATACCCCCCCCTCGTTTAACCCCCCTCCCCCTCTCGGGAGCACTATGAAACAATCACCCCCCCGGGGGGTATTTCGATGAAATACGGTAATATGGAAAATTTAATAATAAATTAAAATAAAATGAAATGAAACATGAATGAAATTAAAATAAAATACAATTTTATACAATTTCACCACAATTTTAGTAAAAATGATTTTACTAAAACCAACCCTAAGTAAACACAAAATTCGGAATGCAGATCAGGAGCAAATGAGAATGCCAGAAGAAGGGATGTAGCCAGAATTTTTGAGTTGGAGGGGGAGGTGCATTGTATACAGCATAGTTGTTAAAACGTATTTACATTTACTCGAAAAATAATTATACTCAAGTACTGAGTAAATACGTTTACATTTCCTCAGGAAAAAGTACCAGTACTTGCTTTTATGTATACTTTTTCAAAGTACTCAAGTACAGAAACGTATTTCGGATAGTACTTTATATACTGCAGAGTTGTACAAATACTGGTATTTTTAGAAAACGTAAACGTAAACGTAAATACATTTTCCAAATCAAAAGTATAAATACTAAAACGTAATGTATTTTTAAAATACCAAGGAATACGTAAAAAAAGCGTAAACGTAAAAATGTTATATGTGTCATATTTGCCACTGTGCTTTGGAATCGCTGATGTCCATGCAATATCTTCATGTCTTTAGCACTACATGCTCACCATAATCAACAACATGAGTGAGACAACTATAACAAATGATAATGATCTAACACAAACAGCAATGAGATAAACATAAAAATTGAGCAAAAATTACACCTTTTTGTAATTAAATCAGATACATAAGTTTCATTCAAATTATTTTGTTCCCACATTGATTATTTTAGCAAATTTCACAAGCCCATGGCTAAATGGCCACTCTACAGCCACCGATGTAAGGGGAACTTGAAGACAGTAATTTCAGTGCATTGAAACTTTTACAACTGTTTTAGTCTTTTTTTTGGAAAAACACCCCATCAAATATACTTTGAAATCTGCCACACCTATCTGAAGAGAGTACCTAGAATTGTGTTGAATTTTTAATCATAAATATGACATTTCTTTCACTATTTTGTTCATAATTTGTTGTCAGATTATGACAAAATACAGTTACCTACATTATCTGTGTGGCATCGACTATGGGCGGTAGACAATGGTTACTATGATCGGAGTTTATAAAATGTTTTAGCTATGGTTTGTAATCATCCTAATCGCTGCACTAATGGGATCGCCACATCATTCTGATCATTTTTAGTGCTCAACAATCAAAATCTGTAGAGAATTCATGGAAATATGCAGTTTCGTCTGAGGGCACAGCCACTAAAAAGCTACTAAAGATCAGACTTTTTACGTTTTCCATAGTACCCGGGTATTTTGGTTAGGAAAACGTAACAAAACGTAATGGTATTTTTGGAAAACGTATACGTCAACGTAAATATAAGTAACCAAATAACCAGGTATTTCGGGTAAACGTAAATACGTTTTTCCAACTCTGTATTGGAGGTATGCCGTTCTATCAGAAGAAATACAGTACTCACATTTACTCACGAGTAAAAGTAAAAAATATTTACTTTATGTATTCTGTACTGAGGGGGTGAGTAAAAAATAAATACTTTACGTTTACTTATACTTTGAGAATAGTTTGGTACTTTTAACAACTCTGGTATACAGGACCAGGCGAGTGGTGAGCAGCAGTTCCCAAAACTGAGGCCTCTAATTGTAAATGTCGACAAGTCCACAAAATGTGATTTTGAGTACTTCTCATTTTGAGTTTTGCTTCAAATTCACAGCCCATGCTGCTTGACCAATAGTCCTTGCTCATGCTCACTAAAAGTTCCAAATGTTGATAATAAGGTGCCAAGTTTTCAACCCCTGCCCTCAACGTATGTGTGCAAAATTGGGTGCCCATAAAAATCCATTCGGACAGAGCAAAAATGTTTTTGTTTGGGGGGAATGGACGTGTTGACTTCTTGCATTGGCAAACATTTTTGTTCCTGGGGACACCGAGGCCGCCTTATGGGCATATTCTGGACTGGTCGAGTTTTAGAAATTGGTGTCCTTTCTGGACTTATCACATTTCCTGCTTTTTTCCCAACAAAAAAGGATCTGGATTTGTCGACATTTAGCCCAAAACTAGGTTGTCTTGTCCACTTCTTGCCCAATTTTTTTGCATTTTTCCCCAAAAAGTCAAAATTGGCACTTTTGTATATGGGCATGTAAGGTCAAAAAATTTGTGGATTAAAATGAGAAATGTGCGGGAGTAGCCCCAGATGACATTTCCTGGCCCAACTCAAAATTTTCATATATTGTACTTGTCGACTTCTAGAATTGGACGCCTCAATTGACCATGTAGTAAGGTAGGTAATCGCACCATTGTTAGGCGCCATGCCGTGGCACCAAAGACTGCCATACATGTATGTATTTGATATACCGTATTTCCTCGGAATACCCCCCCCCCTTGAATCAACCCCAGGTGTTTTTGAGCTGGGGAAAGAATAAAGCCTCCCCTCAAAATACCCCCTGTCTGGAATGATGTACACCATGTATGCCATGTACATGATGTACTTATTGCGGCCAATTTGTATCATAAATAAGTACACATAAACTAGTCTGTGTAGCAATGTATGTTTATACCTCCTTCTATATGCCATTTAATCACGTTTATTACTAGTTATGGGTACGTAAAAATCTATTCTGTACTACCAAAGTTTAGGAAAGTTTCCGGCGAAATAATAACCCCTTCTCGAATAAGCCCCCCTGAAAATACCCCCCTCATAATTTCCACTCTGAAAAATAACCCCCCTGGGGGTATTTCGAAAAAATACGGTACATTTTCATCAATGTGGACACATTGAGTGCATTTGCAGGGTATATGAGGATGCTGAAAATTAACCAACAATTGTCCATCCCAGCGATTCCCCTGTACCATCCACAAGGTGGCTGCACTCCCCCCCCCCAGCCCCCCCCCTCTGGCTATGCCCCTGACCAGGAGAAAATAGATTTGAATGGAATGGACCAACTCCATATCCTAAACAACAGACAGAAATCACTGAAGACACCGAGACAACTGAGGTAACAGATGCTGCAGTGTGCCGTCTGTCTGTGATAAGTAAACAATGTCTGTCTGTCTGTCTGTCTGTCTGTCTGTCTGTCTGTCTGTCTGTCTGTCTGTCTGTCTGTCTGTCTGTCTGTCTGTCTGTCTGTCTGTCTGTCTGTCTGTCTGTCTGTCTGTCTGTCTGTCTGTCTGTCTGTCTGTCTGTCTGTCTGTCTGTCTGTCTGTCTGTCTGTCTCTGTCTGTCTGTCTGTCTGTCTGTCTGTCTGTCTGCATGTCTGTCTGTCTGTATGTCTGTCTGTCTGTCTGTATGTCTGTATGTCTGTCTGTCTGTCTGTCTGTCTGTCTGTCTGTCTGTCTGTCTGTCTGTCTGTCTGTCTGTCTGTCTGTCTGTCTGTCTGTCTGTATGTCTGTCTGTCTGTCTGTCTCTGGCAAATACTGATAAGTAAACAAAATATTCAAAATGCAGATCTGGAGGAAATTGGTTTACCAGTTTAATACAATTAAGATCCACTTTTCCCCCACAGACATTTTCCTTCATCGGGTAAAAATGATAGCGTGGTTATCTTCTCTCCATTCTTATTATGGTCAATTTCCCTCCACTATCTATTAACACATGCACACTGAAATTTCGATGCATATATTGTGCATGCACATATACAGGAATACAACAATTTGCAGATGGACTACTCTTATTTATATACTGGACCAGATTTACCAACTAGATTGCGCACATTTGCCACCCTGACAACTGAGGTAACAGATGCACCGGTCACACAAGCCACAAGCACTGAAATTGTAACATCACCAGAGACGGATGACCGAGATGAAACTCCAACCAGTGAATCATATGATAAATCAAACCCGATCAAGTCCAAGAAGCGCAAACGAGGTGATGGCCTAACTTGGGGCCATCACAAGGGCAGGTGCCACTCCCAGACTCTGTAAAAGACCCTGTAAAATGTCAAAGACCCTGTAAAATGTCATGTGTAATGTAAACGACCCTGTAAAGTGTCAAATGCGATATAAAAGACTCCAAAAAGTGTCATGTGTATCCAAATATTATTTTATCATATCCAAATCTTATTTTTTGTATCCAAATCTCACTTTTTGACATAAGATTTGGATACACATTACATCTTACAGGGTCTTTTAATTACATTTGACACTTTACCGGGTCTTTTACATGACACATGCCATTTTACAGGATCTTTGACACTTTACAGGATCTTTGACACTTTACAGTGTCTTTGACACTTTACAGGATCTTCGACACTTTACAGGATCTTTGACACTTTACAGGGTCTTTGACACTTTACAGTGTCTTTGACACTTTACAGGGTATTTTACAGGGTCTGGGAGTGCCCCCAGGTGGCACCACGTGGCCAAAGGGCATTGGGCAAATTGGTTGAAATCAAATGGTCATGGATGGGGTCGACATAGCAGAGGCAATCGGCTTCAGTCAAATGGGTTCGGCTGGGGTGGCCATATCAAGGGCCGCGGGCATCCATCAGTGGGTCATGGATGGGGTGGGCATGGTGAGGTGAACTGGCACAAATCCAAGGGTCGTGCACATGGTGGGCAGGGCAAGGGCATTTGGCTCAGCTCAATAGATAATGGTTGGGGTGAAACCTTTTATGGGTTCAGGGGGATGTTTTAAGTATCTGAATATTTGCATTAACTGACAATGGATGATTTTACTGAGAACAGTGATTGTGTTTTTAATTCTTCTGAAATGTGCATCTGTGTTTTGTATTGTTTGCGGGAAAAGCTTGAAAATATTTAGTTTAGTTATTCAAGGGAGTATGACAATTCAATTGTATGCCTCAAATCATGCAAAAAAGGCTCAACAAAAAGTCATAATTTATAATAGTGTTTTCTAGTGTTGGTTTATAAACACTGTCATTTGTTTTGACATAAAGTTTTGTTGCCTTAGATCTAATGTGAAATAGAGAACCGCTTTTGTGTTTTTATATTTCCAAAAACTCATTTAAGGCTTCAGTTTACTTTCCACGTTCGTGTGTGTTACAAAAACACGAACACTCAATCAGTTTCATGTTTGTGTCAGTCGGTTCACTAAAATTCAGAGCGCGAAAAACTTCATTGTGTGTTTGATCACAAACAATTCAACAAAATCAGTGTTTGAATATAACACCTTTACACATATATGTTTTTATTCTAAATTGTTTACATTTTTCATTTTATTGTTTTTACCAACCCTGGTTACAAGATGATACAGCAGATGTTAGCACATGGAAATAAGAGAAGCAAACACACATTGAAGGACAATTATGTGGATAGTGATTCACTGGTGAAAATGTAGAAATAGTTTTTGCTTTAAATGGCAAGCATGTTGATAAGTACAGATGTCAAGTGATAATTACCGTAAATGCTCCAATAAGGCGACGGCTGGTTAATTGTTTTCAGCACATTTTTGGGGGTCACATTATTGGAGCGGTCGCTTTATTGGAGAGGGTCGTATTGTATTTTTCAAAAACTCAACAACTCAACTTTTCATTTAACGCGTATGAGCATGGCACCGTAAAGCAATAGGTAATCACATCAAAGCCACAAAATTCTCAAAATACTTAATTTTCGGGTTCAACGATATCAATAAGCGGTGTCCGAAGATTGCGACATCGTTTTTCTTTTTTTTAAATTTTTCTTTGGGGGTCGAATTATTGGAGAGGGTCGGTTTATACTTACACAACGTGCCAAAGGGGGTCGTACTATTGGAGAGGTCGCTTTATTGGAGGGGTGTCGTCCTAAAAGAGCATTTACGGTATGGTAAAATTACATGATTTTCATTTCAGAGTGCAACATACTTATTTTACATTTACTTCAACTTTTGAGCATGATAAAATGAACTTGCAAATATATAAATCGACTTTTTCTTATTTATATTTAAACACAACAAGCAGCTGAATTTTAAATAAATTCATTTTCTGATACACAAAATTTCAAAAATTACCCCCTGTAAGGTGTAGAGCTGAAGTTTAAGCAGCATGAGTTTGGGGATAACCCAGGCTACACATAAACCCAACTCCTCAGAACAAACAAGTGAATAAAGTCGGCAGACGTATCGCCCTACAAACAGTCGTATGAGACAGTCCACCGAAGTGTTATGTAGTATGTAACTAGCCAGTGATGTAAAAAGTATGTGTGACACATCAAAGTGGCCTGGCTATTTTGATCAAGTGTTTGACCAGGTGCCGGTTCCGCAAAATGAGAAGTGAGAAGGGAAATCATGGACGAGCATCATGAGGAGGGCCGGGAAAATGCCGGCGTCGAAGACGCCGACGATCTGCTACCACAGGAGTGATGAGAGTATCACAGGCGTTTGATTTTGATTTTGTTTCACATCAATCAAAATCAAAAACCCATTTATATTTGCCGGCTCTTTACGTTTTTTTGCATGGTTGCCTAGCCATATTCCTACCTACAATACCGTATTTCCTCAAAATACCCCCCCCCCCCCCCCCCCGGGGGTGATTGTTTCATAGTGCTCCCGAGAGGGGGGGGGGGTTAAACAAGGGGGGTATTTCAAGGGGGGGGGGGGTGGGGTTATTATTCCGCACGAAATTTTTTGAAATGGTAGTACAGAATTGTTGTTTGTGATGTGCGCTGGGGTAGAAAAATGCATCAATAACTGACATGTATAGACTCCTGTATAAATACTAATATTAGTACGTAGATGGGTTAAACACTGCTCTTGTAAAATAATACGGAACATGTTGAAGTGACTTGTGAACCAGCTCCTATTCCTAACCGAGGAAGAGTCCATGGGTTCGACGGCATCCTCCTCAGGCTGGCTGCCTTCCCCGTGTCCAGGCGCCTGGTCTTCTGGGGCCCCCGCTGGTCTGCCTGGCCAGTTGGGGAGCTTCTCAGATTCCTTGGCGAGCTTCTCGAAGGCTTGTCGGAGCGTGTCGGTCTTGTCGACGATCGTCTTCGACGGCTCGGTGGACTGCCATTGCTCTGTTGCTGCAAGCGGTTGGCTTGATAGCAAGGGGACATGGGAGGTTGTGAATGAGGTCGTACACTGTGAAGTGATTGAGTTGAATTGGTCAAATGGTACGGAGGGGGATCTAGATCTTGATCGTGACTTTCTTCCATCTCTCCGAGCTCTATGTCGGACTGTGAAGGTGTTTGTTTGAGGAAGGTCACTGATCTTTTTAGATCGTTTAACTTTTGATTTAACCAGTTTTTTATTGATGTTATTGAATTTGTGAAAAGTTTGGGGTATAAAGGAAAATGTCTGGTGTGACGATTGCTGCTCACCTGGGAGCCCTGCGACTCCAGCGAATCTCTTGAGTCGCTTTTGCAAGGGCTCGCGGTCAGGGATCGCGTTTTACATTGTGACTTCCTTTGTGACAGGCTTGGTGACTGTGAGTCTGGCGTTTGGTGACGAGCTCTGCGGTTGTGACTCGCAGGGGGGTGCAGGTTTTGTGACCCGGAGCGCACCCGTCTCCATTTCGATTTCTTCGGCGCGTTCGGTACTATAACCGACCGGGGGATCCGATCTAGGCTGTACCGAGCATCCCGAAAGCCGTTTGAATGGAGAAACTCGTTTGAAGGGTGTGACAAACTTTGAAGGTAACTGTGACGAACTTGACGATTGTGTGACGGTTTGACTTGACAAAGCGGGTTTGTTGAAGCCGCTTTTCGGTTTCTTCTGGCGGTTACGTCGCCGTCGCTTACCGATTTTTCCTTGCTGAACGGACGGGGGCCCCTGTTGTTTGGGCTTCTGTCCCTTCTGCCCTTTCTTCGGAAAAAGCCCTTGATGTCTGGCAGCATACCCCTGCCGGTTACGAGCCGCCACTGCATGTAAACATAACCAATATACCCAATACAAGCAATTGTGATAATAATGAGTATGATGTTCACAGCTGTTTGAAGTGGCCCAGTAAGTAACGTGTCTAATGCAGATGCACCACCTGTGACACTACCGTGAATGATGTGACCCAATTATTTTCCTACACCTTCAAAATATGCACCAACCCCTTGGCCGATGCCAGCAATATATGCTTGCACTGCTTTAGGATCGTTGGATTTTGTTGCAATATAATCGACTGAACGTGTGACTTGTTGTTCGAGTCGTTGCAAATTTTGAAAGTGATGATGTGCAGCCATGATACTGAATGCAATGTCAGTCATGCTTACACCTGGTGACCCGGAAACATTTAGTGTGAATGGTTTCCACGAGCCAGCCCAAATTAATTCGATTGGGAGTTTTGTGACGTGCAAATTCGTTGGTCCGTTTTCGTTGGCCCATGAATTATCATTTAATTGATAATATTTGTGATCTTTCATGAGACAATGATCTATTGGTGAATGTGTGATCAGATCATTGGTACCAGGAGCAACGAACATAATATGTGGGTGATTTGTGACTTTGACCGGCAGAAATTTATAACAAGTATTGTTATATTCATGTTGAAAATAAATAATTTCTGCGGTGACTGGTTTACAATCCCAGAACATTAATATATATCCATGCCATTCAGCATAGAGATTTTGACGTCCTAGCAATGCTTGCAAGCCAAGTGTGGGATTGAATGTGACAATTGCATGAATTATATCTAGCTGGGTCTGACGGATGTGACATAATTGTTGCCAGATAGATCCAAATTGTTTTTGTTCTAGATGTGCAATTTTGTCAACTTCGTATTGTTGACGGGCTGTAAGCAAGTGAAACACACCAACATCAAGATTTGGTGCGAGTTTGAAATGAAGAGGAGCTTTTTCGGTTTCAGGTTTTTTCAATTTCTTAAGTTGATATCGAAGAAATTGAATGAATGCCGAGCCCTGGTCAATATATTTTGCGTCTTTTGGCACGCATTCTGCATTATTTGGAAATTGTTGTGATCTCCATGTGACAGAAAATGCAGCTTGCAATTTTTCCACTATGTAATGATTTTGTGAATATTGCGCATCAAATTGACCAATATCTTGGAATGCACACTGCTTGTTAAAAGCAGTAGCATTCCATAAAGAGACGCCATTGTCGCTGTCATAACAATAGCCGGCTTGTGGGTTGCAATGTGACAGATCTTGAATTTCGGAAACAATTTTCTTTCCGTCAAGACTTGCGACCACACCTTCCTCTATGTGAAAGTTCATTACTGTGTTACTCAGATTGTGACAAAAGTAACAATAATCGATGTGAAGTGATTTGTTGGTGCTCCACAATGCATGACCAATTTTTATTAAAGGTTCGCCTTTCCAAGTTTTATTTTGGTAGGCGATCATGCAATCGTAGGTTGTGACTCTGTGGTTTTTAATGATTTCTGGTGGCAGCATAGCTTTTCCGCCCACCAGACTCATATACGTGACTATAGTATGCTCTTGTTGAAAGCATCTATAAATTGGTGTCGTTTGCGGCTGAACACGCAACGTCCATATGGATACCACAATATCTTCTATGGCTGTAACTTGAGGAAAGTGACATGTTACTTTTTCCGGAAGTTGAATTGCATGACCAGTGTGTGTTTTATGGCACAGATTGAAAGTTTTGTGATATTGATCTGTCCATGTGAGCGCGTTGGCTAATTTTGACTGTATTAGCAACGTGAGTGCCATTAAATGCGACACGTTTCCCCAGAACGAATATGTGCCAGTGTAGCGACACGTTCAACGTGGGTTTGCGCGTCTTGCATCTTGTTGTGAAGATTGTGATTGTTGATGTGATTGATCTGTTTGTGAATCATCACCCTTATCAGGTGAAGGTTGTGAATTATCATCATCTTTTACCTCAGTGTCGATTTTATATTCAACACCGTCCTCTGTGTCGATTTCAAGAGGCACTAAGTTAGATGGAGATCTACGTGTGTGACGGCCGTTGCTTGACAATACTGTGACTGCACGTATTTTGCCATCGCTTGACACGTGTATTTCGTGAACACGGCCCATTTGCCACATGCCGCGTGGTTGCTTATCATCTGTGATTAACACTACTTGGCCACGTTTGGGAGCTTCGTTTATTGTGCCTTTTTTCAAGCGTTGATTTTTTGCTCGATCTTTGAGTAGGTCAATATATTGACGTGACCACTCATACCAAAGCACTTCACGATTGTGACGAATTTGGTCCCAAAGTAATGTGATATCATCTCTGTCCTTTTCAGGTACAGAATTGAGTGCAATTTCATCAATGCAGTTGACGTCATTGACACGTGGGGGTGTGAGTGTGTAGGATTTTCCAATTTGTGAAGGTGTGAGATTGAAAGATCCATCCGTCAGCTTATCCCATTCCTCTTTTGGAATTTTTCGCATGGGT
Organism: Sphaerolaimus hirsutus; assembly: GCA_964036195.1. Lineage (NCBI taxonomy): Eukaryota > Metazoa > Nematoda > Chromadorea > Monhysterida > Sphaerolaimidae > Sphaerolaimus > Sphaerolaimus hirsutus. The sequence goes on along the minus strand of OZ038453.1, from coordinate 5,307,329 downwards.
TCAATCGTGGTGGAATCGAGTTCCATCTCACGTTTTTCATCCATGTAACATGGTGGTGGGGTGCCCCAAAGAAAATGTATTGGGCGCAGTATCGCTGCACCAATGTCTGTGTTTGACAAATATGACAATGGTCGCGTGTTGACGGAGAATTCGACGTCAAGCATGACTGTGAGAAATTCGTGCCAAGTGAGACAACGTCGTCCGCATGCTTTTTTGAGCAAGCGTTTGACTAATCCTACCATGCATTCGTACACGCCGCCTTGCCAAGGACTATTGGCTGTGATAAAATGCCATTTTACGTCTGGCAATAATTTGACACAGTTTTTGAACGCGGGGGCATTGTCGGACCAAATTGTGTCTGGCATGCCACGGCGCGAAATAAAACGATTTAGAGCCATAATTGTGTCGGCCGTTGAGACACTATTAGTTGACTCTAAATGAATGGCGCATGTGCTGAAGCATGTTAGTAACAAAATGTGTTGACTGTGACGGGTACCGTTTTGTGAATAAATTAACGGTCCCATATAATCAATGCCAATGTGTTGAAATGGTTTGATTTGTGATTGAGTTCGAGTGACAGGTAGTGTGTGAAAATCAGGTAATGTGAATGGACCTCCTTCCGCTTTGCGACATGTGACACATTTTCGCAAAATTTTTGCAACTACCTGCTTGGCACTTGACAACCAGCAGTGTTCGCGTAAATCTGCTAAAGTGTGAAGCATGCCACTGTGACCAGCAAGCTCATGAAAATGAGTAACTACTAACGTTGTTAACCACCCGGTCTTTGGCAGGTAGTAAAACAACAAAGGGTTTCGGTGTTCTTTGTGAGACACACGCGTGACACAATATAATAAATTATTCCACATGTCCCATTTGAGCATGTGGTGTTTGCCAAGTTGCGCTTGTGAAATGCAACCGGCACATTCCTCTGCTTGTGAAATGCGCAATACATGTCTAAATGCTTCGTTTAAATCAGCTTGTGTGATGGGTTTTGATAAATATTCGCTTTCGCGCTTTGCAGCTTTATGCATAGAGCGATTTAGCCAATATGTTTTTACACGAAGTAGATATACAACAGTGCGCAACAATTTTGACAATGTTGAAAATCGTTGAATGTCGATTTCGAACGGATTTGAAGGGATGTGACGTTGTCGACTTTCGACAAACGGATTTTGAGGAGTGACATTTTGTGACAAATTGGGGTCCAAATTGACAGGCACTTGCTGTGCAAGAGCATTAGCTGGTTGTGAAACAGGCTGTGAAGTTACTGCTCCAGCATATAAAGGTGTGATGTGAGTGTCGCCTTTCGCAAGCTCTTCGGTGACAGGTTGCGCTTGATATTGCGAAATGTCAAGCATGGTTGATGTGAGGGGTTCAGCGAAAAATGTGGGTCCGGTGAACCACATTGTTTCGATCATTAGTTGATCAAAAGTACATCCCCGTGACGCAATGTCAGCTGGATTGTCTTTTGTAGCAACTTTGCAAATTTGAATGCAATGTTTTGACATTAGTGAATGGATTTTGGTGACCCGATTGTTGACAAAAGTAGCCAGCGGCTTTGCTGTATACAGCCAGCCGATGACAACTGTACTATCGGTCCAGAGGAAATTACTGTGAATTTTCCATCCACCCAGCTCAACGAGTTCATGATGTAAATAATCGATGAGCTGTGCACCAATTGTGACACCTAGCAATTCCAAGCGTGTGATTGTGAGGGGTTGACCTTGTTTTGACGGAAGTGGGGCTAGTTTTGTGCGAGCTGTGAGAAAACCACTAAAATATCGGTCATCTTCATAGCCATATTCGTCAGGTGAAATCGCTTTTTGACGCAAATAAGCGCAAACGGCGTATCCATCTTTTGAGGCATCACAAAACACATGTAATTCTAATGGCCGTGTTTCGGCTTTGACATCGATGCCAAAAGAATGAAATGAGCGCGGGAATTTGATTTGACTTATGGACGAGAGATGTCGTTTTAAATCGTCCAGTAAGTCATCCGCCTCTGGGTCTTCGATGAGTTCATCCCAGGTTGTGATATTGCACCTTTGAATTATTTGTGATACGCGAAATTTCAACCGAAATAACGCGGGTGCTGTGATGCCAATAGGATCGTATGTTGAAGCCAGCAATTTGTTCAAATTGCGGCGTGTGGCTGTGACAATGAGCGTGAAATCTTTCTTGGGAGCTGGCACCGCAATGGTGTCTTCAATGTGATCGTAAACGAGACCCATTACTTTGATATATTGTGACTGTTTCGGGTTGAGATCATCAGGTTTGATTTTCTCCGAAACAATACGCAAATTTGTCATCCATTCGCGCATGTTGAAACTTGCTCTGGCAAAAACAGCTTTAATTAAGCGATAGAGCTGTATTGCATATTTTTCATCATCTACGCTGATAACTAAATTATCAACGTAAATGCTGTTGAGCAACAGCTCCAGTTTCGATCGTTCATGTGTCTCAGCGGGATGCATGTGAGCTAATTCCGCTTCTAGGTGATATTTGATAACAGTTGACAAAATGGATGGGCTGCATGTGAGACCAAACAGCACCCTTGTGAATTGCATCATTTGAATATTGTCTTCGTGAGTTGGAATAGTGTCATCACGCAGCCAATAAAATTTTGTGAAAGCGCGTGATTTTGGGTGAAGAGCAATTTGTAAAAATGCTTTCTCAATATCTGCTAATAACACCACTTTTCCGGCTCTGAAGCGAAGCATTAATCCGAGCGCCAGTGGTGTGAGAACTGGGCCTCGAAATAAGCAATTGTTGAGACTTGGCTTGCCTGCAGAACCATCATACACTATTCGACATGTTGTCGATCTGCCAGGTGTGATGACAGGTTGGTGAGGTAAGATGTGTTCTTGCAAACCATCTTGTGAACCATATACGGGTTCTATGACACCCTTGTGAAGTTGGTCTGAGATGACTTTCGCGTATGTGGCGAATAAATCGGGATCTTTTTGAAACCGTTTCAACAGTGACAGAAAGCGGCGAAATGCTTCTGCATTGTTGGTTGGCAATTCTTGAATTGTTGATTTGAATGGCCAATCTACGCTATAGCGACCAGTTTCTGGATCGAGAGTAATTGATTCCAGAATTAACTGTTCGGCTATATCGTCATCATGTGATAATGGATCATCTGTGATACCTATTGACTCGAGACTGTGAAATTGAAATAATGTCTCTTGGCCAACAGCAACAGCTGATGAAGCATGTGAACTGCATGAAACCATGAATTGATGTGGTGAAATGTCGGGTGTTGTGACAAATGACTGTGATGACGCATTTCCGCCAAGCATCAATCCAAGTATTGATTCGACTATGATCAATCCAGATGGGAGTTCGATTTCTGTTGGTCGAATGTCGAACTTCCAATAATAGTCTTGACCAATGACTACATCTGGTTGACATAGTTTGTGACAAAACTCATCAGTCATTTCGGTCAATTCAAGCGGTTCCGCGAATTGTTCTTGTGCGTGTTCACCGTACACAATATAAATGACTGTTTTGTCATCTTGTGACAAAGGAGGTGGGCATGCATATGTCGCCAAATTATCCACTGCACGTAAAGTGAGCGGAATTTGTAACATATTGCCCTTATTGTCGACGTGTTTGTAAATAGGCATGACAGCCTCGACCAAAAACGTATTGACTGTGACAGGCGTTTTTGTCGCAAACACGTTCATTTGAAGAACAACATCTCCTTTGTTTTCAAAGTTATACTCATTTGCCACGGATGCTTTAATGTATGAATATTCGCATCCAGTGTCAAAGAATATTAACAAAGGGTCTGTGACTCGATTTAATTCAGCGTCTTTATGAATTAATGAAGCCTGGGCCACTTGCAAACGAACAATAGGCGCAAAATCGAACTCACATTCTTGTTCGGCCTGCTGCCTGGTAGCGGTGTTGGGGTTACCGTAACCCGCTTGTGCGCTCAGCACTTCCACCGTGGGCCTGTGACTGGGTTGAAGTGGCACCGACGATGACATTTGGTTCGGGTTGAGGTGCGGGTACACCTCATACCGTTTCTGCTGGAAGCCGCGTATTTTGGCTTCGACGGTCTCCATGTCCATGCCGTCCTTGATGAGGCCGGCGCGGAGCGTCGTCCACAGCTCATTTTCGCTGTGATACTTGCGGGCTTCCTCTTGAGCTCTAGCCTGGAGCTCGTTCGCGGGCTTCGGCCATTCGCCCATGTCCAGCGGGCCGTCCATATCCAGTTGATACAGCGTCTGCTGTCTCCACCGACAATCATTGTCGTCCGGTGGGATGACACACACGCTCATCGGTTCCGTGTGTGAAGGTGGATACGATGGCGGTGCATGTGATGAAGCCGCGCCCGTTGTGATTACCTGAGCGTTGACAAAATTAGCGCTCGTTGCTTTGACAAAGGCTTTATTTTGTGAATTGTTTACCTGACGCCTGGCGGGTGCCTGTCTGGTAGGACAGAACGCCCCGTGATGCTGACCAATCTGGCGACAATAGTAGCAACTCAGTCGTTGAGTGCACTGTGCCGCTTGATGGCCTCTGCGTGTGCAGCGCGTGCACACATCGCCCAAAGCTTGCAACCGTTCAGTGCGTTCTCTCGGTGTGACGTATTGAGGGCAATCGGTTGTGTAGTGCTCTTTGATGCCACAGAACAAGCACTCAAATTTTGGCTTGCGATAGTCAGCAGCAGGTTGTGAGGACTGCTTTTGACTAATCGCTCCGATCGCCGGAGTTCTGGGAGGTTGAGTGGAATTTTTATTTTTTCCTTGTTGCTTACCAACATTAGCATTGGTACCAGCAAAAGCAACCGTATTGTGAATAGGTTTTTGTTTTGAAAAGGTATTTTGTGATTTATTTCCCTTTTTCTTTTGCTGTTGCCAACCTCCTCCATTTTGTGGCTTTTTTAACGATGAATTTTGTGATTTCTGAACAACATTTGAAGATTGTGAACTTTGTTGTTCAGTTTTCATCGCATCTAACCGAGCACGAGCAATGGTAGTTAATGCATCAACAAACCTGACGACTGTGAGTTCTGTGTCGTCGGTTGCAGCAGTGCGCATCGAATTCCGGTGTTCTTCTGTGACGGCAAGAACAATATTATCGGGAAGATAACCACGAATTATTCTTAACACTGCACCAGAATCGACACTTTCACCCCTTTCCTTAAGTTGATTGAGAGTTGACAGAAGGGTTCGTGTGAAATTTGTGAGAGAGTCTCCTCTTGACGAAGGTTTTTCAAGTGAATACAATTTATCCCAAAGGGCGGCTTGTACCCGATGCGTTTCACCAAAGTTTGATTTTAACATGGTGACCGCTGTGATGTAATCTCGACCATCACCTTTTAATCCGGCCAGCAGTTCTGCTGCTGGACCGATAAGGCTGAGCTTGAGGTATGTATATTTCATACCATTTGACAAATTAGCTCGGTCGTGAATTTGAGCTCGAAAAATCTCCCACCAAGCTGCCCATTCTAACGGATCACCATTATATTTAGCAAGCTCGATTTTAGGTAACTTTAACAAAGTTTCCGGTTGTGAAGGTTGAGAACTACTTCCCATATTGACATTGTTGTAAGGGGGTTGTGAAGGGGGTTGAGTAGTTAAATCAACATTAACATTTGACTGACCTTTCAAGGAAAGTATCAACCTTTCCGCGGATTTGATTTGCGCTTGGGCGGTCGCCATCCTCGATTCCAGCTCATCCATGAGCATCATCGCGTTATTCGAGCCCGAGTAGAGCGCGCGCTCCAATTTTGCATTGGCGCTCTTTATCTCTTCAGCCACTCCGTCTTGGTCTCTGTCCAGGCTTGTGATGTGATCTTGGACAATAGATGTGAATTTGTCCATAGCCGTAGACAGGTCCGAGCGTTTCAGCTCAGCTTGGTAGCCGTAGGCCTGAAGTAATTCTAATACTTCCTCCGCCGCGCGTATGTTTACGGCGGCGGGTTGTGACTCGTCTTTGATGATTTTAGGAATCGGTTTGGATGTGAAACGTAGCACTCCGTTGCACACTCCAGTCAACGCCCGGCTATGTTGAGTCAACGGATGAGTTGTGTCGGACTCATCTACGTTGCTCACCGGCATAGCCGTGGCGGCGGGGGCGCCTCGCTGAGCGCATACGCGTTCCTCCATAGCAAATCTTGATCGATTGATTGCTTATTAGCAAAGTGGTAGCTAGCTGTGAACGAAATAAAATAATAAAATAAATATTTCGTTTCTTGTGACTTGTACTTGTAAAATCGTAAGTAAATATGCACGCGCTACTAACGATTTTGCGTCCAAAACCGTATTACCGTAACCTCATGTGTGTGACTCAGGCTGTGAAAAACAATTTCCAATGAAATTTTGCGCGAGACGACTTAATTAGAGTGACCAATTAGTTTTAATTAGTCACCCTGCTCGCTGCGCCATGTAAAATAATACGGAACCTGTTGAAGTGACTTGTGAACCAGCTCCTATTCCTAACCGAGGAAGAGGACAAATGTGAACGTATGAAAGTTGACGTGAAGCGTCGTCTCTAGTTGACGTTCCGTTATTTTATCAAATGTGATTAGTTGAGTTGAAGTGAATTGACGTGAGTTAGTGTGAAGCAAATTTAGATTGTTTACCAAAGGTTTGACAAATGTTTTTATTTAGACAACTAAATACAAAGAAATAAGTGTAAATAAAATATATATATAAAAATATACGTAAACAAAGGAATTAATTTACAACTAAATTAATTACTTAATTAAAACGTAAGAGAAGCTCTAATTACTGGAGAAATAAGGCAATTTAAAGAAGGCACTTACTTACGACAAAAGGCGACAATTAAGTGGCGCGGTTGTGAGAACAGGCACCTCAAACAGCGCGGGTGTGAAATAAAGCACTGAGGTGACTTAAAGCACCAAGAGTTAAACTTAGCACCAAAAACAAGCGACTTAATAAAGTGACTACGGCGCTTATTTAGATCCTAGGAAGAGATTCGTGTGAAGTTGACGAGGTTGCAAACACTGCCGATTTTAGCTGTGAAATCGGCTTTTAAGGGCCAGACTGATGGCGATTGACTTGGCGCCAATCGGTCGGCTCTAATCTCCGATTTTTACCCAACATTTCCAATTGTGAAAGTTCAATCCTTGCCCGCTCGCTTCTCCGATGAAAAGCGAGCTAAACTGGCAAGATAGTGAAAATGTGAGACAAGCCAGACAGCATTTGAAATGGCGCGCGGGCCCGGCCCCCCACTCGGGGCGGGCCCGCCGCTTAACATAAACATGACGGCGTATTTGCGTGCTGCTTGTCAAGGAAATGTGGCGGAATGTGAGCAATGACTAAGATCTAAATATGTGAGCGATGTGAAGCGCACGTTGTAAACAACTTCGTTTGAGATATTAAATGACGAATGTGAAGATGTTAAAATTGGAATGTAAATCTAATGAAATCTTGATAAGTTGAATTAATTAAATATAAAAGCGAACAAAAAGACGTTAACTTAAATATTATAGGTTTTACATTTTACGATAATGTTACACAGCTCTCACGTTATTCTGACATTGTTTTTACGTGTGTTCTGCACTACGCAGAACACAAACTGCATTGTTTGTCATGTACGTTCTCTTTACACTCAATCGGGGGGGGGGTATTTCGAGGTGGGGGGGTGATTGTTTCATAGTGGTCTCGAGAGGGGTGGGGTCAAACGAGGAGGGGGTTTTCAAGGGGGGAGTATTTCGAGGAAATACGGTAGTTCGCTGATGAAAAATACTAATGGAAAATTATCATTTTTCAAAATTTCAGTTCCATCCAGCTGTGACCACTATATATACTGTATTTCTTCTAATAGAAGGGCGCCCATCTATTTTTTCGTGAACTTTTTTACCAGCCCTTGTATTGGAGACTGCCCTTCTATTTTTTTCGTCAACTTTTCAGCTAATCCTTTTCAAGTTCAGCCAAGGTTTTTCAAAGTGTTACGTCACAGACAGTTCATTGAATGACAATACATAGATTTCATTCAACGTTTGATGTTAAAATAGCAAAAAATCAATGGGCAAAAGCCACTTAATATTTTTTATTTTTTGATGCATTTGGCACAATTCCAGTACTTTGTATCAGAGTTGCGAAAGCGTATTTACGCTTACCCGAGATACCCGGGTAAATGGGTATTTATATTTACGCTTACGCTTACGCTTTCATAAAATACCCATACGCTTTATTACGCTTTCCCGGCCGAAATACCCGGGTACTAAAAGCGTAAAAAACGTTTCAGACGGTACAGTTTTACGCTTTTGAAAAAGCGTAAAACCACAAAAAAGAAACTGAAAGAGAAGCGAACGAGGAGGCGTACTAAAAAAATGACTGCGTGTGTGCAATAACGCACTGAACATAGCGGTACATGTAAAAAATGTCTTGAAACACAAATGTCTGGTGAAATTTGCGCTGTCAAGCGTAGCTTTATATTAGGAATACTGGGGCCAATTTAGTAGTACGACGACGATTTTTTCACCGTCGACAGGGCCTTATCTGATTTTGAAGGTGAAGCATTTTCTGGGGGGGGGGGGCTGAGTGTCTGGGGCTTCTGGGAATCAATAGGTACTGAGCCTCAGGACTTCAGGAGGATCGATAGCTGAGCAACGTCTGGAATAAAAAGTTGGGTTTGGGCATTTTATTTGGGCAACCCACAATCCCCCTACTAGACTGCTCAACAGCAAGACCACTTCATAAAAAATTTTTACGCTAACGCTTTTTTTTTACGCTTTCCTAGGTATTTTAAAAATACCTTACACTTACAGTATCCACACTTAAATTTTAGAAAGTGTATTTACGCTTACGCTTACGCTTTCCAAAAATACCGGTATTTTAACAACTCTGCTTTGTATACCTTCTTTTGGCGACCACCCTTCAATTTATTTCGTGGTTCAAAAAAAGTTGAAAAAGTGTAACTTCTATTGAAGATGCCCGAAATTGGAGACCCGTTCTTCGATTAGAAGAAATATGGTATGTACCGTATTTCCTCGAAATACCCCCCCCCCCTCGAAATACCCCCCTCGTTTGACCCCCCCCCCTCTCGGGACCACTATGAAACAATCACCCCCCCCTCGAAATACCCCCCCCCCCAAATTGAGTGTAAAGGGAATGTACATGACAATAACTGTAGTTTGTGTTCTGTGTACTGCAGAACACACGTTAAAACAATATCGGTGTCACGTTAGAACAGTGTACATACCATCTACATACTAATATTAGTCTACAGAACCTTATAAATGGCAGTTTTTGTTGCATTTTTCGACGTCTGCGTACGTTTCAGACAACAATTTCGTACTTGGTTTTCAAAAATTTTCTTGTGAAATAATAACCCCCCCCCTCGAAACCCCCCCCCCCTCGTTTAAACCCCCCCCCCCTCTCGGGACCACTATGAAACAATCACCCCCCGGGGGTATTTCGAGGAAATACGGTATAATATTTAGCTTTTGAAACAATTTGTATATGTATTTATGCCATTCAAACACAACATACACATGCACAGACAATTGGACATAGTATAGACAGTTTAAAAACTAACAATTAGTAAGCCAAAACCACTGCAGTCTGGTTTTTGTTTGCAGAACTCAGTACAGCAAGTTATAGTTTGATTAATTCTGATGCTGTAAGCACTGGTACTTTGAGCCACATCAGAGCATTTTTCCCAGAGTTGCAAAACTTAATTGACAGTATTCATCATGGTAACAGTTGAATGTAACAGATAAGCTTTTATGGGATATGTGTGAATTGTTGAAATAATTTAGTTTCCCATTTGTGAGATATTTAGTTGTAAGAATGAGAGTGAATGTGATCAGATCAACCGAATAAACCTCCAAAACATCAACCGAACAACTTTTCATGGTGGATGACCTGGGTTTACACATTCTTTTGGTGCAAACCCTCAGGGAGGAATGTCGAAATCTGATTTGAATAGCTTGACAGAAGCTGCTCGACAGTTGCGTTATACAAGGAGTCATCCAGTCAATGAGATTCCCCCATATGCACCGCACACTGAGCAGTTACGATTTCTGGAAGATTTGAAGATGATGGCAGTGATTTCTAAAAGTCGACAAGTACAAAAAAAGCCCATAAGGCAAATTTTTTCAAGCTGGGAACAAAAATGTTTGCAAGTGCAAGAAGTCGACAAGTCCACTCCCCTGCCCATAAAATTTTTTTGGGCAAGAAGTCGACAAGTCCATGCCTGATTAGAGCTAAAAGATGACAAGTCCACTTTTGTTTACTGAACATTGTTTGTACTCCAAAATAGTGCCATTTCCATGGTGTTAGCACCATTTTTTTGGAGTGGCACTGTCGACTCCAAAATAGCACCATTTCCATGGTGTTGGCACCATTTTTATGGAGTGGTGCTGTTGACTCCAAAGTAGCGCCATTTCCATGGAGTGGCGCTGTCGACTCCAAAATAGTGCCATTTCCATGGCGTTGGTGCCATTTTTATGGAGTGGCCCTATTGACTCCAAAGTAGCGCCATTTCCATGGTGTTGGCACCATTTTTATGGAGCGGTGCTGTGAACTCCAAAGTAGCGCCATTTCCATGGCGTTGGCGCCATTTTTATGGAGTGGCCCTATTGACTCCAAAGTAGCACCATTTCCATGGTGTTGGTGCCATTTTTATGGAGTGGTGCTGTCAACTCCAATGTTTGCCCGTTTCCATGGCGTTGGTGCCATTTCTATGGAGTGGTGCTGTTGACTCCAAAATAGTGCCATTTCCATGGTGTTGGCGCCATTTTCATACTTGCACCATTTTAACTTTTTAAAAAAATTTTTTTTATTTTTTTCAAATTTTTTTATTTATTTTTTTCTTGCTTTTTTTCCAAAAATTTGTTAAATTTATTTTCTTCTTATTTTTTCACATTTTTTTTCTTTTTTTCAAATTTTTTAAATAAATTTTTTCTTTTTTTTCAAAATTTTTTCATAAATTTTATTATTTTTTATTGTTTTTAAATTTTTATAAATTAAGTTTTAAGTTTTAACTATCCACAACCCACAAAATGGTTGGGTTTATCACAACCAACGGAACCTAACCAAAATATTTCAAATTTCTGGTGAAAATTTTTTTGTCAGCGCTTTTTTTGAAAGCACTGGGGCCATGTGTTGTTTTTTTGTAAAGTGACCTTTTAAAAAAACAGTTGAAATAAGTGTTGTCATCCCTACCTTCATAAGTTCACTTCACTCCATGGAAATGGCACCAATGCCATTGAATAGGTGCTCTTTTGGAGTCTGAAAATTTTAAAAATAAAATTTTGAAAAAAAAATGTTAAAAAGAAATTTAAAATGTTTTTTTTTTATAAAATATTTTAACAAAAAAATTTATAATAAAAAAATTTGAAGAATTTTAACAATAAATTTGAACAAAAATATGAAAAAAATTTAACAAAACAAATTTTGAAAATAAAAAAAAAAATAAAAAATTTAAGAAAAAAAATTAATAAAATTGAAAATAAAAGTTGGAAAAAAATGTATAAAAAACAAAATTAAAAATTTTGAAATAAAAATTTATAAAAAAATATATAAAAGTTATTTTAAAAAATTAAAAAATTTTTGATAAAAATGGTGCCAATGCCATGGAAATGGTGCTATTTTGGAGTTGATAGCCCCACTCCATAAAAATGGTGCCAACCCCATGGAAATGGTGCAATTGTGGAGTTGATAGCGTGACTCCATAAAAATGGTGCAACTTCCAGGTGCTTTTCAATCAAATGTTTGCAAGTGCAAAAAGTCAACAAGTCTGAAGGTGTTTGCAGCAAGAAGTCGACAAGTCCACTTTTGTTTACTGGATTTTGCTGCTGATTTCTTGCAAATATCCAAATGGCATTTTATGGACACCCCATTTTTCACATATATGTTGAGAGCAGGGGTTGAAAATTTGACACTTTATTGTCAACATATGGAACTTAATGTAAAGCATGGGAGAGCCACATTGGACACGCTGCACAGACCACAAATTGGATCTGAAACTTAAAATGTGATTTACTCAAAATCACATTTTGTGGACTTGTCGATTTTTAGAATTAGACGCCTCAACTGTCAGTGACGATTCCACAGAAGGTTCTGAATCGAGGCAGGGCAAAATTGTGTCTGAAAATATTTTGGATTGTTTGATGCGTTATGCCTATTCTGCTGTTCCGTTCCCAAAATCTACGGTCACTAAGTTTTCTATTGTGAACAACACCCCGCCAGTGTTGCCTGGTTTTTTTGGTAAAAGCGGGTGAATATCTAAACCACATTGATTATTTTTTGGTGCCTTTGGGCAGCCACGTTTCTGCATCGATTCCCTTACAGGATAATGTTCCAACTGAAAACACATTGTTGAGTGATGTGCAGGCTTGTTTGTCAAATTAGAAGAGAAATTTTTGTCTATGACATTGAACACACCTCCCGCTATTTCTGCGTTCCAATTCAAAACTCGGCACCAATGCATCAGACAAGGGTGACCCCATGGATGTTTGGTTGTTAAAAAAATGGCTGCATTGCCAAAAGCATTTGCAACTCTGACCTCTGCGTATACTTTACAGTGTTGGCTTATGATGAAGCCACATGTACTTGACAAAATACCTATTTTCATGGGGAAAACTGACAATTTGTAATTTTCAGAGTGGTTCAGATTGGTGAATATGGATGCACATTATGTGCCATCTCCAACTTCACTGCCACAATTTTGGCAGGAAGTGTTTGCTACAAAATTTGCAGGGATGGCGTTCAATGTATTGATGTCTTTATTTGAACCAGAGGGGTTGTTATGGCCGATGGCAAGTAATGGCCGATTTGTCACAAGTTTTTCAAGACCAAAACAAAAATTACATCGAGTGGGATAATGCTGCTATGGCAAGGGGTGAAAACTTTGTAGAGTTTTATCTACATTTACTTTCCAAAATGCCAGTTGAAGTGAAAGAAAGTGTCGCTTTTGAGAAAAATGCATTGACAGGTTGATTGCTGTAAATGTTGTGTTAAACTATAATTCAAATTTTCACCTAATTGTTTGAGAAATTTCAAAGGCATAATTGTACATGTGCAACCTGAGTCAAGTAACATACGGCAAGAAACACCTTCTATTTTTACTTGTGCATGAACTTGCAGTCCATTAAAAGGTGCAACATGAATACACAAAGATTGTTTTTCCCACAACTGATACTGCACATAAACCAGGTGAATCACCATCAAACATCACAAAATCTTTGTCATAACTAGTAGTTAAGGGTACATACACGTTTTCAGAGGGTTTCAAATCACTCTCCATTTGAGTACTGGCATTCAAACACCTCTGCGAAAAAATCCGCAACATCAGCATGGTACGTGTCTGCACCATTGGAAAATATTTCTTCACATTCGGAGACATTGACCTCTGGTCAAACTGACCAGGGTTCTGTTCAAACATCTCCACCAATCGATGGCGGAATTCCGTGCAGTAGTCATTGTAGTTATTCTCATCTGGATTGATATCTTGAGATTCGGTTGTCAACACCCCATTTTCATTTTTAGAAACTGCAGAAGAAAACTCTGTTTCACATGCTGCTTTCGCAACTACATGTGGTTTTTGCAAAGTCAAATTATGTGTTGTCGCCGGGACAAAACGGCGCACCTGACCAAAACCATCTGATTTATTTGTGGGTGGTAAATTAGAAGGTGGCATAATTCCACTTTCCCTTTGATTTAACTGACACTGACTTGTATGATAACCCACATGCCCCAATCTGAGGCACCAGGGATCACTATTGTGTTGGGAATTATGATCTCGCAGGGCCTCGCGCAGGGCTGCATCATTGCTGAATGGCTGTGCTGACCTGCCAAGCTCTTCATTGGCACCTGCTCACCCATCCGCTGGGCACACAGCAGAACCAGTGCCAACAAGCTGCTTCTATCCAGCTTCAAAGGAACCTACACCTACAGCACCTGCTCACCCATCTGCTGGGCACACAGCAGAACCAGTGCCAACAAGCTGCTTCTATCCAGCTTCAAAGGAACCTACACCTACAGCACCTGCTCACCCATCCGCTGGGCACACAGCAGAACCAGTGCCAACAAGCTGCTTCTATCCAGCTTCAAAGGAACCTACACCTACAGCACCTGCTCACCCATCCGCTGGGCACACAGCAGAACCAGTGCCAACAAGCTGCTTCTATCCAGCTTCAAAGGAACCTACACCTACAGCACCTGCTCACCCATCCGCTGGGCACACAGCAGAAATGCTTCACAGAGTTTATGTTTATTTTGTAAATCACTCAACGAGAGTTTATGTTAATGTTGGGCCATTAGGCAATTAGCTGATTTTGTAGAGGGACCGAAATTAACAGTTTATACTGATAATTCAGGAATCGAACAGGTGCTACAGAGCCCGGCACACAGTAAGCTTGAGTGCTGGGCAATGTTTATATCAGATAAAGTCACCAATTTCAAACATAAGCCAGGTAATATGAATAAAGTTGCAGATTCACTTTCAAGAAATCCTATTGATCAACCTGAATTTGGCGATGAGTTAGCTATACCCACTGACATTGTTATGGGGATGGCTGCTTCTGCAAAAATCCCAAGAAAAAATGATGAAAATGATGCCACTTTTGAGTGGTCTGAGATCCAGAAAAAAAGTCCAGAATTATCTGGATATATTCTGGCTTTGAATGAGGATCAAAATAGTGTTTCAGATGTGTTGTTAATTGAAGATGTTTTATATTTTAAAGCACACATCACTCCAACGCATTATGTGATCTGGCCACCTAGGCTGTGGCAACAAGCATGTTTAAATCAGGCTCATGTGGGACTGTATGCTAGTCAGTATGGTTAATTGTTTTAAACTTATTTAGCATTAGACTTACTCAACAGCGTAGCCAGGGCGTGGGGGTGGGAGCAGTGTGGCACCTGGGAATGGCGCCATTCTCTTAAATGGGCACCCCAGGGCTTAATTTATAGGGGGGCACCACCCCCGTTCACAGGGCTCATGCACAAACCCCCGCTAAAAAATCCTGGCTATATCCCTGGCAGTACTGATACACATTATACTTTCTGCATAAAAAACCCTTTTTTATGTTGTCTCCATTATTGAGTATGCATATCACATCCAATCTGATCCAAAAAGTATACCACGATACAGTTATATCTTTTGATTAAATCTACCCAGATATTGCAGTTATGATTTCCATGGTATGGTATTTTTTTGCAACTTGATTTGTGCATTATCTGATTTTTCCCTGTGATTCATATTATGTAAATACTACAACAATTCTTGTTATCTTAATTTTTCAATTTTCATATTTAATCAAAACCATCAAAATCCCCTCTCAAAATGACCCCTATGAATTAATAGTATATGACCCCCTTCAAAATTTGAGAAATTTCTGGTGAAATTTACAAAACCCTTGAAATACCACTCTCAAAATACCCCCTCCCCCTCAAAATATGTAGCTCAAAATTTCAACTATGAAAAAATAAACCCGCAGGGGGTATTTTGAGAAGATATATTATGCATTACTTGCAATGCAACACTGAAGTACCTGAAGACTCATTAGAAGAAGAATTTCATGAGCTCATCATAGCTTTTATTCCAAAGTTGCTCTAGGTCAAAAGCATCATAAAATATTGATCCCAACTTGAGTTTGTAGCCTAATCTATCATAACATAATAAGTGCCGAAAACATGCTGATAATGATGAAATCATATAAAAAGGCATAAAACCAACCAACCTTCGCATCTCCTCATGCATACACCACGGTATTGTTCCTCTGGATCATCAAAGTCCAGATAATTGCTTTTGTCTTAATTGTATTCCATGAAACCAGAGCTTGCTACTTTAATCATTGACTGCCCATATTTTTTTAGGATTTAACACATTTATTAATTTTTTAGGGATGGAGGTTTTTGGTGCTAAAATTGCATGGAAACAATTATCTTCAATGAGTTTTATAATATTGATACTTGTTCTAAATTCTCAATGCAACATGAAAATCTGATCCTAAATTACAAAATTTGATAGGAGATAATGAAAATCAGATAAATACATTTATGTTTAAATAATGCTTCAAATTGATCTAGCTTATATTAAATTGAAAATGTTGAACTTCAATCTGTGCTTGGTCCTAATATGAACACCAAAGTTAACAGTAACAAACTTTATTTCATGAGAGACAAGACCATTGAGTGAAACAATTAGGTCCATCTCAATAAATCCTCCTTTTGTTGTATTCAGAACAATTAATTATGCAATAACTACATTGGTTTAATAATACTGCTTTTTGCAAACACTTTTTGCCAAAAAATAAACAAAATTTTAGTTGAAATGGAGAATTTGCAGAAATTTGGTGGAAACATAAAAAATTGGTTAATTGACAAACCTGCATGCAGGTTTACCAAGTTTGGCAGAAACAGAAAAGAGAAAGTTGAGCTGGAAATGGAAAATAAGATGGAAGAACATAAAAGGTGCCAGAAAATGAAAAATGACATGGAAAAAAGGAAATTTACCAGAAAATGGAAAAAAGGTGGAAATAAAACAGACTGAAATACCAGAAAATGGCAAATTAGCCAAAAAAACAGACATAATATGGGCTAGGAGACAGAAATGGAAAAAAATTGCATGCTGAAAGCAGAAACATGCAATGGAAAACAGAACGTTGATACCCTACCCATAGCTATCCACCAAAACTAATGAAAACCACTCACAATGTCAAATGTTGAAAGTGTATGTGGATTTATGAGATAGGTAAATTTAAACTGAAGGATACAAACACAGTCTTCATCACAGCCTGTCTGTTACTGGCACATGTTTTTTGTTTCAAGTTTAGTTTCAAGCCTTTTGGCATGTGTTTTTTAAGTCAATGGCAAAGTTAATTCAAGTTTGAGCTCTTCCCATCACATGCAGGGCCGTATCCAGGGCTTACTACCAGTTTCCCCCCCATGGACATCTTCTCCCCTGGGTAGAAATAGTCCCTGAGGACTATTTCCTTTGACGGGGGGTTAATAGTCCTCGATAGAAAGGACTATATCGCCCCATTGTATAAGTAAATAGTATTTATGATTGAATACCACTGACAGGGGCATCTGTTAATGTGATGCAAGAACAAAGCTTGCATCAGATCAAAATTATTTATCTCATAAAAAATGGCTAAAGCCTATGTTGGCTTTAGCCATTTTTTATGAGATATACTTCTTTTTGGGGGCCACAGGCCCACAAAGATATGTACAGTATTTATTTTTAATATGAACAATGATGTCATGTGCTCCATAAAGTATTTAAAAATTTAAATACCTTTTTTTAACAAAAAAGTATAATGTAAAATTAAAAACCAACAAAGAAAATAATAAAATAATAAAAAATAAAATTTATTAAGAATTTTTTATACAAAAACTTATGGAAATCATCCTGAATAAAATAATAAATAAATTTTAAATAGTATAAAATGATAACAAAAAAACAACAAAACAATTAAGATGATAAAACTTAGCAAAAGTTTAAAAGTTAAATACAATTATACATAAACAGAGTAAAATGAATAAAATTAAAATAAAAAAATGAAATTATACATAAAAACAAAATCAAAATACTAATTGGAAAAAAATGAAAATATTGAAAATTGAATACAAATAAAAATAAACAGAGTAAAAATCATGAAATTAAATAAATTCAATCTCAGATAAAAATGAAATTAAATTTAAAAAAAGAAAAAATAACATTAAAACAAGTGTAATAAAAAATAAAAATTTAATAGATGAATAAAATAGAAAATTGAATAAACATTGACAAAATACAATGAAAAAGTTTAAAAAAATGTAATGACAATATAACAAGTGATAAAATAAAATGTAAATATATATACAAATATAAGTATTATCATAAAAGTATAATCAATAAAAAATTAAATATGAATTAAATATTATCAAAAAATTATTTTAAAAATGAATTAAATATTATCAAAAAATTATTATAAAAAATAAAAAAATAAAAAATAACATTAAAAATATAAAAATGAAAATCCTTCAAACATAAAAATCTGATAATGAGTCCTCAAATTCACGTTTTTATTCTACCAGCGGTCTGTATCGCGTGTATTACACAAAACACGCAAACTTGAATAACTTTTCTTAATGTCAACCAAAATTGACAAAAACGGACTCATTTGAAAGCCCTGGTCTCTGCGCACATCAACAAATTTTTTTTATTCCCTTGTTTGTATTTAATTTTTTAATTTATTCATTTTTGAAGATTTCAAACGACTACAGTCCTAAAGTGGGCGGAGCCTGTGAAAAAAATTCGATAAAATAATAAATGGCATCATATGCTCTTTCATATGAGCCATCATCCATGACATTCGGTTGTGTTTCAGCGAAGTTGTTCCACTTTGAAGAATTTCGGGTGACAACAACAACAACAAGAATGCCACCTCAGAAATAAAATCTTGAATATCTTTTTTTTAAACTCAACCAATCAATCAAAAAATTGGAGTCGGGGTACTTTCCGACACGGGCTTTCCAACGGTGTATACGGTTCTCTAATAGCTTGTCGCGTTCTAGAGTTATTTGAGTTTTAATTTTCGAATTTCCGCATTTTGGTGTGTCTGACCATATTATGGGTGGGTCGCTTGCGCCCTCCCTCGGCAGCGAGGGATGGCGCTGGCGCGCCCACCTGATTGACGCGTGTGGCACGTCACAATTATGCACGCGTATGTTAGGCCGCATTGGCATCGATTATCGATTGAGTAGGTGCATGAAGAACCTTAAATAGCATCTTGACACTTTTGACTACTTGTAATTCAATCCAGCACACTTTTTGATCAAATCTACCAAACTGCACCACAAGATTAATCCAAACAGGAAATATATCACAATATTTTATTCATCAAATTATGGTAGGATTTTTGTCATACTTTTCGGTCTGCTGAAAATGCAATCTCCATGTGATTCTGACCATTTTAAGTGTTCATTGGTGAAAATCGGCTGTGGTGAAAATCGGCTGTGAAATGGCCGAGATATAGAGTTTTGAATTTGCATGCATTGTTCTTCATGCACCCACACAATCGATAATCTATGCCAATGGGCCTAACAGATGCATGCATAATTGTGGCGTACCACACGTCAATAAATATTGAAAATATTAAAAATTATGTTGTGCCCACTAGGTAGTTGACGGTTGAGCAGCGGTCAACAGAGAAACGTATTGTATTCGTTTTAGCGCTTCAGTGAATAATCCAACTTAACTTTTAACGACTATCCAGACTTTTAACACATCCATCAACTGTGAATATTTTTGATGCAAGAATGACTCAAAACAATTTGTCTTATAAGGACAAAACGCCAATGCAACACAGACAAAACGCCAATGGATCAAAGACAAAACAACAATGCAACACAGACAAAACCCCAATGGATCACAGACAAAATATCAATGCAACACAGACAAAACATGAATGCAACAAGGACAAAACACCAATGGATCACAAACCAAATGCTTTGTCTGTGATCCATTGGCGTTTTGCCTGTGTTGCATTGTGGTTTTGTCTGTGTTGCATTGGCATTTTCTCTGTAGTATATTTGTGTTTTGTCTGTCATGATTACCATAACCATCTAAATATTGAACCTATGCAAATCAGAAACGTGAACCACACTACAGTTTTAGGCATACTATTGGGAAAACTGGCATAGTTAGATTGATGTAATGTAACATGAAAAATATAAATGTTTACCTGTTTGGTTTTATATTGATATTCCAGATTCCATATTGAGTATGGATGAAACAAAACAAAACATTATGAAGAAAAACTTTTTGGTGATGATTTTTGGTTCAATATTCAGATGGGTTATGGTAATCATGACAGACAAAACACAAATATACTACAAACAAAATGCCAATTGGTGTTTTGTCCTTGTTGCATTTGTGTTTTGTCTGTGTTGCATTGGGGTTTTGTCTGTGATCCATTGGGGTTTTGTCTGTGTTGCAGTGGTGTTTTGTCTGTGATGCATTGGGGTTTTGTATGTGTTGCATTGACGTTTTGTCTTTGATCCATTGGCGTTTTGTCTGTGTTGCACTGGCATTTTGTCTGTCATGATTAAAATTTACAATTTAATATCTTGTGATAAATTCCATAATTAATTGTTCCGTAGAAAAACAAAATATCATGAAGAAAAACTGAATGATTTTTGGTTCAATATTCAATTTCTGAATATCAATATAAAACCAAACAGGTAAATATATATATATATTTATTCATGTTACATTACATCAATCTAACTATGCCAGTTTTCACAATAGAATGCCTAAAACTGTAGTGTGGTTCACGTTTCTGATTTGCATAGTTTTTACTATTTTCACTCTTGAAGACTTAAAGTAAAAAGATTTAATCTGAACATAAAAATGCAATCTCCATGTGATTCTGATCATTTTAAGTGTTCATTGATGAAAATCGGCTGAGAAATGACTGTGATGGGTTCGATTTTGTGCATAACCAGCAAATGTGCGGAAGGGGTATTTGTACGTAATAGTACACCATCAAATTTTGTTTGCTGCAGGTGGTGCAGCTATTTTGAACGTATGAATGTGTGATAGATCAGAATTTTTTTAAATGTTTTTCCTAGTACCCAGGTATTTAAGTCAGGAATATGTAACAATATGTAATGGTATTTTCCGAATATGTAAACATAAACATAAAGATAAATACCAAAATACCCGGGTATTTTGGGTAAACGTAAATACGTTTTTGCAGCACTGCTTTTTACATCACTAATGATGGCAAAGTCTGCAAAGATTTGTCTCATTTTCTGAATCATCTGAATTTGCATTATACATTTCATGCATAGTTTACATAGAGCAGATAAGTGGCTTTTAACTCTAAGGTTGTAGTTTTTGCATAGAATCAGACTTTTCCAGTAGGATCATAATAATGATGATACCTCAAATATGCACCCCATTTGTTTTCCTGTGAGTAATGTTTGATTTTGTTAAATAGTTTGTTCAACATTTCCTTTTTATCAGAGTTACATATTGTAAATCTTTTACAAATGGATAAAAAATTACACCATCATGAATAAAATTTAATAAAAATGGGAAAATGGAAAATTTAAAAATAAAAATTGTATAAATGTTTCTATATTTTGTTTTTTGTTGTTGTTTAGTTGTCAAATTTTTTTTGAAAAAGTCACCTGATGAGTGAAATTTTTGTAACTTCTCTACATTTTGTAAATTTGATAGTTGGCACCTGGTTGTTGCGTTTACATTATGTTTGCTTGATATTCTGAAATTTACAATCTCCTTGCACAAAAGTTGTTTTTGTCTGCACTCATGCTGTCTTACGGCCAACCACACTATACTGTGGTCTTATCAATATGCATGCATTTCTGACTAGAGTTCAAATGGATTTCAGATTTTTCAGGGTTGGGGTTTTGGGATCGGGATCAGGATTGGCACTGGGATCGACATTTTTTCGGGATTGGGATTGGTATTTTGAAAAAGTTGAAATATACCTACATGCTTTTTCACTGCTTTTTTGGACAAAACAGAAAACAGACCTGAAAACACATCTGGATGCCAGAAAAGTGGCATAAAGTGGACACTGGAGGTTTCCATTCACATTTATTAGTGCAAAAATGGCATGTTATTTAGTTGGCCATTTTTTTCCAGGATCAGGATCAGGATTAGTGATGTAAAAGCGCCATGGCGCTGGCGCCTGGCGCTAGCGCCAAACCAAAAAGCGCCATGGCGCTTTTGGCGCTTGGTGCCTTTTTACAGTGGCGCCATTGGCGCTTGGCGCCGAGACTTCCAAAAGCGCCATGGCGCTTTTGGCGCTTGGCGCTATAATGCCGTGGCGCCATTGGCGCTTGGCGCTCACACTTTAAAAAGCGCCAAAAAAGCGCCATACCATCTGTGTACGATTTCGATAGCTGGCATCAAATATGCCATCAAAATATGAGATGATTGGTTTTTTTTGTTCCATCCAATTTTTCCATCACCTAACAATTATGGTTCACACATCCAAATTTGAAAATTTTTATATAAATATCACAACTTCACTTGCTTTAAAAGAGTAACCTACTGAAACTTTTTGCATCCGGAATAAAACTACCTATATAGCATACTGAATGTACACGTTAAAACAATCTAGGTATCTATCATATCACAACTATTTTTTCCCAGGGTGACACCCGCCCAAAACGCTCCAGCTATCTATGTAAATGTATCCCCGGGGCCGCTCAGCTTTCTATCTATCCCTCCCAAATCGGCAGCTATATAACTCGAAGCGATTTTTGAGGTAATTTGTCCCAATTTCAGGATATATGGCACTTGCATTCACTGCGAGTAATTTTTTGCACTAATTTTCACGCAGTTTCATTCATCAAGTAGAGAAACAGCTTTGTGTATTGAGCATCCAGTTCGATCCATACACAACGCAGCATGTAACTTTCAACATTGATGTACATGGCTAATTGTAAATCGGACGAGAAATTTTTGGCGCTGGCGCTATTGGCGCTTGGCGCCGTTGTCCTCTGGCGCCATTGGCGCTTGGCGCTACGGTCTGGAAAAGCGCCATGGCGCTTTTGGCGTTTGGCGCTAAAATCGTTTGGCGCCATTGGCGCTTGGCGCTACGGTCTGGAAAAGCGCCATGGCGCTTTTGGCGTTTGGCGCTAAAATCGTTTGGCGCCATTGGCGCTTGGCGCTACGGTATGGAAAAGCGCCATGGCGCTTTTGGCGTTTGGCGCTAAAATCGTTTGGCGCCATTGGCGCTTGGCGCCACAATGTTAAAAGCGCCATGGCGCTTTTGGCGCTTGGCGCCAAAACTCTGGCGCTGTTCACATCACTAATCAGGATTGTATAATTTTTCGGGATCAGGATTGGGATTTGAAATTTTTTGGGACTGGGATCGGGATCGCGATTCGTTTTTTTCAGATTTTGGGATCGGGATCAGGATTGGAGTTTCGGGATTAAGATCAGGGCTGCTGAATCTTGGAAAGTTTTGGGATTGGGATGGGATTCGTTTTTTTTAGTTGCAGGATCATGATCAGGATTGGAGTTTCGGGATTGGGTATGCTGAATCCTTGAAAGTTTCGGGGCTGGGATAGGGATCCCATTTGAACACTACTTCTGACTGCTTACCCAAGATTATTGGGTTGGCACAGGGAAAAGTGATTTTCTGACAGCTTGCTGACAGTTTGCTTGACATACATCAAAAAATGTGGCAGCTCGCTGACAAAAATTTGGAACTTACTGACAGCTCGCTGACAACTGAATTGCTGCATGCTGCAGCTCGCTGACAGTCATATATTTTATGCAAGGTATTCTCAGTCAGTATGTTGACAGCTCGCTGACAGCAACACTGCTGCTTTTTAATGTGCCTGCAGCTCGCTGCCATACGCTGACAGTATGCTGACAGTAGGCTGCCATACGCTGACAGTTTGCTGACAACCGTAAACATATGTATGTCAGCAAACTGTCAGCTAACTGTCAGAAAATCACTTTTCCCTGTGTGGGTTGGACCTTACCGCAATGCAATGGGCTTGGATTGGATGCTGATCAGATTCTGCACCAGCCCCCATCAGTAGTGTACAAAATTGATGCATTCACAAATCTAGAGCATGTTTCAGATTTGTGATCCAAACCCCATGACCTAAGAGTTCAAAACCTGATTTCAAAAACTAAAATGGCAAACACGAATTTCAATCCCAATGTTAAAATGTTCCTTTTCAATCAATCAATCAAAGCGAAAATTTCGGATTGGGTACACGCGTACACGCAATACACGCATATCACAATGTATATCACATGCACAGCGAATTCCCGCGGCCACACAGTTTGTTGCTCGCCGCTCCAGATTTAGCACCTGTAAAAGGAACAAAAATGTGTAAGATATTATTACCTAGAAATACAGGATACAAAATACTACATATTTTTGCGTAGCATGTTCCCACGAAATAACGCCTCATTAATTTTCATGACCATCTTATATTTTTGCTCCAAAGCATTGTGTATTTTACCTCATATATTTCCCTCTATTTTTCACCATATCACTTCCACACTATCTATCCCCATCTATCCGTCATGACACCTTGTGATGTTATCGTTTCACCTATTTTTAGCGGTTGCACACCTACCTACTTGAATATTGACTTTAACTGGATCAGAAATAGTGTGTCGATTAAACTTTTCTTGGACGAATGTCCTATGAATATTCAATTTACACCAAGGACGGAAATTACCATGCAGCATGGCTTGTATGTACCGCCCCTTATTTATATATTTTCATTTTTGATAATTTCGAAGTTTATAATCCCCCTCAAATATGAATTTTATTGTAATAAATTACGTCCACATCTCACAGTGCTCAGTGCGTTCTCTGGACTACAAAAGGTTTTCGGCTAGGGTTTGCTGTCGATATCGGTCAACGCAACCCCCCTGAATCAACCCCCGATGTATGTTCGCTATCTGGTTAACGTATATTTTAGCAACTTCTAATAAATCTTTCCCTTTATACCGTATAGATAGCCAGGCTGCAGATCGACGACTCTACCAGGCTACACACCCAGCCGATAGTTGGCATAATTCCCAATAAAAATTTTTTTCCCCCCTAAATAATAAACACGCCAATTTCCAAAATTCGTACCAATGTAGGGCGCCAGGATCCTGTTCGATCCTTTTGCTGTCAGGCCGCGCTGTTTCACCAAAGTTTGCTGCGCGACCGTCCAAGTCCTGGAGGCGCCGTCTACCATGTTTATACCTGGCGGATCAAATGTTGAAGTAACTATCCAAATGTGACAAAAGTGTATTTTCATTCTGTTTTTGCACCTTTTTTCTAATTAGCCTTTATTTTTGGACATAAGAATTTGTTAAATTCTTAAAGAAGAATTTTTTCGATACGTATTATTATTATTATTTTTATTTTTTATTTTTATTAAACACGTCTTCATGATCTATGAATAACTTAATATCTTATTCCTGTATGTTACAATATTACATGTATGAATTTAGCAACCATCCAAGAGGCATTTAAATTGCGACACATAGAAGGGTACGATTAGATTGGTCATAAATAGACAGATACCAAATGAAAATTATCCTGGCTGAAAATACACACACGCATCCACTGTACGTTAAATACCCCGTCGATGGGACTTCACGCTATGAGCTAAGATAAAAAACTCAACGTATCTGGGAAAATTATCCAGATTTAGTCGAGAAAAATACCACTCACATGCGTATATTTCACCTTCATTGGGGCATCTCGACAGCGGCTGTTGCAGTTATCAGCCGGGAATTGATTTGGCAGTCGTCCATTAAGTTTAGACCATCCAGGTGAGACCCTTGTGCAACATATCATTTAGCAACTTTAGATGTTTTTGACAATTGTGAACAGAGAGCCACGCACATTTATCTGTGCAGTTAGAAACGCATTTTGTCAGCATTATATTTTCTCTCTCTCTATCTAAGTATGGACAAACATACAGTGTATGATATACACCACCTATCACTTTAATTGGGGACTTACTACACTTATTACAAATTTTTCGACCATTTATACCATGTTGCCGCACGGCATTGTGGCGTGCAGCAAACCAACACAAAATATTGTATGGAAGTTTTGAGGGATGGAATTGTTCACCAATGTCATTTCGAAGCTTACTAATATTTTGCATTTTCACCTCTTTTACACACGCTGTATAACGTGCATTTGTAACTACTTTTTTAACGTTACCCTTTACTAATATCGACAAGTTTATCCACGGAATTCCAATAGTGGTTGCAATGGTCTTGCATCTGTCCTCAATTCTTAACATTTTACCCAGCCTACTCCGATTATGTAAGTTGGCATCAACTTCCAAAGCATGCTTAAGTAGCCGTGTACCGTCTAGTGATCTAGCATAGTTAAAGTAAGTTACTGTCATTTGCCGATATCTGTCTGAAGGCAGATATCCACCGAGATCTATTTGCAAACTGGAAGAACTTGTATTTTGCGGCAAAAATAAACAACGTTTCATAGTTTGCATATATATCCTGTCCATTTCTTGCAGACATGCCTTGCTAATACCTGTAATTTCCAATCCATACATACTTGCTGGCTCAATGTAACTTTTGAAAGCCATCTTACTGTAAAGCCCAGGTTTAGTTGTATTTGATGATGATAAAATGGCCAATGAGCTAAACTTTCTCATCTTTAAGACAGCATTTTTAGCATGTTTCTCAAAAGGGTCTGTTTCAGAAGTAATGGTCACACCCAAATATTTTATTGTATCTATTTCTGATATTTGTTGTAAATTCTTATGGGCATCAAAGCCCAACCCCCACTTTCTATCCGTAGACTGAACCCCCCAACAAAGTATATTTGATTTGTCCTTATTTAATGAGATGTTCCAACCCCATGCCCATTCAGTGAATGTATCCATTAGACTTTGCAGTTCAGGGGCAGTATTGGCCATCAAAACAATATCATCAGCAAAAAACAGTCCTGGTAATTTGGGTTTATTCCAACCTAGCTTTGCACCCCTACCTGTACTCAACAGCTTGTCAGCTAAATCATGCATGTATAATGCATATAGGGTAGGACTTAATGCACAACCTTGCGCCACCCCTATTGGATATTCCATCGCATCACAAATAAATTCATCGTATGTCATTTTTACCTTAATGTTACGATAAGCGTTACTAATTGCTGACACAAAATTCTCTGGGATTCCTAGGCACTTAAGTTTTTCCCACAATTTATTTCTATCCACTCTGTCAAATGCCTTTACCGCATCGACAAAGCATGTAAAAAATGCATTTCCGTTACATAACGCATAATTGTGACATGCACGTATGATTTGAACATTGTCACATGTCCTTCTATTTGGCCTAAATCCACCTTGTAGTTCTGTAAAAATATTAAATTCCTCACAAAGTGTCATCAAACGATAATTCAACAGGATCATATATAATTTCTTTACATTGCAGCCTATACCCAGCGTCCTATAATTTTTCATGTTAGATTTAGGTCCCTTTTTATGAAGTAGTACCAATTTACACAGTTTTGCCTCATCTGGTATTTGATCACCATCTAGCCAAGAATTGTACATATCCAAAAGCCCCATTTTTCCCTCTATGGGCAGATTTTTTAACATTTCATGGTGAATGTTTGATGTACCTGGAGATTTATTATTTTTTAGGCATTTCATACCATTAGCCAATTCATCCAGTGAGAAGGGGGTTAACATTTCCGCCGTATCTGGCTGGTCAATTTTGCTAGCTATTTGTGGACATGTTGCAGAACCAGGATTACTGTCCATTATATGATTCCATAATTTTGACATTTCAACTTTCATTTTGTCACTGGTGTCAACAGGCTTGTTTAGATCATCCAATATTTGTGCTGTTGGCAATTTTTCAGCCCAATTTTTGTTAATGTGCTTGTAAACAGCATTTATCTCTCCAAAATTGTTTTCCAGATATCTACCTATCGTGTTATCTTTCCTTTTTTTGTTTATCTCTCTCTTGGCTCTATTTAGTAGCCATTTGAGATGAGACAGAGACCTTCTTAAGTCATCATTATCCCCCTTTTTTTGTTTTTTTCTTAGTTTACCTATTTGCCTTTGCAATTTCTTTATATGATGTGGAACTACATGTGCCTTATTATCCTTACTTACTCTAGCATCAGTTGCTGTGGTAGCAGCAGAGTGTATTGATTGGACAATGTTCTGGTATGTGTCCATTTGTAAGAAAGGTATGCACTCTTTATAGATGGTCCATTCATCCCCCCTAGGTTTGACCAACACATCCTTTTTTGTAATTTCCTGGCACACCCCTGTCAGGTTTAAGATGATGGCATGGTGATCAGATACCAGAGGGCAAAACTCGCCTATATCATCTATATCCCCATTTATTTTCCCCAGTTGGATACTTGTGAAACAGAAATCAATGATCGTGCTAGAATTCACCCTTTCATAGGTCCATTTTTTTTTGAATGACTTATTTAGCAAAACTGGATTATAGTTTGCACACCAATCTCTTATGATTTTACCATTTTCATTTATGTCTGGGTTGTTACCCTCTATCCCCAGTTTATCGTTACCGATATGCCCATTAAAGTCGCCTACAATCAATATTTCCTCAGAATTATCCACACATCGCAGATAATGCTTACCTAGTTCTTCCATAATTTCAATATTTTTGTTGCGTATAAAACCCGATTTCTTTACCTTACTATTGTTTTCTAGATAGCAACAAAAGATTGTATGTTTTTTACCGTCTATCGTAAGCCTTATTCCTAGTAAATTATTTTCGCAACTACATTGCACACTCTTGAATGCGATATCATCTCTTACATAGATGGACAGGCCCCCAGCTATTGTACCATCTTTATATCTATGAATCGATTTGTACCCCGGTACAAGTATCGCTTCAGTCGGGCATCTAAAGTGTGTCTCGACAAAGCATAAAATAGCACTTCCCGTTTTCTGTACAGCCGTTAGAACTTCATCACATTTCCATTTTAAATATC
Source organism: Sphaerolaimus hirsutus (assembly GCA_964036195.1). Taxonomy (NCBI): domain Eukaryota; kingdom Metazoa; phylum Nematoda; class Chromadorea; order Monhysterida; family Sphaerolaimidae; genus Sphaerolaimus; species Sphaerolaimus hirsutus. The sequence goes on along the minus strand of OZ038453.1, from coordinate 5,278,894 downwards.
TAGCATTTTGATAGAGGGGGGGAAGTATCCACCCTGTATCGCAAGTCAAATTGTCATCACATTCACCACCGTTATTTATTCCAACAACCAAGTCAAAAACACAAAAAAGTACCCATAGGCGAATCCACACAGTAAAACATTCGTACCGTTTCGCATAACGATGCATGTTGGTATTTCGGTTCAGTTGACCATTTGGGCAGATCATCGCATATAAATTTACCATAAGATTGACTGTATTGAACATAACCATCAAATTACCAACATGCATTTCAAAAAAGGTAAACACATGCACAAAAGTTTCTGCAAGACATCCAAAAAATTTTATTTTCCACCCTAAAGTATTCATTTCTGCCGCGCGAAGTGTTCTGTGAGAGGTGTCTGAACGGGCCCTTTTGACGCCACTGCATTCACTCGGCTGCCTCCACGCCTCGCACCCTGTAAATATGTAAATTAGTAGTTTACATGAACAGGTCGATTTCACATAATTATCAATAACCCACATTTTCAATAACTCTTTGCGCAATAGATGCGACAGCACAGCATTGCCTACTTTTGACGTGTGCATTCCGTCCCTGGCAAGCATCTGTATATACGCATCATTCCTACCATCACAATGCATATCGGAATAATTATCCCTCAAAAAACGCATTATAGGCAGAACAATTACATCAGAGAAGTTTTCTGCGCAAAGGTCAACCAAGGCATTTTCCAATTTCAGAAAAAAGTCAAAATTATCCGCAATCAATTCAGAACCCCAGCCATTTTTCATGTGCCTAGGTAACGTCGGGCCTATTAGACTTAGGATGAATTTACCGGCTGGTTGCAACGAAATACCCGTATTGCTAATCAATTCAGACACACACTTATATACCCCAGTGACAAAGTAATCATCCACACAAGTTTCACTCAACCCTACCGCAAAATATTGCTCAGCATCACATGAATTTAGCACACACCGTAAAATAACCGCGTCATAAGAACTCGTTAACGTCAATTCACTCATGGCTGCGGTAATTGCAGGCAATCTCCTACCGCTAAAAAGCGCTTTGGACGAGTGCAACACTATCGGTACATTGTAAGCGGCGCAATCCCTACCCAAAACACTGGAAAGAGAGCCGGCTGTACTATCACCCGATAACAAAACCGTAAAAAAGTATTCATACGGATTTACGTTTTCCACAACAAATTTCGGCGGCGGTACTCTAATTGCGCAAGTGTATTCTATGTCCCTATAAGGGCACTGCGGTCCCATATCAACACCATTATTTAGCATGCGTAGCACATCTGACATCTTTTTAGGGCGTCGACCAAATGTCGCATCTGTCAGCAGAGTTTGATCATCCGTGACACTTGTGCTTTCATAATACGACGCCAAGCTTTTTGTGCATTTGAGGCGCGTAGATGGTTCCAGATGGGTGAGGCGATACAGTTTGCATGGCTTCACATGGAGAGTGCTGGCGCCGCCCATACGCACCTGTTTGGCAAGTTTGGCGTGTAGATGTGAAGTATTGCGTAAATTCGAAGCGGCGCTAGCCTGTGCGTGGCCCGCATAAGTGCCTTCGGTTGCCACGCCCGTAGAGCTGCTGCCGCCCGCATTCGTCAAATCTGGAAAGTATACGGGCGATCTCATAAAATCTGAGAAAAATACACTGCTAATTTTTACTATAGAACCCTTTTGAAATATATTTAAATCATGAATTCTATCCCTGTTCAAGCATATCTGTGCAAATGTTAACCAAGTCGATTGTTCACCCTGCTCACCATGAACAGCTTCACCCTGACCGGCATCAGCGTGCTGGACAACGCCCTGAGACACAGCCGCTTGACCGGTGGACGCCAACGTTTCGTCGAAATGGAAGTTCGACGCTGAAATCGAGTTTTTGTGTTGGATACATGTAGTTTCGAGCCCAAAAATGTTAAAAAAGTCTATTCTAGCTGTATGTTCATTCGACAACCCCAGTAATTCAAATACGTCCCACTTTTTAGCTACCCAAAACTCCTTACAACTAAATCTGTACTGCTCACCTGGCGCATAACTTTGTTGGTCGTTAACCACCACCTGATCGCATTCCATCACCGGTTCTCGCAACGCTGCCAGTTTATTCTGGGTTTTTTGATAAGCCGTCCGCTCGCGTGGCACTTGCCCATAGCCGCGACCTGAGACACAATGTAGATATAACAAACAGCAAATATTATTCAACATTTTATGCCCAGATGCTATGTTATGAGAAAATTCGAGACAATGTGTTTTCTCAGTTGAGTTGGGGTATATGCCTTGGTGTGGGTGAGAAATTTGATTATAAGGCATTACTTTAATTACACCGTATCCCATCAACAGTAGTACAGCTAGCAGAGTCCTAAAACACAACTGACCCCTTTGATTGTCCCGCGAAGTACCTCTGCCACCCCTTGAATTACCCCTTGGGTTTTGGGTATTGCGACCCCTTTGATTTCCGCGCCCGCGTTGTCCATTGCTGCTTTGTTGTCCAGCGGACGTCTGTTGGCTAGCTATTGCGTCAATCATGCCGGGAACGTAGCCACGCCGGAACGCAGCGTTTTGTCGTTGCTGTATAAAATCAGCACATTTCAGTGATGTTTTTCCCGTTCCAAAATCATTAAAGTAAGATCCAGCTAAAGTTTCCCTCACCGTTTCCATGTAGTCAGCCGGCGCTATCATATTGGCTTGAACTTTGGCGTAAACATTCGCTTTGTCGCGGGCATCCCATTGATGCATGTCATCAAACTCTTTAAAAATTCCCTCATCTGGGATCTCTTCGATTTCACCCGTGTCCGTACGTTTGCTGAATACACTTTCCAGCGTTAGGCCATCCCGAACTTCCATCCACGCCTGTCCATACAGGTTCATATACGGAGCCAGGTAATACGGGCCGTGCTCGGTGGGTATCGCACACTGCAATTGGAATGAGTATCGAGATATTTGTATTTTGTGACAAGTACTCAACGTTGTTCGTTGTGCATACCCTATACCCACAAGACCCCCACGTATAATTTCCCATGATCTCAAAACCCAAAAGAAATACCTACTCACTTCTAGTTTTCCTTTGATGGCACCGCAAACTAGTGCGCCTTGCCAGCCTTCTGACGGTTTTTCTCCCGCGCACCGAATCATACGGTTGGTGCATATCCAGCCGCCCGATGGCGATTTGGCGTTTCCCGAAGACCAAAGTAATTGGCTGCAAATGGGAGTGAATTTGCGCAATTGTATCAGGATGATTGATACGTTGTAAATAATTGTAAAAAGACTGTATCCTCGGGGAAATGCTTTATTTACCAAAAAAACAGCAGCAATGTTACAAAAGTTAAATGTACATGTGGTCCAGAGGTTTGTATCGTATATATTGTTGGTTATATCCCCATACAGTACTACACCATATTTACAAAAAAGTACTAAACCAAATGAAGTATCAAATTCTAACCGCAGTCCAGCATTATTGTCGACCGCATTTTGAATTATTGTCTTTAATGTCGCATAGGCGACAGTGTCAGACGCTTCCTCGATTGTGTCGTACAGCCTGCCATTTGTGCTGTCGCGGCCATCACCTGTCCTAAACCACTTATTAGCCACGTCCAGTTTCAAAACATCCACGTGTCTGGTAATTTGTCCCCATACGCGACCAAGCTCCCTTCTATATTCATGAAAATCCGCCTTCCATTTTGTTCCGTCTGTCGATGCGAAGCGGCTGTTTAACGCAAACGCCATGCTCGACATGTTCGGCGTGGCACATTCGAGCGCCTCAGCCTGTGTGTAATGTGTCAATTTGAAAAATCGATCCAATACAAAAAATCGCCCATTTTCATCACACAGTACCCATGTTGGATGTTTGCCAAGGTTCGAATATTGTCCCATATACATAAAACCCAATTCAATACCAAAGAACATTATCCCAACTATACTCACATAAATCATCGCATTTAAAATGCATTCGAAAGTGTTGCCTTTGACGTTGACCTGCCAGGGGTAGTACCCGCCAAATGGGTCTGTGGGGTCCTCTAGCACTATCACTATGTCCGCCATGTTCGGCTTAAATTCGTGCACCGGTGCCAGCGGCAGATACGGTGTAGTCGCCGGTGTGGTTATCTGTAACACAACTCTAAATATATTATGAAATTGTATCGATTTCCCATAGCACAATCTACCTGGTATACATACTCTAAGTATCAACGTTAATTCCCCATCTTTTTTGTAATTTAAATTATTACTTTTTCTCTTAGAATTAACACACACAGCTCCTATTTTACCCTTGTTACATAACCCCAAACTTATGTCCGGTATGCAACCAATAAAAGTCCCAATTTTACGTACCTCGGTGCCTACGCGGACCGTGTGTACTCTCTTCGCACCCCCCCCAGCGCTAGGTGGTGGCATTTCGATTCTGCGCTTGGGTGCTATCGATTGACGGAATGTGCTGCCGGCGCTTTCTAATGTCGCCAATCGAGCGTGTATCTGTCGAATCGCATCGTCATGTTCACTTTTCCCCTGCGACAATGTTTTTTTTACGTTCATATTGTATTTTATCAAAAGTCGACCCACAGTTGAGATAATCATTTCGCAGTGTAACCGTATAAAATGACCCCATACCTTTTTTAAATCGGCCATACCGTCCTCCACCCTTTTAAGTCGATTTGACAAAGCCCCAAGCTGCATTTGGATTTCGGACGATTCAAATTTCAACTGCCCACATGCATTCGCACATTCGATTTCCAACTGTGAACAATTTTCATCATTACAAATTTTTTTCATGTGTGTACATAAAGAATAAGATTGCTGGATTTTATCAGAAATTGTAGTAGACGGGAATTTTGAGTTGAAGAAGTAAAGATGCACCAATACTTTTGGACAACTAATTATCCCAGGAGACGCTAAGTCTAAATTCAGCCCAAATGTTATCAGCAGTGATCTAGTCCGTTTACAATTATAAAATAATATATTGCGACACGTTTCCGATTTTTTATGTAATACTAAACCATCTAGACAACTTGTTGTCCCATGATTACCCGCTGGACAACTGCACAAAGCTATATAACCATCATTTGTAGACTGTATTAAACTAACATGACACATGTAGTCGCCATGCAACGTCCTAGATTCCTCCAGGTCCCGTACTAGTGTCGCTAGATAACTCATCTCTAGGGCATTTGGTGTAGCCAGGCCTTTTTCGTGAAAACATTTCACCATGCTAGAAGCCAGCTCGAAGGGGTGCAGTTTAGTATCGCTGACGAGATAGCCATTTCCGGCTTTTGAAGTTGCGCATTCCCAGTTGTACAGGCCACGCCGCGACATGAAGCCTATAATGTATGTCATATAAGTTTTCAGATACAAATGTCTAACGATGCTTATGGACATATGTATAGCACTGTAGAGACTACCTAATTTTTCTCCAAATGTACCTTTCATTAAACCACAAGTCATAACAAATGTTGACCAACCCATAGATTTGGCCATAGCATCCACAGTAGTGCATTCGGGAATGTCCGGTTCAATTACCCTTCCCGACTCCAGCTGAATCTGCCTGTTGAGGCTGTATCCACCGACAATACAGTTTGGATTGAACCCTACGCCATAATTGTAGTCATCAACGACATCCTCCTCCATTTCCTGAGATCTGTCCTCACTACCACTCTCTTCTGGCACTGTGCCAATTTGTGGCCCGATCGCCATGGATTCCGCACTCTCGCGGCGCTCCGCATCGAGATTATTGTCTGTATTTGAATAGTGTTTATATAAATTCAATGTATATTTCCCCCATTTTTTTTTAATTACAAGACCGTATACGAACATGATAGCTACCCCTAATCGAAATTCAATGGACATTGCATATAAAGCACCCTCTCCACGTAAACTACACCATTTCAAAATATATTTACCCGCTAATGTGTCCACGTTGTTTGTGTTCGCATCTTGCAGTTGATTTCGAACCAAACGACTTCGGCGTGATTTCGTTACGTTCGAATCGTTGCTTACGTTGGGCGCATTTACCAGTTGGTCAGCCATATCCGTTGCAAGCACCGCAGCTACAAGCCCCGAACTCTGCGGATATATTACATTATAGAGAACATTGTGAAATATCATACATCTGATCATTAAAAATTTTAAGCCCACATATTTTGCGCTATGTCCAAACAGGACCAAAGATTCGCCACCAACAAACATATTTTGCGCTTTGTCCACACAGGACACTGTGAAACATTGTACCTTTACTTGACTATATAACGAGTATATTTTATTGGGCAGTATGATTGTATAAATCGATACGTCAAGTCCGTATATCAACCCAAAATTATTCAATTCCCAACTTACTGCCGGTTGAATCGACATGTTGGTGTATCGACACAACGTTTTTATCCAACGGGTGGACTTTCGTTCAGCACAGTCGCAGGCACAGGTATTTTCGAGTCTGTAATATGTACATCGATTTATAATGTTAGTATGAATAACACCGGTATTTAGGGACCATAGCCCGAATTGGCACGCTGCCAAAGTATGTCGCGAATTGTAGTCCGACATATATGCGACAGAGGCGCATCTGGTTAGAATGTCGGACCGAGGTCGCGACAATTTGACCGTCTCAGTGACAGCCTGTCCACCAAATGGACTCCACATTTGTATAGTGGAATAGCTACATTTATGGCACAATGCCAATTTGTAGCTGAAGCTCCCAATCAACTTTAAAAGTGTCTTGAGAGTTGCTACGATACGTAGCATGGGTGGTTTAGACCCATTTCTAACCAAACACACCTGCCACACCACGGCCACACCGCTTCGCAGCCGCAGATTCTCGATTCACGCGTTAAGTCAAGAAAAAAATTCGACCAGAAAATTTTTCTTTTTTCTTTGTCCAAACCTTTCTTTTTTCTTTGTCATTTGTATTTTTCAACCTTTCATGCAAGATAGTTAAATTTTGGAATAGTTTGTAAAATCTTTTTATCTTTTTCTTTCTTTATCTATGTTTATATTGTTAAAAACTTGGAATAAAAAGTAAATTGAACACAAATAAGACAAACATTTAAATGTAATTACCGTATTACCTCGAATATAAGGCATCCCTCTAATATAAGGCATCCCTCTAATATAAGGTACCCTCTAATATAAGGTATAACTTTTGGCCATTTTGAACGTGACGAAATAAATATAAGGTACCCTCTAATATAAGGCATACCTCTAATAAGGCACAGCTGGCTGCGTGCCAAAACGCGCAAAATAATACAAACGGTTGCTAAACATGGCGGAAACTGATGAAAATGGTGCCGAAGGGCACTGCGATAACTCTTCGTCGACTTCCGCCGCTGAAAAATGTGTCAGAATACGGCGGCACTATTCACTCGAAGAGAAACTTTGAATTGTTGACCAGACAAAAATCTGGCGGAAAAAATTGAAGGTACCCTCTAATATAAGGTACCCTCTAATGTAAGGTATAACTTTTGGCTCTAAAAATCTGATGAAAACAATATAAGGTATACCTTATATTAGAGGTAATACGGTATGTATAAAATTTTTCTGTAAAATGTGTTTAATACAGTGAACCCTAGTTTGACCTTTGCTGACTACTTGATCAGGTACCACATGAATTGTGTTGTGAACAAGCAAACCTTAATAAATAAGAAGATTGAAATTGCAAATAAAGTAGAGTTTTTACTAGCTAACAAAAATGTATTCAATACCTGCAAGTCTTTGTCACTGTATGGTGTATCTGATATCCTAGATACACCAACAACTGGATAAAAAACAAGTCCCAATTGATCATCACTCCCAAGCATCTGCGAATTTGCATTCAAATACCTGGGTCTTGTGCACTTTTCAAGTGCAAGATCTGTTGTCAGATTGAAAATTGTCAATTCAGCTTGCACTTGATCTATGTTTTCTCAATCGCTCACCTTTTCGTAGACATTTGTAAGCTGGGGGTGCATAACAAAGTGTTTACCTGTTTATGCTGTCCATGCCTAGTGTCATGGTCACCATTATTTTATCACATTTTCACATTATTGTGTATCACACAGTCACACCAGTGAAAATGCAACTACCATAATTCCTCAAAATACCACCAGACCAGGGGGTCTATTTTTTCAGAGTGAAATGAGGGGGGTATTTCAAGGGGGGTGTTTATTATTTTGCCAGACATTTTTGAACCCACAGTACTAATTTGTTGTTTGTAATGTATGCAGATGTAGAAAAATGCAACAATAAGCACATGTACTAGGATTTAAACTTTTCCTTCTTTTGAGTGTCAATTTTGTGGGGGGTATTTCAAGGGGGGATTTCAAGGATATACAATATTTGTACAATTTAGCGTGACATGTGTTGCATTATTGGTGCATTTTTTACATGCATGGAAAGTGTGAAGTGCATTGTTGCATGCAAATTCAAGATGCAATCTTTGTGGGGGAAAATTGCACAAAAATAATATAGGAAACAGAATGCAAAATTTGCATGGAACAAAAAAAATGCAGAATGTTTTCTGAAAATGCATCTGACACATTTGCATGATTGAAAAACCTGCATACAGGTTTACCAGTTTGGCTAAAACACAAAATTAGCAGCTGGAAATTGAAAATGGGAACAGGAAAATGTTGCCTTTGGAAAATGGAAAGCAGAAATTTGACATCATAACCACAGCCCACTTGGTTGTGTATAGTAAGTGAGGGTGTTGGCTACACTTTTCCAAAATTTCATTTTTCTACATTACCAGGACAGGAGGTAGGGCATCCATACTGTAGGTTACCATCTTGTGACAGCAAAAATTGTAGACATGGATGGACAGCTAAGATCAAACACAAAAGTGTCACATGTTCCCACAGTGTGCCAGGTCCCTCATTTCTAGGGTGTCAAATTTCCGTTTCCGTTTTCTGTTTCCGCCTTTCCGCAGGAAAATTTTTTACCTTTCCGTTTTCCGTTTTCCGGCAGCCGAAAAAATTTTACCTTTTCCGTTTTCCGTTTTCCGGCAGCCGAACAATTTTTACCTTTCCGTTTTCCGTTTTCCGGCAGCTGAAAATTTTTTACCTTTCCGTTTCCGTTTTTCCGGCCCATTTTTCCGTTTTCCGGCTGAAAAATTTTTACCTTTCCGTTTCCATTATACCAGGCCATTTTTCCATTTTCTGGCTTGATTTTCAGTTTTCTGGCATTTTTCCATTGTTTTTCCAATCTGTATTTATCTTCAATTGGCTCATCCCATTGTGTTGTTTTTGTCTCTTGGAGCAGCATTGACAACTGGGATTTCAGAGTCAGTGAAACAGGTGCCGTGAACCCAATTGGGTCATGTGCTGACACCAATAATTTATTCAAGTTTCATCTGGTTTGTGATGCTGTCAATTTGCAATTTTGGTGTTGATATTGCCAGCATGTCCATTTGGTGATTTTATTTCATGCCCATTACTGCGACAATTTTATTCACCTTTGGACTCCTGTTGTTTTCTGCTATTTCATTCATGACTGATCTGGAGTTTGACAGCCATTCCCTCATGTTCATAGAACATTAGTTAAATAAAGCTTTGACTTTGTAATATAGTTCTAAAGCTTCAACTTCATTTGTGACGCTCATGATGAAGTTATCGATGTAAATGTTGTTTATTATCATCGCCAACTGGTTTTATTCCCCTTCATTTTCTTCATATTCATTCATGTTGTTTATTGTCACATTTAAATGGTATTTTATGACTGCTCCCAAAATTGCTGGGCTGCAGGCAAGTCCAAACAGTACGCGTTTAAAACAAAGTACTATTAAGTTATTTTCAGTTACTGGTTTTGAGGCATCTTTCAGCCAGAAAAATCGTGTGTAGTCTCTAGCTTGGTCATGCAATCCTATTTGCAAAAATGCCTTTTCAATATCGGCAATTAATGCTAGATTGCCTGCCCTGAACCTCAGAAGTAGGCCCAGTGCTAATGGTGTTGTAATTGGTCCTCTAAAAAAGCACTCGTTGAAACTGGGCTTACCTGCCAACCCATCGTACACGATTCTGCAAGATGTCGATTTGCCCGGTGTGATTACTGGCTGGTGTGGCAGGTAATGAATCCCCTTGTTGTCTGTTTTGTCATCACAGATCTCAATTATTCCCTTTTCTAGTTGGTCGTCCAAAACTTTCCGGTATTGTTCGAATAAGTTTGGATCTTTGTTGAATCTTCTTATCAGTGATTTAAACTGCACCAAGGCTTCTGCTTTTCCCATGGGCAGGTCACTGATACTCTCTTTATACAGCCAGTCAATATAGTATCGTTTGTTGTCATTTGATTTTATGCTATTTATTATCATCTCCTCCGCAATGTTGTCATCAATTGCATAGGGGTCATCAGTGATTCCCACTGCTTCTAGACTGTGAAATTGTCATAGTGTTTCCTTTCCTATGGCCACTATGGCTACTTTTTTATGATTTTTTGTTGGTTCAGTTAAGCTTGAACTACAAGTGAAGTTACAGGCATGATCCATAGTTGCAGAATGTACAGCTACCACAATCAAAGCCAAACAGGCAAACCTGCATGCAGGTTTTCCTTCTGCAAATTTGTCTATTACCGTGCTAATTTCACTTTATTTTTTTCCGTTTCCGTGAAAATTTTGCTTTCCGTTTTCCGTTTTCCGCCATTTCATTTTTCCGTTTTCCGTTTTCTGGCCGACAATTTTTTTTTACCTTTCCGTTTTCCGTTTTCCGCTGAGTGAAATTTTTTTACCTTTCTGTTTTCTGTTTTCCGGCAGAAATTTTTTTTTACCTTTCCGTTTTCCGTTTTCCGTGAAGTGAAAAAATTTTACCTTTCTGTTTTCCGTTTTCCGTAAAAAAAATTTTTTGACACCCTACTCATTTCCCGAACATTAAATTACCTATGTTCAACAATTATGCATAGTGATGTACTTTTTTACTCATAATCTAGCTGAATTTTCAAATGCCTTTCTATTTATACTTTCTTTAAGTGTCTTTCCCATCTTTTCTTCTCTAATGCATATGGATCTGCTACCATATAAACTGCTTCGATGTCATAACCATCCATTGTTTGCGCCTTGTTATGTCTAATACTGAAAATGTTGTATACTCGGGTTACTTTATGCCGTACATTTTTCCCGAGGAAACACTCCAGCGGTGTAAATTTTCGCCGCTGTCCAACTCGTTCCAGTGTGAAATGCAGAAAAAAATGATCTGGAATATTCGATCGATTGATTCGATATTGTGTGAGAGCCTGTGCCTCGCCGAATGTATACCCGCCCCGAATGTATACCCGCACCACATGGAAGCATACCCGCTCCGAAGGTAAGCCCGGCCCGAAGGTAACTGATGCTACCTGCGGGCCGGGCTTACCTTCGGAGCGGGTATACATTCGGACCGAGTTGGAGATTAGCGGGCTGGTGTATTGATCTGTGAACGTGAGCACGACAATCATCGATTCCCCCCCCCCTGCAACTCACATCAATAAGAAGTGCCGACAATACACAATAAGAAGTGATGGCTGGCTGGACAATGGCCGAGTAAACTGGGAAAATGAGCTATGTTCAGATAAATTTTAGATGGAATAAACGTTTTTAGGTGTAATGTTTTTACGTTTTTTAGGTGCCCATTTCCGGCTTCAAAGCCAGTAGCTGCACCACGCGCAATTATTTACGTTATCAGCGCGAGCGCAGTTCGCGGCTTGTGCAAGCCGGAGCTGGGCAAATAAGTGATTATTACACCACCAGTTCACGGCTGGTGCTGATCAATTAACAGATGAACGGCTTTTTGGGGGGATAATGTGAAACAATTTTGTAATTAATTGTGAGCCGAAAACTGCGGGTGCAGTAATCTCTTAATTGCATGCAATTGCATAGTTGCCATGACTTGGGGGGGGGGGGGGGGGGGGGTAATTATGTGTGTGGCACGTTTGCATGTAATTGCACGTGAACCACACATGCACAACTGTATTGATGCACTTAAAATGCACTGAAAATTGGCCTTTGACCTAAATTGAACTAAAATCGAGTTGACACAAAAATCGGTGCAAAATAATAAATTTGAATTGAGTTATAAATAGTCATTCCCTTTGCCCTTCCCATTTACATTACACCTATAACCGTTTTTTCCATCTAAAATTTATCTGAACATAGCTCATTTTCCCAGTTTACCCGGCCATTGTCCAGCCTGCCATCACTTATTATTGTGTATTGTTGGCACTTCTTATTGATGTGAGCTGCGAGGGGGTGGGGGGTCGATGACCGTCGTGCTCTCGTTCACAAATCAATACACCGGCCCGTTAATCTCCAACCCCGCCCGAATGAATACCCGGTCCGAATGTATACCCGGTCCGAATGTATACCCGGTCCGAATGTATACCCGCTCCGAAGGTAAGCCCGGCCCGCAGGTAGCATCAGTTACCTTCGGGCCGGGCTTACCTTCGGAGCGGGTATGCTTCCATGCGGTGCGGGTATACATTCGGAATAGGCCTGGGTCATTGTGTGATGCGCGGGTTCGATGCGTAGTCAGAACGGAATATTTCCTGATTCTAAAGGCCATTTTCTAAACGTTTCGCTGCACGGTGAAATAGCCTGCTATAAGTTCCACTATAGCAATATTTCTGGCTCCGGAAACGCGACAAATTTACTTGAAAATAGTAGGGTTGGCCGGCATACCCGCAAATCTATTCATTTCTTAATATTTTTGTGAAAGGTCGGTCCTTAAAGTTTTCAATTTGACTTAGATATTTGATTTTCATAAAAATGTACATAAATATTTGCGGTGGTAGAGTATCATGTTTGCCGAGTATATTTATGATTATTTTAGTTTACAACAGAAAACTAGTAATTGATCAGCTTTGAACTGATCATGTTTACCTGAATGAGATGCTTATCCTAACTACAGTCACACACATCAAAAAAATTCCCTTACAGAAATCTCAATTGTTTTCACAGCTGAATCAAGCATACCGTATTTCCTCGAAATACCCCCCCTCGCTCTACCCCCCCCCCCTCACTCGGGACCACTATGAAACAATCACCCCCCCCCTCAAATACCCCCCCTCGAAATACCCCCCTTCGCTCTACCCCCCCCCCCCCCTCAGTCGGGACCACTATGAAACAATCACCCCCCCCCCCTCGAAATACCCCCCAAATTGAGTGTAAAGGGAACGTACATGACAATAACTGTTGTTTGTGTTCTGTGTACTGCACAACACACGTTAAGACAATGTCGGTGTCACGTTAGAACAGTGTACATACCACCTACATACTAATATTAGTCTACAGAACCTTATAAATGGCGGTTTTTGTTGCATTTTTTGACGTCTGCGTACGTTTCAGACGACAATTTCATACTTGGTTTTCCAAAATTTTCTTGTGAAATAATAACCCCCCCCTCGAAATACCCCCCCCCCCCTCGTTTGACCCCCCCCCCTCTCGGGACAACTATGAAACAATCACCCCCCGGGGGGTATTTCGAGGAAATACGGTAGTTACAGTCAAACTAAAAATAACACTGAACTGTTAAATTTATTATACTATTATTTGAGCAAGTGGTAACCATTTTTAAATTTCTAAAAATTGGCTTAAATTGTGCATGTTTCGTCTAGATTTGATTTTTCAGAGATTTCAATTCAAACAATTTCATGTTGTCAATGAATTCTAAAATTATCAAATAATGGGTAAAAAGGTAAAAGGACATAAAATCTCAATAGAAAATGATTGTAATATATAAAATCTCACTGAAAAAATTGAACTTTGGAACATTGACCACTTTCTGCTGAGTTTTTGTCAGGATGAATATAATGGTTGTCACTAGTGATGGAAAAGCGCCAGAAAAAAGGGCGCCAGGCGCCAAGGGCGCCATGGCGCACTTCAGAAAGTGGGCGCCAAGCGCCAAGGGCGCCACAGAAAAAGGGCGCCAGGCGCCAAGGGCGCCATGGCGCCATTCGGAAAGCGGGCGCCAGGCGCCAAGGGCGCCACGGAAAGAGGGCGCCAAGCGCCAAGGGCGCCATGGCGCCGTTTGAAAAATAGGGCGCCAGGCGCCAAGGGCGCCAGGATAAAAAAGTGCATAGAACGCCCTGCGTGTGCTAAAACAGGTTCTACAGCACCCTAGTACACACATTCACTACTTAATTTGCGTTCTCCAGGATGTAATTAACAAAAACAACACTAGAACAAAAAAAATTAAATAAAATTTACATGACAAATTCAAACACAATGGATATTGTCATTTGACAACAATCCATTCACTTCAAATAGACTTTGCCAATCAAGGTTTCCTTGAATTGAACAAAAAATGGAATTGCAACGATTTGAATCCGTTGATTTATGATTTTGCAAGTTCAACGGTTCATCATTCTCGTCTTCTGATCTGTCAGACACATCTGATGAACCGTTGCACAAAAGATTTTCACTCGCTCACACCACTTCGTCCATTTTTCTGGCGAATTTAGATCATCCACAGATGCGTTTTTCATCTTTTTTTCATTTACACAGCACTCACCTTGAAATCCTGCTGGCGCCTTTTTGGCGCCCTTTTAAAGCAGGGCGCCACGGAAAAAGGGCGCCAAGCGCCAAGGGCGCCATGGCGCCTTTCAGAATGTGGGCGCCAGGCGCCAAGGGCGCCACAGAAAAAGGGCGCCAAGCGCCAATGACGCCATGGCGCGGCGCCCTTTGGCGCCCTCAATTGGCGCCAGCGCCATGGCGCCATTCCATCACTAGTTGTCACTCGGTTCATGACAAACTGCAGTGTCATATGTTTATCCATTCTAATGTTATCAATTTTCCAGCAAAGTTCAGTTTTTCATTTCAGTATTAGGTATCTTCTGTAATGCTGTAAATGCCCCTTACCGTATTTCTCCGTGTAAACCGCCCCCCCCCCGTGCACAACGCCCGGGGCGTTATACAGCTTTATAGCAAGATTCAAAAAACATGAAAAGTTTAAAATCCAAACGACAAATAACAATGCATAATAATGAAATGCCCGCCCAATTTGAACTACCGTATTTGCTTGAATAATCCCCCTGGGGATTTTTTATGTCGTCAGACATTTTTGAGGGGGGAACTATGCGAGGGAGGAATTATTCAAGGGGGGAATTATTATTTCGTCAAAATTTTCAAGCATGTTTCCATCAACTCATTTCACAAAATATGCCTTGTAAACACAAAAACGTGCCAAATTAGGTAAAGTCGGCAGACGTATCGCCCTACAAACATTTGCGTCAGTCTCTCCAGTGGAGAGTGCATGTCGTCATTATTGTGACGCAGCAATATTTTAATGATTGGAATGGATCGGGTCACGTATGAAAACTTGGTTCTTATCCCAGTTTCCAGTTGCGTATTATACAAATGCGAGTGAAAAGTCAAAGTTAGCTAAAAATCGTTAAAAGTTGCTCCACTTTGCCAATTTCCATCTTTATAATCGCTATTTTTCTTTAAATACATGGTTATATACCTAGTTAGTGCCTTTTTTATTCACATTTATAGCGGATTTCGCAATTTTGGCTGGCTGCCAAGTTCTCATATGGGGACTCTTCCATTGGAACGGAGCCAACGAATGAAAAATTGACAAAAACGGTAAAAGGGACATTTAAACAGTCAAATTTTTTCGCTTCCGACGGACAACGTTGAAACGAAACGTTGAAACGGGCGGCGTGCACACACGGACACGGCGAAGCGTCCATTTCTCTTTTAATATTTTTTTTCTTTTTCAATTCCGAGCGTCCGGGTGGGACACAAGTTTTGTGTTCGCTCTATTCGCGAGCGAATTCTAACTCTCCGATTTTGTAGGGTGAAGTGTCCGCCGACTTTATAACAAATTAATCAAATCTTTAAAGGGGGATTATTCGAGGGGGGAATTTTTAATCCCTCGCTCGTCTTACAGGGGGGGGATTATTCGAGGGGGGAATTATTCAAGGGGGAACTATTCAAGCAAATACGGTATTTGAATGCTATGCATGGCGGCACTGCGCCGCGTCTGCGCGGCATGCACGTTTTTAAATTGAATAAGCTGCGCGCTGGGAACCAAATGTGAAAATGCCTATATAAAATGTGAAAATGTGGTTATGTATAACGCCGCCATCCCAATAAATTAACGCCACCCGGGCGTTACACAAGTTTTCAAAAAAATGTTGGTAAAAAGTGCCCCAGTTTTGTATAACACCCGGGCGGTTTACAATGAGAAATACGGTAATGAGTTTACAAAATTTCGGTTGTAAACCAGGGGAAAACAATTTTTAAAGTGGGAAGTAAAATGATAAGTGGAAACAGAGATGAGAAGCAAGATCAAAATCAAAAATCAAGAATGATAATCTTACTCTGTTGGCTTGCCGCCAATCCAGAAGCGTTCATCTGTCAGTCGTTCTTCCTTTGAATTGAGCATTGCAGATTGGTCCCTCATTCTTGCTATCAGAGCATCTGAAAAGCATAAACTGGTGGAACATTTAAATGAAAAATCTCATGCCTCTTCACCATCATATGCTGTTCATGTGTATTCATGTGATGGTGTCAATGATGGCAAACATTTGGAAACAGTGTTCAATATTTGAATTTTTGAATATTTTGTCAAAAATAACATTTGAATGTAAAATTTGAAATCTTCAAAAAAAATTTTTTCAAATTTAGCTTTTGAATTTATGATTTTGGAATACTTCTCTGGAACACTTTGGAATTTTTCCATATTAGGAATATTTATCCACAAATTATTGTGTTCAATTTATAATATTTCTGTATTTTTATCCTCCATTTTATCCTCTGTTGTTGTGGACACATTGGGTTTTGCTTGAGTGCTTTCTGTACTCATCTTTTTTTACTGCATAAATAAATCAATGTGAAATATAAGCCCTATAAAAGAACATTAAGCACATAAACATAGAGCTTCCACATGCACTGAAAAAATGACATGAGAAAATGCAAATACCCCACCCACTAACAAACAAAATTGAACTGGTCCAGATTTTTGAACCATGCCATCATTCCATTTTGTTCAGAACAGATCAAGTCCATCACTTTTCTTGTGTGCAAGCCTTCTATCAGCCAGTAACAATAGTTATTATTCTCCATTACCCCTGGCAGCTTGTAGTATGCATTCTTGGTCCTGAGGGCAATGCCACAAAGTGTCAGAAAAATATCAGTGAAACATTTCAGACACCATTTTTTCTTCATACAGGTCCATCTATAATAAGTAGCTCCTGGTGTAAAGAAATTAATGGGAAAAGGTTGTCCCTGAATCACAACCATATAACATGAAAGTTGTTTTCAACTCTTGCATGCAATGTTTTTATGCTCACAGTATACATGATAATGTCATTTGTTTTGCATTCATTTTCCATTTTTCATTTTTCTTTGATAAATGTAATTCACTCATTCCCACTGGATTTCAAACTATCAGATTCACATTGAATTGAGTGACCAACTAAATTTTGTATTTCAGTAATCAGTTGAAATCAAGTGTGGAATATTGTCACTTGACATTTCACTTGACAGACTTTGCGATTGCTACCTGGGGCATTGCATTTGTTCTTTGAGATCCACTTCACTTCTGGTGTATTGGGTGAGAATTGTGATTGCAAAAATCACTTTAAATTGGTTGGGAATTGCTTGAAGAAACATATTTGGTATTTATGTGGGCTCAATGGACAGTACAAACTTCAAGTTTATTGTTTATTCATCACAAGTGGGTATATTTTTTAGCAGATTTGTGTATAAGGTGTATAAGCAAAACTAATTCCAGACTGAAACTGGTTTATAGATCATGATAGTCCTGCAAGTGGGTACATTCCTTATAACAAAAGTGCTCTGCAATTGTTTTTTTACAGGATTACCCATAATTGTAGCATTTGTTTGGTAACGCAATGCTTTTCAATGGGGTGAATTGTATAGTCATCACATTTATCAGAAATCACTCATAATTGTGTGTGGGTATTCTGCAGTATGGTTTCTGGGATGATGGAGATCTAAATTGAAAATTGATGATAATTTGAGAAAACGCTGTAAATTGTTTAACAAAATGCATATAAGGTGAAAAAGTAACACAGAAAATAATTATGTTTGAAAAAACATCAAATATACTTGTCAATTAATTTGACAACCATAGCAGCAACATCTGTATTCATCTGTACATTGCTATAAAATGTTTTTGCTTGTTTTCTGTGAATCAAACAAAATATTGCCAAATATTTTAATTGCCTTTGAAAACTTTATCGGAACTTCTCAATGTTTTTGGCCAATGCCAATACCATATTCCATTTAAATACCCTAAAATACACCCACCCAAAATGAGTGTAAATAGAATGTAGTTGCCAGAAAAGTTTGTGGTCTGTTTAATGCTGGGCACATGTGAAAAACTACTTGAGTTATAATAGGAAATGTTTCATACCATTCTAAATACATACTCATATAAATCTATAGATGCTTATAAATGTTCTTTATTGTTGCATTTTTCTACTTCTGTGTAAGTTTGAAACAACAAAAAAGTACTGTGAAGTGAGTTCAAAAAATTCTGGCAAAATGATAACCAATCCCTCCAAATACCCTCTCCCTCAATGAACCCCCCTTAAAATTTGCAAAATAAACACCACGGGGGTATTTCAACGAAATATGGTAGTTTAGACACAATATTCACACATGTAAACTGGCGGACATGATGGCATACAAATGCGGACATGATGGCTAAAAGAATACGCAATGACCGTAGCGTTAACCGAATGGGCACTTTGCCAAACGTAGCTGTGCACAAATTATTTTGCAATATGAGCAAGGCCGTATCCAGGGGACGAGGGGGGGGGGGCTGCACCCCCCCCTTCCCAGGACGAGACCAAAAAAATCCCAGCAAATTCAAGTTTTTAATATCATTCAAGCATACATTTTTCAAGGTCACCTCATCAATAAACGAATAATTATCAGTGCATGGATCCCCATAGACACAAATCCTTGAAATTAATCTCAAACGTGTGCTTGCCGCTCTATATATACATGGTCCGGCTGAAAAGTTCCCGGGCAGTGCTCGCCATTCGCGCTACGGGTAAGCTGCAGTCATAAAATTTTGACAGGTTAAGGTATCAGGCGTTTTGAGTTTTCACCTAAAATTTCACCCCTATAGCTCCACCCACTGCGGAACTGTGGGGGTTACAATTTCGATCATTTTGTACTGATGTACAAATGGTGCTCTAACTCAATGCTGCTTAAATTGTGATCGTGAAACTTTGGCTAGTGTGAGCCACCAGTGTTGGCAATGTGCCAGCACTAACCAACATTAGCTATGATATCATAAGCAGGGTTGGCCAAATCTCAGAAAAAAAATAAAAATAAAATAAAAATAAAATGGAAAATTTAAGAATAAAATAAAATAAAATAAAATGGAAAATTTCAAAATAAAAATAAAAATTGTATAAAAATTTGAATTTTTGTACAATTGTATACAAATTCATATTTTTGTGAAAATTGTATAACAATTCATCTTTTTGTAAAAATTTTTATTGTGTTGCTTGGGGTTCAATAGGGTGTCAAAAAATTTTTACAGAAAGGTAATTTTTTTTCACTTTACGGAAAACGGAAAATGGAAAGGTTAAAAAAAAATTTCTGCTGGTAAACAGAAAACGGAAAGATAAACAAATTTCACTCAGCAGAAAACGGAAAACGGAAAGGAAAAAAAAATTGTCAGCCGGAAAACGGAAAACAGAAAAATGAAATGCCGGAAAACAGAAAACGGAAAGCGAAATTTTCACGGAAACGGAGAAAATAAGTGAAATTTGCATGGTGATAGACAAATTTGCAGCAGGAAAACCTGCATGCAGATTTGTCTGTTTAGCTTTGATTGTGGTAGCTGTACATTCTGCAACTATGGATCATGCCAGTAACTTCACATGTAGTTCAAGCTTAACTGAACCAACAAAAAATAATCAAAAAGTAGAAAAAATAATACACTATCGTATTTCCTCGAAATACCCCCTCGGGGGTGATTGTTTCATAGTGGTCCCGAGAGGGGGGGGGGGTTAAACGAGGGGGGGGGGGTATTTTGAGGGGGGGGGGGGGCTATTATTTCACAAGAAATTTTGGAAAACCAAGTATGAAATTGTCGTCTGAAACGTACGCAGACGTCAAAAAATGCAACAAAAACCGCCCTTTATAAGGTTCTGTAGACTAATATTAGTATGTAGGTGGTATGTACACTGTTCTAAAGTGACACCGACATTGTTTTAACGTGTGTTCTGCAGTACACAGAACACAAACTACAGTTATTGTCATGTAAATCCCCATTACACTCAATTTGGGGGGGGGGGGTATTTCGAGGGGGGGGGGGTGATTGTTTCATAGTGGTCTCGAGAGGGGGGGGGGTCAAACGAGGGGGGGGGGTATTTCGAGGGGGGGGGTGGTATTTCGAGGAAATACGGTATAACAACAATAAGAATTTAGCAGAAGTGAACT
>OZ038453.1:5196775-5258346 GCA_964036195.1 Sphaerolaimus hirsutus | reverse complement strand
ACCGATGGCGATTGGTTTGGCGCCAATCGGTCGGCTCTAATCACCGATTTTTACCCAACATTTCCAATTGTGAAAGTTCAATTCTTGCCTGCTCGCTTCTCCGATGAAAAGCGAGCTAAACTGACAAGATAGTGAAAATGTGAGCCAAGCCAAACAGCATTTGAAATGGCGCGCGGGCCCGGCCCCCCACTCGGGGTGGGCCCGCCGCTTAACATAAACATGACGGCGTATATGCGTGCTGCTTGTCAAGGAAATGTGGCGGAATGTGAGCAATGACTAAGATCTAAATATGTGAGCGATGTGAAGCGCACGTTGTAAACAACGTGCTTGAGATATTAAATGACGAATGTGAAGATGTTAAGAAATGGAATGTGAATAAAAATGGAATCGTAATAAATTGAATTAATTAAATATAAAAGCGAACATAAGAACGTCAACTTAAATATTATAGATTTTACATTTTACGATAATGTTACACACTCCCGAAACTAGAATAAAAATTAAATTTAATTTAATTTTATCTCAGCCAATCTTGGCAAATTGATGTGAATCAAAATCAAACGCCTGTGATACTCTCATCACTCCTGTGGTAGCAGATCGTCGGCGTCTTCGACGCCGGCATTTTCCCGGCCCTCCTCATGATGCTCGTCCATGGGTTCGACGGCATCCTCCTCAGGCTGGCTGCCTTCCCCGTGTCCGGGCGCCTGGTCTTCTGGGGCCCCCGCTGGTCTGCCCGGCCAGTTGGGGAGCTTCTCAGATTCCTTGGCGAGCCTCTCGAAGGCTTGTCGGAGCGTGTCGGTCTCGTCGACGACCGCCTTCGACGGCTCGGTGGGCTGCCATTGCTCCGATGCTGCAAGCGGTTGGCTTGATAGCAAGGGGACATGGGAGGTTGTGAATGAGGTAGTACATTGTGAAGTGATTGAGTTGAATTGGTCAAATGGTACGGTGGGGGATCTAGTTCTTGATCGTGACTTTCTTCCATCTCTCCGAGCTCTATGTCGGACTGTGAAGGTGTTTGTTTGAGGAAGGTCACGGATCTTTTTAGATCGTTTAACTTTTGATTTGACCAGTTTTTTATTGATGTTATTGAATTTGTGAAAAGTTTGGGGTATAAAGGAAAATGTCTGGTGTGACGATTGCTGCTCACCTGGGAGCCCTGCGACTCCAGCGAATCTCTTGAGTCGCTTTTGCAAGGGCTCGCGTTCAGGGATCGCATCTTCCATTGTGACTTCCGTTGTGACAGGCTCGGTGACTGTGAGTCTGGCGTTTGGTAACGAGCTCTGCGGTTGTGACTCGCAGGGGGGTGCAGGTTTTGTGACCCGGCGCGCACCCGTCTCCATTTCGATTTCTTCAGCGCGTTCGGTACTATAACCGACCGGGGGATCCGATCTAGGCTGTACCGAGCGTCCTGAAAGTCGTTTGAATGGAGATACTCGTTTGAGGGGTGTGACAAACTTTGAAGGTAACTGTGACGAACTTGACGATTGTGTGACGGATTGATTTGACAAAGCGGGTTTGTCGAAGCCGCTTTCCGGTTTCTTCTGGCGGTTACGTCGCCGTCGCTTACCAATTTTTCCTTGCTGAACGGACGGGTCTCCCATTTGGTTGGGTTTCTGTCCCTTCTGCCCTTTCTTCGGAAAAAGCCCTTGATGTCTGGCAGCATACCCCTGCCGGTTACGAGCCGCCACTGCATGTAAACATAACCAATATACCCAATACAAGCAATTGTGATAATAATGAGTATGATGTTCACAGCTGTTTGAAGTGGCCCAGTAAGTAACGTGTCTAATGCAGACGCACCACCTGTGACGCTACCGTGAATGATGTGACCCAATACTTTTCCTACACCTTCAAAATATGCACCAACCCCTTGGCCAATGCCAGCAATATATGCTTGCACTGCTTTAGGATCGTTGGATTTTGTTGTAATATAATCGACTGAACGTGTGACTTGTTGTTCGAGTCGTTGCAAATTTTGAAAGTGATGATGTGCAGCCATGATACTGAATGCAATGTCAGTCATGCTTACACCTGGTGACCCGGAAACATTTAGTGTGAATGGTTTCCACGAGCCAGCCCAAATTAATTCGATTGGGAGTTTTGTGACGTGCAAATTCGTTGGTCCGTTTTCGTTGGCCCATGAATTATCATTTAATTGATAATATTTGTGATCTTTCATGAGACAATGATCTATTGGTGAATGTGTGATCAGATCATTGGTACCAGGAGCAACGAACATAATATGTGGGTGATTTGTGACTTTTACCGGGAGAAATTTATAACATGTATTGTTATATTCATGTTGAAAATAAATAATTTCTGCGGTGACTGGTTTACAATCCCAGAACATTAATATATCTCCATGCCATTCAGCATAGAGATTTTGACGTCCTAGCAATGCTCGCAAGCCAAGCGTGGGATTGAATGTGACAATTGCATGAATTATATCTAGCTGAGTCTGACGGATGTGACATAATTGTTGCCAGATAGATCCAAATTGTTTTTGTTCTAGATGTGCAATTTTGTCAACTTCGTATTGTTGACGGGCTGTGAGCAAGTGAAACACACCAACATCAAGATTTGGTGCGAGTTTGAAATGAAGAGGAGCTTTTTCGGTTTCAGGTTTTTTCAATTTCTTAAGTTGATATCGAAGAAATTGAATGAATGCCGAGCCCTGGTCAATATATTTTGCGTCTTTTGGCACACATTCTGCATTATTTGGAAATTGTTGTGATCTCCATGTGACAGAAAATGCAGCTTGCAATTTTTCCACTGTAATGATTTTGTGAATATTGCGCATCGAATTGACCAATCTCTTGGAATGCACACTGCTTGTTAAAGGCAGTAGCATTCCATAAAGAGACGCCATTGTCGCTGTCATAACAATAGCCGGCTTGTGGGTTGCAATGTGACAGATCTTGAATTTCAGAAACAATTTTCTTTCCGTCAAGACTTGCGACCACACCTTCCTCTATGTGAAAGTTCATTACTGTGTTACTCAGATTGTGACAAAAGTAACAATAATCGATGTGAAGTGATTTGTTAGTGCTCCACAATGCATGACCGATTTTTATTAAGGGTTCGCCTTTCCAAGTTTTATTTTGGTAGGCGATCATGCAATCGTAGGTTGTGACTCTGTGGTTTTTAATGATTTCTGGTGGCAGCATAGCTTTTCCGCCCACCAGACTCATATACGTGACTATAGTATGCTCTTGTTGAAAGCATCTATAAATTGGTGTCGTTTGCGGCTGAACACGCAACGTCCATATGGATACCACAATATCTTCTATGGTTGTAACTTGAGGAAAGTGACATGTTACTTTTTCCGGAAGTTGAATTGCGTGACCAGTGCGTGTTTTATGGCACAGATTGAAAGTTTTGTGATATTGATCTGTCCATGTGAGCGCGTTGGCTAATTTTGATTGTATTAGCAACGTGAGCGCCATTAAATGCGACACGTTTCCCCAGAACGAATATGTGCCAGTGTAGCGACATGTTCGACGTGGGTTTGCGCGTCTTGCATCTTGTTGTGAAGATTGTGATTGTTGATGTGATTGATCTGTTTGTGAATCATCACTCTTATCAGGTGAAGGTTGTGAATTATCATCATCTTTTACCTCAGTGTCGATTTTATATTCAACACCGTCCTCTGTGTCGATTTCAAGAGGCACTAGGTTAGATGGAGATCTACGTGTGCTACGGCCGTTGCTTGACAATACTGTGACTGCACGTATTTTGCCATCGCTTGACACATGTATTTCGTGAACGCGGCCCATTTGCCACATGCCGCGTGGCTGTTTATCATCTGTGATTAACACCACTTGGCCACGTTTGGGAGCTTCGTTGATTGTACCTTTTTTCAATCGTTGATTTTTAGCTCGATCTTTGAGTAAGTCAATGTATTGACGTGACCACTCATACCAAAGCACTTCACGATTGTGACGAATTTGGTCCCAAAGTAGTGTGATATCATCTCTGTCCTTTTCAGGTACAGAATTGAGTGCAATTTCATCAATGCAGTTGACGTCATTGACACGTGGGGGTGTGAGTGTGTAGGACTTTCCAATTTGTGAAGGTGTGAGATTGAAAGATCCATCCGTCAGCTTATCCCATTCCTCTTTCGGAATTTTTTGCATGGGTTCAATCGTGGTGGAATCGAGTTCCATCTCACGTTTTTCATCCATGTAACATGGTGGTGGGGTGCCCCAAAGAAAATGTATTGGGCCCAGTATCGCTGCACCAATGTCTGTGTTTGACAAGTATGACAATGGTCGCGTATTGACGGAGAATTCGACGTCCAGCATGACTGTGAGAAATTCATGCCATGTGAGACAACGTCGTCCGCATGCTTTTTTGAGCAAGCGTTTGACTAATCCAACCATGCGTTCGTACACGCCGCCTTGCCAAGGACTATTGGCTGTGATAAAATGCCATTTTACGTCCGGCAGTAATTTGACACAGTTTTTAAACGCGGGGGCATTGTCGGACCAAATTGTGTCCGGCATGCCACGGCGCGAAATAAAACGATTTAGAGCCATAATTGTGTCAGCTGTTGAGACACTATTAGTTGACTCTAAATGAATGGCGCGTGTGCTGAAGCATGTTAGCAGCAAAATGTGTTGACTGTGACGGGTACCATTCTGTGAATAAACTAACGGTCCCATATAATCAATGCCAATATGTTGAAATGGCTTGATTTGTGATTGAGTTCGAGTGACAGGTAATGTGTGAAAATCAGGTAATGTGAATGGACCTCCTTCCGCTTTGCGGCATGTGACACATTTTCGTAGAATTTTTGCAACTACCTGCTTGGCACTTGACAACCAGCAGTGTTCGCGTAAATCTGCTAAAGTGTGAAGCATGCCACTGTGACCAGCAAGCTCATGAAAATGAGTAACCACTAGCGTTGTTAACCACCCGGTCTTTGGCAGGTAGTAAAACAACGAAGGGTTTCGGTGTTCTTTGTGAGACACACGCGTGACACAATATAATAAATTATTCCACGCGTCCCATTTGAGCATGTGGTGTTTGCCAAGTTGCGCTTGTGAAATGCAACCGGCACATTCCTCTGCTTGTGAAATGCGCAATACATGTCTAAATGCTTCGTTTAAATCAGCTTGTGTGATGGGTTTTGATAAATATTCGCTTTCGCGTTTTGCAGCTTTATGCATGGAGCGATTTAGCCAATATGTTTTGACACAAAGTAGATATACGACAGTGCGCAACAATTTTGACAGTGTTGAAAATCGTTGAATGTCGATTTCGAATGGATTTGAAGGGATGTGACGTTGTCGACTTTCGACAAACGGATTTTGAGGAGTGACATTTTGTGACAAATTGGGGTCCAAATTGACAGGCGCTTGCTGTGCAAGAGCATTAGCTGGTTGTGAATCAGGCTGTGAAACAGGCTGTGAAGTTACTGCTCCAGCATATAAAGGTCGACTGATGTGAGTGTCGCCTTTCGCAAGCTCTTCGGTGACAGGTTGCGCTTGATATTGCAAAATGTCAAGCATGGTTGATGTGAGGGGTTCAGCGAAAAATGTGGGTCCGGTAAACCACATTGTTTCAATCATTAGTTGATCAAAAGTACAACCCCGTGACGCAATGTCAGCTGGATTGTCTTTTGTAGCAACCTTGCAAATTTGAATGCAATGTTTTGACATTAGTGAATGGATTTTGGTGACCCGATTGTTGACAAAAGTAGCCAGCGGCTTTGCGGTATATAGCCAGCCGATGACAACTGTACTATCGGTCCAGAGGAAATTACTGAGAATTTTCCATCCACCCAGCTCAGCGAGTTCATGATGTAAATAATCGATGAGCTGTGCACCAATTGTGACACCTAGCAATTCCAAGCGTGTGATTGTGAGGGGTTGACCTTGTTTTGACGGAAGCGGGGCTAGTTTTGTGCGAGCTGTGAGAAAACCACTAAAATATCGGTCATCTTCATAGCCATATTCGTCAGGTGAAATCGCTTTTTGACGCAAATAAGCGCAAACGGCGTATCCATCTTTTGAGGCATCACAAAATACATGTAATTCTAATGGCCGTGTTTCGGCTTTGACATCGATGCCAAAAGAATGAAATGAGCGTGGGAATTTGATTTGACTTATGGACGAGAGATGTCGTTTTAAATCGTCCAGTTAGTCATCCGCCTCTGGGTCTTCGATGAGTTCATCCCAAGTTGTGATATTGCACCTTTGAATTATTTGTGACACACGAAATTTCAACTGAAATAACGCAGGTGCTGTGATGCCAATGGGATCGTATGTTGAAGCCAGCAATTTGTTCAAATTGCGGCGTGTGGCTGTGACAATGAGCGTGAAATCTTTCTTGGGAGCTGGCACCACAATGGTGTCTTCAATGTGATCGTAAACGAGACCCATTACTTTGATATATTGTGACTTTTTCGGGTTGAGGTCATCAGGTTTGATTTTCTCCGAAACAATAGGCGAATTTGTCATCCATTCGCGCATGTTGAAATTTGCTCTGGCAAAAACAGCTTTAATTAAACGATAGAGCTGTATTGCATATTTGTCATCATCTACGCTGATAACTAAATCATCAACGTAAATGCTGTTGAGCAACAGCTCCAGTTTCAATCGTTCATGGGTCTCAGCGGGATGCATGTGAGCTAATTCCGCTTCTAGGTGATATTTGATAACAGTTGACAAAATGGATGGACTGCATGTGGGACCAAACAGCACCCTTGTGAATTGCATCATTTGAATATTGTCTTTGTGAGACGGAATAGTGTCATCACGCAGCCAGTAAAATTTTGTGAAAGCGCGTGATTTTGGGTGAAGAGCAATTTGTAAAAATGCTTTCTCAATATCTGCTAATAACACCACTTTTCCGGCTCTGAAGCGAAGCATTAATCTGAGCGCCAGTGGTGTGAGAACTGGGCCTCGGAATAAGCAGTTGTTGAGACTTGGCTTGCCTGCAGAACCATCATACACTATTCGACATGTTGTCGATCTGCCAGGTGTGATGACAGGTTGGTGAGGTAGGATGTGTTCTTGCAAACCATCTTGTGAACCATATACGGGTTCTATGACACCCTTGTGAAGTTGATCTGAGATGACTTTCGCGTATGTAGCGAATAAATCGGGATCTTTTCGAAACCGTTTCAACAGTGACAGAAAGCGGCGAAATGCTTCTGCATTGTTGGTTGGCAATTCTTGAATTGTTGATTTGAATGGCCAATCTACGCTATAGCGACCAGTTTCTGGATCGAGAGTAATTGATTCCAGAATTAACTGTTCAGCTATGTCGTCATCATGTGATAATGGATCATCTGTGATACCTATTGACTCGAGACTGTGAAACTGAAATAATGTCTCTTGGCCAACAGCAACAGCTGATGAAGCATGTGAACTGCATGAAACCATGAATTGATGTGGTGAAATGTCGGGTGTTGTGACAAATGATTGTGATGACGCATTTCCGCCAAGCATCAATCCAAGTATTGATTCGACTATGATCAATCCAGATGGGAGTTCGATTTCTGTTGGTCGAATGTCGAACTTCCAATAATAGTCTTGACCAATGACTACATCTGGTTGACATAGTTTGTGACAAAACTCATCAGTCATTTCGGTCAATTCAAGCGGTTCTGCGAATTGTTCTTGTGTGTGTTCACCGTACACAATATAAATGACTGTTTTGTCATCTTGTGACAAAGGAGGTGGGCATGCATATGTTGCCAAATTATCCACTGCACGTAAAGTGAGCGGAATTTGTAACATATTGCCCTTATTGTCGACGTGTTTGTAAATAGGCATGACAGCCTCGACCAAAAACGTATTGACTGTGACAGGCGTTTTTGTCGCAAACACGTTCATTTGAAGAACAACATCTCCTTTGTTTTCAAAGTTATACTCATTTGCCACGGATGCTTTAATGTATGAATATTCGCATCCAGTGTCAAAGAATATTAACAAAGGGTCTGTGACTCGATTTAATTCAGCGTCTTTATTAATTAATGAAGCCTGGGCCACTTGCAAACGAACAATAGGTGCAAAATCGAACTCACATTCTTGTTCGGCCTGCTGCCTGGTAGCGGTGTTGGGGTTACCGTAACCCGCTTGTGCGCTCAGCACTTCCACCGTGGGCCTGTGACTGGGTTGAAGTGGCACCGATGATGACATTTGGTTCGGGTTGAGGTGTGGGTACATCTCGTACCGTTTCTGCTGGAAGCCGCGGATTTTGGCTTCGACGGTCTCCATGTCCATGCCGTCCTTGATGAGGCTGGCGCGGAGCGTCGTCCACAGCTCATTTTCGCTGTGATACTTGCGGGCTTCCTCTTGAGCTCTAGCCTGGAGCTCGTTCGCGGGCTTCGGCCATTCGCCCATGTCCAGCGGGCCGTCCATATCCAATTGATACAGCGTATGCTGTCTCCACCGGAAATCGTTCTCGTCCGGGGGGATGACACACACGCTCATCGGTTCCGTGTGTGAAGGCGGATACGATGGCGGTGCATGTGACGAAGCCGCGCCCGTTGTGATTACCTGAGCGTTGACAAAATTAGCGCTCGTTGCTTTGACAAAGGTTTTATTTTGTGAATTGTTTACCTGACGCCTGGCGGGTGCCTGTCTGGTAGGACAGAACGCCCCGTGATGCTGACCAATCTGGCGACAATAGTAGCAACTCAGTTGTTGAGTGCACTGTGACGCTTGATGGCCTCTGCGTGTGCAGCGCGTGCACACATCGCCCAAAGCTTGCAACCGCTCAGTGCGCTCTCTCGGTGTGACGTATTGAGGGCAATCGGTTGTGTAGTGCTCCTTGATGCCACAGAACAAGCACTCGAATTTCGGCTTGCGATAGTCAGCAGCAGGTTGTGAGGACTGCTTTTGACTAATCGCTCCGATAGCGGGAGTTCTGGGAGGTTGAGTGGAATTTTTATTTTTTCCTTGTTGCTTACCAACATTAGCATTGGTACCAGCAAAAGCAACCGTATTGTGAATAGGTTTTTGTTTTGAAAAGGTATTTTGTGATTTATTTCCTTTTTTCTTTTGCTGTTGCCAACCACCTCCATTTTGTGGCTTTTTCAACGATGAATTTTGTGATTTCTGAACAACATTTGAAGATTGTGAACTTTGTTGTTCAGTTTTCATTGCATCTAACCGAGCACGAGCAATGGTAGTTAATGCATCAACAAACCTGACGACTGTGAGTTCTGTGTCGTCGGTTGCAGCAGTGCGCATCGAATTCCGGTGTTCTTCTGTGACGGCAAGAACAATATTATCGGGAAGATAACCACGAATTATTCTTAACACTGCACCAGAATCGACACTTTCACCCCTTTCTTTAAGTTGATTGAGAGTTGACAAAAGGGTTCGTGTGAAATTTGTGAGGGAGTCTCCTCTTGACGAAGGTTTTTCAAGTGAATACAATTTATCCCAAAGGGTGGCTTGTACCCGATGCATTTCACCAAAGTTTGATTTTAACATGGTGACCGCTGTGTTGTAATCTCGACCATCACCTTTTAATCCGGCCAGCAGTTCTGCTGCTGGACCGATAAGGCTGAGCTTGAGGTATGTATATTTCATACCATTTGACAAATTAGCTCGGTCGTGAATTTGAGCTCGAAAAATCTCCCACCAAGCTGCCCATTCTAACGGATCACCGTTATATTTAGCAAGCTCGATTTTAGGTAACTTTAACAAAGTTTCCGGTTGTGAAGGTTGAGAACTACTTCCCATATTGACATTGTTGTAAGGGGGTTGTGAAGGGGGTTGAGTAGTTAAATCAACATTTGACTGACCTTTCAAGGAAAGTATCAACCTTTCCGCGGATTTGATTTGCGCTTGGGCGGTCGCCATCCTCGATTCCAGCTCATCCATGAGCATCATCGCGTTGTTCGAGCCCGAGTAGAGCGCGCGCTCTAATTTCGCGTTGGCGCTCTTTATTTCTTCGGCCACTCCGTCTTGATCTCTGTCTAGGCTTGTGATGTGATCTTGGACAATAGATGTGAATTTGTCCATTGCCTGAGACAGGTCCGAGCGTTTCAGCTCAGCTTGGTAGCCGTAGGCTTGAAGTAATTCTAATACTTCCTCCGCCGCGCGCAAGTTCACGGCGGCGGGTTGTGACTTGTCCTTGACGATTTTAGGAATCGGTTTGGATGTGAAACGTAGCACTCCGTTGCGCACTCCAGTCAACGCCCGGCTATGTTGAGTCAACGGATGAGTTGTGTCGGACTCATCTACGTTGCTCACAGGCATAGCTGCGGCGGCTTGGGCGCCTCGCTGAGTGCGTAAGCGTTCCTCCATAGCAAATCTCGGTCGATTGATTGCTTATTAGCAAAGTGGTAGCTAGCTGTGAACGAAATAAAATAATAAAATAAATATTTCGTTTCTTGTGACTTGTACTTGTAAAATCGTAAGTAAATATGCACACGCTACTAACGATTTTGCGTCCAAAACCGTATTACCGTAACCTCGTGCTTGTGACTCAGGCTGTGAAAAACAATTTCCAATGAATTTTCGCGCGAGACGACTTAATTAGAGTGACCAATTAGTTTAATTAGTCACCCTGCTCGCTGCGCCATGTAAAATAATACGGAACTTATTGAATTGACTTGTGAACCAGCTCCTATTCCTAACCGAGGAAGAGGACAAATGTGAACGTATGAAAGTTGACGTGAAGCGTCGTCTATAGTTGACGTTCCGTTATTTTATCAAATGTGATTAATTGAGTTGACGTGAATTGACGTGAGTTAGTGTGAAGCAAATTTAGATTGTTTACCAAAGGTTTTGACGAACGTTTTTATTTAGACAATTAAATACAAAGAAATAAGTGTAAATAAAATATATATAAAATTATACGTAAACAAAGGAATTAATTTACAACTAAATTAATTACTTAATTCTCTAAGAACTAAGAAAAGCTCTAATTACCGGAGAAATAAGGCAATTTAAAGAAGGCACTTAATTACGACAAAAGGCAACAATTAAGTGGCGCGGTTGTGAGAACAGGCACCTCAAACAGCGCTGGTGTGAAATAAAGCACTGAGGTGACTTAAAGCACCAAGAGTTAAACTTAGCACCAAAAACAAGCGACTTAATAAAGTGACTACGGCGCTTATTTAGATCCTAGGAAGAGATTCGTGTGAAGTTGACGAGGTTGCAAACACTGCCGATTCTAGCTGTGAAATCGGCTTTTAAGGGCCAGACCGATGGCGATTGGTTTGGCGCCAATCGGTCGGCTCTAATCTCCGATTTTTACCCAACATTTCCAATTGTGAAAGTTCAATTCTTGCCCGCTCACTTCTCCGATGAAAAGCGAGCTAAACTGACAAGATAGTGAAAATGTGAGCCAAGCCAGACAGCATTTGAAATGGCGCGCGGGCCCGGCCCCCCACTCGGGGTGGGCCTGCCGCTTAACATAAACATGACGGCGTATATGCGTGCTGCTTGTCAAGGAAATGTGGCGGAATGTGAGCAATGACTAAGATCTAAATATGTGAGCGATGTGAAGCGCACGTTGTAAACAACGTGCTTGAGATATTAAATGACAAATGTGAAGATGTTAAGAAATGGAATGTGAATAAAAATGGAATCGTAATAAATTGAATTAATTAAATATAAAAGCGAACATAAGAACGTCAACTTAAATATTATAGATTTTACATTTTACGATAATGTTACACAGGAACTGACCTGAAAGCACGTTTTGATTTCTTAGGTATAAAGTAATGACAGGGAACCCCCTATAAACTTTGTGGATTCTGATAGAGGACATTGTGGGCTTCGCAACGGTGTAAAATATAGCCGTTACGCAGATCTGCATTGTGCTTCCGCAGGCGATGCAAACTGCGGGAATTGACCTGAAAGCACGTTTTGATTTCTTAGGTATAAAGTAGAGACAGGGAACCCCCTATAAACTTTGTGGATTCTGATAGAGGACATTGTGGGCTTCGCAACGGTGTAAAATATAGCTGTTACGCGGATCTGCATTGTGCTTTCACAGGCGATGCAAACTGCGGGAACTGACCTGAAAGCACGTTTTGATTTCTTAGGTATAAAGTAGCGACAGGGAACCCCCTATAAACTTTGTGGATTCTGATAGAGGACATTGTGGGCTTCGCAACGGTGTAAAATATAGCCGTTACGCGGATCTGCATTGTGCTTTCACAGGCGATGCAAACTGCGGGAACTGACCTGAAAGCACGTTTTGATTAATTAGGTATAAAGTAGCGATGGGGAACCCCCTATAAACTTTGTGGATTCTGATAGAGGACATTGTGGGCTTCGCAACGGTGTAAAATATAGCCGTTACGCGGATCTGCATTGTGCTTCCGCAGGTGATGCAAACTGCAGGAACTGACCTGAAAGCACGTTTTGATTTCTTAGGTATAAAGTAGCGACGGGGAACCCCCTATAAACTTTGTGGATTCTGATAGAGGACATTGTGGGCTTCGCAACAGTGTAAAATATAGCTGTCACGCGGATCTGCATTGTGCTTTCACAGGCGATGCAAACTGCGGGAACTGACCTGAAAACACATTTTGATTTCTTAGGTATAAAGTAGCGACAGGGAACCCCCATCAAACTTTGTGGATTCTGGTAGAGGACATTGTGGGCTTCGCAACGGTGTAAAATATAGCCGTTACGCGGATCTGCATTGTGCTTTCACAGGCGATGCAAACTGCGGGAACTGACCTGAAAGCACGTTTTGATTTCTTAGGTATAAAGTAGCGACAGGGAACCCCCATCAAACTTTGTGGATTCTGGTAGAGGACATTGTGGGCTTCGCAACGGTGTAAAATATAGCTGTTACGCGGATCTGCATTGTGCTTTCACAGGCGATGCAAACTGCGGGAACTGACCTGAAAGCACGTTTTGATTTCTTAGGTATAAAGTAGCGACAGGGAACCCCCTATAAACTTTGTGGATTCTGATAGAGGACATTGTGGGCTTCGCAACGGTGTAAAATATAGCCGTTACGCGGATCTGCATTGTGCTTCCGCAGGCGATGCAAACTGCGGGAATTGACCTGAAAGCACGTTTTGATTTCTTAGGTATAAAGTAGCGATGGGGAACCCCATCAAACTTTGTGGATTCTGGTAGAGGACATTGTGGGCTTCGCAACGGTGTAAAATATAGCTGTTACGCGGATCTGCATTGTGCTTTCACAGGCGATGCAAACTGCGGGAACTGACCTGAAAGCACGTTTTGATTAATTAGGTATAAAGTAGCGATGGGGAACCCCCTATAAACTTTGTGGATTCTGATAGAGGACATTGTGGGCTTCGCAACGGTGTGAAATATAGCCGTTATGCGGATCTGCATTGTGCTTCTGCAGGTGATGCAAACTGCAGGAACTGACCTGAAAGCACGTTTTGATTTCTTAGGTATAAAGTAGCGACGGGGAACCCCCTATAAACTTTGTGGATTCTGATAGAGGACATTGTGGGCTTCGCAACAGTGTAAAATATAGCTGTCACGCGGATCTGCATTGTGCTTTCACAGGCGATGCAAACTGCGGGAACTGACCTGAAAACACATTTTGATTTCTTAGGTATAAAGTAGCGACAGGGAACCCCCATCAAACTTTGTGGATTCTGGTAGAGGACATTGTGGGCTTCGCAACGGTGTAAAATATAGCCGTTACGCGGATCTGCATTGTGCTTTCACAGGCGATGCAAACTGCGGGAACTGACCTGAAAGCACGTTTTGATTTCTAAGGTATAAAGTAGCGACAGGGAACCCCCTATTAACTTTGTGGATTCTGATAGAGGACATTGTGGGCTTCACAACGGTGTAAAATATAGCCGTTACGCGGATCTGCATTGTGCTTCCACAGGCGATGCAAACTGCTGGAATTGACCTGAAAGCACGTTTTGATTTCTTAGGTATAAAGTAGCGACGGGGAACCCCCATCAAACTTTGTGGATTCTGGTAGAGGACATTGTGGGCTTCGCAACGGTGTAAAATATAGCCGTTACGCAGATCTGCATTGTGGTTCCGCAGCCGATGCAAACTGCGGGAATTGACCTGAAAGCACGTTTTGATTTCTTAGGTATAAAGTAGAGACAGGGAACCCCCTATAAACTTTGTGGATTCTGATAGAGGACATTGTGGGCTTCGCAGCAGTGTAAAATATAGCTGTTACGCGGATTTGCATTGTGCTTCCGCAGGCAATGCAAACTGCAGGAACTGACCTGAAAGCACGTTTTGATTTCTTAGGTATAAAGTAGCGACAAGGAACACCGTATAAACTTTGTGGATTCTGATAGAGGACATTGTGGGCTTCGCAGCGGTGTAAAATATAGCCGTTACGCGGATTTGCATTGTGCTTCCGCAGGCAATGCAAACTGCGGGAACTGACCTGAAAGCACGTTTTGATTTCTTAGGTATAAAGTAGCGACGGGGAACCCCCTATAAACTTTGTGGATTCTGATAGAGGACATTGTGGGCTTCGCAACGGTGTAAAATATAGCCGTTACGCGGATCTGCATTGTGCTTTCACAGGCAATGCAAACTGCAGGAACTGACCTGAAAGCACATTTTGATTTCTTAGGTATAAAGTAGCGACAGGGAACCCCCTATAAACTTTGTGGATTCTGATAGAGGACATTGTGGGCTTCGCAACAGTGTAAAATATAGCCGTTACGCAGATCTGCATTGTGCTTCCGCAGGCGATGCAAACTGCGGGAACTGACCTGAAAGCACGTTTTGATTTCTTAGGTATAAAGTAGCGACAGGGAACCCCCTATAAACTTTGTGGATTCTGATAGAGGACATTGTGGGCTTCGCAACGGTGTAACATATAGCCGTTACGCGGATCTGCATTGTGCTTTCACAGGCGATGCAAACTGCGGGAACTGACCTGAAAGCACGTTTTGATTTCTTATGTATAAAGTAGCGACAGGGAACCCCCTATTAACTTTGTGGATTCTGATAGAGGACATTGTGGGCTTCACAACGGTGTAAAATATAGCTGTTACGCGGATCTGCATTGTGCTTCCACAGGCAATGCAAACTGCTGGAATTGACCTGAAAGCACGTTTTGATTTCTTAGGTATAAAGTAGCGATGGGGAACCCCCATCAAACTTTGTGGATTCTGGTAGAGGACATTGTGGGCTTCGCAACGGTGTAAAATATAGCCGTTACGCAGATCTGCATTGTGGTTCCGCAGCCGATGCAAACTGCGGGAATTGACCTGAAAGCACGTTTTGATTTCTTAGGTATAAAGTAGAGACAGGGAACCCCCTATAAACTTTGTGGATTCTGATAGAGGACATTGTGGGCTTCGCAGCAGTGTAAAATATAGCTGTTACGCGGATTTGCATTGTGCTTCCGCAGGCAATGCAAACTGCAGGAACTGACCTGAAAGCACGTTTTGATTTCTTAGGTATAAAGTAGCGACGGGGAACACCGTATAAACTTTGTGGATTCTGATAGAGGACATTGTGGGCTTCGCAGCGGTGTAAAATATAGCCGTTACGCGGATTTGCATTGTGCTTCCGCAGGCAATGCAAACTGCGGGAACTGACCTGAAAGCACGTTTTGATTTCTTAGGTATAAAGTAGCGACGGGGAACCCCCTATAAACTTTGTGGATTCTGATAGAGGACATTGTGGGCTTCACAACGGTGTAAAATATAGCCATTACGCGGATCTGCATTGTGCTTTCACAGGCAATGCAAACTGCAGGAACTGACCTGAAAGCACATTTTGATTTCTTAGGTATAAAGTAGCGACAGGGAACCCCTATAAACTTTGTGGATTCTGATAGAGGACATTGTGGGCTTCGCAACGGTGTAAAATATAGCCGTTACACAGATCTGCATTGTGCTTCCGCAGGCGATGCAAACTGCGGGAATTGACCTGAAAGCATGTTTTGATTTCTTAGGTATAAAGTAGAGACAGGGAACCCCCATCAAACTG
Organism: Sphaerolaimus hirsutus; assembly: GCA_964036195.1. NCBI lineage: Eukaryota > Metazoa > Nematoda > Chromadorea > Monhysterida > Sphaerolaimidae > Sphaerolaimus > Sphaerolaimus hirsutus. Next base: position 5,242,453 of record OZ038453.1, on the reverse strand, counting down.
TGTGGACTCTGGTAGAGGACATTGTGGGCTTCGCAACGGTGTAAAATATAGCCATTACGCGGATCTGCATTGTGCTTCCGCCGGCGATGCAAACTGCGGGAATTGACCTGAAAGCACGTTTTGATTTCTTAGGTATAAAGTAGAGACAGGGAACCCCCATCAAACTGTGTGGACTCTGGTAGAGGACATTGTGGGCTTCGCAACGGTGTAAAATATAGCCGTTACGCAGATCTGCATTGTGCTTCCGCAGGCGATGCAAACTGCGGGAATTGACCTGAAAGCATGTTTTGATTTCTTAGGTATAAAGTAGAGACAGGGAACCCCCATCAAACTGTGTGGACTCTGGTAGAGGACATTGTGGGCTTCGCAACGGTGTAAAATATAGCCATTACGCGGATCTGCATTGTGCTTCCGCCGGCGATGCAAACTGCGGGAATTGACCTGAAAGCACGTTTTGATTTCTTATGTATAAAGTAGCGACAGGGAACCCCTATAAACTTTGTGGATTCTGATAGAGGACATTGTGGGCTTTGCAGCGGTGTAAAATATAGCCGTTACGCAGATTTGCATTGTGCTTCCGCAGGCAATGCAAACTGCGGGAACTGACCTGAAAGCACGTTTTGATTTCTTAGGTATAAAGTAGCGATGGGGAACCCCCTATAAACTTTGTGGATTCTGATAGAGGACATTGTGGGCTTCGCAACGGTGTAAAATATAGCCGTTACGCGGATCTGCATTGTGCTTTCACAGGCAATGCAAACTGCAGGAACTGACCTGAAAGCACATTTTGATTTCTTAGGTATAAAGTAGCGACAGGGAACCCCCTATAAACTTTGTGGATTCTGATAGAGGACATTGTGGGCTTCGCAACGGTGTAAAATATAGCCGTTACGCAGATCTGCATTGTGCTTCCGCAGGCGATGCAAACTGCGGGAACTGACCTGAAAGCACGTTTTGATTTCTTAGGTATAAAGTAGCAACAGGGAACCCCCTATAAACTTTGTGGATTCTGATAGAGGACATTGTGGGCTTCGCAACGGTGTAACATATAGCCGTTACGCGGATCTGCATTGTGCTTTCACAGGCGATGCAAACTGCGGGAACTGACCTGAAAGCACGTTTTGATTTCTTATGTATAAAGTAGCGACAGGGAACCCCCTATTAACTTTGTGGATTCTGATAGAGGACATTGTGGGCTTCACAACGGTGTAAAATATAGCTGTTACGCGGATCTGCATTGTGCTTCCACAGGCAATGCAAACTGCTGGAATTGACCTGAAAGCACGTTTTGATTTCTTAGGTATAAAGTAGCAATGGGGAACCCCCATCAAACTTTGTGGATTCTGGTAGAGGACATTGTGGGCTTCGCAACGGTGTAAAATATAGCCGTTACGCAGATCTGCATTGTGGTTCCGCAGCCGATGCAAACTGCGGGAATTGACCTGAAAGCACGTTTTGATTTCTTAGGTATAAAGTAGAGACAGGGAACCCCCTATAAACTTTGTGGATTCTGATAGAGGACATTGTGGGCTTCGCAGCAGTGTAAAATATAGCTGTTACGCGGATTTGCATTGTGCTTCCGCAGGCAATGCAAACTGCAGGAACTGACCTGAAAGCACGTTTTGATTTCTTAGGTATAAAGTAGCGACGGGGAACACCGTATAAACTTTGTGGATTCTGATAGAGGACATTGTGGGCTTCGCAGCGGTGTAAAATATAGCCGTTTTAAAGAAGGCACTTAATTACGACAAAAGGCAACAATTAAGTGGCGCGGTTGTGAGAACAGGCACCTCAAACAGCGCTGGTGTGAAATAAAGCACTGAGGTGACTTAAAGCACCAAGAGTTAAACTTAGCACCAAAAACAAGCGACTTAATAAAGTGACTACGGCGCTTATTTAGATCCTAGGAAGAGATTCGTGTGAAGTTGACAAGGTTGCAAACACTGCCGATTCTAGCTGTGAAATCGGCTTTTAAGGGCCAGACCGATGGCGATTGGTTTGGCGCCAATCGGTCGGCTCTAATCTCCGATTTTTACCCAACATTTCCAATTGTGAAAGTTCAATTCTTGCCCGCTCACTTCTCCGATGAAAAGCGAGCTAAACTGACAAGATAGTGAAAATGTGAGCCAAGCCAGACAGCATTTGAAATGGCGCGCGGGCCCGGCCCCCCACTCGGGGTGGGCCTGCCGCTTAACATAAACATGACGGCGTATATGCGTGCTGCTTGTCAAGGAAATGTGGCGGAATGTGAGCAATGACTAAGATCTAAATATGTGAGCGATGTGAAGCGCACGTTGTAAACAACGTGCTTGAGATATTAAATGACAAATGTGAAGATGTTAAGAAATGGAATGTGAATAAAAATGGAATCGTAATAAATTGAATTAATTAAATATAAAAGCGAACATAAGAACGTCAACTTAAATATTATAGATTTTACATTTTACGATAATGTTACACAGGAACTGACCTGAAAGCACGTTTTGATTTCTTAGGTATAAAGTAATGACAGGGAACCCCCTATAAACTTTGTGGATTCTGATAGAGGACATTGTGGGCTTCGCAACGGTGTAAAATATAGCCGTTACGCGGATCTGCATTGTGCTTCCGCCGGCGATGCAAACTGCGGGAATTGACCTGAAAGCACGTTTTGATTTCTTATGTATAAAGTAGCGACAGGGAACCCCTATAAACTTTGTGGATTCTGATAGAGGACATTGTGGGCTTTGCAGCGGTGTAAAATATAGCCGTTACGCAGATTTGCATTGTGCTTCCGCAGGCAATGCAAACTGCGGGAACTGACCTGAAAGCACGTTTTGATTTCTTAGGTATAAAGTAGCGATGGGGAACCCCCTATAAACTTTGTGGATTCTGATAGAGGACATTGTGGGCTTCGCAACGGTGTAAAATATAGCCGTTACGCGGATCTGCATTGTGCTTTCACAGGCAATGCAAACTGCAGGAACTGACCTGAAAGCACATTTTGATTTCTTAGGTATAAAGTAGCGACAGGGAACCCCCTATAAACTTTGTGGATTCTGATAGAGGACATTGTGGGCTTCGCAACGGTGTAAAATATAGCCGTTACGCAGATCTGCATTGTGCTTCCGCAGGCGATGCAAACTGCGGGAACTGACCTGAAAGCACGTTTTGATTTCTTAGGTATAAAGTAGCAACAGGGAACCCCCTATAAACTTTGTGGATTCTGATAGAGGACATTGTGGGCTTCGCAACGGTGTAACATATAGCCGTTACGCGGATCTGCATTGTGCTTTCACAGGCGATGCAAACTGCGGGAACTGACCTGAAAGCACGTTTTGATTTCTTATGTATAAAGTAGCGACAGGGAACCCCCTATTAACTTTGTGGATTCTGATAGAGGACATTGTGGGCTTCACAACGGTGTAAAATATAGCTGTTACGCGGATCTGCATTGTGCTTCCACAGGCAATGCAAACTGCTGGAATTGACCTGAAAGCACGTTTTGATTTCTTAGGTATAAAGTAGCAATGGGGAACCCCCATCAAACTTTGTGGATTCTGGTAGAGGACATTGTGGGCTTCGCAACGGTGTAAAATATAGCCGTTACGCAGATCTGCATTGTGGTTCCGCAGCCGATGCAAACTGCGGGAATTGACCTGAAAGCACGTTTTGATTTCTTAGGTATAAAGTAGCGATGGGGAACCCCCTATAAACTTTGTGGATTCTGATAGAGGACATTGTGGGCTTCGCAACGGTGTAAAATATAGCCGTTACGCGGATCTGCATTGTGCTTTCACAGGCAATGCAAACTGCAGGAACTGACCTGAAAGCACATTTTGATTTCTTAGGTATAAAGTAGCGACAGGGAACCCCCTATAAACTTTGTGGATTCTGATAGAGGACATTGTGGGCTTCGCAACGGTGTAAAATATAGCCGTTACGCAGATCTGCATTGTGCTTCCGCAGGCGATGCAAACTGCGGGAACTGACCTGAAAGCACGTTTTGATTTCTTAGGTATAAAGTAGCAACAGGGAACCCCCTATAAACTTTGTGGATTCTGATAGAGGACATTGTGGGCTTCGCAACGGTGTAACATATAGCCGTTACGCGGATCTGCATTGTGCTTTCACAGGCGATGCAAACTGCGGGAACTGACCTGAAAGCACGTTTTGATTTCTTATGTATAAAGTAGCGACAGGGAACCCCCTATTAACTTTGTGGATTCTGATAGAGGACATTGTGGGCTTCACAACGGTGTAAAATATAGCTGTTACGCGGATCTGCATTGTGCTTCCACAGGCAATGCAAACTGCTGGAATTGACCTGAAAGCACGTTTTGATTTCTTAGGTATAAAGTAGCAATGGGGAACCCCCATCAAACTTTGTGGATTCTGGTAGAGGACATTGTGGGCTTCGCAACGGTGTAAAATATAGCCGTTACGCAGATCTGCATTGTGGTTCCGCAGCCGATGCAAACTGCGGGAATTGACCTGAAAGCACGTTTTGATTTCTTAGGTATAAAGTAGAGACAGGGAACCCCCTATAAACTTTGTGGATTCTGATAGAGGACATTGTGGGCTTCGCAGCAGTGTAAAATATAGCTGTTACGCGGATTTGCATTGTGCTTCCGCAGGCAATGCAAACTGCAGGAACTGACCTGAAAGCACGTTTTGATTTCTTAGGTATAAAGTAGCGACGGGGAACACCGTATAAACTTTGTGGATTCTGATAGAGGACATTGTGGGCTTCGCAGCGGTGTAAAATATAGCCGTTACGCGGATTTGCATTGTGCTTCCGCAGGCAATGCAAACTGCGGGAACTGACCTGAAAGCACGTTTTGATTTCTTAGGTATAAAGTAGCGACGGGGAACCCCCTATAAACTTTGTGGATTCTGATAGAGGACATTGTGGGCTTCGCAACGGTGTAAAATATAGCCATTACGCGGATCTGCATTGTGCTTTCACAGGCAATGCAAACTGCAGGAACTGACCTGAAAGCACATTTTGATTTCTTAGGTATAAAGTAGCGACAGGGAACCCCTATAAACTTTGTGGATTCTGATAGAGGACATTGTGGGCTTCGCAACGGTGTAAAATATAGCCGTTACACAGATCTGCATTGTGCTTCCGCAGGCGATGCAAACTGCGGGAATTGACCTGAAAGCATGTTTTGATTTCTTAGGTATAAAGTAGAGACAGGGAACCCCCATCAAACTGTGTGGACTCTGGTAGAGGACATTGTGGGCTTCGCAACGGTGTAAAATATAGCCATTACGCGGATCTGCATTGTGCTTCCGCCGGCGATGCAAACTGCGGGAATTGACCTGAAAGCACGTTTTGATTTCTTAGGTATAAAGTAGAGACAGGGAACCCCCATCAAACTGTGTGGACTCTGGTAGAGGACATTGTGGGCTTCGCAACGGTGTAAAATATAGCCGTTACGCAGATCTGCATTGTGCTTCCGCAGGCGATGCAAACTGCGGGAATTGACCTGAAAGCATGTTTTGATTTCTTAGGTATAAAGTAGAGACAGGGAACCCCCATCAAACTGTGTGGACTCTGGTAGAGGACATTGTGGGCTTCGCAACGGTGTAAAATATAGCCATTACGCGGATCTGCATTGTGCTTCCGCCGGCGATGCAAACTGCGGGAATTGACCTGAAAGCACGTTTTGATTTCTTATGTATAAAGTAGCGACAGGGAACCCCTATAAACTTTGTGGATTCTGATAGAGGACATTGTGGGCTTCGCAACGGTGTAAAATATAGCCGTTACGCAGATCTGCATTGTGCTTCCGCAGGCGATGCAAACTGCGGGAATTGACCTGAAAGCACGTTTTGATTTCTTAGGTATAAAGTAGAGACAGGGAACCCCCATCAAACTGTGTGGACTCTGGTAGAGGACATTGTGGGCTTCGCAACGGTGTAAAATATAGCCATTACGCGGATCTGCATTGTGCTTCCGCCGGCGATGCAAACTGCGGGAACTGACCTGAAAGCATGTTTTGATTTCTTAGGTATAAAGTAGTGACAGGGAACCCCCTATAAACTTTGTGGATTCTGATAGAGGACATTGTGGGCTTCGCAACAGTGTAAAATATAGCCGTTACGCGGATCTGCATTGTGCTTTCACAGGCAATGCAAACTGCGGGAACTGACCTGAAAGCACATTTTGATTTCTTAGGTATAAAGTAGCGACGGGGAACCCCCTATAAACTTTGTGGATTCTGATAGAGGACATTGTGGGCTTCGCAATGGTGTAAAATATAGCCGTTACGCGGATCTGCATTGTGCTTCCACAGGCGATGCAAACTGCTGGAATTGACCTGAAAGCACGTTTTGATTTCTTAGGTATAAAGTAGCGACAGGGAACCCCCATCAAACTTTGTGGATTCTGGTAGAGGACATTGTGGGCTTCGCAACGGTGTAAAATATAGCCGTTACGCGGATCTGCATTGTGCTTTCACAGGCGATGCAAACTGCGGGAACTGACCTGAAAGCACGTTTTGATTTCTTAGGTATAAAGTAGCGACAGGGAACCCCCTATTAACTTTGTGGATTCTGATAGAGGACATTGTGGGCTTCACAACGGTGTAAAATATAGCCGTTACGCAGATCTGCATTGTGCTTCCACAGGCAATGCAAACTGCTGGAATTGACCTGAAAGCACGTTTTGATTTCTTAGGTATAAAGTAGCGACGGGGAACACCGTATAAACTTTGTGGATTCTGATAGAGGACATTGTGGGCTTCGCAGCGGTGTAAAATATAGCCGTTACGCGGATTTGCATTGTGCTTCCGCAGGCAATGCAAACTGCGGGAACTGACCTGAAAGCACGTTTTGATTTCTTAGGTATAAAGTAGCGACAGGGAACCCCTATTAACTTTGTGGATTCTGATAGAGGACATTGTGGGCTTCACAACGGTGTAAAATATAGCCGTTACGCAGATCTGCATTGTGCTTCCACAGGCAATGCAAACTGCTGGAATTGACCTGAAAGCACGTTTTGATTTCTTAGGTATAAAGTAGCGACAGGGAACCCCCATCAAACTTTGTGGATTCTGGTAGAGGACATTGTGGGCTTCGCAACGGTGTAAAATATAGCTGTTACGCAGATCTGCATTGTGGTTCCGCAGCCGATGCAAACTGCGGGAATTGACCTGAAAGCACGTTTTGATTTCTTAGGTATAAAGTAGAGACAGGGAACCCCCTATAAACTTTGTGGATTCTGATAGAGGACATTGTGGGCTTCGCAGCAGTGTAAAATATAGCTGTTACGCGGATTTGCATTGTGCTTCCGCAGGCAATGCAAACTGCAGGAACTGACCTGAAAGCACGTTTTGATTTCTTAGGTATAAAGTAGTGACGGGGAACACCGTATAAACTTTGTGGATTCTGATAGAGGACATTGTGGGCTTCGCAGCGGTGTAAAATATAGCTGTTACGCAGATTTGCATTGTGCTTCCGCAGGCAATGCAAACTGCAGGAACTGACCTGAAAGCACGTTTTGATTTCTTAGGTATAAAGTAGCGACAGGGAACCCCCTATAAACTTTGTGGATTCTGATAGAGGACATTGTGGGCTTCGCAACGGTGTAAAATATAGTCGTTACGCGGATCTGCATTGTGCTTTCACAGGCAATGCAAACTGCGGGAACTGACCTGAAAGCACATTTTGATTTCTTAGGTATAAAGTAGCGACAGGGAACCCCCTATAAACTTTGTGGATTCTGATAGAGGACATTGTGGGCTTCGCAACGGTGTAAAATATAGCCATTACGCAGATCTGCATTGTGCTTCCGCAGGCGATGCAAACTGCGGGAATTGACCTGAAAGCACGTTTTGATTTCTTAGGTATAAAGTAGAGACAGGGAACCCCCTATAAACTTTGTGGATTCTGATAGAGGACATTGTGGGCTTCGCAACGGTGTAAAATATAGCTGTTACGCGGATCTGCATTGTGCTTTCACAGGCGATGCAAACTGTGGGAACTGACCTGAAAGCACGTTTTGATTTCTTAGGTATAAAGTAGCGACAGGGAACCCCCTATAAACTTTGTGGATTCTGATAGAGGACATTGTGGGCTTCGCAACGGTGTAAAATATAGCTGTTACGCGGATCTGCATTGTGCTTCCGCAGGCAATGCAAACTGCAGGAATTGACCTGAAAGCACGTTTTGATTTCTTAGGTATAAAGTAGAGACAGGGAACCCCCATCAAACTGTGTGGACTCTGGTAGAGGACATTGTGGGCTTCGCAACGGTGTAAAATATAGCTGTTACGCGGATCTGCATTGTGCTTCCGCCGGCAATGCAAACTGCGGGAACTGACCTGAAAGCATGTTTTGATTTCTTAGGTATAAAGTAGTGACAGGGAACCCCCTATAAACTTTGTGGATTCTGATGGAGGACATTGTGGGCTTCGCAACGGTATAAAATATAGCCATTACGCGGATCTGCATTGTGCTTCCGCAGGCGATGCAAACTGCGGGAATTGACCTGAAAGCACGTTTTGATTTCTTAGGTATAAAGTAGCGACAGGGAACCCCATCAAACTGTGTGGACTCTGGTAGAGGACATTGTGGGCTTCGCAACGGTGTAAAATATAGCCGTTACGCGGATCTGCATTGTGCTTCCGCCGGCAATGCAAACTGCGGGAACTGACCTGAAGCATGTTTTGATTTCTTAGGTATAAAGTAGTGACAGGGAACCCCCTATAAACTTTGTGGATTCTGATGGAGGACATTGTGGGCTTCGCAACGGTGTAAAATATAGCCGTTACGCGGATCTGCATTGTGCTTCCGCAGGCGATGCAAACTGCGGGAATTGACCTGAAAGCACGTTTTGATTTCTTAGGTATAAAGTAGAGACAGGGAACCCCCATCAAACTGTGTGGACTCTGGTAGAGGACATTGTGGGCTTCGCAACGGTGTAAAATATAGCCGTTACGCGGATCTGCATTGTGCTTCCGCCGGCAATGCAAACTGCGGGAACTGACCTGAAAGCATGTTTTGATTTCTTAGGTATAAAGTAGTGACAGGGAACCCCCTATAAACTTTGTGGATTCTGATGGAGGACATTGTGGGCTTCGCAATGGTGTAAAATATAGCCGTTACGCGGATCTGCATTGTGCTTCCGCAGGCAATGCAAACTGCAGGAATTGACCTGAAAGCACGTTTTGATTTCTTAGGTATAAAGTAGCGACAGGGAACCCCCTATAAACTTTGTGGATTCTGATGGAGGACATTGTGGGCTTCGCAATGGTGTAAAATATAGCCATTACGCGGATCTGCATTGTGCTTCTGCCGGCAATGCAAACTGCGGGAACTGACCTGAAAGCATGTTTTGATTTCTTAGGTATAAAGTAGTGACAGGGAACCCCCTATAAACTTTATGGATTCTGATGGAGGACATTGTGGGCTTCGCAACGGTGTAAAATATAGCTGTTACGCGGATCTGCATTGTGCTTCCGCAGGCGATGCAAACTGCGGGAATTGACCTGAAAGCACGTTTTGATTTCTTAGGTATAAAGTAGAGACAGGGAACCCCCATCAAACTGTGTGGACTCTGGTAGAGGACATAGTGGGCTTCGCAACGGTGTAAAATATAGCCGTTACGCGGATCTGCATTGTGCTTCCGCCGGCAATGCAAACTGCGGGAACTGACCTGAAGCATGTTTTGATTTCTTAGGTATAAAGTAGTGACAGGGAACCCCCTATAAACTTTGTGGATTCTGATGGAGGACATTGTGGGCTTCGCAACGGTGTAAAATATAGCCGTTACGCGGATCTGCATTGTGCTTCCGCAGGCGATGCAAACTGCGGGAATTGACCTGAAAGCACGTTTTGATTTCTTAGGTATAAAGTAGAGACAGGGAACCCCCATCAAACTGTGTGGACTCTGGTAGAGGACATTGTGGGCTTCGCAACGGTGTAAAATATAGCCGTTACGCGGATCTGCATTGTGCTTCCGCCGGCAATGCAAACTGCGGGAACTGACCTGAAAGCATGTTTTGATTTCTTAGGTATAAAGTAGTGACAGGGAACCCCCTATAAACTTTGTGGATTCTGATGGAGGACATTGTGGGCTTCGCAATGGTGTAAAATATAGCCGTTACGCGGATCTGCATTGTGCTTCCGCAGGCAATGCAAACTGCAGGAATTGACCTGAAAGCACGTTTTGATTTCTTAGGTATAAAGTAGCGACAGGGAACCCCCTATAAACTTTGTGGATTCTGATGGAGGACATTGTGGGCTTCGCAATGGTGTAAAATATAGCCGTTACGCGGATCTGCATTGTGCTTCTGCCGGCAATGCAAACTGCGGGAACTGACCTGAAAGCATGTTTTGATTTCTTAGGTATAAAGTAGTGACAGGGAACCCCCTATAAACTTTATGGATTCTGATGGAGGACATTGTGGGCTTCGCAACGGTGTAAAATATAGCCGTTACGCGGATCTGCATTGTGCTTCCGCAGGCGATGCAAACTGCGGGAATTGATCTGAAAGCACGTTTTGATTTCTTAGGTATAAAGTAGCGACGGGGAACCCCATCAAACTTTGTGGATTCTGGTAGAGGACATTGTGGGCTTCGCAACGGTGTAAAATATAGCCGTTACGCGGATCTGCATTGTGCTTTCACAGGCGATGCAAACTGCGGGAACTGACCTGAAAGCACGTTTTGATTTCTTAGGTATAAAGTAGCGACAGGGAACCCCCTATTAACTTTGTGGATTCTGATAGAGGACATTGTGGGCTTCACAACGGTGTAAAATATAGCCGTTACGCGGATCTGCATTGTGCTTCCACAGGTGATGCAAACTGCTGGAATTGACCTGAAAGCACGTTTTGATTTCTTCGGTATAAAGTAGCGACGGAGAACCCCCATCAAACTTTGTGGATTCTGGTAGAGGACATTGTGGGCTTCGCAACGGTGTAAAATATAGCCGTTACACAGATCTGCATTGTGCTTCCGCAGCCGATGCAAACTGCGGGAATTGACCTGAAAGCACGTTTTGATTTCTTAGGTATAAAGTAGAGACAGGGAACCCCCTATAAACTTTGTGGATTCTGATAGAGGACATTGTGGGCTTCGCAGCAGTGTAAAATATAGCTGTTACGCGGATTTGCATTGTGCTTCCGCAGGCAATGCAAACTGCAGGAACTGACCTGAAAGCACATTTTGATTTCTTAGGTATAAAGTAGCGACAGGGAACACCGTATAAACTTTGTGGATTCTGATAGAGGACATTGTGGGCTTCGCAGCGGTGTAAAATATAGCTGTTACGCGGATTTGCATTGTGCTTCCGCAGGCAATGCAAACTGCGGGAACTGACATGAAAGCACGTTTTGATTTCTTAGGTATAAAGTAGCGACGGGGAACCCCCTATAAACTTTGTGGATTCTGATAGAGGACATTGTGGGCTTCGCAACGGTGTAAAATATAGCCGTTACGCGGATCTGCATTGTGCTTTCACAGGCAATGCAAACTGCGGGAACTGACCTGAAAGCACATTTTGATTTCTTAGGTATAAAGTAGCGACGGGGAACCCCCTATAAACTTTGTGGATTCTGATAGAGGACATTGTGGGCTTCGCAACAGTGTAAAATATAGCCGTTACGCAGATCTGCATTGTGCTTCCGCAGGCGATGCAAACTGCGGGAATTGACCTGAAAGCACGTTTTGATTTCTTAGGTATAAAGTAGAGACAGGGAACCCCCTATAAACTTTGTGGATTCTGATAGAGGACATTGTGGGCTTCGCAACGGTGTAAAATATAGCTGTTACGCGGATCTGCATTGTGCTTTCACAGGCGATGCAAACTGCGGGAACTGACCTGAAAGCACGTTTTGATTTCTTAGGTATAAAGTAGAGACAGGGAACCCCCTATAAACTTTGTGGATTCTGATAGAGGACATTGTGGGCTTCGCAACGGTGTAAAATATAGCCGTTACGCGGATCTGCATTGTGCTTCCGCAGGCAATGCAAACTGCGGGAATTGACCTGAAAGCACGTTTTGATTTCTTAGGTATAAAGTAGAGACAGGGAACCCCCATCAAACTGTGTGGACTCTGGTAGAGGACATTGTGGGCTTCGCAACGGTGTAAAATATAGCTGTTACGCGGATCTGCATTGTGCTTCCGCCGGCGATGCAAACTGCGGGAACTGACCTGAAAGCATGTTTTGATTTCTTAGGTATAAAGTAGTGACAGGGAACCCCCTATAAACTTTGTGGATTCTGATGGAGGACATTGTGGGCTTCGCAACGGTGTAAAATATAGCCGTTACGCGGATCTGCATTGTGCTTCCGCAGGCGATGCAAACTGCGGGAATTGACCTGAAAGCACGTTTTGATTTCTTAGGTATATTGTAGTGATGGGGAACCCCATCAAACTTTGTGGATTCTGGTAGAGGACATTGTGGGCTTCGCAACGGTGTAAAATATAGTTGTTACGCGGATCTGCATTGTGCTTTTGCAGGTGATGCAAACTGCGGGAATTGACCTGAAAGCATGTTTTGATTTCTTATGTATAAAGTAGCGATGGGGAACCCCCTATAAACTTTGTGGATTCTGATAGAGGACATTGTGGGCTTCGCAACAGTGTAAAATATAGCTGTTACGCGGATCTGCATTGTGCTTTCACAGGTGATGCAAACTGCGGGAACTGACCTGAAAACACGTTTTGTTTTCTTAGGTATAAAGTAGCGACAGAGTACCCCCTATAAACTTTGTGGATTCTGATAGAGGACATTGTGGGCTTCACAACGGTGTAAAATATAGCTGTTACGCGGATCTGCATTGTGCTTTCACAGGCGATGCAAACTGCGGGAACTGACCTGAAAACACGTTTTGATTTCTTAGGTATAAAGTAGCGACGGGGAACCCCCATCAAACTTTGTGGATTCTGGTAGAGGACATTGTGGGCTTCGCAACGGTGTAAAATATAGCCGTTACGCGGATCTGCATTGTGCTTTCACAGGCAATGCAAGCTGCAGGAACTGACCTGAAAGCACGTTTTGATTTCTTAGGTATAAAGTAGTGACAGGGAAGCCCCTATTGACTTTGTGGATTCTGGTAGAGGACATTGTGGGCTTCGCAACAGTGTAAAATATAGCCGTTACGCGGATCTGCATTGTGCTTTCACAGGTGATGCAAACTGCGGGAACTGACCTGAAAGCACGTTTTGATTTCTTAGGTATAAAGTAGCGACAGGGAACCCCCTATAAACTTTGTGGATTCTGATAGAGGACATTGTGGGCTTCGCAACGGTGTAAAATATAGCCGTTACGCGGATCTGCATTGTGCTTCCACAGGTGATGCAAACTGCGGGAATTGACCTGAAAGCACGTTTTGATTTCTTAGGTATAAAGTAGCGACAGGGAACCCTCATCAAACTTTGTGGATTCTGGTAGAGGACATTGTGGGCTATGCAACGGTGTAAAATATAGCCGTTACGCGGATCTGCATTGGGCTTCCGCAGCCGATGCAAACTGAGGGAATTGACCTGAAAGCACGTTTTGATTTCTTAGGTATAAAGTAGCCTTGTTAACGATGCTGCATAGAATAAGTTGAACCAACAGTTGTCCTCAACCCAATGATCAAAGTGTTGTTAAGGACACTCCCAAATGATGTTGACACGATTTGGGAAGCATTGTGAAGCACCTGCAAGTATAGTGAAGTGAGTTCATACCATCTCCTTATGGATACACTTTACATCACTTCACACTTCTTCAAGTGGAGGAATTATTCAAGTAAACATGGTCTTCAGTAAGTAAACAGCATACAAATCACCATTTTCATGACAAGTCACTGTGCCAACATTTATTACTGGTAGCATAGCCAGATTTCATGAAAAACATACAATTAAGGCAGATTAAACTATTTGGGCTTTGATTTCCCAGACCAGGGGCCAGTCCCGCAAGTTGACAAGTGCTTTACTCTAGACTTTTAACTTGACTGTTGACTTTGCTCTTGACTTTTGACTGACTTGACTTAAAGTAAAAATTCCATTGAACACAGTTCACGTGTTGTACCGTATTTCTCCAATCAAGGCACCCCGGGTGCTTTACAAAATTGGAGCACTTTTTGAACTACTTTTCAAGTGCCGTTTATAGCCCTGGTGCAATGCAAATCACCGGGTGCTATACTATGGTAGATTTGAAATGCTTTTGATGAACTTCAGCAATATTCCCATGACCCAGAAATCACTGAACACAAGCGCCACTTCAAGTTGCTCTGGTGAATTACACCAGAAGCGTTTGATGTGGCCGCAGCATGCAATTAAATATGTGTGCAATGTGTGCAAAACAACGCCGCGTGCCATGCAAACAAATTCCCATGCAACGGATGGTCTTGTGATCTTTCCTCACCACAATATTATTTACGATAAGAGATGATCACCAAAAAATTTTCGGATGAGAGTAAAGCACCCGGGTGCTTTACTTGGAACAATTTGCACAGCACAGCACCCCGGGAGCTTTGAATGGGGGGGGTGCTTTGATCGGAGAAATACGGTACATATGTAAGGGTAATGCAGCAGAAAGAATCCAAATGAGTGGAACAGCATGCACGGTACCTTGCAAATGGGAGGATTGTTTTATACAGTCAAACGTATTCCATGCACATCGTAAACAGTGTGATGTAATGATCTGAAAATGTTTATATGGTTAATGTGTACTCGTGAGTGAGTGTTCATTAGTGTGTGTGTGTGAGAGGAGCGTAACCTTGTAGGAGGTAGGGCTCCACATCTCTTTAACTGTAATGTAATGTAATGTAACTTAACCCATAACTTTGCTCTTGACTTTTAACTTATTTAACTTTTGACTTTGCTCTTGACTTTTATCATGACCCTTGACTTTTTCACTTGCGGAGCTGGCAAGTGACAAAGTCAAGAGTCAAGTTGAGAGTCAAGAGAAAAGTCAAGAGTCAAGTTGACAGTCAAGAGAAAAGTCAAGACTCAAGTTGAGAGTCAAAAGTGAAGCATGTGTCAACTTGTGGGACTGGTCCAGCCATACCGTGGCGTCTGCATGAGGAAATGCATATACAATGGTTGGTTTCTTTCCTCCTTAATTCCATTTCGATATTTTATTATATTATTGTTTTAATTTAAAATAGTTTAGTTTTTTGAAGAAATCTAATTGCTGTGATTTATTGGCTAGATTGAAAAAACAAGAGTAACATTTATGTTTTTGATATTGAGAAATTCTGAAGAAAATGTTTCCACTCAAACATAATGACAAAATTGATATCACGATATTCAATAATCAGAGTTGTGAAACATATGTATGCCTACGTGGAATAAGCAGTATTTGGGTATGTATATTTACACTTATGCCAACTTTTACACTTTCACAAAATACCCTTGCACTTTGTTATGCTTTCCTGGATGAAATACCCGGGGACTGGGAATGTTTTCTTTCAAATTTCGTTGTTTTATGTGAACATACAGAATATGTCAAATGTACAAATTATAAGGATTCTCTCCAAAATTATCAAGTTTTGATGAGCATTTGTGGTATTCTACAGTTTCACATCTACTTTTGTAAAAAAGACAAAATGAAAATAAATTTACCGGCCACACACAAAGGCATGGAGTATTACATTACTTTATCAGAAACACTGAAAAAGCACCATGTTAAAAAAGGCAACAAAATTTTTAAATAATGCGTGAAAATGATTTATTAAGTATCTAAAAGTGAAAACAGTGGTGTTTTGCGATGCTCAACAGTGAGAGCGCTTTCTAAAAATACTTTTTTAAGCTTACACTTTCTTTACGCTTTCCTCGATACTTATGCTTTAGTATAAATAGTCAATGCTTTTAAAATACCTTATGCTTTAGTATAAATACTCCAAATATGGAAAGTGAATTTACACTTATGCTTTCCAAAATACCAGTATTTTGACAACTTATGTAATAATGTATCCCAGGGAAGGGAGTGGCAAAGTATAAACTATGTTGCAAAAAGTACCATACATGTGGAAATCGTAACTGCAATTCATGGACATTTTTATTAGGGCAGTCACTGACTAGACTAGTGATGGAAAAGCACCAGAAATAAATGGCGCTGGGTGCTGCTAGGATAGTGTCAACAAGTGATTGTTAGTATTTCAGTGTGTTCATTGATACAGAAACAGTTTATGAAGTAGCAATGTTATGTATTTCATTTTCAAAAAATTTGCTTAAAAGCCAATAACACGGTGTCTATCCATAAATATATTCATAAAAGCATCATTGAAATACAATATTTGCTTGAATAATACCCCTGATGTATACTTTTTTAATCAGACATTTTTGAGGGGTGAACTATTGAAGGGTGGGAATTGTTCAAGGGGAGGAATTATTCTTTTGTCAAAATTTGCTTTAATTCGCTTCTATCAATTGATTGCACAAAATATGCTTTAAACACAATAACATGCAGGTTGTATTCAAATTGGGCATAAAAAATTGATAATATGCCTTAGGGGGAATAATTCAAAGGGGAAATATTTTGTTCTTCACTCATCATGCTTGGCGGATTATTCAAGGGGATGATTCAAGTAAATACGATATTTTTAAATATAATTTTAATCCTGAAGGTGTGCTTTGTTATTTTATTGTAGAATACCCTACCGTAACATACTGCACAGTTTCCTGTTTAGAAACTATGCTTCAAAAGATGGAAAGCGATTAAATCACTTACTTCTGAAAGAAACTTAAAAAGTTGGTTTACAGTGCTCTATATGTAAGCATTTGAGGTCTAAAGTGTGGTTAAAAAACACGTAAATTAACCTTAAATAAATTATGATAAATGTTTTGATGGGGTGTATCTAGTGACGACATCCCAGGAAGAAAATATAGCCAAGTTCTATACTTGCAACAAATAAACAGCCAGGTTAAATTGTCAAGGTATAGTCTTTATACCAAACTTAAAACCTCAAATGCTTTTGTAGAGGGCACCCTAATTCTGCTTTGAAGGATCCTAACAATGAGTGATTCAATGAGTGAATTAGCCAAATGTTTTGTCAGCTAAAAGGCAAAATGGTTGACAAAAATAGAAGGCTGCTCTGCTCTCAATATTAGAAGAAATCTTAATGTTGTTTTAGTGGAACAATATCATTTTAAAAATGTATTATATAAATTATTGCATTTCTAAAAAATTGCTTTATTAATGTTTTTCTCAAATGATAAAACATTAGCAAACTCCACCTTACTACACTTTTTGGAGACAAGACACATCTCATTTTTCTTTCATTTTAACTTCACAACAAAACTTCAACTAAAAAAATGGCATTTCAACACATTTTATATTAAATACTGAAGAAAAAATCATAATCTTAACTGAATCATAATCTTAACTGTAACTGAAGACACTGTAAATTCAGTTTTGCAATTCTGGCCTACCAATGATGCCTGCCGGCATGGTGTCAGTGAAGAAAACCCGATGAATGTTTCTATTAATCAAACGATAGAATGTTGTACTGGTAGATGCCAGGGTTATCCCGACTGCATTGGTTTTGGCCTACTACCTGTGAGTTTTTTTTTGCCTTTCATAACGTTGTTTGCTTGCAGGACCAAAATGACCTTTTAATTGGGCAAACATAAATGCACTAGGTCTGTAATGTAAACATGCCTCTGAGGTATTTCGTTGAAATACACACAGGGGGTTTATTTTTTCAGAGTGGAAATTTTGTGGGGATATTTCGAGAGGGGCTCATTCGAGGGGGGTTTGATTGTTCCCCAGAAATTTTTAAGATGGGTTGTATTTATTAAAGACTGCACACCTGTGTTGTGTTCTGTTGTGTTTTAGCAGTAGGTTGTGTTTTTACAGTAACTCTTTTTGGACTATTTGGAAGTCATTGTTCTACGGGAGTTTTGTACAAGTGTGAATACTTAAACTTGGCACACATCCAAGTTCCTTGCATTTCATGCAAACAAGTTTAAAGACACCTGGGGCCAGTTCCGCAAGTAAAAAGAAAAGAGTAAAAATTGGAGAGTAGAGTAAAAATTAAAAAGAAAATTTAAAATTTACTCTACTCTTTACTTGCCATTTGTCTTTTTACTCTACTCTCCAATTTTGACTCTCTTTTTTATCTTGCGGAACTGGCCCCTGATTTCTGTTTGCGTCACCATTCGCGCCGCTAATGGCAACCTACATAAGTAGTTAAAACTTGTGTTGAGTTAATTGCAGCCATTATCGGTGATGCGAACAGAAATCATGCGTCTTTAATTTTTTTGGTATGAAACACAAGGTATTTGAACATGTGCCAAATTCATACATACTTTTTCGGAGGAATTTGTCAGGGCTGCGATGACAAGATCCAACCTAAGGCCTTACAATCCAACTTTCTATAACAATATGCCTATCAAATTCACATTGTTGTCATAAAAGTCGGATTGGATAAAATGTATTGTGAACCAATCAAGTTTGAATTTAAAAACATATGTCATTGGTACCCAAGGGCCTAATCACTGACTTGTTGTCGGTCCACTGAGTTTACCCAAAACTGGTAATAAATGTGATAAACATTATTTTGACATATGAATGTACCGTATTACCTCGAATTATCCCCCCCCCTTGAATTAACCCCCCCTCGAATTAACCCCCCCTCAAAATCGGCTGGTGAAATAATAAACCCCCCCTCGAAATACCCCCCCTTCGGAATGATGTACGTCATGTACATAATAAATACGTCATGTACGCAATGTACATGATGTATATTACTGTTAATTTGCATTGCAGCTACACATAAAAACGTAGATAGCTACACAAACTACTCTATGTCCAAATATATCCTGTTTGGACACATTTATTACCTATTTTGGGTACGCAAATGCCTACTATTTACTACGATCCTTACAAAAATTTCTGGCGAAATAATAAAACCCCCCCTCGAATAAACCCCCCCTTGAATTAACCCCCCCCCTCAAATTTTGCTGGCGAAATAATAAACCCCCATGGGGGTATTTCGAGGTAATACGGTAGATGGCTACACAAACTACCGTAAATGCTCCAATAAGGTGACCGTCAGTTTATTGTTTTGAGCACATTTTTGGGGGTCACATTATTGGAGGGGTCGCTTTATTGGAGAGGGTCACATTGTATTTTTTGACACCTCAACAACTCAACTGTTCATGTAACTCTAGTATGGCATGGCAGCATGGCACTGTAAAGCAATATAGCAATATGTATTTATACCCTTGTGAATTGCCTAACTAGCTCTAGCAAACTGGCCGCCACCTTGTCCGCCAAATTAGCGTTGTTAGCCAAATTAGCACCCAAGCAATAGACAGAGATATTGCTTGATAGTGCCCTTCAGAAACACCTCCACCAACCACAGCAGCGCATGCGTACTGCAGCAATTTGCATTTGATAGTGTGCGGCGTTAATTTCCCCCTTTTTCCCACATACCACCAAAGCGACTTTGACCTGGACACAACGCGCTTCCCAGGTGGGGCTGATTCACCCAAAATTCCCAGTTCAGTAAAAGTGGGGTGCATGAGCAAATGTTCCATGAGCCATTCCTGAGAAGCACCACCAGCCCACTCTTGGGAGGCACCACCAACTACCTCACCACTTGGCAACACATATTCAACCACAAAATCCTTGGCACCAGCTACCTTTTCAGCATAGGTGGCCTTTCTAGAAATTGGAACAGTGCCAGAACCCTCCGAAAAGTCCCCAGACAAAACATTGGCATCTGACACCGAGTCATCAATATCCCAAAAACCTTCAGAAATGGGTGCCAAATTCTCAGAAACCATCAAATCAACCATGGCCCTGCCAAGTGGTAAAAGGTTGGAAGTGTCCACCTTAAAGCACATTGAGGCCAGATCCATTGCAAAGTGAATTTAAAAGAACATGAAATTATAAAGATACTAAATATACAGCCAACTAAAAACTACTATGAGCCAAAGAATTGATTATAAAGTTCCAAGTTTTCAGCTTGAACACAAAACAAATGTCAAAATAATGAGCCAAGGGAAATCTAACGATGAAAGTTTGCAAGGTTATTCAATATTTATGAAGTTTCAGGATCAAAACATCAAATTTGTTTGTTGGGGTTTATGAGGAGATTTCAGAATACAAATGTTGAGAATTAGTCAGTTCAGGTCTATGAAGAAAGTTTCAGGATAATTAGTTGAGTTTTATGCCAAAAGTTCAAAAGTCAATTTTATTCTTGATCAAATAATTTGGATCACAATTCAAGACTGGATGGAAAGTTCGAAGGGTTTGACAAATAAATTCAACTTGACAAAAATCAATAGAACTTCAAAAGTACAATCCAAAATGGATGGGAAACTTTGACAAACAATTTCACAATGACAAATTTAGCAAGCTCTGAGAGCACAATTCAAAATAGATGAAAAAGGGTTGAAATATTTTCACAATTGACAAATTCACAGCTTCAAAAGGGTAGACAAAGGGGTAAAAATAGGATTGAACACTTGATAAAATTTCCAAACACTTTAAAACATTTCAAAATCAATGAACAGGTTTCAAACTTTCCAAACACAAAACAGTACAAAAATATGGGTGCTGATTAAAGGCTACACCAGCCACACCCAGGGAGGGCAGACATGAGCTCGGGGGAGAGCAGCTATTGAGTGAGCATACTCACCCCACAAGTCCCAAGCTCCCAGCTCAGGCTAAGTGCTGATTAACCACCTAAGGGCACTTTAAACACTTAGCACTGACAAATCCAGTGAACAAAGACCTAACATAAACCAGGCTGGCTCATACTAGTCTTTAGTAGACTGGAGAATGAATAATTAGTTCAGTAGTTGAGTGAGTGAGACTGAAAGAAGGTTCTGATTCTGCTTTTATAGCTCAAAACTGGTTTTTCACTTGGGTGGAGCCAACCAATCAGTTTGGAGTTACTTTAGTTTGAACTGTTACAAAAATAAGTGACTACCTTTGTATGAGCACAGCATGGTTTATGAGGTACTTTTGGGTCTTGTGGGTATGACCCTTTAAAACCAGAGAAGCAATACAAACTGCACAAGGTTATCCCAATAGGCGGAGCTTAAAGGTAAACTTGAGAATAGACCTGACAATGAGCCAGAAACATGAATATGAAGACAACAGGCTCCAGCTACAACTTACAAGCACAAAGAAGCACAAAAACAAGGGAAAAGCACAAAACTGAATTGAACTCACTAGCTGAAGCATGTACCAACCAAAACAAGTACTGGAGACTGCAACCTTTGTGTTACTAACCTCTAAGACAAAAGCAACAACACAAGGAAACAAGAGAAGGTAAAAAAGTCCAAAACAAACAAGATCAATGAATTATAAACAAGGTTTATCACAGTGCATTTGTTATGTATATCACAACTGAGGTTACATTTCAAAAATATACAAGTTAGAACAAGCTAAAAAGCCACAAGTTAGTGTAATATCACACCTATTTACAACAAATATACATGAACATGGGTGAAGTTTTAAATTGTTTCTAGTCACCTCAGTTGTATCAGCAGTTGAAGACCATGATTTCAATCAAAAATGGTACAAATTGCATCAAAGTCAGATTACAAACAAGTTAGATACAGTGAAAACTGTCTTTACTAAGAACTGACTCATATAAAAAATATCAAGATTTTACAACAAATACGGATCAAGGTGAGGTTTATGCCATGTGTTCTAGGGCTGTTTCCGAGTCAGAACATCAAAAATCATTTAGTTTCACTCAGAAACAGGCCCCAAATAAAAGGTGGAACATTTAAGTCAAATACAGAAATAACACGGCATGAACTTTGAAAACAAGTGCAAACATGTTACAAACAAGGATATACAGTGAATACTGGTCAGTCGAAACAATTTGGGTCCTTTGCAATCCTCCTGGATGTCCATTTAAGCTGGAAACTGTTGTTGGAACTGTGCCAAGGCCAGTTGGACACCGAGAGTACATGGCCCTTTATCGTCCTCGATTCACGCGCTTGGCTGAGTTTGGGGGTGGTATTTTATGAGGTGGGGAGTATTACCAGAGGTCCAAGAAGGTGTTTAGGTGCTCTCTACACATCCTGCATTCCTTCTTGGCACTCTGCCAAAACAGTGATTAATGCCCAAAAATGCCTCCCGAAACTTCCCCAGTTAAATGTGTTGTTGTGTGGAGAAGACCACGTACTCAACTATCCACAAGCCCCGATGCATCTCAGTGGACTTAAGAGCCCAGTTTGAATGTAATTTTTGCAAGAACAGTTTTTGTGATGAAGCCATCGAAGTCAGCGTCTTCTACCATCGATTCATGCAACTCCAAGACCGTAGTGAGTGATGGCCTCTAGAGTGGTTAGATTTCCCGTCGTAGCCGAACGTCCACTTGTTGACAGCCAAGTTGAGTTTATTTCATGGTTGCGTATTGGAAAGGGGTTTTGAAGTTGTTTCAGGTACTTTATTTTGATCAGATACAGCATGGAATACAAAAGCACAAGTTAACAAGCTGCCTAGTCGAAGTTTCTATTGCTAACTTATTATTTCGTTGGGTCAGTCCTAGACTTGACTTGACTGAAGTAAAAACTTCTAAAGTTGCCGAGACACAGAAATTGTGTATAAAAACATAGCTACAATAATTCCCTAAATACAAATGCACCAATAAGACACAAATGCAACAATAAGACACATTTAGCTGAAACAGTTAACTTACACTGCGCGTGTGTACATTCAAAAAAATATGGTAAATAAATACCAAGTACAAATTGGGCAAATAGAAAAACCATTTATCTTGAGAGGCGCTAAGTCGACAAACTCGGCCGATTTACTAATCTGTTTCAATTTGTCAGAAAACATTGACACACTTTGGAAACTAATATGATAGAGTTGGAAATTGTAAATAGCAATGTAAATGTTCCTAATGATGTAAGCAGAGCAAGGTATATTCAACATAATAATAATCACTTCCTGAAAACATATATTTGATAGTTGATAAATTGGGACTTATTCGAGGTAAATGGGTATATTAATTGAGCAGGGTTAATATAATGTATTAAATATAATACGAGCTGGGTAAGGGTCCAATATGAGGTACAAAACAATGTAAATATATAAAGCATTGCAAAGCTATAATAAATATACCTATGCGAAGGGCTTGGTAAATACATGCTAGTCGAACACAGGGCACCATTTCTCTATTCGGACGCTGGTCTAGATAAGTACATTGAACGTAAATATTACAGGATTTGAGTTTCCCAAATTGCAAGTAAACCATTTGAATGTATATACAATAATAATCAGAAAATTACGGCAAGTCAAATGAGCCTAATTTTATGTCCATAAACCTAATTATAACATATTTGACTTTTTAACCTAAATATTCCACATAAACCTATCAATAACTTATAAGATACTTTCTTAATCAAATATTCTCCATGGATAAATAATATAGTGCATGAATTAGAAATAATTGTGTGATTGAAATATAATTGTGTGAAACATATAATTGTGCAAATAGATAAATGGGTAAAATGAACCCAATTATCAATTCTCTGTATTTCTTTATTCATCCATTTTGCCACGGTCAACACACTCCGGGCAGAAGAGTTGCTGCACTTGTTGTTGCAGCAACGTTACATGCTGGTGGTGGTGGGCGCCAATGTGATGAGTGGCATCTCCACAGTCGCCTCGGTGGTGAATGTGGTCGTGTGTGAAGTTGCTGGCCTGGTCGCAGGTGATGCCAACGCCGATCTAGCCTGATGATGAAGCAGGTAGTTGCCTGTATCGCTTCCTGTGCATTCACGTGTGGTGAATTTGCAGATATCAGGCATGTGAACAAATGTCTCTGTTCCTGGCTCCGACTTGTCCCTCATCAGCTTAGCTTTCATCAATGTTTCAAGCTTTCAAGCAAAGCTTTCAATGTTGGATCGATGCGGAAAAGCTGAGTCAACATGTCCAGCTGGTTCTTGCGAAGTTGACATAATTGATGCCATACAATTGCAAATTGTGCTTGAGTCATCTCTCTGACCACGTGTTGCAGGAACTGAAACTTGGAGTTTCTGTCATCCAATCTGGCATACAATGTTCCACTGATTGTCGACTCTTTTGCCTCCACTATTTTTCCTGGCATTGCCCATTCCACAGACACATCCTCTCTCCTGTCAAACTGGATGAATACACCTCCTTGATCGGTGTAATATGTGTCTCTTAAAACACATTCTGAGCCTGCTGGCCTCTTTGTCTTGTTGCTGTGAGAGTACGCTGCTTGCAATTCTGATACAATAATTGTCTGGCCAGATATTTCTGATTTGAATCTGCCAATTCTCTCATATGCACATTGATGCTTGAAATTCTCAGTATCCCATACTGTAATTCCATAATTGTGGTCTCTGCAATGTCCCATCATGGCTCTGCACTGGCTGAAATCTTGCAAATTGCTGATTACAGTCTTTCCATCAAGTGAAGCCACGGTTCCCTCTTCCATGTAGAAGTTGCTGACAACATTTTCCTTGTCGGGACAACACCATGAATATTCCACATTCAAGGTTTTATTCGCTGTCCATACTCTGGGTTCCATTTCCACCAATGGTGTTCCTCTGAACATCTTGTGGATTCTTGCATAGTTCAGGCTACCACGCCAACTTGCTCGTATTTCTCAAAATTGCCTGTAATGCATTTTGCTCCCCAGAAACTGGTGTGTGTGATAATCTCTTTGATTCTGATGTAGCATCTGTATGCTTTCTCTTTCTGTGGAATCTGTCTTTGTGCATAGAGCGTAACTTTCATTGCCTTGACAAAATTTCTTGGTGGAATATGGCACTGCACTTCTTCAGGAACTGTGAGCGCATGTCCATGCCTTCCACTGGTGCAAATCTGATACTTCTGGCTCTGTGAATTGATCACCTGTTCCACAGAATGATCCTTGATTGCATCCTTGAACCTCTCATAAGTTTGCATTTCCCTGACAGACTTTGGTGGCCATTCTGACGGCAATGGTGGCAATCCATGATGCGCTGCCAATGATGGTGGCCTTACTGTCGAGGTTTCCAGAACATATGTTCTGGAAAATAATTCGCTGTAAGTCTTTCCGGCTTCTCTCAACGTTGCTGTCTCTGACACGCCTGTCAGCATCAACACCATGCACAGTATTCCAATCACCATGATGCTGGTGATTGCTGTGGCTTTCCCTGTTGTACCCCTCAGGACTCTATCTGATGCTGAGTTCCTCTGAGCAGGGTTTTGAGCAGGGTTTCTATTTGAACTCTGATTTCTGACATGTTTCTGGACAATTGCTGGGTCCAGTAAATCCACTTTGACTGTCACTATTGTCTCTGGGATATCCATTGTCTTTGAATTGATATCCAGCAGATATAATTGATTGAGTGGTCTGCTGACCACATTTCTGTTGGCAGTTCTGACTCTTGCTGAGCGAATCTGTCCATCTTTGCTGGGCTCTAACTGCTCGATACGACCCATCTTCCATGCACCTCTGGGCATGTTCTCTTCATAAATTAGCACAACTTCATTCACTTTGGGTTCCTGAGTCACTGTCAATCTGCCATGTTTGTGCATCACTTGAGTCCTTTCCCGCAAGCTCAGGATGTACTCTTGATGCCACAAGTCCCAGAACTTGTCCAAAGTTTGTTGGGTTGTCTCCCAATATTTTTGCAATTTCGCTGCATTATCCATTCTGGTCAAATATTTTCCATCTCCATCTACATCAAATTGTGGTGCTCCAATCTGACCTTCTCCTGTCAGGAAGTCCTTTGGCGTCAGCACCCTAAGACTCTTCACATCACCATAGGTGTAAGAGATTGGCCTGCTGTTGATCACTGCCTCAACTTCTGGCAAAAGTGTCAACAATACTTGCAGGGTTAACATTCTGTGCCCTACAGCTGCCTTGAAATGTTTCTTGGTGATTCCCACCATTCTCTCATAGACTCCTCCTTGCCACAGTGCCATAGGAGTCATCATGTTCCACTGGATTTGTTGCTGTGAGCAATATGTCTGAACTGCTCCACTTTTGACCATTTCTGACCATTCTTTTTCAGTATTAATGGCCTTGTCAGTGCTTTTGCTGAGCACTTTCTCTGTCAACTTGAATTGCGTCGCATTGTCTGAAATAACTGCCTCAGGCTTCACTGCCTCACCTGGCTATGAATCTCCTTACTGCATTCAGGAATTCTTGTGCTGTCATGTCCAGCACACTCTCCAGGTGAACTGCATGTGTCACCATGCATGTGAACAAACAAATCCACATTTTCTTGTGCTCTTTGTCCACCTTGTACCAAACTGATCCCAAATAATCCAAGCCCATGTACTGGAATGGCCTGGCTCTTTGCACTATGGTTTCTGGCAAATCTGGCATTGGTGGAAGCTGGTACGGCTTTGGTCCCAATTTCTGACAGGTTGGGCAGGTCCTGGTTACATTATAGATCACCCATCTGCCCTGTGTGATCCAGTACTTCTGTCTGATTGCTGCCAACGTATGTTGCACTCCTGTGTGCATCAACTTTTCATGTTGATCTCTGACGATCAGCTGAGTCACTGTAGCCGTTGCTGGCAACAGTATGAGTGGCACTGTGACCTCCTGTGGGTCTGTATGCTCCATTCTGTTGTGGCACTTCAGGATTCCATCCTGATGCATTTGCACATTAAGCCATTTGATCAACTGCTAGTCTGCAGGTGCCTTCTTGCCATTCTGGTTGCCCTTGCTGTGGCCTGTTGCCAAAATCTCTGCCACTCCT
The DNA here is from genome assembly GCA_964036195.1 of Sphaerolaimus hirsutus. Classification (NCBI taxonomy): domain Eukaryota; kingdom Metazoa; phylum Nematoda; class Chromadorea; order Monhysterida; family Sphaerolaimidae; genus Sphaerolaimus; species Sphaerolaimus hirsutus. Next base: position 5,215,821 of record OZ038453.1, on the reverse strand, counting down.
TTGTAATGATTCTGCTGGGTCACTCTGATCCAGTATTTTAGCGCAATCTCTCTCTCTTCAATGCTGATAATTCCCTGTGGTTTCATTGTACCACAGATACTCTTCATGATTTCTGACAGCCCATTCTGACTGTCATTCTTGCTGCGCTTTTCATGCATTTGCCGCACAAATCTCATCACATATACTGTTGCATCCAGTAACTTTGTTAGTGATGAGAATCTTTGAATCTCAATTCCCAATGGGTTGCTTTGTTTGCTCTCATCAGCTTGCACATTGCTGGCATCTGGGTCACTGTCCCCTTGCTGAGTGGCACCCAGGTAAATTGGACTAGCCTTTGGGAACTTGAGCTCTTCTCTCTTGATTTCTGCCATCACTTCTGGTGTGACTGGCTCCACTTTTGGCTCTGGCCACTCTCCAGTCATTAGCCATTCTGGCCCCTTCCACCACAGGTTACTGCCTTCCAACTCTGACATGCTCATGCCTCTTGTGGCCATGTCTGCTGGGTTCTCCAGTCCTGCGATGTGTCTGATGTGCATGTTCGCTGTCTCACTCTGAATTTTCTTGATTTCATCCAATCTGTTCTTGTCAAAACATGCCAGTGGCTTTGCGGTTGTCAGCCACTTCAGAGAACAGGTTGAATCTGACCATATGACTGTTTGACTGAATTTGACATCCTTGAGCTGTTTGTGAATGAATTTTGACATTCTGCTGCCGATCAGCATCGCCAGCAATTCCAGTCTTGGAATTGTTACTTCTGGCTTCTTCAGAGCAAGTCTCAATCTGGAATTCAGCAGGCTTGATGTGCCACTGTCATTCTCTGTTTTCTGGCATATATATATATATGCTGCTGCACTGTATGCCATTGCTGAGGCATCAACAAAGATGTGCAGTTGTGCATCTGCACCACTTTGATAATTCAAATTTTTGTTGAACTTGATCTGTCCAACTTTAAGTAATTCTGCCTCTAATTTCTGCCAAATTGCTGTCTGTTCCTCAGACAAGGGAGTGTCCCACTCTTTGGCGCTTAGTCCTGAATGCCATAATGTTTGCAAAAATCTCTTTGCTGGCAGTAGGACAGGACCAACAAGTCCCATTGGATCAAAACATTCCGCAGTCACCTTTGTGACTGTCCTTTTTGTGAGAAGTTTGATTTTCTGGTCAGTTTCTGATAATTGTTATTGCTGAACTGTCTTTGGTGTTTTCAGCCACATCTGGTTGCTCTCTGTGTCCCATTCCATTCCTAGGACTGTTGTGACAACTTCCTTAACCATATCTGATTCTGCTAATTGCCAAGTAAAACTCTTGTTGTTGCTGTTCCACTCTCTCAGATTCATCTGTGCCTCTGTGAACAGCAGTTTGGATTCCTGGTACAATTCGATTGTTTTCTGCTCTGTATCCACACTGAGGATCAGATTATCCACATACAGATTGTCATCGATCAACTTTGCATTTTCTGTGCCAGCTTGGTTCAGATGGTATCTTACAGTCAACACCAGCAGCGCCGGGCTGCAAATTATACCAAATGGCACTCTGGCAAATCTGTAGATCTGAATATTGTCCTCCATGGATGGTTTTGTGGGATCCTTGTACCACATAAATCTTGTCACATCTCTGTCACTATCCTGCAGGCTGATCTGCAGAAACACTTTCTCTATGTCTGCGACCAGTGCAATTAAATGCAATTGAAATCGCATCAACATCCCTACCAGCTGTGGTAGTATCACTGAGCCGCGGTACATGCACTCATTCAAACTCGGCATGCCCAGCGGTTTCGCTGAGGCATCATATACCTCTCTGACCTTTGTGGTAGTTTTCTCTGGCATTATCACTGGTTGATGGGGCAGAATATGGAACTTTCTGCCATCCATAATGTCTTCCTGAATTTTCTCAATCACACCTTGTTCCTCTTGAGCCTTCATAATTGCTTGAATTTTCTCCAGTAATTCTGGGTCTCTCTTGAGCCTGTTGGTGAGGTACCTGAACCTCTTGAACGCCATTGCTTTGTTATCCAGTAATTCATGTAAATTTGGCTTGTACATGAACTTTACAGAGTATCTCCCATCTGGGTTTCTCTGTACACTTTCATTGAATTGCTTGATGGCCTCATCATCCTCAATGAGGTCTGGCTGGTCCATTATTCCAATCATATCCAGTCTGTCCATGTCTTTGACATTTGGTACAGGAGCAATTGACAATGGTGCTTCCTCATACCATTTCTCTCTTTGAATTTGATGCACAATTGTGTTGACCACCACCGGATATGCGCCATCCGTGGTCCACTGATTTATGTTGTTTGTCAGCTGCTCACCACCCATCAGTAATCCCAATTCTGATGGAATCACGTACAATCCTGACGGGAGTTTAGTGGTGCTGGTGTTTCTGGACATTAAGTCCCAGAAATAATTCAAGCCAACTTTAATATCTGGCTTGAATGTACAATTGGTCCCTTTTTCCTTTGGAATTCTGTCTGCAAAGTAACTCTCATCTGGGAAGTACTTCTGCAGGTACTTTTCATCTTGCTCTGACACAGGCACTTTGATTTGTTCTGTGGTCAACATCAGACCACATCAGCCACCATATAAATTTTCTGGCCATTTCTGAGCCGCATTCTGAATTCTACTTGCTGTACCACTTTATAGTGTGGTTTCTCATTCCCGAATGTGTACACCTGGATGTGGTGTTCACCTGTACTCTTCAAATTGAGTTTCTTGGCCACTTTCTCTGACTTGTATGTTCCCTGGGATCCTGTGTCCAGGAACGCTTGAATCTGTAGTGGTGGCTGTTCAGGCTCCATTTCTGTATCCATTTCTGAAGCCTCAATCACTGTTCTGGCTGTCATCAACATTGACATATTCCTGTTTACTGACAGGTTCACTGCCATATTCCGTTGCTTTGCATCTGGTTCTGTAACCACTGTGCTGGATATGGTATCTGTCTCTACCATTTCTGGTCCAGCTTCTTCCACATTGACACAATTCACTGTTGCTTTCCTCTGGTGGCTCTGCGCTGGTTGACCGACTGTCGGCGCAGACTTTCTGCCATTATTTGTTGATTGCTGGCCACTCTGCTGACCATTTGCTCTGAATGCTGGAACTTGCCATCCAGCATTTCCATTGCCATTGTCTCCAAATTTCTCTGGGCACATTGCGCTGTGGTGCCTATTTGATTTACAATAGAAACCATTTCTTGTATATTGACACTGACGCCGTGGTGCCTTTCTGCAGGCATCTCAGGCATTGCTCTGCCTTTGACAAAATTATTCTCCTTTCTCTGGCAGTTTTGAACTTTGGACACTTATCATTGAAGTGTATTTGCTGTGTGTCATTGCAGAACACACACAACCTCCCAGGATTCATAAATCCAGCCTGCGGTGCACTCTGACCATTCTGGATCACAGACATGCTTCCTGTGCTGGTCCTGGGATTCTCTGGCCCTCTGAATTGCCATTGCATTGGAATCAATTATTGAATTGCTGTGTGTGTGGATAATTTCCGAATCCCTGGCGCGATTGCTGCACTGGCACCTCAGCTTGCTGTGCGTGCTGTACAGCCTCACTGAGCGCTAGCTGTCTGCAAAGCAGCTCTCTGAACCTTTTCACGGTCAGAGCTTCCTCAGTTCCCTGTTCCTTCTGGATTTCTCTGAGGATTTCTGGCGGAATTTTCTGTTGCAGCTGGCTCAACAGCATTGGATGCTCCACTGATTCTCCCAGTGACTCCAACTGCTGGAGCAGCCTTTCAATTGCATCAAACAATCTTCTCATATCCTGACAGGTATTCCTGGCCTGTCGCAATTTCATTATATTGTTCATCAGTGTGTTTCTGACCACTACCGGTTGGTCATACCTTTTATTGAGCATCGCAATTGCAGGTGCATAATTCTCTGCCGTCACACTCAATCCACTGATAATGCCAAATGCTGAGCCCTTCAGCAAACTCCCCAAGTATGATAACTTGGAAATGTCCTCCAAATCTGTTCTATTGTGGATGTGGGATTCGAACATTTGCCACCATGATTGAAATTTGACAATTTCCCCAGAAAACTGTTCAACTTCCAGTTTTTGTAATTTGACACTTTTCCCATTGTTTGCACTTGTTGAACTGGCTCCCGGAGCAGCTCCTTGAGCTGTCACAGCCATCTGAGCAGCCATCTGCTGTATGAATGCTGTATTGACTTCATACATGGTACTTCCACTCAGTTGCTGGATCATGTCTTGCAACTCTTCTATGTACACATTCATACCTGCAATTTTCTGTGTCACCAAGTCTGACATATTTGCGTATTCATCATATGAATCTTGGTACATCTTTTGTTCTTGATCCAATAGATCAGCATCATCAACATCTTTGATGATGTCACGCCATGTGTCAAATTGATTTCTCACTGTACTCATTGCACCCTCCAATTTTGCACCTTCCTGCTTTATAGATGCAATCACTCTCCTCATTTCTGTTCTCTTTTCTTCTTTCAATGCCTCTGCAAATATTTCCTGATCATACTTTGCAATTTCTCTCTGCAATCTGCTGTTTACCCTGTGCTTTGCTGGCCCCAGGGTCTTTCTAATGTGACCCGTTGGTGAAATCACCATTTTTGCTGATGAAATTTCCTTCACTGATTCTCTTTATAGTGTGTCGCTTGTGACGCTTGTGACGCTTCTCTGTGCCTTCTTGTGCACTTTTCTGTGCACCATGGATTTGTTGTGCCACACACAATACCAATGCAGTCCTACAGGCCCCTGATGTGTTCTCTCACATGTTGACCTTTACTGCACTGGCACCAGGTGTGTTCCTAAAGCCCCTGGCATGATCATTCACACGCGTTGACTTCAACACACCGGCCAAATCCCACTTGGACAATTCTCTGTCCAACAGTGTGCACCCAAAGAGGGTCTGTACACACTAGTGTGCACCCAAAGTGGGTCCGTACACACTTTGCTTAGCAGAGTGCTCTGTCGCTCTTTTCTGGCACGCCTGTGTGCCCCGTGACTACGCTGGCCACCTGCTTCTGAGCGGCTCCTGTGCCGCTGTGCACAGTGCGCTGCGCTTGCTGTGTTGCCTGTGACACGTTTCTGTGCACTCTGGTGCACTTTCTGACACTGGGCAGTGTTTCTGTACACTGCTCTGCAATTGCACCTGTGCAATGCAGAATTACTGGCACTTTTGTGCTGTCTGATATGATGGTACCGAGCAGGCACGGTGTGTATATTTGATGGGAGCTCTGCAAAGCCCCTACACACTACCAAGTATCCTAATACTTGGTTTTCAATCCACTCTCTATCAGCTACAGCCCTCTGTCAGCGACAGCCCTTTGTACACTGATACCCCTACTTTTGCTCTTCCGAGGTATGAGTCCACCCTAACCCAGTGGAGCGAGGGACCTCCACGAATGCCCAAAAAAAGCCCTTTGACTAGCGTGGCTCTGTGGCGATCCTTTCTCCGTCAGGTCACCCTCCCTTGGCATAGGAAGGACGTGCAAAGTGGTCAATGGCGTCCAGATTTCCAGGAGCATCCAGCGAAAGTTCGACCACAGTCTGACAATGACACCTTGTCAAATGCCGGTGCTGCCCAGCCTCTAACACCTTGTCAGAGCACTGGTGAAAGCTGCCTGAAATCCTGACAGGTTTGTCAGAACTCCAGTGTCCTCCGCGCGTGAGCGTAGAACCGCTCCCAGGATGTAGACAGGAGTGCCGTGACTTTGGCACAATGCTGTCTGCAAATCAACAGCCAACACTCAGCCAAGGCTAATTGATGTTCAGCAGGACTTTTGAAGTTCTGCCAGCTGCCGCACAATGTTCGTTCCGGCTTGATGATAGCACAATGTTATGCAATCACCCTGCTCGCTGCACCATGTGATGAAGTCACTGAAGTCAGCGTCTTCTACCACCAATTCTGGCAACTCCAAGACCGTAGTGAGTGATGGCCTCTAGAGTGGTTAGATTTCCCGTTGTAGCCGAACGTCCACTTGTCGACAGCCAAGTTGAGTTTATTTTGTGGTTGCGTATTGGAAAGGGGTTTCAAAGTTGTTTCAGGTACTTTATTTCGATCAGATACAGCATGGAATACAAAAGAACAAGTTAACAAGCTTCCTAGTTGAAGTTTCTATTGCTAACTTATTATTTCGTTGGGTCAGTCCTAGACTTGACTTGACTGAAGTAAAAACTTCTAAAGTTGCCGAGACACGAAAATTGTGTATAAAAACATGGCTACAAAAATTCCCTAAATACAAATGCACCAATAAGACACAAATGCAACAATAAGACACATTTAGCCAAAACAGTGGACTTACACTGTGTGTGTGTAAATACATTCAAATAAATATGGTAAAGAAATACCAAGTACAAATTGGGCAAATAGAAAAACCATTAATCTTGAGAGGCGCTAAGTCGGCAAACTTGGCCGATTTACTAATCTTTTTCAATTTGTCAGAAAACATTGACACACTTTGGAAACTAATATGATAGAGTTGGAAATTGTGAATAGCAATGTAAATGTTCCTAATGATGTAAGCAGAGCAAGGTATATTCAACATAATAATAATCACTTCCTGAAAACGTGTATTTGATAGTTGATAAATTGGGACTTATTCGAGGTAAATGGGTATATTAATTGAGCAGGGTTAATATAATGTATTAAAAATAATACGAGCTGGGTAAGGGTCCAATATGAGGTATAAAACAACGTAAATATATAAAGCATTGCAAAGCTATAATAAATATGCCTACGCAAAGGGCTTGGTAAATATGTGCTAGTCGCACACAGGGCACCATTTCTCTATTCGGACGCTGGCCTAGATAAGTACATTGAACGTAAGTATTACAGGATTTGAGTTTCCCAAATTGCAAGTAAACCATTTGAATGTATATACAATAATAATCAGAAAATTACGGTGAGTCGAATGAGCCTAATTTTATGTCCATAAACCTAATTATAACATATTTGACTTTTTAACTTAAATATTCCACATAAACCTATCAATAACTGATAATATACTTTCTTAATCAAATATTCTCCATGGATAAATGATATAGTGCATGAATAAGAAATAATTGTGTGATTGAAATATAATTGTGTGAAACATATAATTGTGCAAATAGATAAATGGGTAAAATGAACCCAATTATCAATTCTCTGTATTTCTTTATTCATCCATTTTGCCATGATCAACACAGTTTTTATCAATTATTGAACCCGACTAGTCATAAAACATTATCAAAGGGGGTATTTGACAAGATATGAGTTCTCGTATTACAAAAGTGTTTGAGAAAAACTGTCAAATTTGTATACCGTATTTCCTCGAAATACCCCCCCCCTTGAAATACCCCCCCCCCTTGTTTGACCCCCCCCCCTCTCGAGACCACTATGAAACAATCACCCCCCCCCTCGAAATACCCCCCCCAAATTGAGTGTAAAGGGAACGTACATGACAATAACTGTAGTTTGTGTTCAGTGTACTGCAGAACACACGTTAAAACAATGTCGGTGTCACGTTAGAACAGTGTACATACCATCTACATACTAATATTAGTCTACAGAACCTTATAAATGACGGATTTTGTTGCATTTTTCGACGTCTGCGTACGTTTCAGACGACAATTTCGTACTTGGTTTTCAAAAATTTTCTTGTGAAACAATAACCCCCCCCCCTCGAAATACCCCCCCTCGTTTAACCCCCCCCCCCCCTCTCGGGACCACTATGAAACAATCACCCCCCGGGGGGTATTTTGAGGAAATACGGTAGTGCCCATGGGTCTTTATACTTGGATAAATACGGCACATTGCATGCATGATGTATTATACCTTTTTACATATGGGGGTATTTCAAGAGGGTTTATTGTTTCATCAGATTGAAAAGACCTTGGAGTATGTCAAGGGGGTGTAGTCAAGGGGGTAATTCGAGGAAATATTGGCACACAAAATTTGGAGGGGCAATTTGCACTGTATCCAACCCCTAGAGGGTCAAAATCTTGGATACAAGTCACACAATGTGTCAAAGATAAAGAATTACTCCAAATGAACAACAAATTTTTTTGCCAATTTTCAATGCCATAGATTGAAAAGGTAGACTACATCACAATCAGTGCGATATGGAAAGACGCGTGGTATCTGAAAGAAACCTGGGACTGGAAAACGACACAGCAGGAAAACGACACAGGAGAGATTTCATGTCTTTACCACTCGAATGACCCAGATGAAAGTATGTTGCATAGTTGATGGTAAAAATGCTAGTATTTACATTTACTTGTCAGTTTACAGTCAGATACCAAGTCAATACAGTTGAAGTTCTACAGTCTTCAAGACTTCTAAAGTTTGGTAAGTCCAAAAGTTGACTTTCTGCAAATTGAATTTAATGTTGTTTTAGGTTTTAGACCTAGGGGTTTTTCATGGTGGGGGCTTATTCAAAGGGGGATTTACAGAAATATCGTATATGGATAATGGGGTGTCCTAAAACCATTTGGAAATGTATGTAACATCTCCAGCAAGTTAAAAAGTCGAATCAAATTGTTGCCCCAGAGATTTGTTTCAATTTTCTGTGAAGTCAAAAATTTTATTGTAAAAGGGTGAGATAAGGTGGGAGTGACCCCCCTACCGTATTTTTTCTAATACAAGGGATCTGTTTTTGCCAATTTTCACTTTATTTTTTCACGTTCTACCAAGGTTTTTAAAAGTGTAACATCACAGAGCATTATTCATAGACTCACAATTCATAGAGTTCATTCAACGTTTGATGTTATGATAGCACCAAATCATAGGTTCAAATCCAGTAAGTAACATCATCATGCATTTGGCAATTCCAGCAGTTTTTGTCCCTTCCATTGGAGATTGCACTTCCATTTACTTTGTGGCCCAAATAAATTCAATTGGTGAGCCTTTTCCTGGAATTCCACCCATTTATTAAAGATTTGCTGTTGAGACAGTTGTCAGCAACCTGTCAGTTAGTTGAAATTTTTTGTCAGCAAACACTTTTTGATGGTTTTCAAGCAAACTCTCAGCGAGCTGTCAGTGCTTCACGTTTCCCTGTGATATTTGAAAATATACAGCCAATACAGTAGCTCATATGATACAGTAGCTCAATTTTTCATAAAGTTTTGGAATTGGATGACCAAGTTACATTTCCTTCTTCTTGCGCTTGGAAATTATAACAAAAAGTATTTGTAATCAGATTTTTGTACATATGTTGTTGAATATCTGAGTACACAAAGTGTACATATGCATTTTGATTCACTCTTGATAAAGTCAGGATGTATGGAGATAATGACTATAGCCAGGCGTCCAGAAATACTGTCATATTTCTGAATGTAAAATTGTGGATAAATATTAACAATCCTGTTTGCACTCCACGTTGAAGTTCACTGTTGGTATCGCCAATTGCTTGCATTACATGGCTTGATCTATATCAAATATTGAATGAAATATGAAACTTAACTTGCATTGAAGTTTCAATTTCAAGGACATTGACCATTGAAATTTCATTTCATTCTGACCCTAGTCAATTTCTGAAGCAATGGGCAAAATGTTAAGTGGTTTGTCAGCTTCAAAAAGTTAATGTCCATGACTAGTTGATTTTCTTTATGATAAGTCTGAGCTGCACTAAACAATAAAAAATACCTTATGAAACTACTAAAAAATACTTTACATCATAGTACAAATAAACAATTGTATTGATGCTTTCCAACGATCCCAGTATTTTAACAACTCCGGTAGACACTTGAAGAGTTTCATTCCAAAAATGGATAAGCGCCAAATCCAGAAAAACCGAGTGAGGCGTGGATTTGACTTCCATATATAGTTTTTCACATTTTAGAAAAAGAATTATGGTCATAGTTCATTTCGTTCATGAGCTACAGTGTTACCGTTTTTTAGAAAAATCACAATTTTCATATCGAAAGTGCACATATCCATCTCAGATCCCCTATGAAACACATAACTTTCATGTCAAAAGTGCACATATCCATCTCGGACCACCGGAGTTTCATTTCATAAGTGCACATATCCAAAAAATAGTTTCATTTCCAAAAGTGCACGCGTGCTCCGGATCGCTTGCAAAGAGCCGGCCGGATTTATACTACAATAAAAAGTTTCATTTCCAAAAGTGCACACGTGAATTTCCAAATCTATTTTGCACTATATATAAAAAATGTGTGTATACATAGATCTGAAAATTTAGGTTGAGGTACTTTTCAACATGAGCTTTTTGATGGCAGACTCAGTTTTGCTCCACGATGCATAGTTATGTCACTTTGAATTGCAAATATTCAGACTTACTCCCTATTTTGGAAGTTTTCCAAAATATGACATAACTCCCAAAATATTTGCCGGCTGACAAAATTTTGGAATAGAAAAATGTAAACAAATGTTCAAGGTATCTGAAAAGTGTGGGGCAAGCTTTGTCGCCCAAACATGGCACTGTCGGGCCACTGCCAAACTTTACAACACGATTTTGAAAAATCAAAAAATGTGGATAGGTGCACATTTGGAATGAAAGTCTTCACTTGGATTGAACCCATCACATCTGTTTATTTATAGCAAGTTACACCGAGTTTGCTGATGGATACTACACGGCAGCAAAAGATGACACTGGAAAACTGTACAGGACAAAAATCAACAGTCCAGAAACAAAGGATGCTTCAAGGATGTATAGATGTTTTCAGGTCAGATTATTTGCAGAATACTTGTGAGATTTCATGCATGGTAAAAAATACATCAAAATTTCAAGCAGTCTGAACTGTATGGAGATATTTAGGTACATGCAAAGCGATATTTCTGGTGAATGCAAAACATGATGGAAAACAATTTGTTGTGATCTGTGGTGAAGTGTGGTGAAGTGCTTTCACTTTGTGAGTGTCACAAACCAGTCTGTTGCTTCCACATGCTTCACAAAGATCTTTGTTAATGTGCTTCAGTTAGAATATGTTCAACACAAATGTGCCAATTTGTCAACTTTTGTCAGTGGGATTCTATCCAAATATGCAGCCCCATTTCACAGTATTCTGCATCTTCATACCATCTCCATTCCATTGATCTCTTGAATCCATGATTTTTTCCATTTCATTTTGCACCCTTAAGTAAATATCAAGCAGTCCCAATGAGAATTATCATTTGAATTTACAATGTTTAGGACAACATTATTCATAAATTTACTTCTTGCATCAGAATCAGCAACTACTTGTTAACTCAATTCTATTTGTATTCAGAAAGTTGATAACAACACATCAACAACAGAAACAACAAGTACAACAACAGAAACAACAAGCACAACAACAGAAACCACAACTACAACAACAGAACCAACAAGCACAACAACAGAACCAACAAGCACAACAACAGAAACCACAACTACAACAACAGAACCAACAAGTACAACAACAGAAACCACAACTACAACAACAGAACCAACAAGCACAACAACAGAACCAACAAGTACAACAACAGAAACCACAACTACAACAACAGAACCAACAAGTACAACAACAGAAACCACAAGTACAACAACAGTACCAACAAGTACAACAACAGAAACCACAACTTCAACAACAGAACCAACAAGTACAACAACAGGAACCACAAGTACAACAACAGAACAAATGGAAACAACACAGGCAAAAACAAAGACAAAAAGTGACTGGGAGAAATTTGCAGATGTGGATGCAGAGTTGGAGTGTGACACATCAAAGTGGCCTGGCTATTTTGATAAAGTGTTTGAACAGGGGTGATCATTCTCAAACACACTGATATTTTCACTGATTAATGACAATTGTGGGTGTACATAATAGTGATGTAACTGGAATAAAATATTAGGAAATAAATGACAATATTAAATTGATCCCTTTGAGATTGATAAATAGCACAAAGCTCTTACTGGTATCACATTTAACCGATACCAAAATATCATGTTTTAGCAATATCAAAACATATTGAAAGTGGAAATTATGGGAATTTTATCAATACCATATGTACAATGGGAAAATGATACCAGCAAAGTACTCTATAATACCATTATTTTACACCACTAAATTACTTTTACATTATATTTCACACGTTTTTTTAAATTCTTAGGAATACTTCTGAAATACATTTGAATACCATAACAGTCATGTTAACATGGGTACCTACTTTGGGTGTGTAACAAAAACCTAGTGATAACTTTTATCACAAGTTGTTCCCCATTTTCAGCATTAGTTTTGGTAAGGCAGTAACAGTGGAATATTACTGACCAACTATGTTTTCTTTTAATGTAAATGAATACAGTGGCATCACTCTCCATTTGTAAAATGAATACCTTATTTGGAAATGAGTGTTATGGATTGTGATTGTAATTGTGATGTTATGATTGTAATAACATTATTTGTTGATACAAAAGTTTCACATTGGAAATGGAGTGATCATGTATACATCATGTACATCCTGCCAGACGGGGGTATTTTGAAGGTGTTCATTAATTTGCCAGCCGATTTTGAGGAAGGGGTTAATTCTGGGGGAAGGGGTTAATTCTGGGGGAGGGGGGTTAATTCAAAGGGGAGGTTAACTCAAAGTAATACAGTATATTTGTTGAGTCTGATCTAAAGGAAGTACATCCCATGTTGTGTTGACAACAGGTGAGGCCTCTGCCAGTAGCTGTGACTGATCAACAAGTCTCCAAATAGCCCTAACATTATAGAGTTACAGCATAGATGTTCTTTGTAATCATACCGGTTTCTTGTATACTCGGCAGTCATGAAACTCTACAATGTTGTTGGACTTAATTCCTAATACTTATGTCTCATGTTCAAGTTTGGACAGATGATTTTCGCTCTGCTCATGGTCGATATTACTTTCTGTTGCCATGTAATGTGAGAACAAGATTTTATTTATTTAACACAAATACCACGGCTGGCTCTACAAGTCAAGGGCATAATATAAAAACAAAAAGAAAAAATATAGAACTGAAGTCTAGTCGGACAATAAAAATAGTTGAGAACCATAATAGTAATAAAAATATACTCAATTTCTAAGGCATGGCATTGGGTTGAATAATACACATTTACAAACCTGAGCAGAAATTTCACTGAACAATTTTAAAATTTATAGAACAAGTAACCTAATACACATAATATGGGCATACGTAATCCAAACAAACATACATTTATATGTGCGCGAGATACAAGATGTTTTTGCATTTTCGGCTCAATGACAAATTTCAAATCAAACTGTGAAGTTATATACTTACACGGAAACGTGCCAAAATAACACATATGTATCCTAAACCAGAGTTGGAAAAACGTATTTACGTTTACCCTAAATACCCGGTTATTCAGGTATTTATACTTACGTTTACGTTTACGTTTTTCAAAAATACCATTACGTTTTGTTACGTTTTCCTGACCAAAATACCCGGGTACTTGGGAAAACGTAAAAAAAACTTGTAGTCGTACACACGTGCACATATTCAAATGGGCCGCACCACCTGCAGCCAACAATATTCTTATGTTATCGCATAAGCGTAACATGACTGCACGCTTGCACTTACACATGGAATACTGGGTACATATTCATAAATGTGTTCAAACGCTGAACACAGAAACCTTTTTGTTTGTTGGTGGAGCTTTGCGTCTATAAAAATTTTTTTGATGAATACCGACGACGCCACGCTTGCAACAACTGTGAGTAACATTTTAAAAATGTTTTGAAGTGGCAGGGCGAGTGCAAGCTCTGGTGCCACTCCCAGGCCATGTAAAAAGCCCTGTAAAATGTCAAACGTCATGCAAAGTGTCAAAAGTCATGGAAAATGCCCAGCAAAATGGCAAAGATTTGCCACCTTCCAGGGCATTTTGCATGACTTTAGACACTTTGCATGCCATTTGACACTTTACAAGGCATTTTACAGGGTCTGGGACTCCCCCAGAATCACCAGCGTATACCGTATTACCTCGAAATACCCCCAGGGGGTTTATTATTTCGCCAGCAAAATTTGAGGGGGGGATAATTCGAGGGGGGGGTTTATTCGAGGGGGGGTCTATTATTTCGCCAGAAATTTTCGGAAATTCCCCGTACGCGGACGTAGAAAAATCGAACAATTACATTGATGTATATGTGTTTATACGCATATATAACTGTATATACACAAAAACCCTTCCCTAACGTCACTTAATCATCAGTTTTAACGTGTGTTCTGCATTGTACAGATCACAAACTGCGGTATTTGTCATTACGTTCACGTTACACTCAATCTTAGGGGGGGTATTTCGAGGGGGGGGTTTATTATTTCCTCAGCCGAAATTTAGGGGGGGTATTTCGAGGGGGGGGGGGGTTAATTCAAGGGGGGGTTAATTCGAGGTAATACGGTAGTTGGATTTTGCCACAATAACAACAGAAAGTGGTGCAGATGGAGCGATTGACCCATCTAAAGGTGAAAATAATGGTATTTTCCAAAGCACAAGTATTTTTACGTTTACATTTTTTTATACGTATTCCTTGGTATTTTTAAAATACCTTACGTTTTAGTATTTATACTTTTGATTTGGAAAAGGTATTTATGTTTACGTTTACGTTTTCCAAAAATACCAGTATTTGCACAACTCTGTCCTAAACCCACAAGCAGATAAAAAAGATATGGATAGATTTGTGTGAACAAAAACCTCATCATTGCGAAACAAGCAAAATCACACTCATTTGAGCGAAACATGAACTCTTCAAATGTTATTAATGTAAAATACATCAATCGTTATTTAATTTCTAGGTCTATCATGAAGATTTCATTAATTTTGTTTCCCTCATATTCAGGATTTTGAGCTGGGGGGGGGGGGGGGGCTGCTTGTTTACGGAGCCCGACAAGCGGGGGGGGGGCTCAGCCTCAACTCAACTCAGCTCAATGGAATGATGCCATGGCACTGGCGCCATTTGTAGGTGCCTCTCCATGGCGTCATTGGCACAGGCGCCAGTGCCAGAAACCACTGTATATGTATGTAAATACATGTATTAGGTTGTAAACTAATGAAGTGTCTTTTTTCGCCAACTCATACAAATATACATTTGTGCTTTCCATTGTGTTGTACGTTGACCGATTTTGATGCCATTTGAGTATGTTGTGGTTTGGGGTCTGGGCTATGATGAAATGTTTTTGTTTGCTCAAAAAATCCCCCAGTCCCGAGATAAGGGGGGTCTATAAAAAGGTGGTCATTTTACGTGGCAAATATGCACATTGACTTTGAAGGTTAAAAATCAGCCATTTCTGGGCCGATTCGGATCGTTCAACACTTAAAATAACCAGGACAATCCGCATATTCAATTTTTGTGGTCGAGTCAGTGATGTCTTAATCCCGTATGCCGATTTGACCCGGTTTTTGAACATGAAAAAAAATCGTAATTATAATTCTTCAAGACGATTTTTTTGAAGTTGCTATCATATACTATAGACAAAAAGAATAAATCTGGCCCAAAAATTATTTCAATATCTTTCTCCAGTCAAAAGTTATATCACTTAAAACATTCGCCTCCCAACAATAATTAGAAAAATCTGCATGACGAGCAAATGCATGTGACTTCAGAAATCCATATCTCGGCCATTTCTCAGCCAATTTCCACCAATGAACACTTAAAATGATCAGAAAAACCTGTAAGTTTCATTTTTATGCTCAGGTTATCTGTATTCATCATTCTTGATTAGTTATTTACATGTATGGGAGGCGGAAGTTTAAAATTCTATTACTTTTGGTTGGAAAGAGATATTGAAATAATTTTTTTGGTACGTGAATCCCCATTGTCTAAAGTATATGATAGCATGTTTAGAAAAATTTATTTTTCGTGTTTAAAAACTGGGTCAAATCGGCATACGTAATTTAGACATCACTAATCCGACCACAAAAATGGAATCTACTGATTGTGCTGATCATTTTAAGTGTTGAACGATCCAAATTGGCCCAGAAATGGCTGAGTGAGTAAGGTTCAAAGTGAATGTGTAGATCGGCCATGCAAAATGACCACCTTTTTATAGACCCCCCTTATCTCGGGACTGGGGGATTATTCGAGGAAACAAAAACATTTCTTCAAATCCCAGACCCCAAACCCCAACATACTCAAATGGCATCAAAATCGGTCAACGTACAAAAGAATGTGGGATGCACAAATGTATATTTGTATGAAATCGAAAAAAGACACTTCATTAGTTTACAACCTAATACATGGTCGGGCTGAAAAGTCCCCGGGCAGTGCTCGCCATTCGCGCTAGGGGTGAGCTAAGGCCATAAAATTTTGACAGGTTAAGATAACAGGTGTTTTCAGTTTTAACCCAAAATTTCATCCCTCTAGCTCCACCCACTGCGGAACTGCCGGGGTTACAATTTCGGTTATTTTGTACTGATGTACAAATGGTGCTCTAGCTTTATGCAGCTTTAAGTTGGCATCATGAAACTTTGGCTAGTGTAAGCCACCAGAGTTGGCAATGTGCTGATAGTATTCAACACTTTCATACACATCATTGCTTCAGGTAAAATTAATATGCATATAAGGGTGATGTGCAAGAAACGTGGGAACTGTGATGGACGTTTTTGGTGATCATCTGAGATCGTGCTGTATTGCAGTGATTTTAATGTTGTTTTGTAATGTGCAGTAAATGAATTATGTGGATTAAATAACCCTATGTTTCATTACTCATGTCTAGTGGACACATTACCTGTGTTCAACAGCAGTGAGTAGACTCCAAGGGGGGCTATTTTGAGAAGGAGGGGCAGAATGATGAACTTGGTAGTGAGAGTAGTGACAGTAATGACTAGTGATGGAAAAGCGCCATGGCGCTGGCGCCTGGCGCTGGCGTCAAAGCAAAAAGCGCCATGGCGCTTTTGGCGCTTGGCGCTAAAACGCTCTGGCGCCATTGGCGCTTGGCGCTGGGGTCTGAGAAAGCGCCATGGCGCTTTTGGCGCTTGGCGCCATTTTCTGGTGGCGCTATTGGCGCCTGGCGCCGGCATTTTAAATGGCGCCAAAAATGCGCCAACCATGATAATGAAAAAATTGTTATAATATGGTGAAATCGACACTGCAGTTGATCAATTTTGAGGCAACTGAATAAATATTGATCAATATTAGGGTAGACTTTATATAAATAGATGCATACATTGAATAAAAGCAGAGGTGTTAAAATCGCGGTAAATCCCCTTTTGTGCTTTGCTCCTAATTTTTTCTTGCAGTCTAAATCAGGGGTTCAGTCTGGCGGGGGTTGGAGGGGGGGGGGGGGGGGGGTTACCCCCCAACAAATGCTCCAGCTATCTCTCTATTCCCGGGCCGTTCAGCTATGTATCTATCTAACCTGAGGCTAAATTTTAGGCTACTATCCCCCGAGCCACCCACCCCCCACACCAAATCGACCAGATATGTATCTCTCCAGAGCGATTATTTGAAAAATTTTGCCCCGATTTAGTGGTTGTTTGAATGGGCAATAAAGTTCAATAGACTACTATGACTTCAGCGGTACGTCACTCACAGTTATGCACTCATTTTTCTACCATCGAATTGTAGAACAATTTTTTGGCGCTGGCGCTATTGGCGCTTAGCGCCATTACCCTCTGGCGCCATTGGCGCTTGGCGCTGAGGTTCAGAAAAGCGCCATGGCGCTTTTGGCGCTTGGCGCCATTTTGCTCTGGCGCCATTGGCGCTTGGCGCCGGGGTCAGAAAAGCGCCATGGCGCTTTTGGCGCTTGGCGCCGAAAGCCTGGCGCTTTTTCCATCACTAGTAATGACAATATGGACTAGGCTTATGATCAGGGTTGGTTTTATAAAAATCATTTGTATACAAATTGTATAAAAATTGTATAAAAATGTATTTTATTTTTATTTTATTCTTGTTTCATTTTATTTTATTGTATTTTATTCCAAAATGTTGATAAAAAAAATAAAATGGCCCATTTTACAAAAATTTTACAAAAATTTTACAGAAATTTCACAAAAAATCAAAATCTTGCATGCAAGGCCAGAAAAATGTTATAATTAGACCTACCGTATTTCCTCGAAATACCCCCCCTCGATATACCACCCCCCCCCCCTCGTTTGACCCCCACCTCTCGAGACCACTATGAAACAATCACCCCCCCCTTCGAAATACCCCCCCCCCCAGATTGAGTGTAAAGAGAACGTATTTACATGACAAATACGGCAGTTTGTGTTCTGCGTAGTGCAGAACACACGTTAAAACAATGTTGGAATCACGTTAGAACAGTGTTTATACCATCTACGTACTAATATTAGTATACAGGAGTCTATACATGTCAGTTATTGATGCATTTTTCTACCCCAGCGCACATCACAGAACACGATTTTGTACTAGGATTTCAAAAAATTTCCTGTGAAAAAATACCCCCCCCTTGAAATACCCACCCCCTCGTTTAACCCCCCCCCCCCCCTCTCGGGAGCACTATGAAACAATCACCCCCTGGGGGGTATTTCGAAGAAATTACGGTAAACATGAAAAACATGTGACAAATTTTTTCATTACTTTGCAGAAGTTGCATGCAGTAAGTATTGTTAGCTAGTTGCAAGTGTTAAGTTATAATTATTGATATGAATAGTTTGCATTGTCAGTGGAAGTACTACTAGTGTGCTGGCACATTTGTAAAAATAACATGCAAGCTGTTAATTGTCATGACAAATGTAGAGTCAGTTGACATCCTCAAATGTCAAGCAAAGTGTCAATTGTCATGACAAATGTCATGCAAAGTATAAATTGTGTATCCAAATCTTATGTTTTGGTATCCAAATCTAATGTTTTTGTATCCAAACGTTCCCACAAGATTTGATACAAAACAACATCAAGATTTGGATACAATTTGCTTGACAGTTGCCACTATTATTTATATTTGTCATGACAATTGACACCTTACTTAATATTTATCGTGACAATTGACACTTTGCATGACATTTCATATGACATTTGACACTTTATAGGGCTCGGGACTGCCCCAGTTCCGCAAATAAACAGGTTGAACCTAGGGTGTCAAATTTCCGTTTCCATTTCCGCCTTTCCACAGGAAAATTTTTTACCTTTCTGTTTTCCATTTTCCGGCAGCCAAAAAAATTTTACCTTTCCGTT
>OZ038453.1:5141212-5196575 GCA_964036195.1 Sphaerolaimus hirsutus | reverse complement strand
ATAATGTTGGCTGTGCATGCTGCATTTCTAGTCCTGTATTCTGGCTGAGGAGACAAGATTCGATAATCCAGAAGGACATTGGATATACATATGTATGTTGGTGGCCTGGTGTGTTTCATTATCATTCTACATGCTCATATGTTAATATTTCAACATTGTATATACCATAGTTCCTCAAAACACCACTGGGGGTTTATTTTTCTGAGGGGGGTTGAACGAGGGGGATATTTCAAGGGGGTATTAATTTGCCAGGAATTTTTTGAAATCCTAGTGCTAAATTGTTGTTTGAAATGGTGCAGACATCAAAAAATGCAACAAAATGCACCATGTATAAGAGTCTACAGCCTTATAGGTATAAGTATGTGGGTAGATGGTATAAACATTATTTCGTCAAAATTTTCAAGCATGTTTCCTTCAACTCATCAAACGAAATATGCTTTATAAACACAATAAGGTGCTATTTTTGCTTAAATTGGGTATAACAAATTAATCAAATCTTTTAAGGGGGGGGGATTATTCGAGGGCAGAAATTATTTTTTCCTCACTTGTCTTATAGGGGGGGGGGATTTTTTGAGGGGTGAATGATTCAAGGGGGGGAACTATGCAAGCAAATACACTACTTGTGTTTTTGCAACAATGCACTTATAGTCGGCAGACATGATATTATACAGGTTTGGTCCACTTATGTTTCCCTTCGCTGAGCGTCAATGAAATTCAACATCTTACTGAACAGCGAAGTGCGATACATCTTAAATACGATAGAAAAACGGTACACAGTGGGTCGTGAATATGTCAATATGTATAGTCGACAGACATATCATTCTACAAAATTGGAAAGTTATATTTTGTTCTTGTAGAGCGAACAAGAAAGGAATTTAGTAAAAAAGAAAATATAAAGATAGTATGAAGGAAAATAAAAATGTGCTGTTCTTTACGCACTCGTTTACTCCAATTTTTGTGCCGATAGGTGCTGCAAATTTTTGATTATACGTTTACCTACGTTTAATCTAATTCATATTTAGAAAAGTTACACGCTATCGATTCATTTTGACAAAAACTTGTTACGTTCAAAATTTTGAATTCAGAAAACGTTCCCGCTTTGTATTTATTCAGATCCAGACGACGCTTGGATGGCATCATGCCAAAAAACTCAACTACACTTTGACGTGGGTTTGAATTGTGCGGGCACAATTGAATAGTTTCACTCCGTATATGCGTAAGCACGAGTCACCAAAACAGAGTTCTACAGGTTGGATACAGCGTGCATGATATGACATCATGCGACTCATTGTATAGTATCATGTCTGCCGACTATATTACATATGCCCATATTATGTGTATTAGGTTTTGTGTTCTATAAATTTTCAAATTGTTCAGTGAAATTTCTGCTCAGGTTTGTAAATGTGTATTACTCAACCCAATGCCATGCCTTAGAAATTGAGTATATTATTATTACTATTATGGTTCTCAACTATTTTTATTGTCCGACTAGACTTCAGCTGTATATTTTTTCTTTTTGTTTTTATATTATGCCCTTGACTTGTAGAGCCAGCTGTGGTATGTGTGTTAAATAAATAAAATCTTGTTCTCACATTACATGGCCACAGAAAGTAATATCGACCATGAGCGGAGCGAAAATCATCTGTCCAAACTTGAACATGAGACATAAGTATTAGTAATTAAGTCCAACAACATTGTAGAGTTTCATGACTGCCGAGTTTACAAGAAACCGGTATGATTACAAAGCACATCTATGCTGTAACTCTATAATGTTAGGGCTATTTGGAGACTTGTTGATCAGTCACAGCTACTGGCGGAGGCCTCATCTGTTGTCAACACAACATGGGATGTACTTCCTTTAGATCAGACTCAACAAATATACTGTATTACTTTGAGTTAACCTCCCCTTTGAATTAACCCCCCTCCGCCAGAATTAACCCCTTCCTCAAAATCGGCTGGCAAATTAATGAACATCTTCAAAATACCCCCGTCTGGCAGGATGTACATGATGTATACATAATCACTCCATTTCCAATGTGAAACTTTTGTATCAACGAATAATGTTATTACAATCATGACATCACAATTACAATCACAATCCATAACACTCATTTCCAAATAAGGTATTCATTTTACAAATGGAGAGTGATGCCACTGTATTCATTTACATTAAAAGAAAACATAGTTGGTCAGTAATATTCCACTGTTACTGCCTTACCAAAACTAATGCTGAAAATGGGGAACAACTTGTGATAAAAGTTATCACTAGGTTTTTGTTACACGCCCAAAGTAGGTACCCATGTTAACATGACTGTTATGGTATTCAAATGTATTTCAGAAGTATTCCTAAGAATTTTGAAAAACGTGTGAAATATAATGTAAAAGTAATTTAGTGGTGTAAAATAATGGTATTATAGAGTACTTTGCTGGTATCATTTTCCCATTGTACATATGGTATTGTTAAAATTCCCATAATTTCCACTTTCAATATGTTTTGATATTGCTAAAACATGATATTTTGGTATCGGTTAAATGTGATACCAGTAAGAGCTTTGTGCTATTTATCAATCTCAAAGGGATCATTTTAATATTGTCATTTATTTCCTTATATTTTATTCCAGTTCTCTTTACATCACTATTATGTACACCCACAATTGTCATTAATCAGTGAAAATATCAGTGTGTTTGAGAATGATCACCCCTGTTCAAACACTTTATCAAAATAGCCAGGCCACTTTGATGTGTCACACTCCAACTCTGCATCCACATCTGCAAATTTCTCCCAGTCACTTTTTGTCTTTGTTTTTGCCTGTGTTGTTTCCATTTGTTCTGTTGTTGTACTTGTGGTTCCTGTTGTTGTACTTGTTGGTTCTGTTGTTGTAGTTGTGGTTTCTGTTGTTGTACTTGTTGGTTCTGTTGTTGTACTTGTGGTTTCTGTTGTTGTACTTGTTGGTTCTGTTGTTGTAGTTGTGGTTTCTGTTGTTGTACTTGTTGGTTCTGTTGTTGTGCTTGTTGGTTCTGTTGTTGTAGTTGTGGTTTCTGTTGTTGTACTTGTTGGTTCTGTTGTTGTAGTTGTGGTTTCTGTTGTTGTGCTTGTTGGTTCTGTTGTTGTGCTTGTTGGTTCTGTTGTTGTAGTTGTGGTTTCTGTTGTTGTGCTTGTTGTTTCTGTTGTTGTACTTGTTGTTTCTGTTGTTGATGTGTTGTTATCAACTTTCTGAATACAAATAGAATTGAGTTAACAAGTAGTTGCTGATTCTGATGCAAGAAGTAAATTTATGAATAATGTTGTCCTAAACATTGTAAATTCAAATGATAATTCTGATTGGGACTGCTTGATATTTACCCAAGGGTGCAAAATGAAATAGAAAAAATCATGGATTCAAGAGATCAATGGAATGGAGATGGTATGAAGATGCAGAATACTGTGAAATGGGGCTGCATATTTGGATAGAATCCCACTGACAAAAGTTGACAAATTGGCACATTTGTGTTGAACATATTCTAACTGAAGCGCATTAACAAAGATCTTTGTGAAGCATGTGGAAGCAACAGACTGGTTTGTGACACTCACAAAGTGAAAGCACTTCACCACACTTCACCACAGATCACAACAAATTGTTTTCCATCATGTTTTGCATTCACCAGAAATATCGCTTTGCATGTACCTAAATATCTCCATACAGTTCAGACTGCTTGAAATTTTGATGTATTTTTTACCATGCATGAAATCTCACAAGTATTCTGCAAATAATCTGACCTGAAAACATCTATACATCCTTGAAGCATCCTTTGTTTCTGGACTGTTGATTTTTGTCCTGTACAGTTTTCCAGTGTCATCTTTTGCTGCCGTGTAGTATCCATCAGCAAACTCGGTGTAACTTGCTATAAATAAACAGATGTGATGGGTTCAATCCAAGTGAAGACTTTCATTCCAAATGTGCACCTATCCACATTTTTTGATTTGTCAAAATCGTGTTGTAAAGTTTGGCAGTGGCCCGACAGTGCCATGTTTGGGCGACAAAGCTTGCCCCACACTTTTCAGATACCTTGAACATTTGTTTACATTTTTCTATTCCAAAATTTTGTCAGCTGGCAAATATTTTGGGAGTTATGTCATATTTTGAAAACTTCCAAAATAGGGAGTAAGTCTGAATATTTGCAATTCAAAGTGACATAACTATGCATCGTGGAGCAAAACTGAGTCTGCCATCAAAAAGCTCATGTGAAAAGTACCTCAACCTAAATTTTCAGATCTATGTATACACACATTTTTTATATATAGTGCAAAATAGATTTGGAAATTCACGTGTGCACTTTTGGAAATGAAACTTTTTATTGTAGTATAAATCCGGCCGGCTCTTTGCAAGCGATCCGGAGCACGCGTGCACTTTTGGAAATGAAACTATTTTTTGGATATGTGCACTTATGAAATGAAACTCCGGTGGTCCGAGATGGATATGTGCACTTTTGACATGAAAGTTATGTCTTTCATAGGGGATCTGAGATGGATATGTGCACTTTCGATATGAAAATTGTGATTTTTCTAAAAAACGGTAACACTGTAGCTCATGAACGAAATGAACTATAACCATAATTCTTTTTCTAAAATGTGAAAAACTATATATGGAAGTCAAATCGACGCCTCACTCGGTTTTTCTGGATTTCGCGCTTATCCATTTTTGGAATGAAACTCTTCAAGTGTCTACCGGAGTTGTTAAAATACTGGGATCGTTGGAAAGCATCAATACAATTGTTTATTTGTACTATGATGTAAGGTATTTTTTAGTAGTTTCATAAGGTATTTTTTATTGTTTAGTGCAGCTCAGACTTATCATAAAGAAAATCAACTAGTCATAGACATTAACTTTTTGAAGCTGACAAACCACTTAACATTTTGCCCATTGCTTCAGAAATTGACTAGGGTCAGAATGAAATGAAATTTCAATGGTCAATGTCCTTGAAATTGAAACTTCAATGCAAGTTAAGTTTCATATTTCATTAAATATTTGATATAGATCAAGCCATGTAATGCAAGCAATTGGCGATACCAACAGTGAACTTCAACGTGGAGTGCAAACAGGATTGTTAATATTTATCCACAATTTTACATTCAGAAATATGACAGTATTTCTGGACGCCTGGCTATAGTCATTATCTCCATACATCCTGACTTTATCAAGAGTGAATCAAAATGCATATGTACACTTTGTGTACTCAGATATTCAACAACATATGCACAAAAATCTGATTACAAATACTTTTTGTTATAATTTCCAAGCGCAAGAAGAAGGAAATGTAACTTGGTCATCCAATTCCAAAACTTTATGAAAAATTGAGCTACTGTATCATATGAGCTACTGTATTGGCTGTATATTTTCAAATATCACAGGGAAACGTGAAGCACTGACAGCTCGCTGAGAGTTTGCTTGAAAACCATCAAAAAGTGTTTGCTGACAAAAAATTTCAACTAACTGACAGGTTGCTGACAATTGTCTCAACAGCAAATCTTTAATAAATGGGTGGAATTCCAGGAAAAGGCTCACCAATTGAATTTATTTGGGCCACAAAGTAAATGGAAGTGCAATCTCCAATGGAAGGGACAAAAACTGCTGGAATTGCCAAATGCATGATGATGTTACTTACTGGATTTGAACCTATGATTTGGTGCTATCGTGCCCACACACACTAGTTTTCCGCGTGACGCTTGGGAAAACTCAAATGGCGACATGTCGCCATTCAGTTTTCCCATCTTGCATGAAATAAAGTTTAGAGGTGGAAAAAAGTGTGTGTTGGTTTCGGCAAGTCACAATTTTTCCCAACATGAATGCAATAGTGGAAAACTGTATGGAAAATGTCGCCATGTGGTATGGCAACACTTCTTGAATGTCGCCATACCACATGGCGACATGTCGCCATTGTCGCCATTGTCACCATGGACAACTATAATTCAATTTTTGACATGTGAATGCAATAAGTGAAAACTGACAAACTTTGCTGTGTAAGCAACTCTGTTGAGCTAGCAATTAACCACAGCCATTTTTGACATGCAGACAGAGGAGGAGGAGGAGGAGGAGGAGGGCAATGAGGAGGAGGAGGGCAATGTGAACAAATGTGATGTTGTATCAACACAGTTTAATCTGTGAAAGTACTGAAATCATGCTTTATCAGATACATATTTACTATTTTTGTGCTTTACATGTGATACATTTGTTTTTGATTTTGTTAATTTCTCATGCTTGATATTTGTTACTGTTTTTCATTGTATATTTTTAAGAAAAATATCATGTACACACCTGTTGTTTTCCATTTTACTTTTTACATATGAGAGAAATATTACAGACAATACAATTGTAAAAAGACAGCAATGAATGTTTTTGAGGATAATGTACCGTATTTCCTCAAATTTAACCCACCCCTTGAATTAACCCCCCCCCTCGAAATACCCCCAGGTGTTTTCCAGCCGAGGAAAAAATAACCCCCCCCCCTTGAAATACCCCCTGTCTGGAATGATATACATCATGTATGCAATGTCCATGATGTATTTATTGATGCCAATTTGCATCGCAGATACACATATTAGTTAATATGTGTACAGATGTACGTCTAAATACCCGATATGTCCCGATATATCCTATTTACCCATGTTTATTACCACTTTTGGGTATGAATAAGCATACTGTTTACTATGAATTTCCTGAAAATTTCTGACAAAATAATAACCCCCCCCCTCGAATAAGCCCCCTCCCTTGAAATACCCCCCTCAAAATTTCCACTCTGAAAAAATAAACCCCCTGGGGGTATTTTGAGGAAATATGGTATGTGAATAATGCCTTAGTAAATGGAATCATGCATTAGGATCAGAATTTTGAAAAATGTAATGGGAACACAAACATTACAAACAAAAACATGATTATTGTATTTTGACCATATTTCTTGAGCTTTTCATAGCTGTAATTGTATTGCACAAACTTCAAAAAGTGAATGAGATTGAATAAGTGACCGTATTGGAAATTTGCAAGTGTGTATGAAACTATATTGATGTTGTAACATAATAGGAACTAGCTACTCACTAATTGCACGACATTTAACGACTTAACTAAGTACTTCACAAACATCTTGCTAAACCAATTTCCAAATGAATTAAACAAACTCAAATAAAATGACTTCAAAAGTAAACACTGCTATTCTCATTCACCAGTAATTACAAATAACACTGTTTGCACTGTAAAAAAAAATGCATGTTGAGTTTTCACAACATGCCAGCATGTTGACAATATTCCTTAGCTCAATAGCAGTTTTTGCAATGCATGAAGCAGTTTTCCACTTTGTCTGTCATTATGGGAACAGTATGCATACACATTGTGAAAACTGGCGACACATGGCGACAGGTGGCGACAGGTGGCGACAAGAAATGTCGCCACACGTGTCGGCAGTTTTCCCAATATGCAAGCCACTGTGGAAAACTGTCGCCATGGCGACAAAAATGGTGTCAAAATGTCGCCATTTTTGTCGCCATATCAGTGAGTTTTCACACGGGTGGCCACTTTGAAAAAGTATCTTTAAACGAGACATGAATGGACCAGAGATGTGAAATTTGGAGGTCTTATGCAGAATTTTTTCCTCTATTTTGTGTAGAGAGATGGGCACTTAACGATATGTATTAAATGAGTAATAATTTTTTCAAATTTTTGAGTTTTCACATGGTTTTCATGGTGACAACCATGGCGACAGTAAAGAAATAGTAGTTTAGCACAAATAACGTCATGTTAGGAAAACTCAACTGAACTTTAACATGATATTTTTGGCAGTTTTTGTAAAAATCATACATTTCAGACAGTGGCACACGTTACTACAACTTCAAAGGATATTATTCATTGATACTTAGGGTGTCAACAAAAACTTTTTGGCGGAAAACGGGAATGAAAATTGAAAAATTTGCTGTAATTATGCTGGAAATACAAAAATTTACAAAATTGAGAACTTGCATGCATGTTTACCAGTTTCACTGAAACAGAAATACTTGAGAAAGAGAAAATTGAGCTGGAAAATGAATTTTTTTTTTGAAAAGCAGACAAGTGAGCCAGAAAATGGTAGCAGAAATGGAAAAAATTTGCCTGTGGAAAGCATAAATGGAAAATGGAAAGTTGACACCCTAGTTTTGACACCTCGCATGACACTTGCCATTTTACACGGTGATTTTACACAGTTTGTGACTGCCACCAGATGGGGAATGAGAAAGCACCGCTGTGCGCTCCAGATGAACAAACAATTTGCGACCGCACAGTTTGTTTTGTTTTTGTTTTACATTTATCACTGTTTTGACATGTTGTTATCACAAAGAATGTATGCTAAATAATGCAGTTGGACTGGAGGGATGTGTATGACAGGCTGGATAACGTGCAACATGGTGATCAACAACGCGAGTGTGACCACAGGGTCGAGAGAGAAACTGAAGGAGTGGATGAAGACTCCAGAGGGGGTTCTGCCATGGATAAATTGGCAGGATTGTTGAATTTTTAAAATTTTTATGACAGGTTTTGATTGTTCATGTGTGCTGCATGAATTGGTAATAAGTGAAAAACTAAATGAAAATTTTACTACCAAGTGTAAATTATTTTTCACCTTCTGCATGCAACATGGGAAAACTAAATATTTTAGCTTTTCAACTATACAATTAGTTGAGTTCGTGATTAATGCTTGATTTGGATGTCATGTGTTCCCACATATTTTTGTCTTTCAATAAAAGTCTAATGAGCACTCAGGGTAAAAAATTCGATTTTTAAGACATGTTTTAGTAAAAGAAATTTAAAAATTTTTTTTTCGTTTTTTATGGTGTAGATATATCACTTTTTTTTTGACGATATACTGAATACATGCTGTGCCTTGTGTGAAAAAATTGCAGCTGATTGCCAAGTGATTCAAATTTTATTGATTTTTTTATGTCATATATGTTAAATTCATTCATTTTTCAAACTGTGGTAATGACAGTGTGTGATTAGTATCAAATAAAAGAGAAAAAAAAACTGTATGTGGCTCTAAATTTACAAGTATTACAAAGTAACCAATGATTTTATAAAAATTATTATATTCATGATTTTCAAAAATTATTTAAAAAAGAACAAAAGTAACTGGAAGCACAAAAATGTACATATATATACAGTTTCACATAGTGTATAACATGCAACATAAATAACGTTCCGGAAATCAATTTTTTTATGGTGCAAAACTCATTAAACTTTCACCATTTTTTCACAGTTTTCCCAAATGGGTGTCACAAAGGGATCATCATAAAAAAATTGCAAATGGCGGCCTCTTGCATCTGTTGCCTGCACAATGGGAAAACTAAATTGAGTTTTCCCATGAAAGTCACGCGGAAAACTAGTGTGTGTAGGCCCATCATAACATCAAACGTTGAATGAACTCTATGAATTGTGAGTCTATGAATAATGCTCTGTGATGTTACACTTTTAAAAACCTTGGTAGAACGTGAAAAAATAAGGTGAAAATTGGCAAACAATTTGATTCGACTTTTTAACTTGCTGGAGATGTTACATACATTTCCAAATGGTTTTAGGACACCCCATTATCCATATACGATATTTCTGTAAATCCCCCTTTGAATAAGCCCCCACCATGAAAAACCCCTAGGTCTAAAACCTAAAACAACATTAAATTCAATTTGCAGAAAGTCAACTTTTGGACTTACCAAACTTTAGAAGTCTTGAAGACTGTAGAACTTCAACTGTATTGACTTGGTATCTGACTGTAAACTGACAAGTAAATGTAAATACTAGCATTTTTCACCATCAACTATGCAACATACTTTCATCTGGGTCATTCGAGTGGTAAAGACATGAAATCTCTCCATGCTGTGTCGTTTTCCAGTCCCAGGTTTCTTTCGGAACCCACGTTTGTTTCCATTTCGCACTGATTGTGATGTAGTCTACCTTTTCAATCTATGGCATTGAAAATTGAAATTTTTTTGTTCATTTTGAGTAATTCTTTATCTTTGACACATTGTGTGACTTGTATCCAAGATTTTGACCCTCTGGGGGTTGGATACAGTGCAAATTGCCCCTCCAAATTTTGTGTTCCAACATTTCCTCGAATTACCCCCTTGACATACTCCAAGGTCTTTTCAATCTGATGAAACAATAAACCCCCTCGAAATACCCCCATCTGTAAAAAGGTAGGTCATGCATGCAATGTGCCATATTTATCCAAGTATAAAGCCCCATGGGCACTATACAAATTTGACAGTTTTTCTCAAACACTTTCCAAGTGCTGTGCATAGTGCCCAGGCACTATGCAATTCACGTAACTATGTGCATTGATCGATAATTAGTATCAAATCAAGTACCATCAAACAAAACGTATTTACATTTACTCAATAAATACGAATACTCAAGTACAATGTAAATATGTTTACGTTTCCTCCCAAAAAAACACCAGTAATCACTTGCTTGTGTACTTTTTGAATGTATGTGGGTACACAAAAAAACGTATTTCAAATGGACTTTTTAAGAGGCTTTTTCAAGGCAGAAATGAAACAAAATGGTTAGAAAAGCTAAAATTGGGGACAAAATATCTAAAATAGCATCAAAATAGCTAAAAACACATCAATTTGGTTGTGAAAAGATCGAAAATTAGTAATTTTGAGTGAAAATTGGAACAAACTTCCTCAAAATTACCCACTTTTACATTTTCCAGGGACACAAGTAATTTACTCACATTTACTCATGCGTAAAAGTAAAAAATAAATACTTTACATTTATGTTTACTTTCAAAAAAGTTCAGTACTTTTAACAACTCTGCTTTTTTAAGTGTGAATGTATGTATGTGAAGTCGCTGATGAGAAAAACCAATAAAGCACATGACACTCAAAATTAAACACGCAATCAATGTTGCCAATTAAAATCGTTCATGCTGCCAGCCACACATTTAGACCTTGCTAAACAGGGGACTTATCTATTTTAATTATCGGCATGCATGTCACATGTGTTTTTGAATTAAATATCATGATAAATACATGTACATCATGCACACACGCATTTCCACAACACCGCCCGGCATGTATGTGCAATGTGCACCACCACATGTGATCTGCACCCTCGGGCATGTGCATGGAGACAAACTGTGATATGGGCACTGCGGCATGTGTAGGGAGACATACTGTGATATGTCCTTGTATGTTAAATGTGATACACGTGGGGTCGTGATGTTTTGATTGAATGCACATTTGTTCCTTTTTTGTCTTATTTAAGCAATTGCCTTGGTAAGCATCGGGAGGTCCGACATAATGAACGATAGCCACAAAATCTCTCTCTCACCCCAATCCAGCACCAAAAAGTGGTGGACGTGCTTGGCTTGGAAAACCCATTGGCCTGGAGGAGAGGAGAGAGGCATTTCCAGTCATCTGCTGACTAGAATCCTGTCATCTGCTGCTGACAATTGCTGTTGTCATTCTCCTGTCGCTGTCATCTGCTGGCAATTTTGGGATGAGCGATGGATCAGAGAGCCCACTGCGGCACACGCGCCAGCACCCCTGCAATCCACTGCCGCTGCAGGATGCTAATGAGATCGAAATAAGGGAGTTTGAAGCCACGCAGCTACGTTTGGCTGGGCGTTCACAAGGAAGACATTTTCGGGAAGCCCACTTACCGGTGGCACATTATTCTGTAGAGGGAGGAGAACGTTTGACACCAATGCGTGGCCGAGTGTACCACAATACAACTCACGCGCCCCAACAACATGCCCCTTTTAGCGAGCCCAGCTGGTTAGGACGCCAGGACCGCGCTTCATCAGCAGCAGTGCCAACGCAATTGATCGAGCCATGGCACATACAAATGTGCCATTTCAAGTCTTTGAATGAGGAAAATGACATGTACGTGGCGGAGACGATGTCGCTAGCAGACAAAATCGAACACCCGGTGAAGGTCAGTTTGGCAGCAAATTCTGTGCCAACTGCACCAGTGACGCAACCAGCGTTAGGAGGCACTAGTTCAGAGAGGGAGTTTTTAGACGTGTTTGAGGATTTGAAGTGTTGTTTCGCGCATTTGAGATGCTTCACAAATGCACAAAATCCAAATTTGAAACAGGACACTACAAATGCACAAAACGCGAAACAAGACACACCACTGGCAATCGCCACACACAATTTTCTTGAAGAGCAATCCGAAAATTCCCCACCCAAGAATCCATGGCATGTCAAAAACATTACCAATATCGCAACAAATACAAAAGCTGAAATTGACCTGAGCCTACTCGAAAAATGGTTTATGATAAGGCCCCATATTTTTGACAAAATTCCGACCTATACAGGAAAAGAAGACCTCCGCAGTTTTCCCGAATGGAGCCGCATAGTCCAAATGGCTGCACTGTCAATCCCTCACAAATCTTTGCAGCAACATTTTTGGTTGGAAATTTTCACAACAAAAATTTCCAGTGACGCCCATCGAGTTCTAATTACCATGTTTCATCCTACCTCGTTATCAGATCACGAAACAGTTATGAAAGAGTTGAGTGCAGTGTTTAAGACAACGGATCGGATGTACACGTATTTGGAATGGGAAAGTGCCACTATGTTCAAAAACGAAAATTTCATGGAATTTTACTTGAGACTGTTATTAAAAATTCCACCTGAACTGAAAGAAACTGTCAACTTTGATAGAAAGTCAATTGATAAACTGATTTTGGCAAAAATTTGGCACCGTTTTGATGATTCAAAGTATGACATGAAGTTGAAGTCGCAAATTTTAAAGCAAAATACAAAGTGAATTCCACAGCAACAACTGCCAAATTATTGCAATGTATGGATGACTACTTTCGCACTGTCAAACAGGAAAAAAGGGAGCGCCTCAGCGGTTTTGATCAAAACGCTTCCACCCGACAGGCGCGACCAACCTTCAAACAATTCCTAGCAGAATCTCAAAAGGAACCATGGTGCCCACTGCCGAACCATACGGGGCATAAGGCAACAGACTGCAGGGTGACTCAGCGCATCAACACAGACAAACGGGGACCGGTTACAGGGGTGAACACTTCTTCTTTGAGCCAGAAATGTGATGGCTATGGGCAAGTAAAACATATAGTGCCACCACACACTTCTGAAACACCCCAGCCAAAAACCGTTTTTGCAAAAATAGCCCAAACAGAAACTGAACTAGAAAATGACATAACTTTTGACACATCTGGGGACAGAGATACGCCACCGTGGGAGATTTACTGCACTGAATTCAAGCACAGGGTGGCCGAATTATTCGAAAACAATCCAGGTCAATTTCATGAGTGGAAGCGTAATTTTTGGTCCATATTTCATGACGAAAAACTCGATATCTCGCAGACAATGGTGACACACGGGTTGCTGGACTGTTCGCCGATCTCTTTGAGCCAGATCTTGAGCTTTCACGAGAGTAAATGTGATAAGCCAGAAGTTGTTTGTGATTTTGGCACTTTGATTACTGATACAAATGTTCATGCACTTTCTTGTGTAGGAGATCGGCAAAAAGTGTGCATAAAAGTCGAAGTTTCAAATGGGCCACAAGTTTTTGCCAACATCAATATTGAAGGCATACCTTGCAAAACACTGTTGGACACGGGTTGCACCCACACGATTGTACTGATTTCAGTTTTGCAGGACATAGCTAACAAAAGTGGAATGGATGTCAAAAAGTACTTGAAACCAAGTCCTATCCGTGTAT
The DNA here is from genome assembly GCA_964036195.1 of Sphaerolaimus hirsutus. Classification (NCBI taxonomy): domain Eukaryota; kingdom Metazoa; phylum Nematoda; class Chromadorea; order Monhysterida; family Sphaerolaimidae; genus Sphaerolaimus; species Sphaerolaimus hirsutus. The sequence continues at coordinate 5,182,875 of OZ038453.1, read as the reverse complement.
ACGTGGTTACGGGTGCAACCAGTGAAGGTAACATGTCAGAAATCCCTTTGTTTTTTGAACACACATCTCCAGTGGACAACGTGACTAGAAAAGTGTTGGCGGTAGTGTTGGTCAACTTGTTGCCAGATGCAATGCCCAAAATTTTAATCGGAACAGATATCATGGCATATTTAAAGTTGCCATGGCTAATTCCAATGGCTTTGGACAAGAATACATTTGTGACACAACCAGAACAAACGGAAATAAGGCAACAGTTTAATCAGCTGGAAACACAGTTTTTGGACAACTTGAATGCTAAAATCATTTTGAAAAAACCACTTTACATACCTTCAAGGGGCAGCAGCAATTTACTGATAAAAAAGCCAGATAAACCAGAGCAGTTGACACAAGCCAACTGGAACAAGTGTAAATTAGTCTATTCAAATGTCATGGTGTCGGATACAAATGGTATCAACATGTACAACACAACCATGCCCACAACTGCCAAAAATGGATTTTTGACGTTATTCAACAACTCTGACACACCAATCACATTGCCCACAGGGAGTCATGTCGCAACAGTAGAATGTCTTCCTGAAAGGGATTTCTACATGCCAGGGCCACGATTTTCGAGGGTATTCAACCATTTAGATTTTCAAAAGTCCATTGGCATGTTTGCATGCAAAACGATGGTGATGCCAGCAGTTCACTTGCCCACACCACCAGATAGAATCAAAAACGTCAACACTGACAAAACACCAACTTCACAGCAAGATAGATTTCAGTTTATTTGGAACAATCTTCCCACCTCAAATAGGATTGTTTTAACCCAGCAAGATTTGGACACTTTCAAAAAGTTGCTCTTTGAATACCACGATATTTTCTCGTGTGGAGACTATGACATGGGAAAAACGACGCTAATATCACATAAAATAGTAACAGACCTGTTACATCCGCCAATTAAGCAAGCGCCCCGCTACGAAGCGCCACATAGGAGAGATTTCATCAACAAAACAGTTGCTAGTATGCTAAAGGAGGGCATTATCAAGAGATCAGATGGACCATGGGCGTCGCCCATAACCATAGCTCCAAAAGGGGTGGATAATTTATGCTTCTGTGTTGATTTTAAACAGGTGAACTTAGTCACAAAAATCGGATTGGGGAGATCCTAGCTGAATTTTCCGGGCAGAAAATATATTCAGTGCCATCGACATTAGGCATGGGTACTACAACATCCCGCTTGCAGATGAAGATTCGTGTTAAAAGACTAGTTTTGTTTGCAGTTTGGGACAATTTCATTATACGAGGCTCCCATTTGGTACCTGCAACGCTGGTGCCACTTTCATGCATCTCATGCAGCTTATTCTCATGGATTTAAATGAAAATCTCATCTGTGCATGGGTCTGAGCTTACATTGACAATGTTCTTTGCTGCAGCGACACCGTCGCCTAACATTTGAGACATTTACGACGGTTATTCTCATGACTACGATGGGCTAATTTAAAAATGCAGCCCATCAAGTGCAACTTTTTTGTGTCCACTTTAAAGTATCTGGGGCATCAAATAAGTGCTGAGGGCATATCTCCGGCACCATCAAGGATCACCGCAATGACAAATCTACCGAAAGTGCACTCTAAACAGGATTTGAGGAAATTTTTTGGGAAAATGTGTATATTATTCACATTTCATCCCTAATTACGGCCGCATTGCTGCGCCCCTGTATGAAGTTTTGAAGGGAAAAGTTCCAAAGCACGGAAATACCCCTTTTGAGTGGACGGACGCCATGTTCGATTCTTGGAGCACGCTATAATATTGTTTAGGCACACAACCTGTTTGAATCCACCCCTACCAGGATGGTCGTCCATTTGTGCTAGAAACAGATGCCAGCAAAATTGTTTTGGGGGCAGTTTTATCCCAACACAATGATGCCGGGGTATTACACCCAATTTCATTTATTTCAAAGCAGTTAACTCACCCACACAAGAACTTTTCTGCAGCAGAGCTGGAAAGTCTCTGCATCGCTTGGGCAGTTCGTTGTCTGGCAGATTTTGTTGAGGGGAAAAAATTGGAGGTAATCACCGATAATTCAGGGATACACCAGATCCTGAAATCACCGGCGCACAGTAAATTGGAACGTTGGTCATTATTTGTGTCTGCTAAAATTGTGAAATTTATACATCGAGCTGGCAAATACAATTGTGTGGCGGATGCATTGTCTAGAAACCCGGTAGACCAGCCTGAATTTGGAGCCGATGAACTGGCCGATGAACTGAACAGAATGTTCCCACCAACTTGGTTTGTGGGCTCGCGTTTGGCACAATCCCCGGGTTCCAGCTGGCAGGTGCCATCCATAAATCGAAAGTCATCATGCAGCAGCTAGAGGTGGATTGGAAAATTCTTCAATCACAAGATCCTGAATTAGGAGATATAATTGCTGAAATCAAAACAGATCCTGACAAATTTCCTGATGCGGTTCTGATTGATGATATTTTATATCACAAGACACCCACAAAAATGCAGTCATACTCCATTTGGCCGCCACGCTCATGGCAGCAAGCATGTTTAGAGCATGCCCACATGGGAATCTACGCAAGCCATGGGAGCCACAAAAAAAACAATAGATTTGCTCTGCCAATATTTCGCCTGGCCAGACATGAAAAACAACGTTCTTGACTTTTGCAAGCAATGTTCCGATTGCTTGCAGCATAAATCACATGCGTTATGCCCCGGACCACTAGGCACCACAGCGACACCCCAGCAACCTTTTGATGTTGTCCACATGGACACAATGCAATTTGAAGCAAAACATGTAAAATCAAAAGTTTTAGTTACTGTAGATGCATTCACCAGGTACGCCATTGCAGTGCCTTTGTCTTCATTACGAGGAGAAACAGTGGCAAAAACTGTGTTAAAACATGTTTTCCTGGTTTATGGCACACTGAGACTCATCATTTCTGACCAAGGTACTGAGTTTATCAACTCAGATTTCCGCGCTTTATGTGATCAATTTGGGACGAAACATACACCAGTTTTGCCCCACAACCCTTCCGCCAATGGGATGGTCGAGCGTGTGAATGGTAGAATGAGGGAGATTTACGTTTTTTGCAGAAAACAGCCCCTGAAAGCCAACTGGAATTGCTGCCAGTTGTTATGTTAAAGTACAATTTAACAATGAACAAAAATTTAACATGCTGCCCTTTCTTTTTGATTTATGGGCACTTACCTCATTGGAATTTGTTCTTTGTGTCTGCGAGAAAGTCCAACCCCGGAGACTATTCGCACCGTTGCAAAGACACAAAGTGATAGGAATAGGGCGAAATACCAGGAATATTTTGATTCCAAACCTGGAAGAGACATCAATATTGGTGATGTCATCATGGTCAAATATTTTTCTGCAGACAAAAGTATACCAAAAATCTCCGGCCCATTTACTGTAGTGGACATGGCCAGACCAAATGTTTCTTTTCAAAATCAACTATTGCTGGAAACAGTTCCAGGGCGCTACTGCTGGAAAGTTCAGCATCTTTCACCCAAATAAATTGTAAAAAAATCATTGTTTACGACTGCTAGTTTCCAGTTTCCTTTTCCAACAAATTTAATCACAAAATTTTCAAAGTTGCTAACAGCAAAAATTCTAAAGTTTGGATATCAAAATGCATGTCGTTTTTTGCTTCTGCATTTTGCTCTGCTGTTTTTGTCAAGTAAAGGCAGCACGCAAACACCGAAAAAGTAAAACACCACAAGAGCACCAGACACCGGAACGGACACCCTCCTTAGAGCCACCAGTAACTCCAACGTATGAGCCAGAAACAACTGCGGATGCAGCAACAGTGCCCTACGTTTTGATACCTTGCTCACCGCAACCGCAACACGTGGCTCCAGGGACACCGCAGTACGCAGAAGAACCTGGCCATTCTACCCAACCTACACCAGGCGCGCGTATTTCATCTAGTAAGGCGGAGGAAACTTTTGAACACAAATGTGCAAGGTCTACTTTAGTGGCGATTATTTCATTTATTGGGAATTAGATAAAAAACGCGACTCGAATGTTGCTTATAGGATTTCGACACGTTGGGTGAAAAATACCGCCATCTACGCCGCAGTTTTGATTCCTTGCAACAAGAAAATGACGACCAACATAGGACAGTAGTGGGATTTCGAAATGAAAATCATCATCTGGGTGAAGCATTACTCAAAAGTGAAGCCGAATTGGCAGAGAAAGATGTACAAATTGCAAACCTCACTGCTTTAGTCGAAAAATTGCAGTTGAAAAACGCTGCTAGGACAGATGATGCTTTTTCACAGACAGAAACCACGTTTTTTCCACCTGTTTGTTGCTGAGATCTGTTGTCATTTTGAGTCCAAGTGTAAAACATGTACAAACTCTGTCTCAAAACACTGTAGGAAGGTGTCGTGGATTTAGATGGTGCGAAATTTTACCGCCGAACTGAGTATGGCCCCACGATGCGATTTGATGGCCATCTAATGGTGACGCCTGGAGAATTACGCCGTCATGCCATGATTCAGGCAATACATTTGTCTCAATGGCACAGTTTTTGAAACTTGCATTTAAGAGCTTCAATTTCCATCTTGTAGACTTGGGAAGATTACCATGAACAACAACCTGCCTGGCCTTCAACAGTGCAACATGTAGCTGCCACACGGCGGTACCCACAAAACAACTACCAACGTTGCCGCATGCCAGCACCACCACGCAGTTTCCACAACTACAAGCACCAACGTCACAACAACCGCCTGCAGCGCGACAACAATTACAGCCGCCAGCAAACAGACAACAACCGCCGTACCAGGACAACGATACGCAGGACAGTTTTTTCACGTATTTTGAAACATGACCGACACCGCAAAAACCGCCGCGATTCGCATTCCGACTCTCAGTGAAACACAACACAAAAAATAAAAATAAAATGAGAGTAGTATGAAAGATTTGTTGATTTGTGAAAACCTTTTGTTTTTGAAGAGGTGATGTTGTCGGATGTGGGGTCGTGATGTTTTGATTGAATGGGCATTTGTTCCTTTTTTGTCTTATTTAAGCAATTGCCTTGGTAAGCATCGGGAGGTCCGACATAATGAACGATAGCCACAAAATCTCTCTCTCACCCCAATCAAGCACCGAAACCCATTTATTAGCAGGCACCAGCAGCATGTGAAAATTCAGTCCCTTTGTGGACTTAATCCAATTTGAGTGGCAAATCTTTTTTTCTGCATTGCATATTGCCCGGGCACTATGCATGGAACTTTTTGCATTATGATTGGGGGGCTTTATACACAGAGAAATACAGTATATGATGGATTAATTGATGCAAATAGGCATCACAGCTACACATTACCGTAAATGCTCTATTAGGACGACCCCCTCCAAAAAAGCGACCTCTCCAATAGTATGACACATAGTCCAATAGTACACAAATAGTACGACCCTTTGGCACGTTGTGTAAGTATAAATAAGTGACCCTCTCCAATAATGCAACCCTCTCCAATAATGCGACCCCCAAAGAACAACAAAAAACGAAAAATGGGTATAAGAAAATGTATGTATGAATTTGGCACATGTCCAAATACCTTGTGATTCATACCAAAACGATTAAAAACACATGATTTCTGTTCGCATCACCGATAATAGCTGCGGAATGCAATTAAGTCAACACAAGTTTCAACTACTAGTATGTAGGTTGCCATAAGCGGCGCGAATGGTGACGCGAACAGAAATCAGTTGTCAGTTCCGCAAGATAAAAAAGAGAGTAAAAATTGGAGAGTAGAGTAAAAAGACAAATGGCAAGTAAAGAGTAGAGTAAATTTATAATTTTCTTTTTAATTTTTACTCTACTCTCCAATTTTTACTCTCTTCTTTTTACTTGCGGAACTGGCCCCAGGTGTCTTTAAACTTGTTTGCATAAAATGCAAAGAACATGGTCGTGTGCCAAGTTTAAATATTCACATTTGTACAAAACTCCCATTAGAACATATATATTTTTGAGAGAACTGCGTGCAAAGTATAGCCAATGCAAAAGATAGGAGGCACAATCACAGCCTCATTTTTGCCTGATTCGTGTGTGTTTTTGCACACAATGCAGTCACTACTTATTAGTACAAAATGCCCTTTACAAACACGTTACAATCTTGTCAAACAGGGTGAGTAGATGGCAAAGTTGCTTCCCAAGAATGCAATTGCACATGTATAGGGGGTTGACTTGAGTTTTTAGGGGCTGAGTTTACAATTCAGGGTTGAGTTGATGGGTGTTTATAAATTAGGGTTGAGTTGACAGAAGTTTAAAAATAAGGGGCTGTTGACACAAGTTTACAAATTAGAGGCTGATTTTAAGGGAGTTGAGTTGATGGGTGTTTGCCAAATTAGGGGCTGAGTTTATGGGAGTTAACAATAACATTACCATAATCCTTAAGTGAGACCCCGGGGCTAAAAAATATAAATTGTGATATGATGCATTTGTGGGTTACTGATTACAATGATTTGAAATATGCACTCCATTCTGACAGTACATTACCATAACCCTGAAATTGAACCCCTGGGGCCAAAACTTTCGAATTGTGAAATGATGCATTGTGGGTTTCTAATTGCACTGATTTGATATATAATGCACTCCATTTTGACACTACATTACCATAACTCTGAAAATGATCCAAATACTTTCAATTTGAGAAAGGATGCATTTTCGGGTTTCTGATAGCACTCATTTGAAATATGCACTTCATTTTGACACTACATTACCATAACCCTAAAAATGAACCCCCTGGGCAAAAAACTTTCAAATCATAAAATGATGGATTTGTGGGTTTCTGAGTGTAGCGATTTCAAATATGCCCAGGGCTTAAAAAATTAGAAATTGTGAAATGATTCAATGTGGGTTTCTAATTGCACTGATTTGAAATATGCACTCCATTTTGACACTACATAACCCTGAAAACTACATAAAGTTAGCAGTGACTTCTAGTGATAAAAGTGATCCTAGGCATAAAGCATTGAATTAACAAAAAGTTCATCTAGTGATATGTGTGTGATCCTCTTTCCCATTTCATTGTTTAAATAGTTGATAGCTGAGCCCCACAAGGCATCAGCCAGCACCCGAGCAGCCAATGAACCAGCAACCAACAACCAGCTTCGCCAACTGGTGCCGCGACCGGGCTGCCTTCAGACTGCACTACCTTCAGCCTCAGCTGACTCCCTACTGGGCTGTCATTCTGTTGGCTGAGTAGTCTGTCTGCTAGACAGCTGTAATTGAGCCATCACTGGCTGACTAAAAGTGAGAGCCTTAATTGGCCGACTATTTTGTGCACAAAGTGTACAATTGGCAGCTCCATGAGAGCAAGCCGACTATTGTGGACCACTTTTTGGTGTGTATCACTGGCATCCATTGAGATGACCGACAATCAGGGCACTGCCCCTGCCAACAATACTCGCTCAAAGGCGAGTGGCACCCAGCAAAGGGTTGCCAATAATGCCACAGGCCTCAGTGCCACTGGCTCAAATGGAAATGGCTCCAATGCCATGTCTGCACAGAACAGTGACACATCAAATAGTGCCACTACAAGTGCAAACACTGAATCACTTGATATGGTGAGACAAATGTGCACTTTCATGGAAAACATGATGGAAAAGCAAAATCAGATGATGCAAATGCTGACAGAAAAACTGTGCAGCAATCAGTCAAGTGGCACACCTGTGACAAATTCCACTGACTCGACAGGTGACACAGAGTACACACCTGACCAAAGGCGTTTGTGGACGCCACTGATGAATGACAAATTTTCCACATTTGATGGGGAGGATGCCCTGAAATTCAAACTGTGGATGGGTGACTTGAAAGCCAGGATAAGGCTCACAGGAGCACCTGATGAGTTTTCTGTCATCCATGTGCGCAAATGCCTGAGTGGCAGGGCTCTGCGCCAATTTGAGCACCTGCCAGATGAAGACAGACAGACTTTTGAACAAGTCTGTGCATTTTTGGAATTGCAGTATGGTGATCACTTTGCCACACAAAATGCAATGAACAAGTTGATCACAACCAAACAGTCTGCACAAGAGCATGTCCGTGATTACGGCTTGCTAGTGGAAAGTTTAGTGCGCCAGGCACTGCCTGACACAAATACCACAGCGCTGAAAGTGCAATTGAAGCACTATTTCATGGGTGGCTTGTACAACAAGACCATGCAGAATGCATTGTATGCACTGCCAACCTATGAGTTAATGACATTCAAGGAGCTGGTGGAAAATGCTGAAAGGCTCAAATTTGCTGAAAAGCAAATGAAAGTGCATGCACCAAATGCACAGAAATTTTGTGCCATGCATGGCACCCACACACATTCCACTGAGGAATGTGATATCTAGTGATGGAAAAAGCGCCAGGCTTTTAGCGCCAAGCGCCAAAAGCGCCATGGCGCTTTTCCGATCCACGGCGCCAAGCGCCAATGGCGCCAGAGCATTTTAGCGCCAAGCGCCAAAAGCGCCATGGCGCTTTTCTGAACCACGGCGCCAAGCGCCAATGGCGCCAGGAACCTATAGCGCCAAGCGCCAATAGCGCCAGCGCCAAAGTGAAAACGCTTTTTATTATGCCGCACAATGTCCCAAACAGCCTCCCCCAGAAAATTTTTTTCCAGCTATCTACCCAACCTCCGCGAGAGTCAAAATCAAGGAGGTTGGATTGGGTAGATACACTCATTTTCGGTGGGTGCATCTCAAGGGGAGAGTATTATTTCTATAGTTCACTCAGACCTGGGTGAATTTCAAGGGGTAAATATGAGGTGGTAAATTTCGAGTGGGTAGATTGAAAAAACCCACCTTGAATAACACCCACTCAAATAACACCCCGTTGCAGGGGTCTCCTAGGGGGGGGGGGGCTGGGGGGGGGGCTGCCCCCCCCCCCAAATCGGCCAGCTATCTATCTATCCCGGAGGCCGCTCAGCTATCTATCTATCCCGAGGCAAAATTTTTGGCTACTACCCCCAAAGACCCCCCCCCCCAAATCACCCAGCTATCTATCTATCTGGAGTGGTTTTTGAGAAATTTTGCCCCAATTTTCGCTCAAAATCACCAATTTTTGCACCTTTTGATAGTTTTTCACCTTCAAAATTGTGCTTTCCGGCTATATACATGGTTATATACCTATTTTTAGCCATTTTATACCTACTTTTGGCTACTTTTAACTGATTCTTAGCGATTTTTTCACCTTTCTGCCTTCTTAACCTTGAAAAAGCCTATATATTGTGCCCCCGCCAGCCCCCCCAGAAAATTTTTTCAGCTATCTATCCCTCTGGAGGAGCGATTTGCTATATATCCAGCCCCCGCGAGGGCCAAAATCCTGGAGACCCCTGCCCCGTTGAGTAACTTCCCCTCCAAAACTTACTGACGAAATTATAACTCACTGGGGTCCTATTAGAGGATATACGGTAGCTGGAATTGTGAGTAAATGAGGAGCAATTTTGATCAACCTACCTATGCAACATTTCAATGTTTTTAGGGTACTCACAGTGATCAAATGCAAATTTAACAGGGCTTGTTAACAAAAATTTTGTCAGGTGCAAGAAGTCGTTAAGTTCACTTGTTTACTAGACTTCTTTCTGGATTTTTATAATAATGGTTGGCGCTTTTTTGGCGCCATTTAAAATAGCGCCGCCAGAAAATGGTGCCAAGCGCCAAAAGCGCCATGGCGCTTTCTCAGATCCCGGCGCCAAGCGCCAATGGTGCCAGAGCATTTTAGCGCCAAGCGCCAAAAGCGGCATGGCGCTTTTTGCTTTGGTGCTAGCGCCAGGCGCCAGCGCCATGGCACTTTTCCATCACTAGTGATATCACAATAAGCCAGGCTAAGCGCATTGCAAATGAAAAGCTGGCAAGGCACAATGGCATGCCTGGAGCAAATGGCTTCAACAGGCCCAGGCGGTGGAATGCAAACTGCTTCCCACCTAAAGTGCAGCAAACTGCTGCAAGTGCTGAAAACAGCCAAATGCACCAGAACAAGTGTTGCAATTTGCACAAATCTGTCACTCATGACACACAGGACTGCTGGACGTCCAAAAGAGACAATGCAAATATGCAGCCTGTAAAAAAGGAGTGGACAAAGTCCAAAGTGCACAAAATTGATTGTGACCAGGAGGGTGGACCTCCAAGTGCTGTGAATAGAGTGCAGCATGTGGCATGGCCACAGGAAGTGCAATTGAAGCCAAAAATGGCTCAAAGGTCAATCAGCCATGTGCATGTTTGAATGGCACACGATTTGATACCTGTCGTCCTGACAGTGGAGCTGATGTGACCATTGTGACTGAAAATGTGGTCAAAAAGTTGGGCTTGATGCTAAGGCCCACCAAGCACAAACTGCTTGCTGTGAACCAAATGCCAATTGATACAAAGGGATGCGTAGACATCCGAATTGGCTATGCAGGTGGCACAGCCATGCATACATGTCAGATTTCAAATGAAATTGACTGTGATGTCCTGTTGGGCCGGGATGTGATGCCAAAGCTGGGCATTCACATGAGAGCTGCTGATGGCAGTAACTTGCTGTTAGAGTTCAGAAATGTGCCTGTCACTAATGACATTCAGAGGCAGTTGAGCAAGCACTGCCGATCAAAGAGGTATGACCAGTCAGCAAGGGTCATAATTCCTGACAAACAGGGCCAGCTAATGCCACTGCACAAAACTGAGCAACCAACTAAAGTGCTCAAATGTCAAGTGCAAAAATTGGACAAAAGTGAATGGACCAAAATGTCCAATAGTGGCAACTGCACAAATGCGGAACACACCAGGCTTATTTATGCACTGCATAAGCTCTGCCATGCATTCAGCCCAATGCAGAGAAGAGATGCATGCCAAAAGGTCGATGACATCGAATGCAAAAGTGTTGAGCATGACAGTGACATGGGTAATATCCTGTCTTGCAAAATTCCACCAAAACCGAAACCACCATGGAAATTTAGGTACAGGTAGTAAGGAGAGGATCAACAGGAGACCAGTAAGGAATTTAGGATCAAAACAGGTGATTACGTGATTTAATATAGTTTAGGTATTTGAGGCCAAATACTTCCTGCACCCCCCGAGGAGTTAGCAGTGACTTCTAGTGATAAAAGTGATCCTAGGCATAAAGCATTGAATTAACAAAAAGTTCATCTAGTGATATGTGTGTGATCCTCTTTCCCATTTCATTGTTTAAATAGTTGATAGCTGAGCCCCACAAGGCATCAGCCAGCACCCGAGAAGCCAATGAACCAGCAACCAACAACCAGCTTTGCCAACTATAACCATAACCCTGAAAATGAACCTCTGGAACCAAAAACTTTCAATTTGTGAAATCATTCATTTTTGGGTTTCTGATTGCACTGATTTGATATATGCACTCCATTTTGACACTACATTACCATAACCCTAAAAATGAACCCATGGGGCCAAATACTTTCAATTTGAGAAATGATGCATTTTTGGGTTTCTTATAGCACTAATTTGAAATATGCACTTCATTTTGACACAACATTACCATAACCCTAAAAATGAACCCCCTGGGCCAAAAACTTTCAAATCAGAAAATGATGGATTTGTGGGTTTCTGAGTGTAGCGATTTCAAATATGCCCAGGGCTTAAAAAATTAGAAATTGTGAAATGATTCAATGTGGGTTTTCAATTGCACTGATTTGAAATATGCACTCCATTTTGACACTACATAACCCTGAAAACTACATAACCATAACCCTGAAAATGAACCTCTGGAGCCAAAAACTTTCAATTTGTGAAATCATTCATTTTCGGGTTTCTGATTGCACTCATTTGAAATATGCACTTCATTTTGACACTACATTACCATAACCCTAAAAATGAACCCCCTGGGCCAAAAACTTTCAAATAATAAAATGATGCATTTGTGGGATTCTGATTGTAGCAATTTCAAATATGCACTCCATTTTGACACTAAATAACTAAAACCCTGAAATTGAACCCCTAGACCCAAAAATTTCAAATAGTGAAATGATGCATTTTGCAGGTTTCTAATTGCACTGATTTGAAATGACTCAATTTCAACTCTACATTACTGTAAGCCTTAAATTGAACCCCTGGGGCGAATAAATTAGAAATTGTGAAATGATACATTTGTGGCTTTTTGATTGCCTTCATTTGAAATATGCACTTCATTTTGACACTACATTACCATAACCCTGAAAATGAACCCCCAGGGCTAAAAATTTTCAAATCATAAAATGATGTGTTTGTGGGTTTCTGATTGTAGCGATTTCAAATATACACTCTATTTTTACACCACATTACTAAAACCCTGATAATGAACCCCTGGGCCCAAAAACTTTCAATTTGTGAAATGATGCATTTGTGGGTTTTTTATTGCAGTGATTTGAGATGTGCACTCCATTTCTACTCTACATTACCATAACCTTTAAGTTTAACCCCTGGGGCAAAAAAATTGAAAATTGTGAATTGATGCATTTGTGGATTGATGATAGCGATTATTTGAAATATTCATTCCATTTTGACACTACATTACCATAAACCTGAAAATGAGTTTACAGGAGTTTCCAAATTAAGGACTGAGTTTACGGGAGTTTCCAAATTAGGGGCTGAGTTAATGGGAGTTTCCAAATAAGGGGCTGAGTTTAAGGGAGTTTCCAAATTAGGGGCTGAGTTTATGGGAGTTTCTAAATTAAGGGCTGAGTTTATGGGAGTTTCCAAATTAGGGCTGAGTTTACAGCAGTTTCCAAGTTATGGGTTGAGTTTACGGGAGTTTCCAAATTAGGGGCTGAGTTTGTGGGAGTTTTCAAATTAGAGGCTGAGTTTATGGGAGCTTACAAATTAGGGGCTGAGTTTATGGGAGTTTGCAAGTTAGGGGCTGAGTTTACGGGAGTTTGCAAGTTAGGGGCTGAGTTTATAGGAGTTTCCAAATTAGGGGCTGAGTTTACAGGAGTTTCCAAACTAGGGGCTGTGTTTACAGGATTTAGAGGGGGTCCCCATGGGGTGCCATTTTTGGGGGGTCTCCAGGGGGTGCCATTTTTTGGAGTTACATATGGGGGTGCCATTTCAAGGGGGTCCCCATGGGATGCCATTTTTTGGGTGGTCCCCAGGGGTGCCATTTTTTGGTGGTCCTCAGGGGGGTGCTATATTTTTTTTTGCGGGGGGGGGGGGTCCATAGGGGGTGCCATTTTGGGGGGTCCCCAGGGGGTGCTATTTTTGGAGAGTCCCCAGGGGGAGCCAACTTTGGGTGGGTCCCCAGGGGGTGCCATTTTTGTGGGGGTTCCTAGGGGTGCCATGTTTTGGGGGTCCCCAGGGGGTGCTATTTTTGGGTGGTCCCTAGGGGGTGCCATTTTTGGGGGGTCCCTATGGGGTGCCATTTTTTGGTGGTCCTCTGGGGGTGCCATATTTGTGGGGCCCTAGGGGGTCCCATTCTTGGGTGGTTCCCAGGGGGTGCCACTTTTGGGGGGTTCCCCGGGGGATGCCATTTGGAGGGGGGTCCCCACTGGGGTGTCAGTTTTTGCAAGCCTCTGAGTAGTGGGTACCTATAGCAGGATTCTATCCAACCTTCAGTTGGGTTTTGTGGTTCTCTACAATTAATACCACAAGGATTTACAAACACAAAAAGAACAGCAAAGCACAAATGTAACCAATTTAAGATAACAACAAAGTTTGACACCTTGCAAAAACCACACTATCATATCACAAACCCTATACCACACAGAATGCACACTGCACACCATCATACCAAATCGCAAACTGTCCACATTTTACTACTGAGTTTCATGCCCAACCATTTTACAGAAGTTTACAAAAATCCATTCCAAAACATTGCATCTTTGGTATTGGTCTTCTTATTGTTGGTACATTACATACCGCATTTCAAAACACATGCCTAGCATGTGGGCAAACTTAACTAAACTATCATATTTCCTCCAATGGTATTAATTGTAGAGAACCACAAAACCCAACCGAAGGTCGGAGAGAATCCTGCTAGTAGAACAATGACTTCCAAATAGTCCAAAAAGAGTTTATGTAAAAACACAACATACTGATAAAACACAACACAGGTGTGCAGTCTTTACTAAATACAACCCATCTTGAAAATTTCTGGGGAGCAATCAAACCCCCCTCGAATAAGCCCCTCTAGAAATATCCCTGCAAAATTTCCACTCTGAAAAAAAAAACCCTGTGGGTATTTCAACGAAATACCTCAGAGGCATGTTTACATTACAGACCTAGTGCATTTATGTTTGCCCAATTAAAAGGTCATTTTGGTCCTGCAAGCAAACAACGTTATTAAAGGCAAAAAAAACTCACAGGTAGTAGGCCAAAACCAATGCAGTCGGGACTACGCTGGCATTTATGAGTACAACATTCTGTTGTTTGATTAATATAAACATTCATCGGCCCCTCTTTTCTGACATAGTTAATGCAGGCATCATTGTTATGCCAGAATTGCAAAACTGAATTTACAGTGTCTTCAGTTACAGTTAAGATTATGATTTTTTCTTCAGTATTTAATATAAAATGTGTTGAAATGCCATTTTTTTAGTTGAAGTTTTGTTGTGAAGTTAAAATGAAAGAAAAATGAGATGTGTCTTGTCACCAAAAAGTGTAGTAAGGTGGAGTTTGCTAATGTTTTATCATTTGAGAAAGACATTAAAAAAGCAATTTTTTTTAAATGCAATAATTTATATAATACATTTTTAAAATGATATTTTTTTACTCAAACAACATTAAGATTTCTTTTAATATTGAGAGCAGAGCAGCCTTCTATTTTTGTCAACTATTTTGCCCTGTCCTTTTAGCCAACAAAACATTTGGCTCATTCACTCATTGAATCACTCATTGTTAGGATCCTTCAAAGCAGAATTAGGGTGCCCTCTACAAAAGCATTTGAGGTTTTAAGTTTGGTATAAAGACTATACCTTGACAATGTAACCTGGGTGTTTATTTGTTGCAAGTATTGAACTTGGCTATATTTTCTTCCTGGGATGTTGTCACTACATACACCCCATCAAAACATTCAGGTATCATAATTTATTTAAGGTTAATTTACGTGTTTTTAACCAAACTTTAGACCTCAAATGCTTACATAACGAGCACTGTAAACCAACTTTTTAAGTTTCTAACAGAAGTAAGTGATTTCATTGTTTTGCAAATTCATTGCTTTCCATTTTTTGAAGCATAGTTTCTAAACAGCAAACTGTGCAGTATGTTACGGTAGGGTATCCTACAATAAAATAAACAAGTACACCTTCAGGATCAAGATTATATAAGGAAATATCGTATTTACTTGAATAATCCCCTTGAATGATCCGCCAAGCATGATGAGTGAAGAAAAAAATATGTCCCCTTTGAATTATTCCCCCTAAGGCATATTATCAATTTTTTATGCCCAATTTGAATACAACCTGCATGTTATTGTGTTTAAAGCATATTTTGTGCAATCAATTGATAGAAGCATGCTTGCAAATTGTGACAAAAGAATAATTGAGGCATCTAGTTCCGAATGTCGGTAAAGACCAAAGTGGAAAAAAATAAGTGAAGTGCGGATCTGTGATACGTGCACTTATTTCTTCATGATAGCAAAAGAATTTTCTCAATATCTTATACCGTTCCCGAGATATATAAATATATGCCGATTTTTAGAAAAAAAACAAAAAAAATCATCTGAAACAGGGTATCTCCACCCTCAAATTCGAAAAAATTCACTCGAAACAGGGTACCGTATTACCTCGAAATACCCCCAGGGGGTTTATTATTTCGCCAGCAAAATTTGAAGGGGGGATAATTCGAGGGGGGGGTTTATTCGAGGGGGGGGTCTATTATTTCGCCAGAAATTTTCGGACATTGCCCATACGCAGACGTAGAAAAATCGAACAATTACATAGATGTATATGTGTTTATAGGCATATATAACTGTATATACACAAAAACCCTACTCTAACGTCACTTAATCATCAGTTTTAACGTGTGTTCTGCATTGTACAGATCACAAACTGTGGTATTTGTCATGTAAATACGTTCACGTTACACTCAATTTTAGGGGGGTATTTCGAGGGGGGGGTTTATTATTTCCCCAGCCGAAATTTAGGGGGGGTATTTCGAGGGGGGGTTAATTCAAGGGGGGGGGGTTAATTCGAGGTAATACGGTATCTCCAAAAAGAGCCACCAAAAATTTCACTCGAAACAGGGTATCTCCACCAATGGAAAAAATCATCCGAATTACGGTATAGATTTGAAGCAATCAGTCCAAATTCCCATACAAAACAGAAAAAATCATCCGAATTACGGTACAGAATTCCCATTCAGTTTTTGAAAAAAATCATCCGAAACAGGGTATCTCCACTGAGTCTGCTGGCCTGCTGTCAATCAAATCATCATAACTCCAGCTATATACGTCGGCCGCAGGGTCGAAAATATGGAAAATGTAGACAATTTCATAAGCTTTTCAAAAAGTCTTGGGCAAGACTTGTCACTTTAAAGTTGCACGCTCGGGCCAACTTTGAATTTTCAAATGCAATTTTGGAAAAACCTAAAATGATGGAGATACCGACATTTGGAACTAGATGCCTCAATTCCTCCCTTTGAACAATTCCCACCCTTCAATAGTTCACCCCTCAAAAATGTCTGATTAAAAAAGTATACATCAGGGGTATTTTTCAAGCAAATATGGTATTTATTTCAAATATGATGTTTTTATGAATATATTTATGGATAGACACCGTGTTATTGGCTTTTTAGCATCATGAAAATGAAATACCGTATTTCCTTGAAATACCCCCCCCCCCTCGAAATACCCTCTCAAAATGGGCACTATGTATTTGTGATCCGGGAAATGCATGAACAGACGTTCAAAACACTTAACTGTGTTACGTTATAACATCGTTTATACCATCTACATCCTTATATAAGGCTGTAAAAAACTTATAAATGGTGGTTATTGTTGCATTTTTCACGTTTTTCTCTCAAAATTGCCACTCTGAAAAAATAAACCCCCTGGGGGCAGGCTGTCCGCGAGGGTTCCGCGCGTACGTTTCCGCGCACAAGCACGTAAATAGTTGCCAAACGAGCACACAAGCGCGTAAATTTTTGTTTATAGGTTCTACAGAGGTCACCTGACGAGCACACACACACGTATGGAAACGCAACTGTGCGCAAAAAATTTGCAGCGAGCGCATAGCACGCGACCTTTACGTGCCTGTGCGCTTGCGTAAATCATTCATATATTTGGCTGCGTAGACAGACATTAAGTTCACATTTTGCTGGGATCGTGCACATAACATTTTACCTACCGTATTTCCTTGAAATACCCCCCCCCCCTCGAAATACCCCCCCCTCGGTCTAAAACCCCCTCTTGGGACCACTATGAAACAATCACCCCCCCTCGAAATACCCCCCCCCCCCAAATTGAGTGTAAAAGGAACGTACATGACAATAACTGTAGTTTGTGTTCTGTGTACTGCAGAACACACGTTAAAACAATGTCGGATGTCGGTGTCACGTTAGAACAGTGTACATACCATCTACATACTAATTTACATACATCTCTCGGAACCACTATGAAACAATGACCCCCCGGGGGGTATTTCAAGGAAATATGTAGGTATTTATAAAATACAAGTATTTATAAATATGTAAATATATTGGTCAAACTTTGGTGGTCAAACGGCTTTCAAGTCAGCCGAGCCATACGGAGATTTACAATACAATTTCATGTCCACGGTAAAATATGTTTTGCCATTTCCATTTTTATTTTTTTTTTATTTCCATTAGACATCAAAATTTTATACGATTCACGCCACATGGCAATACTCATGAAAGGAAACGAAAATTACTTAAACACAAGCAGGAACAAGATACCGTATATCCACAAATAATTTCCCCCTTTGAAGAAGACACTCTCTTCTGAGAGTGAGGGAAAAAAAACCTCCACCTATTGAATAGGTCTCCCCTCAACAAACTCTGACGACAAAAAAAGTCACTGGGGGACTTATTCGAGGATATATGGTATTGGTATGTACATAGTCAACCAGATGTGTTTTCAGTGACGTTTCTAAATTTCAAATTTCTCATGTAAGTTCTCTTTACACTCAATCTGGGGGGTATTCTGAGGGGGGGGGGGGTGATTGTTTCATAGTGGTCTCGAGAGGGGAGGTCAAACAAGGGAAGTATTTCGAGGAAATACAGTATTTACACACATCTGCTGACGGCTGGTCAACTGAAACTAGCATTAAAAATACCTGAAACTTTTTAAGACATGTTTTCGTTTACATGTTTTTGTTTATGAACAGACTGTCCAGTTGGTATCTGGGATGGGAGCTATGGAGAAATTTTACCATTATATGCCACAAAATTGCTAATTTTCATAAAAAATACTCCTTTTCTTCCTTCTATATCTTGAAATGGAAACGCCTATAAATTGAACTGCATTTACTGCATTTATTTATGATAGCTATCGATTTACTATCTATATGAACCCCCGGAATGGGTCCAATTCCAACCAAATCCACTAAACCCCTGGAACAGGCCTTCTCTATTTCGGCCACCTCGCCAACATAAGCTCAGCCCTGCGGCACTCTTCGAAATCGCGGCAATGGCTTGTCGAACGCAGCCGCCATCCTGAGCGTCTTTGTATTGTTCTTCTCTGCATGGCAACAGCTTGTCTCATGCAGCCGCCGCCGTCTTGAGCGGCAACTGCTTGTCTGAACTGGCCGCCGTCCTGAGCAGCAAATGCTTGTTGAACATGGCTGTTGTCCTGAGCGGCAACTGCTTGTTGAACGTGGCTGCCGTCCTGAGCGGCAACTGCTTGTCTGAACTGGCCGCCGTCCTGAGCGGCAACTGCTTGTCTGAACTGGCCGCCGTCCTGAGCAGCAAATGCTTGTCTGAACTGGCCGCTGTCTTGAGCAGCAACTGCTTGTCTGAACTGACCACTGTCCTGAGCAGCAAATGCTTGTCTGAACTGGCTGCCATCCTGAGCTGCAAATGCTTGTCTGAACTGGCCGCTGTCCTGAGTGGCAAATGCTTGTTGAACGTGGCTGCCGTCCTGAGCGGCAACTGCTTGTTGAACGTGGCCGCCGTCCTGACCTGAGTGGCAACTGCTTTTCTGTATTCCATGCCGACCGCGTTTTGCAATCTGTTGCAGCTCAAGACCGCGGCCACGGTTGACATATTGTTGCCGCTCTTGACAGTCTTGAACAAGTCTTATCTGCAACAATTTACCCCCCCCCACCCCAACCCCAAACGTTTGGAAACATTTTATTCGACTTTGCCCGAGTTAAGTTCAATTTCATTATTTCCAGTTTCGCGATTCATCAGCATATTTGGCGAGCACACGAGCACGTAAACATTTTTATCTTTGCGCGGAACTGTTTTGGCAAGCACGCAGAGTATTTGCTACCGTGAAAAAAAAAACACATTTTCTTCGCGCTGCATCATTTGACCTCTGTGTAAACGCGCGCGTTGACGCGTAGCTCCATGCTCGTTTTTCCTGTGAACCTAATGCGCGCGCGTAGGAATATACTCTACGCGCGGAACCAAAATCGTTTCTGCGCGCTCAAAATGAGCGCGGTGTTGTTCACGCGCGGAAAACTCGCGGCCAGCCTGCCTGGGGGTATTTCGATGAAAGATGGTACATAACATTGCTACTTCATAAACCGTTTCTGTATCAATGAACACACTGAAATAGTAACAATCACTTGTTGACACTATCCCAGCAGCACCCAACGCTATTTATTTCAGGTGCTTTTCCATCACTAGTCTAGTCAGTGACTGCCCTAATAAAAATGTCCATGAATTGCAGTTACGATTTCCACATGTATGGTACTTTTTGCAACATAGTTTATACTCTGCCACTTCGTTCCCTGGGATACATTATTACTAGAGTTGTCAAAATACTGGTATTTTAGAAAGCATAAGTGTAAATTCACTTTCCATATTTGGAGTATTTATACTAAAGCATAAGGTATTTTAAAAGCATTGAGTATTTATACTAAAGCATAAGTATGGAGGAAAGCGTAAAGAGAGTGTAAGCTTGAAAAATTATTTTTAGAAAGCGCTCTCACTGTTGAGCATCGGAAAACACCACTGTGTTCACTTTTAGATACTTAATAAATCATTTTCATGCATTATTTAAAAATTTTGTTGCCTTTTTCAAACATGGTGCTTTTTCAGTGTTTCTGATAAAGTAATGTAATACTCCATGTCTTTGTGTGTGGCCGGTAAATTTCTTTTCATTTTGTCTTTTTTACAAAAGTGGATGTGAAACTGTAGAATACCACAAATGCTCATCACAAACTTGATAGTTTTGGAGAAAATCCTAATTATTTGTACATTTGACATACTCTGTATGTTCACATAAAACAAAGAAATTTGAAAGAAAACATTCCCAGTCCCAGGGTATTTCATCCAGGAAAGCATAACAAAGTGCAAGGGTATTTTGTGAAAGTGTAAGAGTTGGCATAAGTGTAAATATACATACCCAAATACTGCTTATTCCACGTAGGCATACATATGTTTCACAACTCTGATTATTGAATAATGTGATATCAATTTTGTCATTATGTTTGAGTGGGAACATTTTCTTCAGAATTTCTCAATATCAAAAACATAAAAGTTACCCTTGCTTTTTCAATCTAGCCGATAAATCACAGCAATTAGATTTCTTCAAAAGACTAAACTATTTTAAATAAAATAAATAATAAAATAAAATATCAAAATGGAATTAAGGAGGAAATAAACCAACCATTGTATGTGCATTTCCTCATGCAGACGCCACGGTATGGCTGGACCAGTCCCACAAGTTGACACATGCTTCACTCTTGACTCTCAACTTGAGTCTTGACTTTTATCTTGACTGTCAACTTGACTCTTGACTTTTCTCTTGACTCTCAACTTGACTCTTGACTTTGTCACTTGCCAGCTCCGCAAGTGAAAAAGTCAAGGGTCATGATAAAAGTCAAGAGCAAAGTCAAAAGTTAAATAAGTTAAAAGTCAAGAGCAAAGTTATGGGTTAAGTTACATTACATTACATTACAGTTAAAGAGATGTGGAGCCCTACCTCCTACAAGGTTACGCTCCTCTCACACACACACACTAATGAACACTCAGTAACAGGTACACTTTAACCATATAAACATTTTCAGATCATTACATCACACTGTTTACGATGTGCATGGCATACGTTTGACTGTATAAAACAATCCTCCCATTTGCAAGGTACCGTGCATGCTGTTCCACTCATTTGGATTCTTTCTGCTGCATTACCCTTACATATGTACCGTATTTCTCCGATCAAAGCACCCCCCCCCCATTCAAAGCTCCCGGGGTGCTGTGCTGTGCAAATTGTTCCAAGTAAAGCACCCGGGTGCTTTACTTCTCATCCGAAAATTTTTTGGTGATCATCTCTTATCGTAAATAATATTGCGGAGAGGAAAGATCACAAGACCATCTGTTGCATGGGAATTTGTTTGCATGGCACGCGGCGTTGTTTTGCACACATTTCACACATATTTAATTGCATGCTGCGGCCACATCAAACGCTTCTGGTGTAATTCACCAGAGCAACTTGAAGTGGCGCTTGTGTTCAGTGATTTCTGGGTCATGGGAATATTGCTGAAGTTCATCAAAAGCATTTCAACTCTACTATAGTATAGCACCCAGTGATTTGCATTGCACCAGGGCTATAAACGGCACTTGAAAAGTAGTTCAAAAAGTGCTCCAATTTTGTAAAGCACCCGGGGTGCCTTGATTGGAGAAATACGGTACAACACGTGAACTGTGTTCAATGGAATTTTTACTTTAAGTCAAGTCAGTCAAAAGTCAACAGTCAAGTTAAAAGTCTAGAGTAAAGCACTTGTCAACTTGCGGGACTGACCCCTGGTCTGGGAAATCAAAGCCCAAATAGTTAAAACTGCCTTAATTGTATGTTTTTCATGAAATCTGGCTATGCTACCAGTAATAAATGTTGGCACAGTGACTTGTCATGAAAATGGTGATTTGTATGCTGTTTACTTACTGAAGACCATGTTTACTTGAATAATTCCCCCACTTGAAGAAGTGTGAAGTGATGTAAAGTGTATCCATAAGGAGATCGTATGAACTGACTGCACTATACTTGCAGGTGCTTCACAGTGCTTCCCAAATCGTGTCAACATCATTTGGGAGTGTCCTTAACAACACTTTGATCATTGTGTTGAGGACAACTGTTGGTTCCATTTCTTTTATGCAGCATCGTTAAGCCCTAGGCTAAACGAGTGATTGAGATTTTCATGACATGACAGCCCAAAAAAATTTGTGGGCACACGTGACAGTGTAAATGCCACTTTACAAATGGTACCATTTGTAGGTGGGAATTAACTATCATATTGAAACTGAAACAATAAAATAAAAAATATTTCATTCAACTACAGAACAAAATGTTGTCTCAACAAAAATAAAAGTAGTAAATTTTAATTCATGAAAAACAATACCAGACTCAAGCAGCTGCTTATCGATATATCCTCCCTTTATATTGACCATAGCGATTATGCAATAACTACATCTCTGGCTTGACGCCTTTTGTCAGCGCTTTTGCTTTATCTAATAAATTGTTTTTAAAGAGCAACAATTGTTAGATGATGCATGGATTAAGAGGTTGAACACATTTGATGATAAGCTAAAATTTCAGCTCAACAGAAAATTACAATGGAACAGAATTAATTTTTCACAGGAAAATTATTAACAGAAGAATAAAGAAAGCATTGTAACATCAGAATTACTAGTAGCAGTACTATATATCTTTGATGTGTGGGAATTTCATTTGATTATCATAATTGTTCATGTGTGTGTGGTAAATTGTGTGGTAAATTTTTGTATTTTTCCATCAGTATTTTCCATAACTATTATCTGTGATATACATCTTCCCAGAGCAACAATTTTATTAACCTAATTTTCCATGAAGCTGTGATTACAGCTCAGTGTGCTATGATGACATAAGATAGTTGTAAAATCAATTTAAATGAGTGTGGATGATGGTCTCCAATGAATGTTTTACTGAATGAGTGTACCGTATTTCCACGAAACCCCCCCCCCCCTCAAAATGGCCACTATAAACCTCAAAATAACCCCCATCCCCATTGAGTGTAAAGAGAGTTAGATGTAGTTTGTGTTCTGGGTAATACAGAACACACGTTAAAACAATATTTAAGGCATGTTAGAACAGGGTTTGTTCCAACTAAACAGGGGGCACGCCAGGTCCAGCACCCACTTTCTGACTTGGTGCCGGATACCATATCTCCAGCTGTAGTGGGGCAATTCATTCAAAATTTTGGGGTTATATACTCGATACCCCCACCCCCCACTGCTATATACATGCTGGAGAAGGTCGGTGACCCACCTGAGTTTGGTTCGCCATATACATCAATATCGTTTTGAAAAATTTGTTGTTTAAGCTAGGTTCAGCCATAGCTGAAATTTGTGTTAGCATTTTAGGGGAGGGGAGTCGGCCTGCCAGCACATGTTTATAACTCAGGAAAAGCTTGTAGAAAAACGTTCATATTTGGATGTAATATGGTTGTAAGGTAAAACTACTAATTTTACTTTATTGAAAAATCACTTGTAACTAATTAACTAATTGTTTAATTATATTTAATTGTTTTTGTACTAATTTTCCGCTAATTATTAATTTCTTTTGAAGCCCTCGTTTTTACTCTGAATTTACTACTGTAAGGAAAGCTTGATACTATTCACGAAATGTCATGCAAAGGTTAAATAGAAATACAGCTGAGCTTTTGGGGTCCCAGATAGTTTGGAGAGATTATGAGGCTGCTGTTTATTCGTTCAACCACTTTAACCCGTCTAACCATCAATTAAATAAGTCCCAAGAGGGAAAACCATTGAAATGCTCAAATCACCACATAATCCAACATCACACCTCTCCCATAAAAGAACAAAAATAAGCTTCCATGCATAAAACCAAGCAAAAAAGAAGCTTTTCATGCACGCAAACTATACACATTTTTCAATTTTTCAATCCCCCATTCACTCTTTGTTTTTTGACCAAAAAGAAACTTTGTTTAACAAAACTTTAACGAAAAAGAAAAGAAACTTTAACGCGACTGGGAACGCAAGCGCAAACGCTTGTTGTTATGTTGGGGCTTTGGGTGTTTGGAAACTGTGAATAAACCCCCTGTGGTGACATGGTGCCTTGTTGTGAGCGAATTTTCTGTTGTAATTGTGGTAGCTTTTTGGTACCAGAGTTCTGCATCGACTGAAATGTCTCTGCGGGTAACGTTGCTGCACGGCATTTGTGACACGTTGAACAGCTGAAGGCCGTTGATGGCTGGGTCCCGCGACATCCACGTCGACATCCACGGGCTCCAAAGTCCATGCCTGTGACAATGTTGGCCTAGGTGGTGTCAGCCCAAAAAGCCAAAAAACTCAAAAATTGGTGCTGTGGCATGCCCAACCTGCACCATGTGGCGGCGCAGCTCCAACGGGCTCACATCCATGTGTCCATCAAAGCGCATCAAGGGCCCAAATTCTGGTCGTCGATAAAACCGCGAGCCATCCAAATCGACACTTCTGGTCTATGTGTATGGGTATGAATAGTTGATACCTGAGGTCCCAACTAACCATGAATTTTGAGAACCAACTGGCAGAAAAAAGGTAGTTTAAGTTTGGATGGAAACCACCATCTTTTCTTTTTCAGATGTTTGAGACAGTTCTACTGTATTTCTCCGATCAAAGCACCCCCCCGTTCAAAGCTCCCGGGGTGCTATGCTGGGTATTATGTTCCGTATAAAGCACCCGGGTGCTTTACATTTCACAAAAAAAAATTTGGTAATTATCTGTTGTCTCACCTAAATGATATTGCCGAGAGGAAAGTTTGGAAGACCATCTGTTGCATAAGAGTTTTTCGCGTGGCGCGCGGTGTGCTCTGTGCACGCCTATGCCTATTTAATTGCATCGCGTGGCGCGCGGCGTTCTTTTGCGTGCTGCGGCGAAATCAAACAGTTGAAGTGGTGCTTGAGTTCAAAGATTTGTGGGTCGTGGGATTGTTGCAAAAGCATTTATCACAGATTTGCAATACATAGTTAGGTAGATACAGTTAGTATCATACAACTTTAAAAAGGAGAATAGAGAGTCATGGTGAAGGCAAATGATCGCGCTTACCTTAGTATTTTATTGGTGTCAAACAAAACATAGTATAGCACCCTGTGATTTGCATTGCACCAGGGTGCTATACATGGCACTTCAAAATTAGTTTGAAAATAGCTCCAATTTTGTAAAGCACCAGGGGTGCTTTGATCGGAGAAATACGGTAATTGTTCCAAAGCCAGTGTGAGATTTTGTATAGTGATATTTTTTGCTGCTGATTCAGCCTCACACTTGAGCAAAGCGTCGCCTAGTTGGCAATTTTTGACGCAAAACCTGACTACCGTCCTATGGCGGTTGACATATTCTTGCTGCAGGGAGTTGAACCCGCGCCGTAGCTGGCGGTATTTGTCCCCAAGTGCCTCAAAGTCCTGCACCGCAACCACAAAACACTGTCAAAATGCCAAAACATTCTCAGGTTCCCAAATGGACACATAAATGCACCTGAAACATATGTTCATAGACCTGTTTTGTCGCTTCATCTTGTTTTTCCGCCTCACTCACAGATGCGCATGCCGACGTGCTCGGTCCCGGTTCCTCGTACTGCCGTGTCCGGGTTCCCGGGGCCGGTTCCTGCTCGTCGACGTCGACTGCTTCCGCGGGTATTTCTTCATAAGTCGGCGTGGCCGGTGGCGGCAGGCTTGGAGAGTTGGCGCTGGCTGACTTGCTGCGTCGGTGCTTGCGGCTGCCAGATTCTGCCCCAGAAAACGCCATCAAAACAACAGCAAAAAACAGCTTGAAATCCATTGCCATTTTTTTATATTAACATTTATTTTGTTTGTCGTTCACATGCGGCCTCACCATTTAAACAGAATTTCATGTGGGAAAGTGAAAAGTAACCAGTAAGTGTGTAAATGAAAATAAAAAAAAATGAAAGCACTTTGCTACACAACAACTCATTTCCCAGACAGGTGTTGAACTTTCCAACAGTACCGGCCAGGTACTGTCTCAAGAAGTTCCCCATTTTGATAGGACACATTAGGTCCAGATGTGTCAACCACCTGAAACGGTCCAGAAAAATGTGGCATGGTTTTATCAGGCGTAAACTTCCTTATCATTATATGATCTCCAATATTTATTTGTCTTCCGGGCTTGCTATTGAAATATGCTTGGTATTACGCTCGATTTCTGTCACTTTGAGTCTGTGCTACTGCACGAATGTGGTCGGGATTGGAACTTTTGGCCATGGTGAAAAAGAGATTCCAATGTGGCAGGTGTCCAAAAATAAGATAAAATGGACAACAGGTAATATTTTTGTTCATGCTCAGGTTATGTTTGAGAACCGCTAGAGGCAACAGTTCCTTCCAATGTGTTTTTGGATGTTGTGCCTTGACAAATCCGTAAAT
The DNA here is from genome assembly GCA_964036195.1 of Sphaerolaimus hirsutus. Lineage (NCBI taxonomy): Eukaryota > Metazoa > Nematoda > Chromadorea > Monhysterida > Sphaerolaimidae > Sphaerolaimus > Sphaerolaimus hirsutus. Next base: position 5,156,433 of record OZ038453.1, on the reverse strand, counting down.
GTCGCGCAACCGGCCGTTCACCCTCTCAACCATCCCATTAGCCACGGGGTTATGGGCCAAGACAGGTGTATGCCGCACACCAAATTGTTTGCATAAAGAGTGGAAGTCGGAATTGAGGAATTCTGTGCCCTGGTCTGTAATGAGTAGACGCGGGGCGCCATAAATCAAGAAAATGTTTTTAAATACAGCTTTTGCAACTGTTTCCCCCCTCGTTGATGACAAAGGGAAGGCGATCACATATCTCATGAATGCATCGACAGCTACCAAAACTTTTGATTTTTTGTCATTGTATTGAAATTGCATTGTATCCAAATGCATCACATCAAATGGTTGCTGAGGTGTTGCCGTGGTGCCTAAAGGGTGTGGTCGCAGTTCATGTGGTTTGCGCTGCATACAATCACCGCACTGCTTGCAAAAATCCAGGATTTGTGATTGCATGCCGGGCCAAGCAAAGTACTGGCACAAAAAAATCCATTGTTTTTTCCTGACTTTTGTGGCTGGTGTAGATGCCCATGTGCGCCTGTTCAAGGCACACTTGTTGCCATGAATGTGGTGGCCATATGGCATATGAGTCATCTTTTGTGGGTGTCTTGCAATACAGGATATTGTCTATCAAAATGACATTTTCAATGGCTGTGGGATCATTTTCCAACTCATTTATTACATCACACAATTCTGGGTCTTCCCTGTGGATCGCGCCCCCATCGAACTTGGTGTGTTGAGTAATTACTTTGGCTTGATGTACCGGCCCAGGTAAATGGAATCCGGGAGTTGTGTGTAACGACATTCACGGACAATATCCGTGGGTACAGCCAGTTCATCTGTGCCAAACTCAGGCTCGTCAATTGGGTTGCAGGACAGGGTGTCCGTGACACAATTGAATTTCCCTGCCCTGTGGACTTGGTCACTTTATCTTGCACAAATAAAGACCAACATTCCAATTTTCTGTGATGCGGGCTTTTCAACGCCTGTTCTATTCCTAAATTGTCGGTGATTACGATCAATTTTTGACCCTCGACGAAATCTGCCAAACGCTGCACTGCCCAGGCTATGCAGAGACTTTCCAGCTCTGCTGCTGAAAAGTTTTTGTGTGGGTGTGTCAAACGTTTTGATATGAATGAGATCAGATGTAATTTTCCTTGATTGTCATGCTGCGATAGCACTGCCCCTAATCCAATTTGGCTGGCATCTGTCTCCAAAATGAATGGTCTGCCATCTTGGCATGGGTGAATCAATACTGGCAGTGTTCCCAGACAGTGCTTGAGCATATCCCAGGTGCTCAACATTTCATCAGTCCATTCAAACATCATGTTGCCAAACTTTGGTATTTTACCTTTGAGCACTTCATAAAGTGGTGCTGCAATGGGACTGATGCAACCTTTTTTCAGTTCTTCATATGCTTCCAAAAATTCGCATTCTGAGTGAGTTGCCCCTAAAGCGACGTTGGCCAGTGGTACATTATGGTGTGCTTCACCATTTTCCAGGGCTAATAACACCAACTGTGGTGTCTCCTTGTGGGGCCCAAAATAAATTAATTCAGTGTGTATTGCCGGTGCTGGATCCCGGTTTGCTTGAAAGTGGTGCATGCGTATGTGCCAAGGCATGGTGGCACTTTGTGAGTGTCGGACTGCAATTTGTGATCTGTCGTTGTTTTGTGGAGTGACGGCTCGCTGGCGACAACGCTGTGTTGCCTGTGGCTTGAATTGCGATAAACGAGTCCGCGCAGAGGCGTCAAGTGTGCCATTTCGGGTGAATTGTATTGAGCAACAGGTAAAGCGACTTGGCGAGCATGTGTCCTAGATGCTGCCTGCAAATGTACGTCCTGGATATGGCGGATCTCTTCCGCGTGAAGTGTTGCTTCCGGAATCTGGTTCACCGGGTGCAAACATGTGTGGCGTGGATTGCCATGCAATGGGCTCAGCGGCGGCTCATCTGCCATGCCAGGGATGACAGCAGATGACAGCCCAGCTGATGACAGCCCAGCAATCAGAAGACAGCAAAGTGTGGTCAAAGACAGCCAATGACGACAGGACTCTCCCCGCGCGGCACGCGGCTGCTGGCTTGAAAAATCCAGCATGTCCACCACTTTTTGGGGTCCCAGATAGTTTGGAGAGATTTTGAGGCTGCTGTTTATTCGTTCAACCACTTTAACCCGTCTAACCATCAATTAAATAAGTCCCAAAAGGGAAAACCATTGAAATGCTCAAATCACCACATAATCCGACAGAGTGATCTTAATTCCCTTGATGCATTAACACCTTGATTGATCCATGACAGTTTGGACATGTGTGCATCAGCTGTGAAACAGCCACTGGAAAATTGATACACATGATGAGTAGTCATTTGATCTTATATAACCTTGTGACAAACGTGACATTCCCTAGGCGAGATTATGTTAACACAACAAGTGTATGTAAATTGGGTAAGCGCATGATGATGTGCACCTGGGGAATTGACTAGATAAAATTGCGAGACTTGTTCTATATTAGGTGGGATGAAAAGGATCAGGCAGTCAGTCTAATAAAGTCAGTCAAGAATTCAGTCATGAATTCAGTTTAGGAAATACAGTTGGCAGCTAATTGCCAAGAGTTGCAATTCAGATGACAAGAATTTTTAGAATTTGGTCATGAAACTGATGCTAGAATTCAGTGAGAGGCAGAGTAATGATTTCAGCCCTAATGACATGAACTTTCATGCATTGGTGAAAGCCATGGAAAAGAGAAGATGGCTTAAAGACTGAAACATGTGGAATATATTTATGAGTTGAGGAGTTAAATACAAACTCCTTGCAAACCTTGTAGCACTTTGCAACACTTAGCTTGCTTTGATAATTAAGATCAACAATTAATTAGTCGCGAGTCAAAGTTAATCATATCATTCTCATTCAAGACCTTGTTAACAAAAACAGAAGAAGTTGTCTTCTCAAAACCGACTTTACATGGTTTCAGGTCAAGGCTAATTACAAGTCTGAGCAAATTTGTCTACAACCCCCTGAGTAGAGATCTAAAAAAGGTGGTCAATCAACATGGCCGATACTTCATATTGAGATTGGAGCTTAATAACTCTGCCATTTCTGGGCCGATTTCAATTGTTAAACACTTAAAATTATTGGGATAACCTGCAAATATCATTTTTGTTGTCGGATAAGTGATGTCTAAACCCTGTATGCACTTTTGTCCTGGATTTTCAATGCAAAAAGTAAAGATTTCTGAACATGCTATCATATACTTCAAACAACGAGGATTCATTCAAAACAAAAATGAGTTCAATATATTTTTCCAATCAAAAGTTAAAGCACAAAATGTCGCCTCCTATCCATGTAAAGAACCACATGAAGAACAATGTGTGCAAATTCAAAGTTCATATGTCAATCATTTATCTGTCGATTTACACCAATGAACACTTGAAATGATCAGAAAAACCTGAATATTTTATTTATTTGCTCATATTTTCTCTATGCATTTTCATAATGACAATTTCATAGAAGAGGTTGCCTTATTTGAACGTTTGGAAAATTTAATTAAATGTACAGATAACCAGTGTATAAAAAATATTCACGTTATTCTGATCATTTGAAGTGTTCATTGGTGAAAATCGGCAGAGAAATTGTCCAGATACAAAGTTTTGAATTTGCTTGCACACATCATTCTTTGTGTGGTTATTGTATTTCCTTGAATTACCCCCCGGGGGTTTATTTTTTGAGAGTGAAAATTTTGAGAGAAAAACGTGAAAAATGCAACAATAACCACCATTTATAAGTTTTTACAGCTTTATATAAGAATGTAGTTGGTATCAACGATGTTTTAACGTGACACAGTAAGTGTTTTGAACGTCTGTTATGCATTTCCCGGCCCACAAACTCATAGTGCCCATTTTGAGGGGGGGGGGTATTTTGAGGATATACAGTATTTACGTGGATGGGACGCAAAAGTTTGAAGTGCTATAACTTTTGATTGGAAAGAGATATTCAACCTTATTTTTTTATGTGGATCCTCGTTGTCTGAAGTATATGATAGCATGTTCAGATATCTTTTCTTTTTGCGACTAAAACCGGGTCAAAAGGGCATACCGAGTTCAGAAATCACTTAGTCGACATCAAAAATGAAATTTGCAGGTCATCTCGATATTTTAAAATTTACACGATGAAAATCGCCCAGAAATGGGCAAGTTATTGAGCTTCAAAATCAATATGCCCTATCGGACATGTAAAATGACCACCTTTTTATAGACCCACCCGATCTCCAGTCAGGGGGGTCGTAGACAAATTTGCTCGGACTTGAAATTAGCCCCAACCTGAAACCATATTATATCCACCTGAACATTTTTCACTGAATGGTTCCCGAGTTATAAACATGTGCCAGCAGGCCAACCCCCTCCCCTAAAATGCTACCCCTGATTTCAGCTATGGGTCCGGCACCCTGTGTTTTTTTCAATATACAGGCTGCTGTAAGACCACTTTTTACGATAGGAAAACACTGCCCCACAAACTTTTAGACAACCAAATGCAATAACAGTTCACGTAACGTAAACTGCAAGGTAGTTTGTAAACTAATAATTCCAATACACCCCCTCAGATATTTTGGCGACTTTTTGTAGTCTACGGGGCCTGCGCGGCATGTGCAGCCATGCGGTGAGCTGCACTGTGCCCTGACAGAGCACTGCACAATAAGATTGACCCCGCTACACTGGCAGACAGAGTTTTCCATGTTTTTGTGGTTGTAGTGCTCTGCACATTTTCTGTTTCCTTACATCCAATTAAAATTCCTATTAATGTTTTCCCCTAATTAAGAATTAGCTAAAGTTTTTTTAGCTTGTACATAAACTACATTCCACGTGGCACAAGGTGAGAGGGGAATTTCACATTTCATATAAATGCTGCGGCGTGGCGTGTGGACACTATTGAAGTTGTTGGCACAGTGTTGTGACTTTCTGGGCCGCCAAATGCACATTCAACTCTTACTTATCTTTGGGCATAGGCAGAGACTGCGACTGATAGGTAGGTGGTGACCAGGATTCCTGGAACAATGACTTTTACTGAACCTTACCAAAATACAAACTGTTCCAAGTTTCTCCCCATGTTGACTAGATTGTCAGCAGTGTCATCTAGTATCGGTGTGTGGTAGAAACAGCTCCTGATCACGCCCCAAGTAACAAGTCACAGTCCAAAAAATACATTTTCTGCCACCCCAGCACAAATATCCCAACACACTCGGAAGGGCGAGGCCAGCTGGCCGAAACCTTTCTCACAGGCGTGAGCTGGCCGGATAGTCATAATAATGTGTGGCAGCATTGAGGGTGATAAGCACCTGCGCTTGCGAGCATTCTGCTAGCTACCGTAACTCTTGAATACAAACCCCCCTGTAAAAAGCTTTCACTTGACATGTAGAAGTCCTGTAAATATTAGTTTGCGCTGATCTCTAATTTTCATGAGCTTAATCTTTAGCAATTAATAGATTCTTGTAAGCTTGTATCTTAATTGTTTAATTATCATTCAGGTTGATTTCCTATGACTTTCATGATTTCACATTTAATTTATTCTATTTTGTTCACTCACTTTATGTGTAAATATGCATAGCACTGCTTTGATAGGTGTTTTAGGTTGTATCAGTTATATAGTAAGTAGTAGGTAGTTATGGAAGTATTTACCTGTTTTCTGTACACTTACTATTCCTTAAATTAAGCCCCATGTCACATGAAGCTAATGTTTGATACCTTTTTTGATGTATTTAGCAATTACCGCACACTTAGTTGATCTATTTATGTACACAATTTTTCACTACCTGTGCCTTACGATTTTATTAAGTGCTTACCAGAATTGGCAGTGATTATGTGCCTTTTATGATGTTATACTTTTTAGCCTTTTTTATTCATTTTGATTATGGTACTTCGCTACTCCTTATAAGTAGCTAATTGTTGTTTTTTCACACTTCACTGCAACTTCGAAATTTGATTGCTTCGACTCTGCTGCTTTGGCGTATTTCCATCGCCCAAAAAATAAACTCTCTTCTCAAATCAACTTGGACCCCCTCTTGAGTATTGATACTAACTGTACTCCTTTAGTTGCCAATTAACAATCGCTTTTAAATTACTGCGCTGCTTGTGCTAAGTGTAAGCAGTGTGCGTGCCGCGGGATATAGAGCAGCGTGATCCCCGAGTGGATCACTGAATGTTCTGCAAAAAACTGTCTTCGGACACATTCCATTAAACTTAACGGCATCATTTTGGACCTCCGGGCCCTGTGCAGTGCACACCAGAGACAAGCAAGTGGTAAAGTGGTGTGATAGGGAAAAGCAGTGCACGGCAAACTTCTCTGGATTTGTATAATCAGAAAAACAGCAGAATACACAGATTCATGACAACTTGGTAGCAGACGCGAGTGCTTCATTTTATTCACTACAGTAAACGGTGGAGCGCCTGATCAATGCCGAGCCGCCGCTGAATGATAATCAATGTACAATCTGTTGCGCCGGGCCAATTCATTGCGGTTGGGAGGGTCAGCATCAATCCCAAGGTCAGTTGAGGAAGTGTGGAGAGCTGTGGAGCAGTTGCAGAAGTGCACGCGCCAAGAAGCAGCCTTGCGCAGGGCACTACGTACTGCAGACGCACAGGACGTTGAAGCTGAGCAGGTAGGAGTTGAAGCTGAAGGTGCACAGGAAGTGATCACAGAAAATGCCCGCAACATGGACCAGCCGCACGGAAGACAATACACCCATGGTCAGGCCAGTGCTGCAGTTTGGAACAGCATGTGCAGGAACAGGCGGAGAATGGATGCTGGGAATGTGGGTCCCCTGAACATTTTTGTTATCAATGTCCTAATAAACCTCCCCCAGAACAGTTGAGTAACAATTCGCGCGGTCGCGGATGTGATTTTCTGGTGCGCGGTAGAGGCAGTAATAGAGGGCGGGCTCGCGGAGAAGGTGGACAGTATACGCAAAATTTTGGCTACCCTGGTGGGTGGGTACTCATGCAAATGACCCAGCTGGTGTCCCTACCGACCTCGCAGGCTATGCAGCAGGTATATTTCCAAGCGCAGCAGACGGCGACCGGATGGCAGCCAGCAGCACAAGAACAGCCATCTCAGCGGCCGCTGAGTGGACAGAGCAGCAGCACACCTCTGCTGAACCCGACTAATGTGTCCCAGGTGGGTGAATGCACCTATTAAGCGGTGACCAAGTCACCGCTGTCTTACGCGAGAGTTGTCTCCCAGTATGAGCAAATAACTGCACTGCAAGGACTAGAACCAGAAGCCCCTGAGGAGGAGGATCCGCAGGAACACCCACCAATCAGCATCCACTATAAAATGCATGTGCTGATTGAGAGCAGTGGATTAGTGCATGGGCTGATCAGCGCGAACCCACAGCGATTATATTTCATACAAGCTGGCTGAGTTACATGCAGCGCACCACAATGCATGATCTGAAAGATGAGGATTGTGAGTTGCTTTCCGATGCTCGGCTCCATGACGATCAAAATGACACACTCACTAGGATCAAATGGAGAATCCTGTGCGATATCCCATTAGACCCATTTTTGAATGAACCCCCTGTCATTTTGCCCCCACGTATGTACTCAGGCACATGCGTTGATCAAATGACTGGATTTAGGGAAAGTACTTGAGCAGTGCCATGCCCACAAACATTTTCAGAGCCCCGGATAATAATCAGATATTCAGTGCCTTGTTTACAGTGTTTGCAGTCATGGCATTGGTGGCGTGTTTGTGTTTGATGCCCATGGCGACAGCCTCGACGATGCCTGACACGCCGCTGCTGTGCAGCGACCTGACCGACCACTACGACTTGTATACTTACCCCGAGTTGCTCAATTGCACAGCGTTGGTGGATTCTTCAGTGTCACTGAGTAGGCCTGTTCCCCTGAAACTCACAATTTACAAGCATAACATGGTAGAATATTGTGTGACCGCGTATTGATGCGTAGCAGTTGCGCTATAGGCAAACATTTATCAGAACTTTTGGGGTGATGTCACTTTGGAACATTTTGACTCGCAGCCACGTGCCGTCAACCCGTCGGAGTGCGAGAGCCACAAGCCATGAGCCATGAAGTACCACAAGTGCAACGACAGCGCACTCCAGCCAGTTGACAAGCTGAGCAACGCATGGGACACTCAATACCAAATGAATGTGAGTTATTCGGGACATGGAATTTACTGTTCCAGTTGGTTAATTACCAAAACCCCACAGTGTGGACTATTTAAGGGAGACGTGCAGATGTGCTACGGACCCAAATTCATGCAAAGTACCTTGGGAGAAGTGTCAAACTGTAATTACAAGGAGGGTACATGTACCCTGCCCGATGGCAGCCAATTAGTCTGGAAACCGAATCCGAAAGCAGAATGTCCTTATGAAAAATGGCAGGAAATTGCCAGGCAAATTAGACAAGACATCTGGCTTGCATGTGATCACACTTTGGCTCTATCTATTTGATCGAAAGAAGAGGTGATTTCATGTGGTGATTAACTGTAGAAATCTGACCAGGACATTGTTGTGGCCCCGTTTGAAGTTCCCCCCATCAGGTATGTGTGTGAAAAGAGACGTGCAGCGTGACATGGATTCGGCGTAGTGGACACTGGTCACTTGGCTTCAGCGACGCAAGCTGTGTATGAGACATCTGAGCAGACTATGTGTGTGCAAGCTGTGTCCACTATGCTATGGTGTAATAATAAGCTGTGGCATGCTAGTGTAGTATATAATATCCAGCCAGTGTGCTCCCACATACTTCTACACTGTGTAGCATCACTGGCAATGTATTAGCCTTCTCTTACAACCTTTTTTAAGCACTATTCCATGCTGAACTTCACTTGAAGTCACAAACATTTGACAAAAAGTGATATACGTAATAAGTCAACGTAAAATGGATATTTTTGAAAGAAATCACTGCTTATAATTCTATCCCATGACTCCACAGTCAGATTACAACCACAATAGACATAACAATACATTGTCTGACACTTAACATACACATATTTTCTCTCTATACCCCCATTTTGGGCAATTTTAAAAAAATCTGATAAATATTATTTAAAAAAAATTGATTTTAAAAAAATCAAGGCGTTAAAAAATTGATTTTTTTCCAACCCTGCTTGAGTTTTTGTCAAATTTTACTAAAATTGTACAAAAATTTGAGTTTTTGTCAAATTTTACTAAAATTTTACAAAAATTCAAATTTTAATAAAATTGTATTTTTATTTTATTAATTTTCCATTTTATTTTATTTTATTTTATTTTTCAATTTTCCATTTTATTTTTATTTTATTTTTATTTTTTTCCTGAGATTTTGCCAACCCTGGTCACAAGTTTCAAGTCAAGATACATGTGGAAAGAAAGTGACAAGTGAAAAAAGATATAAAATCATGAAATGTATTATCATCACAAATGTCCTTTTTAATGCTGGAATGATGCTAGGTGTTTTCTAATGCCATATTTACACACAATCGAGAAAGAATCGCTACAAAGTAAAATTCACCCTGTCCGGTGTTCAGAAAAGTGGCTTGCAACTTGATCTTACAAATCTCATTTTACTTGAAATTTAACTTAAAACTTCCAAAGTGACTTCAACTTGTATTTTTGCTCAGCTTTGTATTTTTGCTCAGCTGCTTGTAGAACCCCTGCTTCCACACCCTGGTTTTCTCTTTCACTGCATTTTATCCAAAGTACCCACAAATGCTGGATTTTTTTTCCTTCAAATTTTCAATCCCTATCATTGACCCTTTCTTTTACAAAGATTTTTCTAACAAAACAAAATGTCGTTTTGTTCAAGGAAAGGATGTAGTTTTTGCATAAAATCAGACCTGAGTTGGATCGACGCCAAATGTATGTCTCATGAATGCACTCCATCTGGCTACCTGCGGTGTTCGATTTGCTAAATATTATCGGGTGGGCGCGCCAGCGCCATCCCTCGCTGCCGAGGGAGGGCGCAAGCGACCCACCCATAATATGGTCAGACACACCAAAATGCGGAAATCGCAAATTTAAAATCGCAATAACTTCGGAACGCAATGCGCTAGTGCAGAACCGACTGCACCATTAAAAAGCCCGTGTCGAAAAGTACCACCATGCAAATTTTCACATACAACGGTTGAGTTCGGAGGAAGTTATTACGGATTTTCTTTTTCAAGTAGTGTTGTTGTCGTTGTTCTTGTTGTTGTTGTTGTTCTTCTTGTTCTCCCGACAATCTTCAAACTGCAATAACTTCCTTGAAACACAACCGATTTTCATGGTTGATGGCTCATATGAAAGAGCATATGATGCCATTTCTTATTTTCGGGAATTTTTGTCACAGGCTCCGCCCACTTTGGGACGGGATCTGTTTGAAATTTTCAAACCTCGATAAATTTAAAATTTGAATACAAATGCGGCAATAAAAAAAATTTGTTGATGTGCGCCATGACTAGAGCTTTCAAATGAGCCAATTTTTGGCAATTTTGGTACAGATTTACAAAAGTTATTCAAGTTTGCTTATTTTGTGTAAAATGCGCAAACATGCCTGAACTACTGCTTGATGTGATACTGAGCATGTGACCTTGCATGGTGATTACTATCAGGTCATAAATGTCTAGTGGTTAATGTCAAGTCAAATGTCAAGTTATAAATGTCAAGTCAAATGTCAAGTGATAAATGTCAAGCAATAAATGTCAGGCAAAATGTCAAGTGATAAATGTCAAATGATAGATGTCAAGTGATAAAATATTAAGTGATAAAATATCAAGTCAAATATCAAGTAATAAATGTTAAGTGGTAGATTTCAAGTGAAATATCAAGTGAAAAATGTCAAATTATAGATGTCAAGTGATAAATGTCAAGTGAAATGTCAAGTTCAATGTCAAGTGATAAATGTCAAGACAAATGTCAATTGATAAATGTCAATTGATAAATGTCAAGTGATAAATGTCAAGTGATAGATGTGAAGTTATAAAATATCAAGTCAAATTTCAAGTGATAACTGTCAAGTCAAACTTCAACTGATAAATTTCAATTGAAATGTCAAGTTTAATGTCAAGTGATAAATGTCATGTCAAATGTCAAGTCAAATGTAAAGTGATAAATTTTAAGTGAAATGTCATGTCAAATGTCAAGTCAAATGTCAAATGTCAAGTGACAAATTTCAAGTGAAATGTCAAGTGTAATGTCAACTCATAAATGTCAAGTCAAATATCAAGTCATATGTCAAGTCAAATTTCAAGTGATAAATGTCATGTCAAATGTCAAGTTTAACGTCAAGTGATAAATTTCAAGTGAAATGTCAAGTGATAAATGTCATGTCAAATGTCAAGTCAAATGTCAAGTTTAATGTCAACTGATAAATGTCAAGTGATAAATATCAAGTGATAAATGTCAAGTGATAGATGTCAAGTTATAAAATATCAAGTGATAAAATATCAAGTCAAATATCAAGTGATAACTTTCAAGTCAAATGTCAACTGGTAAATTTCAACTGAAATGTCAAGTTTAATGTCAAGTGATAAATGTCATGTCAAATGTCAAGTCAAATGTAAAGTGATAAATTTTAAGTGAAATGTCATGTCAAATGTCAAGTCAAATGTCAAATGTCAAGTGACAAATTTCAAGTGAAATGTCAAGTGTAATGTCAACTCATAAATGTCAAGTCAAATATCAAGTCATATGTCAAGTCAAATTTCAAGTGATAAATGTCATGTCAAATGTCAAGTTTAACGTCAAGTGATAAATTTCAAGTGAAATGTCAAGTGATAAATGTCATGTCAAATGTCAAGTCAAATGTCAAGTTTAATGTCAACTGATAAATGTCAAGTGATAAATATCAAGTGATAAATGTCAAGTGATAGATGTCAAGTTATAAAATATCAAGTGATAAAATATCAAGTCAAATATCAAGTGATAACTTTCAAGTCAAATGTCAACTGGTAAATTTCAACTGAAATGTCAAGTTTAATGTCAAGTGATAAATGTCATGTCAAATGTCAAGTCAAATGTCAAGTGAAAAATTTCAAGTGAAATGTCAAGTAAAAAATTTCAAGTCAAATGTCAAGTTAAATGTCAAGCTTAATGTCAAGTGATAAATGTCATGTCAAATGTCAACTTTAATGTCAAGTGATAAATTTCAAGTGAAATGTCAAGTTTAATGTCAAGTGATAAATGTCATGTCAAATGTCAAGTCAAATGTCACGTTAAATGTCAAGTGCTCAAATATCAAGTCAAATATCAAGTTTTAAATGTCAAGTCAAATGTCAAGTTGTAAATGTCAAGTCTAAAGTCAAGTCAAGTCAAATGTCAAGTGATAATGTCAAGGTGAATTTAAAGTGATAAATGTCAAAATGTCAAAGGCAAAATGTCAAGTGATAAATGTCAAATGATAGATGTCAAGTGATAAAATATTAAGTGATAAAATATCAGGTCAAATATCAAGTAATAAATGTTAAGTGGTAGATTTCAAGTGAAATGTCAAGTGAAAAATGTCAAATTATAGATGTCAAGTGATAAATGTCAAGTGAAATGTCAAGTTCAATGTCAAGTGATAAATGTCAAGACAAATGTCAATTGATAAATGTCAATTGATAAATGTCAAGTGATAAATGTCAAGTGATAGATGTGAAGTTATAAAATATCAAGTCAAATTTCAAGTGATAACTGTCAAGTCAAACTTCAACTGATAAATTTCAATTGAAATGTCAAGTTTAATGTCAAGTGATAAATGTCATGTCAAATGTCAAGTCAAATGTAAAGTGATAAATTTTAAGTGAAATGTCATGTCAAATGTCAAGTCAAATGTCAAATGTCAAGTGACAAATTTCAAGTGAAATGTCAAGTGTAATGTCAACTCATAAATGTCAAGTCAAATATCAAGTCATATGTCAAGTCAAATTTCAAGTGATAAATGTCATGTCAAATGTCAAGTTTAACGTCAAGTGATAAATTTCAAGTGAAATGTCAAGTGATAAATGTCATGTCAAATGTCAAGTCAAATGTCAAGTTTAATGTCAACTGATAAATGTCAAGTGATAAATATCAAGTGATAAATGTCAAGTGATAGATGTCAAGTTATAAAATATCAAGTGATAAAATATCAAGTCAAATATCAAGTGATAACTTTCAAGTCAAATGTCAACTGGTAAATTTCAACTGAAATGTCAAGTTTAATGTCAAGTGATAAATGTCATGTCAAATGTCAAGTCAAATGTCAAGTGAAAAATTTCAAGTGAAATGTCAAGTAAAAAATTTCAAGTCAAATGTCAAGTTAAATGTCAAGCTTAATGTCAAGTGATAAATGTCATGTCAAATGTCAACTTTAATGTCAAGTGATAAATTTCAAGTGAAATGTCAAGTTTAATGTCAAGTGATAAATGTCATGTCAAATGTCAAGTCAAATGTCACGTTAAATGTCAAGTGCTCAAATATCAAGTCAAATATCAAGTTTTAAATGTCAAGTCAAATGTCAAGTTGTAAATGTCAAGTCTAAAGTCAAGTCAAGTCAAATGTCAAGTGATAATGTCAAGGTGAATTTAAAGTGATAACTTTCAATTGAAATGTCTAAGTCAAATGCCAAGTGAATAATTTCAAGTGAAATGTCAAGTAATAAATTTCAAGTGAAATGTCAAGTCAAATGTCAAGTTAAATGTCAAGCTTAATGTCAAGTGATAAATGTCATGTCAAATGTCAAGTTTAATGTCAAGTGATAAATTTCAAGTGAAATGTCAAGTTAAATGTCAAGTGATAAATGTCATGTCAAATGTCAAGTTTAATGTCAACTGATCAATGTCATGTTAAAAGTCAAATAACAAGTCATATGTCAAGTCAAATTTCAAGTGGTAAATGTCAAGTCAATTGTCAAGTTAAATGTCAAGTGATCAAATATCAAGTCAAATGTCAAGTTATAAATGTCAAGTCTAAAGTGGCAAGTCAAATGGCAAGTAAAAAGAGAAGTGAGAAGTGAATTGCAAAGAAAATTGGCAAAAGTCAAATGAGAAGTGAAATGGCAAGTAAAAAATTAAATTGAAAAACTTTGATAAATGGATACTGAACTGTGATCTATATTTCTAGTTAATTTTTTTTGTGAACAATCACATTATGCTATTGTCACAAATATGAGTTGTACATAGAATTATGATACACTCCTTAACTCTTAATGGTGGACCAATTTTGTGTAAGAGACATTTCTCAATGAGTTTTGGATTTGTCATTTAACACAACGCATATGCAAGTATCATTGGCACGCGCTGGCACCATGCCAGCCGATATTTGTAGGATGAAATTCACCCGGTCACATATAAACTTGCCCTCATCCAAGTTATGGGTTGCATATTTTTGATCAAAATATACTGCTGTTTGATGTGATACTGCCACTATATGGGTCTTCAATGGTTATAATTTCAAATTGTGCAATTTTATGGAGTGGTGCCATCTATACCAAAATGGTGCCATTTTCATGGAGTGGCGCCAACTACTCCAAAGCGGCATCATTTTCATGGATGGTGCCATCTACTCCAAAACAGCAGTGCCATCTACTCCAAAATGGTGCCATTTTTGTGGAGTAGCACCATCTACTCGCCAGCATATTTATATATTGTTCAGCAAGACACCTACTGGGTGTCATTCGGGGAAGCCTGGGCCACTGGCCACACAAAAGAAGTATATCAGTAAAAAAATGGCTAACGCCAAACAAAAAGTGGACGCTGCCTCCACAGCAAATAGAGATGAAGTGTGTCTCTCAAATGGACATGAAGTGCGTCTCTCAAATGGACATTAATATATATTGGATGCACAAAAGTAATGTATCATTGCTCAGAAAATGGCATACACTTCACTGATAACACACTTTACTGTGGTTACATATCCCACCTGAATAAAGAAACTATTTGTATTACATCACAAGAGTTACATGTATTGACTGTTAAATGCACAAAAGCAATATATCATTACATCTGCAGTGTGAGAAATGTCTCACATGGAACCCAGACTTTTACTTATTCAATAGTTTTCAAGGCAGATTACAGTGTTAGACGTACACATCCATGTAAAAAAAACATAAAATTAGGCAAAAACGCATTAACCAGTGGATGTGATGGTGAAAAAGTTCGAAAAATAGTGATTTTGAGCAAAAAATTTCACAAATTTCCGGGGACGAAAGTAATTTACTTACTCATGCTTACTCATGAGTAAAAGTGAAAAATAAATACTTTACGTTTTCAGTACTCACCTGTGACAACTGTGAGTAAAAAATAGATACTTTAC
>OZ038453.1:5011398-5141012 GCA_964036195.1 Sphaerolaimus hirsutus | reverse complement strand
ACAAACTGCCGTATTTGTCATGTAAATACGTTCTCTTTACACTCAATCTGGGGGGGGGGGGGTATTTCGAGGGGGGGGGGGTGATTGTTTCATAGTGGTCTCGAGAGGTGGGGGTCAAACGAGGGGGGGGGGGTGGTATATCGAGGGGGGGTATTTCGAGGAAATACGGTAGGTCTAATTATAACATTTTTCTGGCCTTGCATGCAAGATTTTGATTTTTTGTGAAATTTCTGTAAAATTTTTGTAAAATTTTTGTAAAATGGGCCATTTTATTTTTTTATCAACATTTTGGAATAAAATACAATAAAATAAAATGAAACAAGAATAAAATAAAAATAAAATACATTTTTATACAATTTTTATACAATTGTATACAAATGATTTTCATAAAACCAACCCTGATCATAAGCCTAGTCCATATTGTCATTACTAGTGATGGAAAAAGCGCCAGGCTTTCGGCGCCAAGCGCCAAAAGCGCCATGGCGCTTTTCTGACCCCGGCGCCAAGCGCCAATGGCGCCAGAGCAAAATGGCGCCAAGCGCCAAAAGCGCCATGGCGCTTTTCTGAACCTCAGCGCCAAGCGCCAATGGCGCCAGAGGGTAATGGCGCCAAGCGCCAATAGCGCCAGCGCCAAAAAATTGTTCTACAATTCGATGGTAGAAAAATGAGTGCATAACTGTGAGTGACGTACCGCTGAAGTCATAGTAGTCTATTGAACTTTATTGCCCATTCAAACAACCACTAAATCGGGGCAAAATTTTTCAAATAATCGCTCTGGAGAGATACATATCTGGTCGATTTGGTGTGGGGGGTGGGTGGCTCGGGGGATAGTAGCCTAAAATTTAGCCTCAGGTTAGATAGATACATAGCTGAACGGCCCGGGAATAGAGAGATAGCTGGAGCATTTGTTGGGGGGTAACCCCCCCCCCCCCCCCCTCCAACCCCCGCCAGACTGAACCCCTGATTTAGACTGCAAGAAAAAATTAGGAGCAAAGCACAAAAGGGGATTTACCGCGATTTTAACACCTCTGCTTTTATTCAATGTATGCATCTATTTATATAAAGTCTACCCTAATATTGATCAATATTTATTCAGTTGCCTCAAAATTGATCAACTGCAGTGTCGATTTCACCATATTATAACAATTTTTTCATTATCATGGTTGGCGCATTTTTGGCGCCATTTAAAATGCCGGCGCCAGGCGCCAATAGCGCCACCAGAAAATGGCGCCAAGCGCCAAAAGCGCCATGGCGCTTTCTCAGACCCCAGCGCCAAGCGCCAATGGCGCCAGAGCGTTTTAGCGCCAAGCGCCAAAAGCGCCATGGCGCTTTTTGCTTTGACGCTAGCGCCAGGCGCCAGCGCCATGGCGCTTTTCCATCACTAGTCATTACTGTCACTACTCTCACTACCAAGTTCATCATTCTGCCCCTCCTTCTCAAAATAGCCCCCCTTGGAGTCTACTCACTGCTGTTGAACACAGGTAATGTGTCCACTAGACATGAGTAATGAAACATAGGGTTATTTAATCCACATAATTCATTTACTGCACATTACAAAACAACATTAAAATCACTGCAATACAGCACGATCTCAGATGATCACCAAAAACGTCCATCACAGTTCCCACGTTTCTTGCACATCACCCTTATCTGCATATTAATTTTACCTGAAGCAATGATGTGTATGAAAGTGTTGAATACTATCAGCACTTTGCCAACTCTGGTGGCTTACACTAGCCAAAGTTTCATGATGCCAACTTAAAGCTGCATAAAGCTAGAGCACCATTTGTACATCAGTACAAAATAACCGAAATTGTAACCCCCGCAGTTCCGCAGTGGGTGGAGCTAGAGGGATGAAATTTTGGGTTAAAACTGAAAACACCTGTTATCTTAACCTGTCAAAATTTTATGGCCTTAGCTCACCCCTAGCGCGAATGGCGAGCACTGCCCGGGGACTTTTCAGCCCGACCATGTATTTGGTTGTAAACTAATGAAGTGTCTTTTTTCGATTTCATACAAATATACATTTGTGCATCCCACATTCTTTTGTACGTTGACCGATTTTGATGCCATTTGAGTATGTTGGGGTTTGGGGTCTGAGCTATGAAGAAATGTTTTTGTTTCCTCGAATAATCCCCCAGTCCCGAGATAAGGGGGGTCTATAAAAAGGTGGTCATTTTGCATGGCCGATCTACACATTCACTTTGAACCTTACTCACTCAGCCATTTCTGGGCCAATTTGGATCGTTCGACACTTAAAATGATCAGCACAATCAGTAGATTCCATTTTTGTGGTCGGATTAGTGATGTCTAAATTACGTATGCCGATTTGACCCAGTTTTTAAACACAAAAAACAAATTTTTCTAAACATGCTATCATATACTTTAGACAATGGGGATTCACATACCAAAAAAATTATTTCAATATCTCTTTCCAACCAAAAGTAATAGAACTTTAAACTTCCGCCTCCCATACATGTAAATAACTAATCAAGAATGATGAATACAGATAACCTAAGCATAAAAATGAAACTTACAGGTTTTTCTGATCATTTTAAGTGTTCATTGGTGGAAATTGGCTGAGAAATGGCCGAGATATGGATTTCTGAAGTCACATGCATTTGCTCGTCATGCAGATTTTTCTATTTATTGTTGGGAGGCTAATGTTTTAAGTGATATAACTTTTGACTGGAGAAAGATATTGAAATAATTTTTGGGCCAGATTTATTCTTTTTGTCTATAGTATATGATAGCAACTTCAAAAAAATCGTCTTGAAGAATTATAATTACGATTTTTTTTCATGTTCAAAAACCGGGTCAAATCGGCATACGGGATTAAGACATCACTGACTCGACCACAAAAATTGAATATGCGGATTGTCCTGGTTATTTTAAGTGTTGAACGATCCGAATCGGCCCAGAAATGGCTGAGTTTTTAACCTTCAAAGTCAATGTGCATATTTGCCACGTAAAATGACCACCTTTTTATAGACCCCCCTTATCTCGGGACTGGGGGATTTTTTGAGCAAACAAAAACATTTCATCATAGCCCAGACCCCAAACCACAACATACTCAAATGGCATCAAAATCGGTCAACGTACAACACAATGGAAAGCACAAATGTATATTTGTATGAGTTGGCGAAAAAAGACACTTAATTAGTTTACAACCTAATACATGTATTTACATACATATACAGTGGTTTCTGGCACTGGCGCCTGTGCCAATGACGCCATGGAGAGGCACCTACAAATGGCGCCAGTGCCATGGCATCATTCCATTGAGCTGAGTTGAGTTGAGGCTGAGCCCCCCCCCCGCTTGTCGGGCTCCGTAAACAAGCAGCCCCCCCCCCCCAGCTCAAAATCCTGAATATGAGGGAAACAAAATTAATGAAATCTTCATGATAGACCTAGAAATTAAATAACGATTGATGTATTTTACATTAATAACATTTGAAGAGTTCATGTTTCGCTCAAATGAGTGTGATTTTGCTTGTTTCGCAATGATGAGGTTTTTGTTCACACAAATCTATCCATATCTTTTTTATCTGCTTGTGGGTTTAGGACAGAGTTGTGCAAATACTGGTATTTTTGGAAAACGTAAACGTAAACGTAAATACCTTTTCCAAATCAAAAGTATAAATACTAAAACGTAAGGTATTTTAAAAATACCAAGGAATACGTATAAAAAAACGTAAACGTAAAAATACTTGTGCTTTGGAAAATACCATTATTTTCACCTTTAGATGGGTCAATCGCTCCATCTGCACCACTTTCTGTTGTTATTGTGGCAAAATCCAACTACCGTATTACCTCGAATTAACCCCCCCTTGAATTAACCCCCCCCCCTCGAAATACCCCCCCTAAATTTCGGCTGAGGAAATAATAAACCCCCCCCTCGAAATACCCCCCTAAGATTGAGTGTAACGTGAACGTAATGACAAATACCGCAGTTTGTGATCTGTACAATGCAGAACACACGTTAAAACTGATGATTAAGTGACGTTAGGGAAAGGTTTTTGTGTATATACAGTTATATATGCGTATAAACACATATACATCAATGTAATTGTTCGATTTTTCTACGTCCGTGTACGGGGAATTTCCGAAAATTTCTGGCGAAATAATAGACCCCCCCTCGAATAAACCCCCCCCCTCGAATTATCCCCCCCTCAAATTTTGCTGGCGAAATAATAAACCCCCTGGGGGTATTTCGAGGTAATACGGTATACGCTGGTGATTCTGGGGGAGTCCCAGACCCTGTAAAATGCCTTGTAAAATGTCAAATGGCATGCAAAGTGTCTAAAGTCATGCAAAATGCCCTGGAAGGTGGCAAATCTTTGCCATTTTGCTGGGCATTTTCCATGACTTTTGAC
This sequence comes from Sphaerolaimus hirsutus, assembly GCA_964036195.1. Lineage (NCBI taxonomy): Eukaryota > Metazoa > Nematoda > Chromadorea > Monhysterida > Sphaerolaimidae > Sphaerolaimus > Sphaerolaimus hirsutus. The sequence continues at coordinate 5,136,636 of OZ038453.1, read as the reverse complement.
ACTTTGCATGACGTTTGACTAGTGATGTAAAGGCACCGGGGCACCGGTGCCCCGGTGCTGGGCACCGAAGGGCACCAGCACCGGTGCTGGTGCGGTGCCATTGCAATCTTCAGGGGTGCCATGCCGGTGCCGGTGCCATTTTTTTCAGAATAGCACCGGTGCCGGTGCGGTGCGGTGCCATTTTTTTACCGGTGCCAAAGGTGCTAGCACCAGGGCAAAGTAAAAGGCACCGGGAAAAGCACCGGCCAAGGCTTCATGTGCTGTGCAATTTTGTACATAGTATGTGCTTATTCATGTTTCAAAAACCAGCGATATATTTACCCAACTGTTTTTGCCTATTTTGTAAACCTCCCTTTCAAATAAATATACCTACTGTGAAATCCATTATACCCGATACATGATCTGATGAGTGAATCTAAAATTTGGTTGAATTTTAAATCATTTTTATATTTTATATTTATCTTACTTTTTTGTTCAAAATTTGTTGTCAGTATATGACAGAGATAGTTCCATTCTCTGTACAGCAACGACTCCGATCAGTAGACAATAGTGGCTATGGACATTGTAATGGATTAAATATTTTATCTTTCATTTGTAATCATCGTAATTGCTTCATAAAAGTGATTGCCACATCATTCTGATCACTTTAAGTGCTGAACCATCAAAATCGGTTGAAAATTCATGGAAATATGCACTTCCAAAGGTGAGACCACTGAGAAACTGCCCGATATTTACTTCAGAAATTCCAGCCCGGTGCGGTGCCTTTCGGTGCTAGCACCGGCAACCCGCCGGTGCCCTTCGGTGCCGGTGCCATTTTTTCCAAAAGGCACCGGTGCCGGTGCGGTGCGGTGCCATTTTCTGGCCGGTGCCCCAGGGTGCCAGGTGCCCTTTTCATGCGTTGGCAAAGGTGCCGGTGCGGTGCGGTGCCATTTTTCCCGGTGCCTTTAACATCACTACGTTTGACATTTTACAGGGCTTTTTACATGGCCTGGGAGTGGCACCAGAGCTTGCACTCGCCCTGCCACTTCAAAACATTTTTAAAATGTTACTCACAGTTGTTGCAAGCGTGGCGTCGTCGATATTCATCAAAAAATTTTTATAGACGCAAAGCTCCACCAACAAACAAAAAGGTTTCTGTGTTCAGCGTTTGAACACATTTATGAATATGTACCCAGTATTCCATGTGTAAGTGCAAGCGTGCAGTCATGTTACGCTTATGCGATAACATAAGAATATTGTTGGCTGCAGGTGGTGCGGCCCATTTGAATATGTGCACGTGTGTACGACTACAAGTTTTTTTTACGTTTTCCCAAGTACCCGGGTATTTTGGTCAGGAAAACGTAACAAAACGTAATGGTATTTTTGAAAAACGTAAACGTAAACGTAAGTATAAATACCTGAATAACCGGGTATTTAGGGTAAACGTAAATACGTTTTTCCAACTCTGGTTTAGGATACATATGTGTTATTTTGGCACGTTTCCGTGTAAGTATATAACTTCACAGTTTGATTTGAAATTTGTCATTGAGCCGAAAATGCAAAAACATCTTGTATCTCGCGCACATATAAATGTATGTTTGTTTGGATTACGTATGCCCATATTATGTGTATTAGGTTACTTGTTCTATAAATTTTAAAATTGTTCAGTGAAATTTCTGCTCAGGTTTGTAAATGTGTATTATTCAACCCAATGCCATGCCTTAGAAATTGAGCATATTTTTTTTACTATTATGGTTCTCAACTATTTTTATTGTCCGACTAGACTTCAGTTCTATATTTTTTCTTTTTGTTTTTATATTATGCCCTTGACTTGTAGAGCCAGCCGTGGTATTTGTGTTAAATAAATAAAATCTTGTTCTCACATTACATGGCAACAGAAAGTAATATCGACCATGAGCAGAGCGAAAATCATCTGTCCAAACTTGAACATGAGACATAAGTATTAGGAATTAAGTCCAACAACATTGTAGAGTTTCATGACTGCCGAGTATACAAGAAACCGGTATGATTACAAAGAACATCTATGCTGTAACTCTATAATGTTAGGGCTATTTGGAGACTTGTTGATCAGTCACAGCTACTGGCAGAGGCCTCACCTGTTGTCAACACAACATGGGATGTACTTCCTTTAGATCAGACTCAACAAATATACCGTATTACTTTGAGTTAACCTCCCCTTTGAATTAACCCCCCTCCCCCAGAATTAACCCCTTCCTCAAAATCGGCTGGCAAATTAATGAACACCTTCAAAATACCCCCGTCTGGCAGGATGTACATGATGTATACATGATCACTCCATTTCCAATGTGAAACTTTTGTATCAACAAATAATGTTATTACAATCATAACATCACAATTACAATCACAATCCATAACACTCATTTCCAAATAAGGTATTCATTTTACAAATGGAGAGTGATGCCACTGTATTCATTTACATTAAACGAAAACATAGTTGGTCAGTAATATTCCACTGTTACTGCCTTACCAAAACTAATGCTGAAAATGGGGAACAACTTGTGATAAAAGTTATCACTAGGTTTTTGTTACACGCCCAAAGTAGGTACCCATGTTAACATGACTGTTATGGTATTCAAATGTATTTCAGAAGTATTCCTAAGAATTTTAAAAAACGTGTGAAATATAATGTAAAAGTAATTTAGTGGTGTAAAATAATGGTATTATAGAGTACTTTGCTGGTATCATTTTCCCATTGTACATATGGTATTGATAAAATTCCCATAATTTCCACTTTCAATATGTTTTGATATTGCTAAAACATGATATTTTGGTATCGGTTAAATGTGATACCAGTAAGAGCTTTGTGCTATTTATCAATCTCAAAGGGATCAATTTTATATTGTCATTTATTTCCTTATATTTTATTCCAGTTCTCTTTACATCACTATTATGTACACCCACAATTGTCATTAATCAGTGAAAATATCAGTGTGTTTGAGAATGATCACCCCTGTTCAAACACTTTATCAAAATAGCCAGGCCACTTTGATGTGTCACACTCCAACTCTGCATCCACATCTGCAAATTTCTCCCAGTCACTTTTTGTCTTTGTTTTTGCCTGTGTTGTTTCCATTTGTTCTGTTGTTGTACTTGTGGTTCCTGTTGTTGTACTTGTTGGTTCTGTTGTTGTAGTTGTGGTTTCTGTTGTTGTACTTGTTGGTTCTGTTGTTGTACTTGTGGTTTCTGTTGTTGTACTTGTTGGTTCTGTTGTTGTAGTTGTGGTTTCTGTTGTTGTACTTGTTGGTTCTGTTGTTGTGCTTGTTGGTTCTGTTGTTGTGGTTTCTGTTGTTGTACTTGTTGGTTCTGTTGTTGTAGTTGTGGTTTCTGTTGTTGTGCTTGTTGGTTCTGTTGTTGTGCTTGTTGGTTCTGTTGTTGTAGTTGTGGTTTCTGTTGTTGTGCTTGTTGTTTCTGTTGTTGTACTTGTTGTTTCTGTTGTTGATGTGTTGTTATCAACTTTCTGAATACAAATAGAATTGAGTTAACAAGTAGTTGCTGATTCTGATGCAAGAAGTAAATTTATGAATAATGTTGTCCTAAACATTGTAAATTCAAATGATAATTCTCATTGGGACTGCTTGATATTTACCCAAGGGTGCAAAATGAAATAGAAAAAATCATGGATTCAAGAGATCAATGGAATGGAGATGGTATGAAGATGCAGAATACTGTGAAATGGGGCTGCATATTTGGATAGAATCCCACTGACAAAAGTTGACAAATTGGCACATTTGTGTTGAACATATTCTAACTGAAGCGCATTAACAAAGATCTTTGTGAAGCATGTGGAAGCAACAGACTGGTTTGTGACACTCACAAAGTGAAAGCACTTCACCACACTTCACCACAGATCACAACAAATTGTTTTCCATCATGTTTTGCATTCACCAGAAATATCGCTTTGCATGTACCTAAATATCTCCATACAGTTCAGACTGCTTGAAATTTTGATGTATTTTTTACCATGCATGAAATCTCACAAGTATTCTGCAAATAATCTGACCTGAAAACATCTATACATCCTTGAAGCATCCTTTGTTTCTGGACTGCTGATATCTGTCCTGTACAGTTTTCCAGTGTCATCTTTTGCTGCTGTGTAGTATCCATCAGCAAACTCGGTGTAACTTGCTATAAATAAACAGATGTGATGGGTTTAATCCAAGTGTCTACCAGAGTTGTTAAAACACTGGGATTTTTGAAAAGCATAAATAAAAGCATTCTTTATTTGTACTATTATGTAAGCTATTTTTAAGTGGTTTTGTAAGATTTTTATTTTATTTTTTTCAGTGCAGCTCAGACTTAGTCATCCGATTCTAAAACTCGATGATAAATAAATCTACTGTATGATGTGTATGATATATGATATGAACTGTATCTCTTTTTAATATCACAGGGAGACGTGAAACACTGACAGCTCGCTGACAGTTTGCTTGAAAACCATGAAAAAATGTGCCATTTTGCTGATGAAAAATTTCAACTTACTGACAGCTTGCTGACAACTGTCTCAACTGACCAATCTGAACAAGATAGGTGGGATTCCAGGGAAACGCACACCTCTCAAATTGATTTAGGCTTTGGAATAATTTTTAAGTAAATGGAAGTGCAGTCTCCAATGTGCCTACACACACTAGTTTACCGCATGATGCTTGTGAAAACTCAAATGGCGACATTTAGCAATTCAGTTTACCCATCTTGCATGCAGTAGAATTTAGAGGTGTAAAAATGTTCGTGTTTGTTTCGGAAAGTCACTAGTGTTCTCAACATGAATGCTATAGTGGAAAACTGAATGGCAAATGTCTCCATCTGGTATGGCAACACTTTTTGAATGTCACCATACCACATGGTGACATGTCGCCATTGTTGCCATTGTCACCATGGATAACTATTATTCACTTTTCCACATATGACTTCAATAAGTGAAAACTGAAAAATTTGCTGTGTAGACAACTGTTGAACTAGTGTTTAAACACACAGCCAATTTTTACATGCAGACAGTGGAGGAGGAGGAGGAGGAGGAGAAGGAAGGCGATGTGAACAACTGTGATGTCCTATCAACATAGGTTAGTTGGCAAAACTACTGAAATCATGCTTTATCAAATACATATTTAGTATTGTTTGCCTCTTTTTACATGTGATACATTTCTTTTTCATTTACTTCATCTTTCATGCTTGATATTTGTTATTGTTTTTCATATTATTGTTTTAAAATATATTGTTCATATTGTTTTATGAAAAATATCAAGTACACAACTTTTGTTTTTCATTTTACTTTTTACATAAGAGATAAATATTGCATACAATACAATTCTTTTCACAGGAATGTTTTTTGTATAGTGATATACAGTGAATCAAATTGAAAAATGGTTGCACATAAGAACATTGAAAAATGAAAAGGTAACAAAAACATGAGAAACAAAAACATGAAATTGTGTTTTGACCATATTTCTTGAGCTTTTCATAACCGTAATTGTATTGCACAGAGTTCAAAAAATTGCATGAGATTTAATAAGTGACTGTATTGAAAATGAAAACAAAGTGAAAACTGCTATTCATCACTGTATTAAAAATAATACAATTTGTACACTTAGAAAAACAATCTTTTCAGTTTTCACAATGTGCATGCATCTTGATAATATTACTAGGTTACATAGCAGTTTTAACAATGCACCAAGCAGTTTTCCCATTTGTCAGTCATTTTGTGAACAGTACACATACACCTTGTGAAAATTGGCGACACATGGCGACAGGTGGCGACAAGAAATGTCAACACATGTGTCGACAGTTTTCACAATATGCAAGCCACTGTGGAAAACTGTCACCATTGCGACAAAAATGGTGACAAAATGTTCAAAAATGTTGTTATTTTTGTTGCCATATCTGTGAGTTTTCACATGCTCACCAACTCTAAAAAAGTAGCTTTCAATGAGACATGAATGGAACAGATATGTGAAATTTTGAGGTCTTATACAGAATTTTTCCTCTATTTTTGGTAGAGAGATGGGCACTTGGCAATATGTATACAATGAGTAACATTTTTTTCAAATTTTTGAGTTTCCACATGGTTTTCATGGCAACAACCATGGCAACAGTAGAGAAATAGTACTTTGATGCAAATAACATCATGTTAGGAAAACTCAACTGAACTTTGACATGATATTTTTGGCATTTTTTGTAAGAATTCTACATTTCAGAAAGTGGCACACATTACTACAGCTTCAAAGGACTTTATTCAGTGATAGTGATGGTGTCAACAAAAACTTTTTGGCAGAAAATGGAAACAGAAATGAAAACAGAAAAATTTGCTGAAATTATGCTAGAAATGGAAAAAAAAATTGCAGAAATTTATTTGGAAGTGAAAATTGAAAAAAATTGCTGAAATTATGCTGGAAAGGGAAAAAAAATTGCAGAAATTTATTCGGAAATGAAAAAATTGCAGAAATCTTGCTAGAAATAGAAAAATTTACAAAATTGAGAACTTGCATGCATGTTTACCAGTTTGGCTGAAACAGAAAAACAGAAAATTGAGCTGGAAAATGATATTTTTAAGCGGACAATTGAGCTGGAAAACATAAATGAAAAAACAATTGCCTGCTGGAAAATGGTAAATGGAAAGTTGACACCCTAGTTTTGACACTTTGCATGACACTTGCCATTTTACATGGTGATTTTACACAGTTTGTGACTGCCACCAGATGGGGAATGAGAAACCACCGCTGCGCGCTCCAGATGAACAAATGTTTCGAGACCGCACACTTTTTTTGGAAATTTATCACTGTTTTGACATGTTTTTATTAGAATGAATGTGTGCTAAATACTGCAGTTGGACTGGAGGGATGTGTTTGAGGGGCTGGATGACGTGCAACGTGCTGACCAACGCTGCTAGAGTAAATTGCGTGACCACAGAGCATTGAGCAAGCAACTTAAGGAGTGGATGAAGACTCCGGAGGGTGTTGTTTTTGGATAAATTGGCGAAATTGTTGAATTTTCACAAATTTTGATGATTTTTGATGGGAGGTTTTGGATGATTTATTTCCTTGATTTTGGTTCTTCATGTGTGTGTCACATGATTTGGTAATAATTGAAAAGCTGAATGAAAATTTCAGTACAAGTCAAAATCAGTTTTCAGCTTCTGCGTGCAACGTGGGAAAACTTCATTTTTTAGCTTTTCAACTATAAAATTAGTTTAGTTTGTAATAAATGCTTCATTTGAATTTCATCTGTTGCCACATACTGTATTTACTCAAATAATTCCCCCAGGGAATTATTCTTTTGTGAGACATTTTTGAGGGGGGAACTATTCAAGGGGGGAATTATTCAAGTGGGGGAATTATTTTTTCCTCAAAATTTTCAAGTATGTTTCTGTCACACAACATACACATGTAGGTCCAATTTCCATTCTAGTGCACATTCCTTTGCATCCCTACACACCGAATGCGCTGCCTTTGTATTCGATGAATCAAATGAGGCACTGCTATTTTGCTTGCTTTGATTTCATCCGTTGTCTTTTTAATATATGTGCATTAATTATTCTCCATCATTGTGGAGGGGGGATTATTCAAGTGGGGGAATTATTTTTTCCTCACTCATCTAGCAGGGGGGAATTATTCAAGGGGGGGGGGGGAATTATTCAAGTGGGGGGAATTATTCAAGTAAATACGGTATTTGTGTCTTTCTATAAAAATATAATTAGCAGACAGGGTGAAAAAATTGATTTTTAGGACATGTTTTATTTTTGGATATGAAAAAAAATTAGTTATTTTTATAGTGTAGATATACCCATATTTTTTACAATATACTGAATATGTGCTGTCTTGTGTGAAAAATTGCAACTACTTGTCAAGCGATTAAAATTTTATTGATTTTTTTATGTCATACATGTTAAATTCATTCATTTTTTAACTGTGGTGATGACAGTGTGCAATTAGTATCAAATGAAAGAGAAAAAAACTGCACATGGCTGATAATTTACAAGTATTACAAACTAACCAATGTTTTTTATAAAAATTATTATGTTGCTGATATTCAAAAATTATTTTAAAAAGAACAAAGGTAACTGGAAGCACAAAAATGTACATACAGTTTCACATAGTGTATAACATGCAACATAAATAACGTTCCGGAAATCAATTTTTTTATGGTGCAAATTTCATAAAATTTTCACCATTTTTTTCCAGTTTTCTCAAATGGGTGTCACAAAGGGATGACCATAAAAAAATTGCAAATGGCGGCCTTTTGCATCTGTTGCCTGCACAATGGGAAAACTAAATTGAGTTTTAACACGAAAGTCATGTGGTAAACTAGTGTGTGTAGGCCCATTGGAAGGGACAAAAACTGCTGGAATTGTTAAATACATAAAAAGTAAAAAATTTCAGTGAATGATGTTACTCAGTGGCTTTGGACCTTTGATTTGGTGCTAATTTAACATCAAATGTTAAATTCACTCTATGAATCCGCTGTGATGAAACACTTTTAAAAACCTTGGTAGAACATGAAAAAATAAGGTGAAAAATGGCAAAAAAATAGAAGGGTTCCCTTATATTAGAATAAATATAGTAACGGGAGACACTCCCACCTCTTCTCTTATCTTTTACAATAAAATTTTTGACTTCACAGAAAATTAAAAAAAAAATTCTAGGGCAAGAACTTGATCGGACTTTTTGACTTGCTGGAGATGTTCCACACATTTCCAAAAGCGTTTTTGGACACCCCAATTGCACAAAAGCATTTCTCCATATACCATATTTATGTAACCCCCCTCCCCCTTGAAATAAGCCCCACAGAATGAAACCCCCTGGCCTGGGGGTATTTTGAGAAAATACTGTATGTTGAGATGAAAGGGGCAGGTGCAGAAAATATACCCAAAGTAGGTTAGCAATTTTACAAAAATATTTGAGTGTTTCCATTGCCACACATCACTGGCAGGGAATTGGAAACAACAGCATTACCGTATTACCTCGAATTATCCCCCCCTTGAATAAACCCCCCTCGAAATCCCCCCCTAAAATTCGGCTGAGGAAATAATAACCCCCCCCCCCTCGAAATACCCCCCCCCCCCCTAAAATTGAGTGTAAATAGAGCGTACATGACAAATACCGTAGTTTGTGATCTGTACAATGCAGAACACACGTTAAAAGTGATGGCTAAGTGACGTTAGGGAAGGGTTTATGTGTATATATACAGTTATAAATATGCTTTACATCTACGTAATTGTTCGATTTTTCTACGTCTGCGTATGGGGACTTTCCGAAAATTTCTGGCGAAATAATAGACCCCCCCCTCGAATAAACCCCCCCTCGAATTATCCCCCCTCAAATGTTGCTGGCGAAATAATAAACCCCCTGGGGGTATTTCGAGGTAATACGGCATATTCTATTTGCAGAATGGTAACATTTGGACTACTAAACTTTAGAAGTATTGAAAAGTCTAGTGATGGAAAAGGGACCAGGAAAAATAGCACCGCACCGCACCAGCACCGGTGCCATAACTCAAAAAGGGCACCAGGGGCCACATTCCAGTCTCCCTACAGATTTTGTAGAGTAGGGTGTGCGCCCGATGAATTTTAAATGTTCCGCCAGGTGGACGCACACGCACTGAGTTCGTGAAATACGTGAAAGTTTGCCTCGACATTGGTGATATTACAATGTGACGTCTTTTACTTAGATTTTGGCCCAGAAATCACGATTTCGTCATTTCTTGGCAGCCGGCCAACTCTTTCTTTTTTTCGATTTTGTCGGGCGCATTACTCACATAACTCGCAAATTTGTATGGTCGTGCATGCATTCCTTTATTTCCACTGCCTCATGTTTCGGCTGTAGGGCAGTGAAAACTAAGATGTGCGCACGGACTATACGAAATCGCGAGTTATGCGAGTAGTGCGCCCGACAAAATCGAAAAAAGAAAGAGCTGGCCGATGGCCAAAAAATGACGAAATCGTGATTTCCGATCCAAGATCTATGTAAAACACGGCGTATTGCAATATTGGTGACGCCGGCCGAGGCAAATTTTCATGTATTTCCCAAACTGCCTTGCTCTCAGTGTGTGTGCGTCGACCTGGTGGAACGTTTAAAATTTGTCGGGTGCACGCCCTACCCTACAAAATCTGTAGGGAGAATTAAATCTGACACCTTGGGCACCAGCCAAAAAATGGCACCGCTCCGCACCGGCACCGGTGCCATTCTGGAAAAAATAGCACCTGCACCCTGGGGCACCAGCCGGTTACCGGTGCTAGCACCGAAAGGCACCGCTCCAATTGGGTATCTTCTTAGAGGCCGCACCTTCGGAAGTGAATTTGCCATGAATTATCTATCGATTGTGATTTGTCGAATACTGACAATAAATTATGAACAAAATGACAAAACCAATGTAATATTTATGATTGACGAGAACATAAACATATCCTTCAAGTAAATGTAAATACTAGACATTTTTCACTATGAACTAGTGATGGAAAGGCGCCAGGAAAAATGGAGCCAGGCGCGAATGGCGCCATGGCGCCATTCAAAAAATTGGTGCCGGGCGCCAAAGGGCGCCGCAGAAAATGGCGCCATGGCGCCAACTGAAAAAATGGCGCCTGGCGCCAAAATGGCGCCAACAATAAAATTCACTATTTCAGCATATATAGCATCACAGAAGCATTTTTAGGATGCAAAGTGTTATACCGTCTTTCCTGATGATTGAAAATCACAAAAAGTCATTTTATCATGAATAAAATGTGCCATAGGTACTTCCTGCAAATAACCCTTGTGGGCTTAGTTTTTCACCAGCAAATTTTGCTGGGGTCAATTCAAGGGGCTTATTCGAAGGGGGTATATAATTTCTCCTAGTGATTTTTTTATTTCGCCAGGTATTTGGGCCCCCTCGCCTAGGGTGTCAAATTTCCGTTTCCGTTTTCCGTTTCCGCCTTTCCGCAGGAAAATTTTTTACCTTTCCGTTTTCCGTTTTCCGGCAGCCAAAAAATTTTTACCTTTCCGTTTTCCGTTTTCCGGCAGCCGAAAAAATTTTACCTTTCCGTTTTACGTTTTCCGGCAGCTGAAAATTTTTTACCTTTCCGTTTCCGTTTTTCCGGCCCATTTTTCCGTTTTCTGGCTGAAAAATTTTTACCTTTCCGTTTCCGTTTTACCAGGCCATATTTCCATTTTCTGGCTCGATTTTCAGTTTTCTGGCATTTTTCCATTGTTTTTCCAATATGTATTTATCTTCAATTGGCTCGTCCCATTGTGTTGTTTTTGTCTCTTGGAGCAGCATTGACAACTGGGATTTCAGGGTCAGTGAAACAGGTGTTGTGAACCCAATTGGGTCATATGCTGACACCAATAATTTATTCAAGTTTTGTCTGGTTGGTGTTGTGATGCTGTCAATTTGCAATTTTGGTGTTAATATTGCCAGCATGTCCGTTCGGTGACTTTATTTCATGCCCATTACTGCGACAATTTTATTCACCTTTGGACTCCTGTTGTTTTCTGCTATTTCATTCATGACTGATCTGGAGTTTGACAGCCATTCCCTCATGTTCATAGAACATTGGTTAAATAAAGCTTTGACTTTGTAATATAGTTTTAAAGCTTCAACTTCATTTGTGACACTCATGATGAAGTTATTGATGTAAATGTTGTTTATTATCATCGCCAACTGGTTTCGTTCCCCTTCATTTTCTTCATATTCATTGATGTTGTTTATTGTCACATTTAAATGGTATTTTATGACTGCTCCCAAAATTGCTGGGCTGCAGACAAGTCCAAACAGTACACGTTTAAAACGAAGTATTATTAAGTTATTTTCAGTTACTGGTTTTGAGGCATCTTTCAGCCAGAAAAATCGTGTATAGTCTCTAGCTTGGTCATGCAATCCTATTTGCAAAAATGCCATTTCAATATCGGCAATTAATGCTAGGATGCCTGCCCTGAACCTCAGAAGTAGGCCCAGTGCTAATGGTGTTGTAATTGGTCCTCTAAAAAGGCACTCGTTGAAACTGGGCTTACCTGACGACCCATTGTACACGATTCTGCATGATGTCGATTTGCCCGGCTTGATTACTGGCTGGTGTGGCAGTTAATGAATCCCCTTGTTGTCTGTTTTGTCGTCACAGATCTCAATTATTCCCTTTTTCTAGTTGGTCATCCAAAACTTTCCGGTATTGTTTGAATAAGTTTGGATCTTTGTTGAATCTTCTTATCAGTGATTTAAACTGCACCAAGGCTTCTGCTTTTCCCTTGGGCAGGTCACTGATACTCTCTTTATATGGCCAGTCAATATAGTATTGTTTGTTGTTGTCGTTGAATTTTATGCTATTTATTATCATCTCCTCTGCAATGTTGTCATCAATTGCATAGGGGTCATCAGTGATTCCCACTGCTTCTAGACTGTGAAATTGTCATAGTGTTTCCTTTCCTATGGCCACTATGGCTACTTTTTGATGATTTTTTGTTGGTTCAGTTATGCTTGAACTACAAGTGAAGTTACAGGCATGATCCATAGTTGCAGAATGTACAGCTACCACAATCAAAGCCAAACAGGCAAACCTGCATGCAGGTTTCCCTTCTGCAAATTTGTCTATTACCGTGCTAATTTCACTTTTTTTCCGTTTCCGTGAAAATTTTGCTTTCCGTTTTCCATTTTTCGGCATTTCATTTTTCCGTTTTCCCTTTTCCGGCTGACAATTTTTTTTTACCTTTCCGTTTTCCATTTTCCGCTGAGTGAAATTTGTTTACCTTTCCGTTTTCCGTTTTCTGGCAGAAATTTTTTTTTCCCTTTCCGTTTTCCGTTTTCCGTAAAGTGAAAAATTTTTACCTTTCCGTTTTCCGTTTTCCGTAAAAAAAAATTTTTGACACCCTACCCTCGCCATACCCTCAGGTCTGAGCGAGCTGGGCAAATAATAACCCACCTTGAAATAAATACCGTATTTCTTCTAATAGAAGGGCGCCCTTCTATTTTTGTCGTCAACTTTTGAGCCAATCTTTTTCAAGTTCTGCTAAGGTTTTTCAAAGTGTTACATCATAGACGGTTTATAGAATGGGGATACATAGAGCTCATTCAACATTTGATGTTAAATTAGCACAAAATCAATGCACCAAATCCACTAAATCACAGTGTCCGCTGATTTTTTTATTTTTTTATGCATTTGGCACAATTCCAGCACTTTGTGTACCTTCTATTGGAGACGAGCTTCTATTGGAGACACGCCCTTCTATTAGAAGAAATATGGTATCTGAGCCATATTTGTTATAATGTGTTTACATTTACTCGAAAAATCCATACACCGTACTCAAGTACTGAGTAAATACATTTATTAAAATTTCCTCTGAAAAAGTACCTGTACTCACCTGTACTCATACTTTTTAAAGTCACTGAGTACAGAAAATGTATTTCACGAATTTTGAAATGGGACATAAAAGGTGACTACCGTATTACCTCGAAATACCCCCAGGGGGTTTATTATTTCGCCAGCAAAATTGGAGGGGGGGATAATTCGAGGGGGGGGTTTATTCGAGGGGGGGTCTATTATTTCGCCAGAAATTTTCGGAAATTCCCCATACGCAGACGTAGAAAAATCGAACACTTACATAGATGTATATGTGTTTATAGGCATATATAGCTGTATATACACAAAAAACCTTCCCTAACGTCACTTAATCGTCAGTTTTAACGTGTGTTCTGCATTGTACAGAGCAAAAACTGCGGTATTTGTCATGTACGTTCACGTTACACTCAATTTTAGGGGGGGTATTTCGAGGGGGGGGTTTATTATTTCCTCAGCCGAAATTTAGGGGGGGTATTTCGAGGGGGGGTTAATACAAGGGGGGGGTTAATTCGAGGTAATACGGTATATACTGTTGTGAATTTACAAAAAAAGCTCACACTTTATATCAAAGATATATTTTTATTAGAAAATCTTATTGGGACCACTGTTCTCTGTTTACTTTTGTTTTTGTTTTGTTTGAAGATTTGCAGTTTGTGGTATAAAACAATCAACATGAACCCAAACTTGAAATTCTAGCAAATAGGTAATTTCAAAGGTAAATGTGTTTCATTCCACCTAAACGCTATAATTTAGCAGATAAGTCACCTGAATATGGAAAAATATTACCTCTCGTCCCGGCATCTTGGTGCAATTTCTGGCGCCATCCAAAACAATGGCGCCGGGTGCCAGATGGCGCCACAGAAAAGGGCGCTAAGCGCCAATGGCGCCATGGCGCCATTGAAGGGCGCCAGCGCCATGGCGCCATTCCATCACTACTATCAATTATGCAACATACTTGCATCTGCGTCATTTGAGTGGTCAAGACATGAAATGTGTGCCCATGCTGACAATGCCCACTTCCAGGTTTCTTTCACTGGCCACTGTTTCTTCCAGTGCTCACTGATAGTGATGTAGTCATTCTTTTCAATCTATGGCATTGAAGGTTGGCAAAAAAAATTGCAAAAAATTGCAAAAATTGAAAATTGCAAATGTTGGCAAACAACGTTATGAAAGGCTAAAGAAACTCACATATAGTAGGCCAAAACCAATGCAATCAGAACTATTTTGGCATCTCTGAGTACAACATGCTATTGTTTGATTAATCATAGCTTTGATTATTCCCACTTCATTCCAACTTTTCACGCAGTTATTTCTATTATGCCAGGATTACAAAACTGAATTTACAGTGTCACCAGTTACAGTTAAGATTATGATGGGTTTTTTCAGTATTTAGCAAATTCCATTTATAGCAAATGTCAAGTGTGTAAAAATGCCATTTATTTTTTTGAAATTTTGCAGCCACACAAGCTAGTTTTCAACTGAAATATTTAAAACTCCTAAATCAGTATTGAACTCATTTGAGTTTTCTAGAATGGGGTGCCCGTCATCTACAGTTGATGGAGAGTAAAAGTGACTCATTCTTGAAAACTCAAATGCATTAAATGCTGATTTAGGAGTTTTCAAAATTTCAGTTGAAAACTAGCTTGTGTCACCTTATTCTGAACACAACGGCCACTTTATTCTGAACTTGTGTCTGGAGAAAAATGAAAGAAAATGAGATGTGTCTTGCCTTAAAAAGGTGTAATGCAGAGACTGTTAATGTTGATCATTTGAGAAATTTTTATTTTTATTTTGAATTACAATAATCAATATAATATGTTTCTACATGATATTTTGCCCTCTAGCAACGTTAAAATTTCTTCTGATATTTAGAAAAGCAACCTTCTATTCTGTCAACCATTTTACCTGACAAAACGTATGTCTTTAATCACTCATAGCTAGAAACCTTAAAAGTTGGTTTAGGGTGCCTTCTAGGAAAGTAGTTGCAGTTTCAAGTTTGGTAAAAGCATTACCCTGACAATTGCTTGAAAATTTCCTGCAATGAATACAACATGGGTGTTAACCTGTTGCAAGTATTGAACCTGGCCATATTTTCTTCCTGGGGTGACATCACTATATATACCCCCATCAAAATTTTATCACCATTTTTATCATGAAGTTAACCAAAGGTTTTTAAGGCCATTTTGTTAATGCACCCAAACCAATATTCAAAATTCTCAACAAAAGGGTGATTGAAGGCAAATTCATTGTTTTCCATTCGTTTGGGCATAGATTCTGAACAGCAAACTGTGCAGTATGTTATGGTATGGTATGCTACAGTAAAAAACAAAGCATACCTCTCAGGATCAAAATAATATAAAGAATATCATATTTGCTTGAATGATCCCTTCACACTTCACCCCCTCTAGAAAAATCCCCCATGAAAAATATTTCCCCCTTGAATAATTCCCTCTTAAGGCATATTATCAATTTGTTGAGTCTAATTTGAATATAAATTGCATGTCAGTGTTTTAAAGCATATTTTGTGCGATTAATTTGTAGAAACATGCTTGCAAACTTTGACAAAATAATAATTCATCCCCTTGAACGATACCCACACTCCAATAGTTCACCCCTCAAAAATGTCTGATGAAAAAACTCTACCCCATGGATATTATTCAAGCAAATATGAACATTCTCAATTATTTTTTATGGATAGACACAGTGTATTTGGCTTTTAGCATCAAGAAAATGTAATAAATACTTAATAAGTAATAATGTAATCTGCCACTTCATCAACCGTTTATGTATCAATGAACACACTGAAATAGTAACATTCAATTGTTGACACTATCATGGCGGCACACAGCGCCATTTTTTGCTAGTTCTTTTCCATCACTAGCCTAGTCAGTTACTGCCCTAATAAACATGTCCATGAATTGCAGTCACGATTTCCACATGTATGGTACTTTTTGCGACATAGTTTATACTCTGCCACTTCCTTCCCTGGGATACATTATTACTAAAGTTGTCAAAATACTGGTATTTTGGAAAGCATAAGTGTAAATACACTTTCCATATTTGGAGTATTTATACCAAAGCATAACGTATTTTGAAAGGATTGAGTATTTATTTAAAGTATTTAATGTATTTAAAGTTACCCTTGTTTTTTCAATCTAGCCAATAAATCACAGCAATTAGATTTCTTCAAAAAACTAAACTATTTTAAATTAAATAAATAATAAAATAAAATATCAAAATGGAATTAAGGAGGAAATAAACCAACCATTGTATGTGCATTTCCTCATGCAAACGCCACGGTATGGCTGGACCAGTCCCGCAAGTTGACAAGTGCTTCACTCTTGACTCTCAACTTGACTTTTGACTTTTCTCTTGACTCTTAACTTGACTCTTGACTTTGTCACTTGCCAGCTCCGCAAGTGAAAAAGTCAAGGGTCAAGATAAAAGTCAAGAACAAAGTCAAGAGTTAAATAAGTTAAAAGTCAAGAGCAAAGTTATGGGTTAAGTTAAAAGTCAAGAGCAAAGTCAAGAGTCAAGTTAAAAGTCTAGAGTAAAGCACTTGTCAACTTGCGGGACTGGCCCCTGGTCTGGGAAATCAAAGCCCAAATAGTTTACTCTGCCTTAATTGTATGTTTTTCATGAAATCTGGCTATGCTACCAGTAATAAATGTTGGCACAGTGACTTGTCATGAAAATGGTGATTTGTATGCTGTTTACTTACTGAAGACCATGTTTACTTGAATAATTCCTCCACTTGAAGAAGTGTGAAGTGATGTAAAGTGTATCCATAAGGAGATGGTATGAACTGACTGCACTATACTTGCAGGTGCTTCACAGTGCTTCCCAAATCGTGTCAACATCATTTGGGAGTGTCCTTAACAACACTTTGATCATTGTGTTGAGGACAACTGTTGGTTCCATTTATTTTATGCAGCATCGTTAAGCCCTAGGCTAAACGAGTGATTGAGATCTAGGTGTCCCACATAACAAATATTCAATTTTCATGACATGACAGCCCAAAAAAATTTGTGGGCACACGTGACAGTGTAAATGCCACTTTACAAATGGTACCATTTGTAGGTGGGAATTAACTATCATATTGAAACTGAAACAATAAAATAAAAAATATTTCATTCAACTACAGAACAAAATGTTGTCTCAACAAAAATAAAAGTAGCAAATTTTAATTCATGAAAAACAATACCAGACTCAAGCAGCTGCTTATCGATAAATCCTCCCTTTATATTGACCATAGCGATTATGCAATAACTACATCTCTGGCTTGACGCCTTTTGTCAGCGCTTTTGCTTTATCTAATAAATTGTTTTTAAAGAGCAACATTTGTTAGATGATGCATGGATTAAGAGGTTAAACACATTTGATGATAAGCTAAAATTTCAGCTCAACAGAAAATTACAATGGAACAGAATTAATTTTTCACAGGAAAATTATTCACAGAAGAATAAAGAAAGCATTGTAACATCAGAATTCAGTACTATATATCTTTGATGTGTGGGAATTTCATTTGATTATCATAATTGTTCATGTAGTAATAAATTGTGTGGTAAATTTTTGTATTTTTCCATCAGTATTTTCCATAACTATTATCTGTGATATACATCTTCCCAGACCAACAATTTTATTAACCTAATTTTCCATGAAGCTGTGATTACAGCTCAGTGCAGAGTTGTTAAAATACCGGTATTTTTGGAAAGTGTAAGTGTAAGTGTAAATACACTTTCCAAATTTTAAGTATGGATACCAAAAGTGTAAGGTATTTTAAAAATACCTAGGAAAGTGTAAAAAAAGTGTAACTGTAAAAATTTTTTTAGAAAGAGCTCACTGTTGAGCATTAGAAAACACCGCTGTTCTCACCTTTAGATCAATTTATTTATCATTTTCATGCATTATTTCACATTTTACAGCCTTTTATGAAAAATTTCAGACTGTAACAAATACTGTAGTTGTATGAAGTTTCCTAATAATGGCAGTTTTACAGTGTTGATATTTTACTGATTAAGCAATGCAATACACACTGTTTAAATGCAAGAATGGACATGCAGCAAATGTCAATGCAAAAATTGACTATGTGTCCAGCTGGTGAATTTTCATTGATCTTGTCCTTTTTTACAAAAGTATGATGAACTGTAGAATACCATGAGTACTGTTCAAAGGTTGCAGATCAAAGTCTAGTATGTACATTTGCCATATTTTCTACATTCAATGCATTTTTTGTACATGACCCTGTTTTATGCTTTCTCAAAAGCATAAAACAGGGCCATCTGAAAGAAAAAAATACACTTTCTGTACCCGGGTATTTTGCCCAGGAAAGTGTAAAAAAAGTGTATGGGTATTTTATGAAAGTGTAAGTGTAAGTGTAAATATAAAATACCCATTTACCCGGGTATTTCGGGTAAGTGTAAATACACTTTCGCAACTCTGGCTCAGTGTGCTATGATGACATAAGATAGTTGTAAAATCAATTTAAATGAGTGTGGATGATGGTCTCCAATGAATGTTTTACTGAATGAGTGTACCGTATTTCCACGAAACCCTTGTGGCTCCAGGGCCGTGTTGTTGATTGGGAATCTGTTACATTACTGTCTGATGGAACAGCGCCAAGTGATGCGCTTTAGCCAAAAGGTAAGAAAATTATCAATATTATTTATCCTTAGAGAGATAAAATATATATGGCAGGGTATACAGACATTATTTGTCGTAATGTGCAAAAAAGTCAATAAAAAGGTGCACTTGATACTAATGTCAGGTTCATGTATGAAACTAGTGGTTGATATGTATCCCAAAATGCAAAAAAAAAATTCAGTGAGTGAACTCCTAAATAATAATAGTTTTTGTATAATGTTTGTAAAGGGGGTTTATATACCATCTGTTCAACACATTTTAATGGGTATACATTTTAATGCGCAGTTCGAGGTGTTCACGGCGGCGCTGGCAGGTGCCCTGAAGGACGAGATGGGGTCTCTGGGCGACAAAATAACTGCAATTGAGGGGGATATCACGATGTTGATGGATGATACCATCAACCTAGATGACAAAGTCACAGACTACGAAAAGAAGGTTAATGGGGTTTTTCTAAATAGGTCTGCAAAAAAGTTTAGACGATTCACTGAAACCATGCATTCTCATGCGCATGAAATAGCGGGGCAGAGTCAAAATATACGAATAAATAGTAAAAAAACAACTGATAATTTATCAGTTGAGATGTCCCATCGACTGAAATTTGGTAGAATACTGATAATCTATAAATATAATCTTGTAAAATTGCCAATGTGTCGATTATCTCACAGTTTGTATGTATGTTTACAATTACAGGCCACGTGCAAGCGAGATGAAATACATGCAGCGTTTTTGGATCTAAAGGACCAGGTTGCCACAATTGAGGGAAAAATGTCCAGCTATGCGTCAGTGGCCGCCAGCTCTACGTTGTCATCGAGTCTGAAGCGAAAACCGACAGAAGAAAATGAACAGGAAACAAAACCTGCCAAAAAACAGAAATCATCAGAGCCAGATGTATCTAAGGTTGGCTTAGGCGTCAGCACTCGATGCATAACTAGACTCGAATCTACTGCTTTAGAGAATTGTAGAACTCTGACATTAGATATTCGTAAAACATTGCGATATCTATGTGCCAATAAACGCTCTATATATATAAAAATATATAGATGGGTGATTTACAAGTTAAATTTAGCCAATATCAAACACAACTTCCAGCCACCGAACAAGATTGTGAAAGGCATCCCAGTCGATTTTCGTGGAAGGGCGGCAGACAGCGACATTGTGGTGTCACTGCTTGACCCGACAGACCCGTTGAGTCCTATGTTTCCGTGGGGTGTGAATTTCGATGGGCAGATGTTCCCGTGCATCGCGCTGGGTCTCATGATGGCTAGTTTCAACATTAATATTTGTCGCGTTAAGATACTCGAATATGGGGTTGATAAAATGAATATGAGAACTGTATCCACTGATTTATTAATTTTTTCTATTGGTATACACCATAGAAGTGAAAAACTTTTACATGGAATCATATTTATATTTAAGTTTATTTTTACAATATATCTTGAAATGACTCGATACATATCTAGTCTCAATCCCCTAATGCAGGCCGAAGCCAAGGCCACGGGCTGCATTGAGTTAGAAAACGGTGTATTTGCATGCAAGCCCTATTTTGTAAAACACAATGGCGTGACATTTGACCAGAAATATTATGACTTTGTGGGAAGAATGAATCCTGCTTGGCATAGAATTTGGGTACATGAAATTGAGCAGGGTCAGAACAGTGCCAGAACATGGTTTAATCCAGCCACGGGCAATCCGTTTGAAGTCTTGTACGACAGCGTTGAGGAGGCCAAAGCCACCCCAGCCTATACCGCCCTAAAAAAAGTATTGACGGATGCGTTGTGGATCAATCCACAGTTTCGGTCAGTTGCATATGATTTGGTCTGGGGGTATCTACTACCGAGGTATGAGATGAAAATTGACAAGCAGTTAGAATTCGTAGTAAAAGTCAACCATGCAAAAAATATCGAGCAAAAACGTAATATTTTAGACAAAATTCTATTCACTACAAATGCACAAAATGTAAAGTTGTGCAGGCAACTGCTATGGCAGACCGGCAAGGAGAGGAGAGATGGCAAAATATTTGACAACCCGAGATTCATCAGAGCTACAGGATTTTACCCAAATTCAGGATGGCGCGGGGCTTTAATATGTGGAGCTGATAAATTGTCCACGGAAGTTAGTCGGCAAAAAAACTCTATTTTGGGTGAATATTTGGGAAATGTGAGCCGGGTATTTATAAAACCAAAAATATCGGATTCTAGACCTATTCAAAAACGTTTCAGTGTGAATAAGCCATCCGCCAATCTTCTAAATCAATCACAAAAAAAAGTTTCAAAAAACTACAAAATATACCAACAAACATTCATGGGCTATAAATTGCTAATGGGGTTTTCTAATATAATGATAATACTGTCACTTATGTCATCATTTCCCAAAACTCAGGCGGCCTTAAGTACAACTGTTGGATGAAACTATAGGGCCCCATTCATGAATCTCTGGGGTGAAGCACTCATGGAGCTGCGCGCCAAATTAAGCGAAAAATGGGCTTACAAAAAACGAAATGATGATGGACAGTGGGTTCCATTGAAAGAATATGGGACCTTTGACAACTTTGACAAAATGGGGCACTGGAAAATCACGGACCCAAGCGGGACAAACAAAAATGTCGTTGTGATGCTCCAAAATCCCAACAGGGTTAGAATACTTTTGAAATTATGGAATGCACTGAAGCGTCGGAACCTTGAGAAGCACAAGATATTCTTGACTTTCTATCCAAAATGTGAATGGGTAATCAAAATAGTTAAAATATGGGAAAATGATATCGTGATTGAATTATTTGGCGGTATGCCAACAATTGCAAATCGATACACACACTGTGCTTCTGTATATCTGACTACAAACAACATGTATGGTGGGCGCTCATTTCAGATGAATCGCGGGCGCGGCCGTGGCAGAGGTCCAACTCGTGGTGGGCCCGCCATGTCAAATCAGCAAACAGGGTATTATTCGAGAGGGTCGCAAAATCGGGGAAGAGGTTACGGTCGCGGCAATGCGTTCGGTGGTTTCAGAGGCCGCGGCAGCATTTCAGCAACACCGATTCAGAGTGCCTATATGATGACAAAATTCGATGGGGCTACAGAACCGGCCACGGAGAGAGATGATTCATTTGATAATGACACGGAAAACCTATGCACAGAGGCGCAGAGCTCCAGTGCAGTCACAAGTGGTGAGGACGCATTTTCTACCGATTTCCTTACTGATTTTAATTTTTTAAATAAGTTGATACAGACACTACTTCTCGAAAAATTACAAAAAAAACGAATATTTCGTTCAACCGATGACATCTCAAAAACTTATGTTGAATTGATACGTATACGGTACTATAAATATGGAGAATCACATATAAATACTTCATTACAATTCACAGGTGAGGCCGATTGGGACTCTGTACACACTCGTATTAACGAGCTGATGAAGATAGTCAAACGCAAGAAAATTGTCAATGTCGACAATACCGGAGGGGAACCGGAACCGGAAACTGAAGTCTTCCCAGCTGAAAAAGACCTGGTGACACCGACGGCGCCAACCTATGATCCCTGTGAGGGTGAACTTTTCGATGAGGGTCAATTTTTTGAAGAGGAGATGGAATTTGGTGAGCAGGGGGGTCTTACTTCATACCACGCGATCATATCGGTGAAACTGACTTGGAACAAGTGCAGTGCACGCAAAAAAGATTGGAATTTTAAAAAAAACCCAAAAATAGTTGTTACTGTGCCACGTAAATGTTTGATAGATAGAAAAGTGACTCTCTACAAATTCGAAATACTTTTTACAGACTCGCCCGAACAGGTGGTTTGCACAAATGTGATCAACAGTGCCGCCCCGCCCCAGGCAAGTGATATCGATGCTACAACAAGTTGCAGTACCAACAATGAACACTGTCAACCGGTTCCCATCATCTCACAGGTTCGTAAGGGGCTCAGTGAATTTCGGGGCATGCGACGCGAGGTTTCATGTCAGAGACTACCTGAATTTACGGAATTTTGCGACATGACGAGTAAATCCAAGGCAAAAATTTCGAAATTTTTGAAAATGACAATTATAAAGGGAAAATTTCCGGAGCAAAAACTCATGCGTGAGCCATCACTTGGAAATACTTTGATGGCACCGCTTACCATCCTGAAAAGACTGAAAATACTGCCGCCTCTTGGACCACAAATGGGGTACAGGGAAAGTGATGGGAGAGATATGTTTGCAGTGATCGATGATCCCCCCCCTGAAAAAATTCTGCCAATGGAGTATTTTTATACCATCTACCTGACGGGCGACAGCACTAGCGTTGCTGTCAAGTCTGAAATTTTGCGGCGGGCTTCGATTGAAAATATGAAAATTCAGATCGATTCGACGGCCAACATTTACTGTGGCCAACGTCTAAATTGCATTGGCACCGCGCTAAAGTACAATGAAAGAAAAACAGCATATGACGCAGTTGTTATTAGAGCAATATTAGATAGTGCAGATCTGGAATTATCCACAGCAACGCGAGTGGCAGGTGTTGACATTCGAGAGAATTTCCTGGTGCCAATTAGCTCACTTTTGACTCAAATTGAAGTGCCAATAGTTTCAACCTGCAACCACACGGCAGGATAATTTTGAGCCTCATTGGACCCTCCTTGCCCGACTACAATTTTTCTATTTGGAGTGAAGAACTTGCCGGGGAAATCTTTTACTTTTATTTGGATCTAGAGCAGCAACTGATTGATTTTTTGAAGCCCCGGCATCCTCGAGTGATGATTTTACCAATTATGAGCTTTTTCCTGACCAAATTTAGAGTTATGGGTCTTGACAGCCCAGTTGAGGCAATGACAAATACCATTGCCAGAGATGGGCTACATAATTCTCAGACTGGGACGAAAATTCTGGGATACCTAATCACCCGGACCCTAAAAAATATGTTCGTTAGATTACTTCAAAAATTACTTTTTTATGACAAAAATCCACGCTACATTTTTCATTGGGTATGCTTACCCACAAACGGCATGGTTGAGTGGGACAGATGTTTCGCCTCATCAAGCTTTCACTCTCATAAATGTCTGAATTCTTACGTAGTAACATTAACATTCAAACAATTTATAATTTTAGGTTGCGGCCACGAGAAAGCGGCGCGCAGAGCGGTGCGCGGAAATGAAAAAAAAACGGGCTGGCGATCAACACTCCATTACCAACTTCTTTTCGAAATCTTGAGGTTTGCTAGAGGGGACGTATGTTTCTATGTTGCTACTGGCAACTTGCCAAGAACTCATGACATCTTTCTCGGGTTCCCATATAAGTTTTTATGTACCAAAGTACTATATATATATAAGCCTACTAGCCTCAATATTTCAATATTTAATCACGAAAATAGATCAAATTTCAAAAATCTGATGACGGAATACATATTACCCGTTGTGGAAAATGGGGCACATACTTTGGCACGATCCATGGAAATTTTAGCTATTCAAACAATGACAAATAAATTGCGCAGCTTTCTTTTTGGCGGTGGCTGGCGCGCTGAAGGTGGACTAATATGGCATGCCTGGTTTTGTAAACTCGCAAAATTAAATGTGCGGCATGCTGAATAGGTAACTTTTTTGACATGTTGGTTTGGGGGGTTTCTTTGGGAGTTAGCATCAGGAGACTATGTGCAGATGCCATGTGAAATGTGGTCAATTTTCCCCCTAAAATCGCCGGCTAGTATACCTTCAATTGATCTGCGATGCATATGTAAAGCGATGCGGTCGCGTAAAAGGGTTTTTTATGTAGATTTTCAAGCTAGTTTTTGGAAATATACCCCATACTGTAGTTCGATATTAAAGCGTGGAAATGGATCAAATTTCAAAATTTTGTTCGTGAGACATTTTTCAACATTTGTAAAAATCACAATAAATATACTACAGTGCAGCTAACTTCATGGCGTGGGTTGGCGCGTCGGCCCAGAGTTAGTATGGCGCGCTGTGTTCTTTAAATCTGTAAAAGGTACGCTACACT
Source organism: Sphaerolaimus hirsutus (assembly GCA_964036195.1). Taxonomy (NCBI): domain Eukaryota; kingdom Metazoa; phylum Nematoda; class Chromadorea; order Monhysterida; family Sphaerolaimidae; genus Sphaerolaimus; species Sphaerolaimus hirsutus. The sequence continues at coordinate 5,111,714 of OZ038453.1, read as the reverse complement.
TTGAAATTGTACCCAAACTATCCCTAAATTTACATTTTAATATATTTCCCATAAAAACTGAAATAAAATCTGAAATACAATTGATAAAATCTGAAATAAATACAACCTGTCACCTTATGTCACATAAATATGCCGATATACACTCAGGTGGAGCGAGTTGGCATGCTGGCTCGGTAAAAGTATCGCATGCTGTGGACATGGCTAGATTGGCATGTTGGTTGGGGGGTTACCCTTTGATGTGTTCCTACGGAAACACTTTGCGGTTACTATGTAAAGTTGCTCCCCCTGAAATGCCCCAAAATACGCATGTTGATATATACCTACACAATATACACTGCACTTTTACAGATTACGTTAGAATGGTGCAGTCGATTAATCTGGCGATATGTTCGAAAATGCATGATTTCTGCTTAGATTTACATGATGTGATTGCTCGAATGCCATATACATGTATGTACCAAAAACAAACGAACGGATTCTCACATGAGCATTTTCAAAACTTTCTGCGCTTTTATTGTGAAATAATACTTAGAAGTCTAAGCAAACATCGAAAAACGGTACAAATGGTGAATGTATTGGCTAAAAAATGCATAGTGAAAATCCAAGATAGCATGTTTACTGTGTCACACTGTACTTTTGATGCTTATGATATTTTGGAGATTTGTATTAATTCTTCTGTTTCTGAATTCATACCCAGTCATATGAGCATGAGTGCGGAGTTACGATGGAAATCACGTGGTTCACAAATGTCTCCCGCAAAAATAGACAACGTGGATATATATTCAAATGACACGGGTTTAATTCGGTACATTACTTACATAATTCTTTTGATTGGTTTAACATTTACATTTGCCTCGCAATGCGTTTGCTCTGTTTTCATACATATTGACAGCGCGGTTTCTATTTTTATCAAAAAATTTAGTTGCGCCATCTGCTCTATCGACGGGTTGGAAAAGATTCACAGAAGACCGCTCAACTTTAAAAAAAGTTCGAAAAGAATCTTCGACGGCACATTGATGCCGGTTATACCGGTAGTAAACAATGGGATTTTTTCTCAATCTGATGTCTACGTATCTGACCAACCCGACTACAAGGACATATCGTTCTTTCCACGTTTACAAGTGGGAGCTGCGATTTTATACTTCATGGTGACTTTGTACTTCATGATATTTACTTTGATATTTTTCTGGGAGCCAACCTTTTTGCGAAATTGTCTAGAGTATTTAAATTTTGCGGTTTCTTTGTGGTACATATTTTGCGATGGTTTTACTGGAATAAAAAACCACTTTTTCTTATATATACTGCGTTTAATATCTCTGGTGAATCCATTCTCGGCCATGCACAACATTGTGGGGGCTGCCAACATTATGGTAGTTGTACGTATGGCGGTTTCACAAATTTCTGCCACGCTCACCCATATCTCACAAATGTTTGACATAAAAGCGTGGAGGTATAGAGTGCAAACTTTAAATGACTTTAAAACAGTGAATGTGCGCCTGTATAGTTTGGGCAGCACTAATTCATGTAATTCATTCCTATTTAACCTGGCTTTGACATACTTATTTCTGGAAAATTATACCTACAATGATATAGGATTTTTTGCATCAATGTTTGCTGGTCTGGCTTGTGCCCAAAAACTTTTCTCCGTGCAAACGACTCTTAGAAATGTTTCACTTCAACAAAAAATCTGGATGATCTCACTTTCTCTTCTGTGGATTATACCTGGTACAAAAGCAACCACAGGGGTTGATATTCCGGGTGCATATTCATTCCTCGAACATCTTGCGTTAACTTTGTTCTATCAAAATGTGAGATGTTTAAACAAACAATCGATGGTGCTGTTGGAAACGATTATGAAAACAGGAGCAGATATACTATGTTTCACTGAAACACAGCATGCTGACCGTGGTGATGTGTCCAAAATTGGTGGGTACTCTTCCGTAAATACATTTAAAGGGCTGGAAGGTACCGGTGGTATTTCAATTTATATTCGAAAGGGAATGAAGTACACACTAAACAGGATTAGTGACAATGTGAGCAAAAATGTATTGAATATAAAAATTATGTATGATCATAACAGAAGTGTCTCGCAGGGGGTTAGGCGCTCCCACAGCAAACAACGTAACAACTTGAATGTGATAGTTGCATACTTAGAAAATAACACAAAATATAAAAAATCAGAAAGGATTCGTGAACTAAATAAAAATATTCTACAATACATAACAGATTCTGGTAATAAATACTCAAGCAACAACGAAGATGTGATTGTAGTGGGTGACTTCAACGGTCACATAGGCTCTGATGTCATTGGTATACCACTAAATGATCCAATAATAAATGAAAATGGGCGCTTAGTGAGGGACTTTATTCAGACGAGCGGACTGCATCTACTGAATCCTGACATGCAGGGGTTATGGACGTTTAAAAGGAAAAATGCACAGTCAATTATTGATTTGTGTCTAGCAAACAATCGAAACTTGCTATCATCCGGTTTTATCGACGAAATAGGCGAATATAGTAGTATACAATCAGATCACAATGCTATTTTGGTGAAGTTAAACTACTGCTATGAGAGTAGAACAAACAGGCTGAAAATTGGGCGGCCAAAATCAAAGGCAGAGCAATCAGAATTCATGCGAAAAATATCAAAGAAAAATTTCTCCACATATGATGATTAGGGTTCAAACGGGACCGCGGTCCCGGTACATGGTTCGGCAAAAAGTCGGGACTGGGGCGGTCCCGGTCCCGGTCCCGGTCCCGACACCCCAGTCCCGGTCCCGGTCCCGGTCCCGACAATTGAAAAAGGCCAGTCCCGGTCCCGGTCCCGGTCCCGACCACCCAGTCCCGGTCCCGGTCCCGGACCCGAAATTTTTCAGCGGTCCCGATAATAAAAATTGACTGGACTGGATCCAAATTTTGCCTTTTAAATACTTGTAAAATTCGAAAAAAATTCGCGCCAGTCGGCGCATTCTAATTCCGTCGACGAATTTTTGACGTTTTTTTTGGTGAGTTCCAAAAATTCTCATTCATGTTTGACATCAGAGAAGGCTGAAAAATTTATTTTCCTTCAGAAAGCACTGCACCAGCTTATGTATCAATACTCACTGTCATAATTTTCGTGCATTATGTCCTTTTTTGTGACTCAATTGAATTTTGTGACTTTTATTATATTTTTGATGACAATTTTGATTGAATGAAGTGTGAAAATCGTATGAAACTTCTGAAAATATGCATTCAAATGGTTATTGGTCCCGATAGGGCTCAAAAGGGGGCTGTGGTCCTGGTACCTGGTTCGGCAAATCCTGGTCCCGGTCCGGATGCTCCAGTCCCGGTCCCGGACCCGGTCCCGACAATTGAAAAATGCCAGTCCCGGTCCCGGTCCCGGTCCCGACCACCTAGTCCCGGTCCCGGTCCCGGTCCCGATAAGAAAAATTTCTGGTCCCGGTCCCGGTCCCGGTCCGAAAAACTGGTCCCGTTTGAACCCTAATGATGATGTCATACATGGCATTCCTGACGCTGCATTAGTGGGAGTGGAGACACAAAAACCGCCCTTGGTTCCTGTGTGCATACGCAAACAAGGAAAGATAATTGCTAAACTGAGAAGGCGGATTAAAAGAAAGGAAACTGCAACAAAGGCAGGGGCAATGAGTTCGGTTGAGAAATATGAAATAGAACAGTTATTCAATCAATTGCACATGGAGAGAAGACGGCTTATCAAACTAAAAAATGAGGAAGAAAAAAATCGCAAAGACAATGCAATACAAAAACTTGCAAAAATGGGTCCAGCGACTGAAATAAATGTGGTATATCAACGAGTCAATGATATAAGGCAGGGAGACAAAGGAGTAACCCACACAATCCATTCGAATGACGGCAAACCTGTATCCAATGATATTGAGATGAAACGTGAATTAGAAAAGGCTTGGTCAGTGGTTATGAGCAAAAATCCAGGTCAAGAAGTTTCACAAATTACAGCAGATTCGGTGAAACCTATTCAATCAAGCTATAAACAAAAGAAAAAATTGACAATGGAAATAAATATGGTTGAACTAGAGGTGGCCATACATGAACTGAAGAACAATAAATCTGGTGGGACGACGTCGGTCTTCCATGAACATCTGAAACTCTTGAGTGACACACACATGTCACAGCTACTTGACATATTTAATGATTGGCTACATGGGGGTGAGATTCCAGTTGATGCGGCCCTATGCAAAATGATCCTTCTTCATAAGAAGGGAGACAAGAGCAACTTGCTAAACTACAGAACCCTGGGGTTGTCCTGTAACGTTAAAAAAGTCTATATGTCTATAATAAACAAACGCCTCATCCGCTGGCTAGAAGATACCAACGCACTCACAGAAATGCAAGGAGGTTTCCGACCATGTAGAAGAACACTTGACAATGTGCAAATATTAAAAACATGCTATAATTATGCCCAAGCGAACGGTAACGAGTTTGTTACCTGCTTTGTGGACGCTGTAAAAGCATTCGATCGCGTAGACAGAGAAAAGTTATGGCAAAAAATGCGGAGAATGGGAATACCTGAGATACTTGTAGGGGCAATATCGAGAGTATATTCAAAAACAAAAGCAATCATGACATATGGCGGTTATGAAAGTGAAGTCTTGGAGTACTCACAAGGTGTTGCACAAGGCTGTGCATTAAGCCCGACGCTATATGCAATCTACATGCATGACTTGGCGACTGTTCTACTTGACACTGGCTGTGGTGCTAAATGTGGGTCGGGCCAGGACAAAATACCAGCACTGTTCTTTGCAGATGACATAGTGCTGCTGGCGAGTAAAGATAGTGATCTGGAAACACTGCTAAAGGTCTTCAGCGAATGGTCCTGGACTTGGAGTGTATCTATTAATCCAACTAAAAGTGAAGTACTTCGGTGGGGGACCTCAAAACGTACCAAAAGAGACTGGCCACTTCAAGTTGGCGATCCAAAACACCCCACTATCAACTCATTGAAAGAGACAGATAGTATCAGATATTTGGGAGTTCAAATCAACAGAGGACCTGACCCATTTTCTGAACATAAAGCGAATCGATTGACAAAAATGAAACAATTATCAAGTCTTGCAATATCTGCTGCTCGAAACTCGGGTGCGCCTATATATAACGGAAAAATAACCTGGAAGGCATATGTTGAACCAGCTAGTATGTTTGGAGTTGAGATTACTGGCTTATCTAAAACCGCGGTAACGGAAATGGACCGCATATATATTAGGACACTACGCTGTATTGCAAGATTGCCATCCAAAACAAGCAGTGCTGCACTGCTACACGATCTTGACGGAATAATGCCCTCAGACAAATATTGTCAACTTGTGCTAACAACTGATAACTATATGTCACGTGTAGACAAGACTAGATGGCTATATAGAGCATGGGATATCGACAGTACTCTTGCAGGAAACAAGAGATTACGTGTTGATAACACTATGAGGACTATAAGAGAGGGTGTCAAAAAAATATAGATTTGAACATAGATACAAAGACTTTGACTAAAGCGGACATAAAGACACATATATATAGAAAGCGCAGAGCGGCGACACTGAAAACTCTACGGAGTCAAACGGCGCTTTCATACAGAAATAATGAAGAACAATCAATAGAGATTAAAGGTCTTCGATACAATGAACTAAATTGGTTCGGAGCAAGATTAAATGCCCTGCACACACGGAGTCAGGGTGGCCACAAGATATGCAGCCTGTGCTCAAACAAATATACAAAAATAGTAGCGAATCTACATCACATACTATATGTGTGCAAGGGGACAGAACAGCTAAGAGCAAAACTACAGAATGTCACATGCTCAGTTCCGTGCGAATGGGCTAGTAATCCACTCGGCTACTCGGTATGCCATAATCATAGGAGAGATCTTGACAAATTATTGGTCTATGGAACAAGTCATCTGCATGACAGATAGACTAGATAAAAACTATCTGATACAGACAATAGATAACAGAGCTGACTATCTCAGCTGTAAATAGAGTGTAAATAGAGTGAAATTGAGTGAAGAATTGAGTGTTAGTGAGGGAAGGGCGAAACCCTGCAAAGGGGTAGGGCCCTGGATCCCATTACGAAATAATAATAATAATAATAAACCCCCCCCCCTCAAAATGGCCACTATAAACCTCAAAATAACCCCCCCTCCATTGAGTGTAAAGAGAGTTAGATGTAGTTTGTGTTCTGGGTAATACAGAACACACGTTAAAACAATATTTAAGGCATGTTAGAACAGGGTTTGTTCCAACTAAACAGGGGGCACGCCAGGTCCAGCACCCACTTTCTGACTTGGTGCTGGATACCATATCTCCAGCTGTAGTGGGGCAATTCATTCAAAATTTTGGGGTTATATACTCGATACCCCCACCCCCCACTGCTATATACAGGCTGGAGAAGGTCGGTGACCCACCTGAGTTTGGGTTGCCATATACATCAATATTGTTTCGAAAATTTTGTTGTTTAAGTGAGGTCCAGCGATAGCTGAAATTGGTGTTAGCATTTTAGGGGAGGGGAGTCGGCCTGCTGGCACATGTTTATAACTTGCACAGCAAAAAATGGGTGTGTGGATGCGCGGTGAAGCGTCGGGAAGTGTCTTCACGCCAACACTTCCCAAGCGCTTCACCAAGTTGCCAGCGCTTCTACACACATCACGAAAATCTGCGTGAAGGCACTTCACGCTTCTTAATATGGCGCTCCCACACAAATGTATACGCGGGGGAAGCGTGTGGAAGCGCCAACGCCGTGAAGTGTCTTCCATATGTTTGGATGCGCGTGAAGCGCGCGGTGAAGCTGGGTGAAGCGTGTGGAAGACACTACACCCAGAACTTCGTGATGTTGGTGGAAGCGTGTGGAAGCGTGTGGAAGCGCGCCGCTTCACGCGCATCCAGCCCGCTTCCACACGCTTCACGGATCCATTTTTTGCTGTGTTGGGAACAGCTTGGTGAAAAACGTTCATATTTGGATGTAATTTGGTTGTAAGGTAAGACTACTAATTTTACTTTATTGAAAAATAACTTGTAACTAATTAACTAATTGTTTACTTATATTTAATTGTTTTTGTACTAATTTTCCGCTAACTATTAATTTCTTTTGAAGCCCTCATTTTTACTCTGAATTTACTACTGTAATGAAAGCTTGATACTATTCATGTAAATGTCATGCAAAGGCTAAATGGAAATACAGCTGAGCGATCTTCATTTCCTCAATGCATGAAACACCTTGATTGATCCATGACAGTTTGGACATGTGTGCATCAGCTGTGAAACAGCCACTGGAGAATTGATACACATGATGAGTGGTCATTTGATCTTATATAACCTTGTGACAAACGTGACATTCCCTAGGCGAGATTATGTTAACACAACAAGTGTATGTAAATTGGGTAAGCGCATGATGATGTGCACCTGGGGAATTGACTAGATAAACTTGTGAGACTTGTTCTATATTAGGTGGGATGAAAAGGATCAGGCAGTCAGTCTAATAAAGTCAGTCAAAAATTCAGTCATGAATTCAGTTTAGGAAATACAGTTGGCAGCTAATTGCCAAGAGTTGCAATTCAGATGACATGAATTTTTAGAATTTGGTCATGAAACTGATGCTAGAATTCAGTGAGAGGCAGAGTAATGATTTCAGCCCTAATGACATGAACTTTCATGCATTGGTGAAAGCCATGGAAAAGAGAAGATGGCTTAAAGACTGAAACATGTGTAATATATTTATGAGTTGAGGAGTTAAATACAAACTCCTTGCAAACCTTGTAGCACTTTGCAACACTTAGCTTGCTTTGATAATTAAGATCAACAATTAATTAGTCGCGAGTTGAAGTTAATCATATCATTCTCATTCAAGACCTTGTTAACAAAAACAGAAGAAGTTGTCTTCTCAAAACCGACTTTACATGGTTTCAGGTCAAGGCTAATTACAAGTCTGAGCAAATTTGTCTACAACCCCCTGAGTAGAGATCTAAAAAAAGGTGGTCAATCAACATGGCCGATACTTCATATTGAGATTGGAGCTTAATAACTCTGCCATTTCTGGTCTGATTTCAATTGTTAAACACTTAAAATTATTGGGATAACCTGCAAATATCATTTTTGTTATCGGATAAGTGATGTCTAAACCCTGTATGCACTTTTGTCCTGGATTTTCAATGCAAAAAGTAAGGATTTCTGAACATGCTATCATATACTTCAAACAACGAGGATTAATTCAAAACAAAAATTAGTTCAATATCTTTTTCCAATCAAAAGTTAAAGCACAAAATGTCGCCTCCTATCCATGTAAAGAACCACATGAAGAACAATGTGTCCAAATTCAAAGTTCATATCTCGATCATTTATCTGTCGATTTACACCAATGAACACTTGAAATGATCAGAAAAACCTGAATATTTTATTTAGTTGCTCATATTTTCTCTATGCATTTTCATAATGACAATTTCATAGAAGAGGTTGCCTTATTTGAACGTTTGGAAAATTTAATTAAATGTACAGATAACCAGTGTATAAGAAATATTCACGTTATTCTGATCATTTGAAGTGTTCATTGGTGAAAATCGGCAGAGAAATTGTCCAGATACAAAGTTTTGAATTTGCTTGCACACATCATTCTTCGTGTGGTTATCGTATTTCCTCGAATTACCCCCCGGGGGTTTATTTTTTGAGAGTGAAAATGTTGAGAGAAAAACGTGAAAAATGCAACAATAACCACCATTTATAAGTTTTTACAGCTTTATATAAGGATGTAGTTGGTATAAACAATGTTTTAACGTGACACAGTAAGTGTTTTGAACGTCTGTTATGCATTTCCCAGCCCACAAACTCATAGTGCTCATTTTGAGGGGGGTATTTTGAGGATATACAGTATTTACGTGGATGGGACGCAAAAGTTTGAAGTGCTATAACTTTTGATTGGAAAGAGATATTGAACCTTATTTTTTTATGTGGATCCTCGTTGTCTGAAGTATATGATAGCATGTTCAGATATCTTTTCTTTTTGCGACTAAAACCGGGTCAAAAGGACATACCAAGTTCAGAAATCACTTATTTGACAACAAAAATGAAATTTGCAGGTGATCTCGATAATTTAAAATTTACACGATCGAAATCGGCCCAGAAATGGGCAAGTTATTAAGCTTCAAAATCAATATGCCCTATCAGACATGTAAAATGACCACCTTTTTATAGACCCACCCGATCTCCAGTCAGGGGGGTCGTAGACAAATTTGCTCGGACTTGAAATTAGCCCCAACCTGAAACCATATTATATCCAAATCTGAATATTTTTCACTGAACGGTTCCCGAGTTATAAACATGTGCCAGCAGGCCAACCCCCTACCCTAAAATGCTACCCCTGATTTCAGCTAGGGTAGGGTTCAAACGATATATCGTATTGAATATCGAATATCGGATATCGACCATTTTTTTTATATTGAATATCGAATATCGATATCGAAAATTTTGAAAAAATATCGAATATCGAATATCGATATCGAAAATTTTGAAAAAATATTGAATATCGATATCGAATATCGACCATTTTTTCGATATATCGAACCTATATTGTGTCCCTAAAAAAAGTTATCATTTTCATTTTGAGATATTTATGATTGATCTGATGTGCTTGATCTGATCTGAGAATCGTATTAGATGAGTAAAAGTACAGTACTTATAATGTCATTTTTGTTGGAGTGCTAAATTTGAAGCCAGAAAATGCTGATATTCTATTTTTTGCAACATGCCCTTAGCAATCAGGTATCAGTATGAACTGTAATATCTACCAATTGTTATTTGTCTGATACACATTGATTCATCATGTTTTTTTCTACATGTTCTACTTTTGAGTGATGTAAACCTTGTTAAAATCACTTGTACCATTCACATTTAACTAAAGATATGATTAACCATGCGTGCAACCACATGAAAATACAATATGTCACTTGAAATATGCCTTGCTATACCAAAAGCAAATCGCAATATCGAATATCAAAAATATCGAAATATCGAATATCGACCATTTTTTAATATCAAATATCGAATATCAATATCGAGGTTCCATATCGTATCGATATTGAATATTGAGTTTCAGAAAAAATATATAGAATATCGAATATCGATATTGAAAAGTCATATCGTTTGAACCCTAGCTATGGGTCTGGCACCCGGTGTTTTTTTTCAATATACAGGCTGCTGTAAGACCACTTTTTACGATGGGAAAACACTGCCCCACAACATTTTAGACAACCAAATGCAATAACAGTTCACGTAACGTAAACTGCAAGGTAGTTTGTATACTAATAATGTGAATACACCCCCTCAGATATTTTGGCGACTTTTGTAGTCTACGGGGCCTGCGCGGCATGTGCAGCCATGCGGTGAGCTGCACTGTGCCCTGACAGAGCACTGCACAACAAGATCGACCCCGCTACACTGGCAGACCGAGTTTTCCATGTTTTTGTGGTTGTAGTGCTCTGCACATTTTCTGTTTCCTTACATCCAATTAAAGTTCCTATTAATGTTTTCCCCTAATTAAGAATTAGCTAAAGTTTTTTTAGCTTGTACATAAACTACATTCCACGTGGCACAAGGTGAGAGGGGAATTTCACATTTCATATAAATGCCGCGGCGTGGCATGTGGACACTTTTGAAGTTGTTGGCACAGTGTTGTGACTTTCTGGGCGGCCAAATGCACATTCAACTCTTACTTATCTTTGGGCATAGGCGGAGACTGTGACTGATAGGTAGGTGGTGACCAGGAATCCTGGAACAATGACTTTTACTGAACCTTACCAAAATACAAACTGTTCCAAGTTTCTCCCCATGTTGACTAGATTGTCAGCAGTGTCATCTAGTATTGGTGTGTGGTAGAAACAGCTCCTGATCACGCCCCAAGTAACAAGTCACAGTCCAAAAAATACATTTTCTGCCGCCCCAGCACAAATATCCCAACACACTCGGAAGGGTGAGGCCAGCTGGCCGATACCTTTCTCACGGGCGTGAGCTGGCCGGATAATCATAATAATGTGTCACGGCATTGAGGGTGATAAGCACCTGCGCTCGCGAGCATTCTGCTAGCTACCGTAACTCTTGAATACAAACCCCCCTGTAAAAAGCTTTCACTTGACATGTAGAAGTCCTGTAAATATTAGTTTGCGCTGATCTCTAATTTTCATGAGCTTAATCTTTAGCAATTAGTAGATTCTTGTAAGCTTGTATCTTAATTGTTTAATTATCATTCAGGTTGATTTCCTATGACTTTCATGATTTCACATTTAATTGATTCTATTTTGTTCACTCCCTTTATGTGTAAATATGCATTGCACTGCTTTGATAGGTGTTTTAGGTTGTATCAGTTAAGTAGTAAGTAGTAGGTAGTTATGGAAGTATTTACCTGTTTTCTGTACACTTACTATTCCTTAAATTAAGCCCCATGTCACGTGAAGCTAATGTTTGATACCTTTTTTGATGTATTTAGCAATTACCGCACACTTAGTTGATCTATTTATGTACACCATTTTTCATTACCTATGCCTTTCGATGTTATTAAGTGCTTACCAGAATTGACAGTGATTATGTGCCTTTTATGATGTTATACTTTTTAGCCTTTTTTATTCATTTCGATTATGGTACTTCGCTACTCCTTATAAGTAGCTAATTGTTGTTTTTTCACACTTCACTGCAACTTTGAAATTTGATTGCTTCGACTCTTGGTCTGGCTGCTTTGGCGTATTCCCATCGCCCAAAAAATAAACTCTCTTCTCAAATCAACTTGGACCCCCTCTTGAGTATTGATACTAACTGTACTCCTTTAGTTGCCAATTAACAATCGCTTTTAAATTGCTGCGCTGCTTGTGCTAAGTGTAAGCAGTGTGCGTGCCGCGGGATATAGAGCAGTGTGATCCCTGAGTGGATCACTGAACATTCTGCAAAAAACTGTCTTCGGACACATTCCATTAAACTTAACAGCATCATTTTGGACCTCCGGGCCCTGTGCAGTGCACACCAGAGACAAGCAAGTGGTAAAGTGGTGTGATAGGGAAAAGCAGTGCACGGCAAACTTCTCTGGATTCGTATAATCAGAAAAACAGCAGAATACACAGATTCATGACAACTTGGTAGCAGACGTGAGTGGTTCATTTTATTCACTACAGTAAACGGTGGAGTGCCTGATCAATGCCAAGCCGCCGCTGAGTGATTATCAACGTACAATCTGTTGCGCTGGGCCAATTGGTTGCGGTCGGGAAGGTCAGCATCAATCCCAAGGTCAGTTGAGGAAGTGTGGAGAGCTGCGGAGCAGTTGCAGAAGCGCACACACCGAGAAGCGGCCTTGCGCAGGGCACTACATACTGTGGACGCACAGGACGTTGAAGCTGAGCAGGTAGGAGTTGAAGCTGAAGGTGCACAGGAAGCGATCACAGAAAATGCCCGCGACATGGACCAGCCGCACGGAAGACAATACACCCATGGTCAGGCCAGTGCTGCAGTTTGGAACAGCATGTGCAGGAACAGGTGGAGAATGGATGCTGGGAATGTGGGTCCCCCGAACATTTTTGTTATCAATGTCCAAATAAACCTCCCCCAGAACAGTTGAGTAACAATTCGCGTGGTCGCGGAGGTGATTTTATTGTGCGCGGTAGAGGCAGTAATAGAGGGTGGGCTCGCGGAGAAGGTGGACAGTATCCGCAAAATTTTGGCTACCCTGGCGGGTGGGTACTCATGCAAATGACCCAGACGGTGTCCCTACCGACCTTGCAGGCTATGCAGCAGGTATATGTCCAAGCGCAGCAGACAGCGACCAGATGGCAGCCAGCAGCACAAGAACAGCCGTCACAGCGGCCGCTGAGTGGACAGAGCAGCAGCACGCCTCTGCTGAACCCGACTAATGTGTCCCAGGTGGGTGAATGCACCTATTAAGCGGTGACCAAGTCACTGCCGTCTTACGCGAGAGTTGTCTCCCAGTATGAGCAAATAACTGCACTGCAAGGACTAGAACCAGAAGCCCCTGAGGAGGAGGATCCGCAGGAACACCCACCAATCAGCATCCACTATAAAATGCATGCACTGATTGAGAGCAGTGGATTAGTGCATGGGCTGATCAGCGCGAACCCACAGCGATTATATTTCATACAAGCTGGCTGAGTTACATGTGGCGCACCACAATGTGTGATCTGAAAGATTGTGAGTTGCTTTCCGATGCTCAGCTCCATGACGATCAAAATGACACACTCACTAGGATCAAATGGAGAATCCTGCGCAATATCCCATTAGACCCATTTTTGAATGAACCCCCTGTGATTTTGCCCCCGCGTATGTACTCAGGCACATGTGTTGATCAAATGACTGAATTTAGGGAAAGTACTTGAGCAGTGCCATGCCCACAAGCATTTTCAGAGCCCCCGTATAATAATCAGATATTCAGTGCCTTGTTTACAGTGTTTGCAGTCATGGCATTGGTGGCGTGTTTGAGTTTGATGCCCATGGCGACAGCCTCGACGATGCCCGACACGCCGCTGTTGTGCAGCGACCTGACCGACCACTACGACTTGTATACTTACCCCGAGTTGCCCAATTGCACAGCGTTGGTGGATTCTTCAGTGTCACTGAGTAGGCCTGTTCCCCTGATACTCACAATTTACAAGCGTAACATGGTAGAATATTGTGTGACCGCGTATTGATGCATAGCAGCTGCGGCAAACATTTATCAGAACTTTTGGGGTGGCGTCACTTTGGAACATTTTGACTCGCAGCCACATGCCGTCAACCCGTCGGAGTGCGAGAGCCACAAGCCATGAGCCATGAAGTACCACAAGTGCAACGACAGCACACTCCAGCCGGTTGACAAGCTGAGCAACGCATGGGACACTCAATACCAAATGAATGTGAGTTATTCGGGACATGGAATTTACTGTTGCAGTTGGTTAATTACCAAAACCCCACAGTGTGGACTATTTAAGGGAGACATGCACATGTGCTACGGACCCAAATTCATGCAAAGTACCATGGGAGAAGTGTCAAACTGTAATTACGAGGAGGGTACATGTACCCTGCCCGATGGCAGCCAATTAGTCTGGAAACCGAATCCGAAAGCAGAATGTCCTTATGAAAAATGGCAGGAAATTGCCAGGCAAATTAGACAAGACATCTGGCTTGCACGTGATCACACTTTGGCTCTATCTATTTGATTGAAAGAAGAGGTGATTTCATGTGGTGATTAACTATGGAAATCTGACCAGGACATTGTTGTGGCCCCGTTCAAAGTTCCCCCCATCAGGTATGTGTGTGAAAAGAGACGTGCAGCGCGACATGGATTCAGCATAGTGGACACTGGTCACTTGGCTTCAGCGATGCAAGCTGTGTATGAGACATCTGAGCAGACTATGTGTGTGCAAGCTGTGTCCACTATGCTATGGTGTAATAATAAGCTGTGGCATGCTAGTGTAGTATATAATATCCAGCCAGTGTGCTCCCACATACTTCTACACTGTGTAGCATCACTGGCAATGTATTAGCCTTCTCGTACAACATTTTTTAAGCACTATTCCATGCTGAACTTCACTTGAAGTCACGAACATTTGACAAAAGGTGATATACGTAATAAGTCAACGTAAAATGGATATTTTTGAAAGAAATCACTGCTTATAATGCTATCCCATGACTCCACAGTCAGATTACAACCACAATAGACGTAACAATACATTGTCTGACACTTAACATACACATATTTTCTCTCTATACCCCCATTTTGGGCAATTTTAAAAAAATCTGATAAATATTTAAAATAAAAAAAATTGATTTAAAAAAAATCAAGGCGTTAAAAAAAAATTGATTTTTTTCCAACCCTACTTGAGTTTTTGTCAAATTTTACTAAAATTGTACAAAAATTCAAATTTTTGTACAATTTTACAAAAATTTTACAAAAATTCAAATTTTAATAAAATTGTATCTTTATTTTATTAATTTTCCATTTTATTTTATTTTATTTTATTTTTCAATTTGATCTTGCAACTTGATCTTACAAATCTCATTTTACTTGAAATTTAACTTAAAACTTCCAAAGTGACTTCAGCTTGTATTTTTGCTCAGCTTTGTATTTTTGCTCAGCTGCTTGTAGAACCACACCCTGGTTTTCTCTTTCACTGCATTTTATCCAAAGTACCCACAAATGCTGGATTTTTTTTCCTTCAAATTTTCAATCCCTATCTATTGACCCTTTCTTTTACAAAGATTTTTCTAACAAAACAAAATGTCGTGTTGTTCAGAGAAAGGATGTAGTTTTTGCATAAAATCAGACCTGAGTTGGATCGACGCTAATTCCATATCTCATGAATGCACCCCATCTGGCTACCTGCGGTGTTCGATTTGCTAAATATTATTTAAGTATAATACACAGAAAAAATGGGTTCGTATCGCGATATCTGTTTTGTGTGTGAATTTGTGGAGTGGCGATAATGTTTGAAATTCTGGTATACCACTGACCACAGGATTCACATTGCACACTACCGTATTTCTTCTAATAGAATGGCATACCTCCAATAGAACGAAACCTACAATAGAACGGCAGGTAAAAAAGTTGACGAAAATAAAAAAAAATCTTCTATTATAAGAAATACGGTATCTGTTGATTTGTCAAGGTGCTGAACAAACAATTACTGACAGTCATATGTATTTTTTTACCTTAAACTCTTCATCAGTTAATTGTGCTGCCCCAGCGCCATTTGACCTAATCGAATATGAAACTGGTACTGCAGTATTTCCAAGCACCTGGAAATTGGAAGTTTAGGTAAATCTGTAATTGAGGCGTTTGGTTCCGTAACCCGTTGAGGACCAAAGTGAAAAAAATCATACTTGTTAAAACGTATTTACGTTTACTCGATAAATACGGATACTCGAGTACTACGTAATCACATTTACGTTTCCTCCGGAAAGGTACTGGTACTCATTTACTCGCGTACCTTTTGAAACTATGTGAGTACAGAAAACATATTTCAAACTGGCTTTTTCGTAAGCTTTTTCGAAGCAAAAAGGAAATATAAGGAGGGAAAAGAAAAAAAATAGAGTCAAAATATACAAAATAACATAAAATTAGGCAAAAACGCATTACCCAGTGGATGTGATGGTGAAAAAGTTCAAAAAATAGTGATTTTGAGCAAAAAATTTCACAAATTTCCGGGGACGAAAGTAATTTACTTACTCATGCTTACTCATGAGTAAAAGTGAAAAATAAATACTTTACGTTTTCAGTACTCACCTGTGACAACTGTGAGTAAAAAATAGATACTTTACGTTTACGTTTACTTTTGAAAAAGTTCAGTACTTAAATTTAAGAACTCTGAAAAAAATGAGTTGAGTAAAGGATGTGCATTCACAACTGTGATATTGACATTCACTGTATTGACATTCATTCAAATCAATTCAGCTCGAATTTGATGGCTATTTACACAGGTCCCGGCCGGGGACCGGGACCCGGCAAAAAATAATTTTTTTCAAAAGTGAATACCGTATTTCCTCGAAATACCCCCGGGGGGTTTATTGTTTCAGAGTGAGAATTTTGAGGGGGGGTTAAACGAGGGGGGGTATTTCGAGGGGGGGTTTATTATGTCGCCAGAAATTTTTTGAAATCCCAGTACTAAAATGTAGTCTGAAACGTACGCAGACGTCGAAAAATGCAACAAAAATCGCCATTTATAAGACTCTAAAGACATTTATAAGTGTGTAGACGTACAAACACTGTTCTCACATAACAGAGTCATCGTTTTTAACGTGTATTCCGCATTGTCGGGATGACAAACCACAGCCTTTGTCATTTACGTTCCCTATACACTAAATTTGGGGGGGGGTATTTCGAGGGGGGGGTTTATAAGTTCATAGTGTCCATTTTGAGGGGGGGTATTTCGAGGGGGAGTATTTCGAGGGGGGGGGGGTATTTCGAGGAAATACGATAATTGGTGTGTTTGGGTTGTTTGCATGTTAATAAGGTGAATTATCACCAAATTAGCATGCACAAAATTGTTTTGAGATGGTTACACGCGCTGATGCATTTTCTTTGGGAGAGTGAATTTTTTCGATTTGTCTGAATTTTGGCATGTAAGTACTCCTTCGTTTACTGAGTACGCATGCCAGATTTCAGCTCAGCACGGTTACCGGTTGTTATTTTATTGATACTTCAAGATTTTTTGATCACTGTATTTATGTATAGTGATCAAAATCCTGCCGGAGACCGGTCCCCACCAACGTCGAAATGGCCCCGACCAGGGTCAAACGTCCCCGGTGAGAAATTTTTTTCTCAGTAAACAAAGGATTTTGGTCCCCAATCATCCTAAAAATTTGTCCCCTGTCGGGGACAAACGTCCCCGGTCGGGGACCAAAATTCTTTGTTTACTGAAAAAAAAATTGCTCACCGGGGACGTTTGACCCCGGTCGGGGTCATTTCGACGTTGCCGGGGACCGGTCCCCAGCAGGATTTCGATCACTATACAAAAATACAGTGATCGAAAAAAATTGAAGTATATATAAATTAACAGCCAGTAACCGCGCTGAGCTGAAATTTGGCATGTGTACTCTGTAAACGAAGAAGTACTTACATGCCAAAATTCAGACAAATCCAAAAAAAAATTATACTTACTGTGTAAATAGCCAAATTTGATTACCATATTTCCTTGAATTACCCCCCGGGGGTTTATTTTTTCAGAGTGACAATTGTGAGAGAAAAACGTGAAAAATGCAACAATAACCACCATTTATACGTTTTTACAGCCTTTTATAAGGATGTAGACGGTATAAACGATGTTCTAACATAACACAGTAAGTGTTTTGAACGTCTGTTATGCATTTCCCAGACCACAAATTCATAGTGCCCATTTTGAGGGGGGGGGGTATTTCGAGGAAATACGGTATATTATACAAAAGTTTTACAATTCTTACCTTTCTGCAACTCACTTGTTTAGAGCTTTTTGGGTCCATTCAGTTGTCAGTTGTGTATAACGCTGTATTTACCACTGTGCATACATGTGGCATGGTTTGAAAAAGTAATGAACCTTAACAATTATGTTTTTTTTGCCATTTCGCATGGTATGCTCCATTATGACGTCATCATTGAAAAAATATAACTAAAAAAAAAGATTTCAGGAAGAAAAAACGTTATGCAATTTCTGCAAGTCAAAAGAGCAGAATACCAGAGCCTTTACTCAAATGTATACCGTATTTCCAAGAAATAGCCCCCACCCATCGTTTGACCTCCCCCCCCCTCTCGAGACCACTATGAAACAATCACCCCCCCCCCCTCGAAATACCCCCCAGATTGAGTGTAAAGAGAACGTACATGACAAATACTGCAGTTTGTGTTCTGCGTAGTGCAAAACACACGTTAAAACAATGTCGGTGTCACGTTAGAACAGTGTACATACCATGTCTAGATACTAATATTAGTCTACAGAACCTTATAAATGGCGGTTTTTGTTGCATTTTTCGACGTCTGCGTACGTTTTAGACGACAATTTCGTACTTGGTTTTCAAAAATTTTCTTGTGAAATAATAACCCCCCCCCCCTCGAAATACCCCCCTCGTTTTACCCCCCCCCCCCTCTCGGGACCACTATGAAACAATCACCCCCCGGGGGGTATTTCGAGGAAATACGGTAGGTTATTTATTTTTTTCAGTTTTATTTCTCCAAATATTGTGTTTTGTATCCAAATATTGGGTTCACACTAGATTTGTATGCAAAAACTATCGACTGATTTCTACAGAATAGGAAACATAGCCAATTTGTTAAAACTCTCTGGTATGCGGCTTGCGGGCCCGTGCTTGCATTTTCCTTTTTTAATATTTTTCTTTTTTTTGTGAAAGTGCATACATAAGTATCCTGCTCGCGCGTTATCGACTAAGACATAAGTAATTTTGAACACATACTTTGTGGTCTACTTAACTGAGTGTACTGTATTTCCTTGAATAATTCTCCCTTGAAAACCGGATTACCTCGAAATACCCCCATGGGGGTTTATTATTTCGCCAGAAAAATTTGAGGGGGGGTTAATTCGAGGGGGGGAGGGTTATTCGAGGGTTTTTTTATTATTTTGTCAGAAAGTTTCGTGAAATTCATAGTTAAGAATACGCTTTTTATTACAAAAAAATGGTAATAAACGTGAGCAAATAGGTTATATTGGGGCTATAGAAGTACATCTGTACACAAATGAGCGTGTAAGTGTAGCTGCGATGCAAATAAGTAGTAATAAATACATCATGCACATTGAATACATGATGTACATCATTCCGGAGGGGGGGGGGGTATTTCGAGGGGGGGGGTATTTTTTCCTCAGCCCATTTTGAGGGGGGTTAATTCGAGGGAGGGGGGTTAAATCAAGGGGGGGGGATAATTCGAGGTAATACGCTAATCTACCCCTTGAATAGTAAAGACCTGAATTGAATAGTAAATTATGTGAAATGAATGATTCAGCAGTCTTCCTTTAGGCATACCTATGATCAATATGTGCAAATTTGAACAAAATAATGTGCCATGGCATTTTGTAAATCAAGCATATGTCATGAAATCACTTGATAGAAACATGTTTTTAAATCATTATGAAAAAATCATCCCCTTGAATAATACCAGCTCAAATAGTTCCACCCTCAAAGAAATCTGATGAAAAAATTCCCCAGGGGGATTATTCGAGCAAACACGCTGTATTTTTATGCTTTCTTTCAGTATCTGTTTCTGACATTCCCTTGCAAGTGCATCTTGATAGGAATCTTCTACTTGGTATTCTGCAACATATGAATTAGAACTGCTACCACGACGCACGCTGAAAATGTTGTTGTTGTTCAAAATAAAAAACTTTTTTTGCATTATTAGATGACACGATTCAATGCGTAGTAAATGGAAAATGTGGACATAGTAAGGGATAAAGAAAAATGATATATCTGTGTATCAAACGTTTTGCAATATTCACAGTTTGAAGTAATTTCAATGTTTACCTATTCTGTCATAATGTCATGTTTTTCTCACCAAAACGTGTAAAATATAAGTACAATGATTATGTTTTTTGTAGTTTTTCGTTCTATTTTAGTAGTTGTTTTTTTATTGGGTCATGTATGTATGTAGGTCATATCATCACTAAGGATGGAAAATTTTCAAATTCTTCTATTTTTCGAATTTTTTGTATGAAATTATTGCAATTTCGATTTTTCAGGTGAATTTTGATTAACTTTCATGTTATACACGTTTCCAAGCTGTTATTGTAAATAGATACATCTGCACATTTGTTCTATCATTCTACTTAAATCCATGGACAATTGGTGAAATCATCACCTGGAATATGCATCTTTAATTGAAAATACCAAAAAAATTTAAATCAATTTATTCAAATGTTTGTAGCCCAAATTCCCAAACCCGGACATACTCAAACATCATCAAAATTGGGCAATGGGCAAGGAAATGGGAACAGCTTAACTGTGGTTACCGTATTTCTTCTTATAGAATGCCATGCCTAGGGTGTCAACTTTCCGTTTTCCGTTTTCCATTTCCGCTTTCCGCAGGCAAATTTTTTTCCGTTTCCGTTTCCGTTTTTCGGCTCATTTCCCATTTTCCGGCTAAAATTTCAGTTTTTCTGCCTTTTTTCCGTTTTCCGGCTCAATTGTCTGTTTTTCCAACTTTTTCCATTTTCTGACTCAATTCTCTGTTTTCTGTTTCAGCCAAACTGGTAAACATGCATGCAGGTTCTCAATTGTGAATTGTTTCTATTTCTCACAAGATTTCTGCAAATTTTTTGATTTCTGGATGAATTTCTGCTATTTTTTTCTGTTTCCGGCAAAATATCAGCAATTTTTTTCCATTTCCGGCATAATTTCAGCAAATTTTTCCATTCCGTTTTCCGGCCTTTCATTTTTCCGTTTTCCGTTTTCCGGCAGGTGCAATTTTTTTATGTTTCCATTTCCGTTTTCCGGCAAGTGCAAATTTTTTTCCGTTTCCGTTTTCCACCAAAAAGTTTTTGTTGACACCCTAGCCATGCCTCCAGAAGAATGGCTTCTACAATATGATGGCAGATTTTGGCACTTTTTGCCACTGACAAAATAAATCGACCTCCAAATTTGGCAGCCTCCAATAGAACGACAGGTAGAAATTACCTTGGGAGGGTGGCGAAGCACCAACAAGATGAAAAATGGGTGGTGAGAACATCCAAGCCCCAAGGTGTTCATAACTATGATTGAAGGGTTGTTTTCACATTTGGTTTTGTTTGAATTCATGCTGTGACATTAAAATGTTGCTCATGTATCATTAAAAATACTGTGTTCAAATTAAAAATGTGTGAAAACAATTTGTGAACAAATATAATAGCAGCCTTCAATAGAACGGCACCTCCATCCGATAGATGGCAGGTAAAATAAAAATAGAACGGTGACTTTCTATTATAAGAAATACGGTAACCCCCATTTCTCTATGGGTTAAGTATTTCACAGTCCCAGCTTTTCTGCTTGGTAGTGTAAAACATTCAATAAACAACAATAATCTCACCTTGCCTTGCCTCCTATCCAGAATCGTTCATCATCATCTTTTTGTTCATTGGAATTGAGTGGTACAGATTAGGGTTGCGATACAACCAGACCTGACCCGAACTGTCACAAACCAAAATTTATATGCCACATTGATTGGAAACAAGCGTGCAAAACAACTGCTTCAATGGTTTGGTTTGGAAAAGTCAAACCTTAAAAAAATGGCCATCCCTAGGAGACACACATCTCTGAGAAGCCGAAAATGTCCTCTATCAGAATCCATAGACTTTTTGCGAGGTTCACCCCTTAGGTCTAAGAAACCAAAACATGCTGGCAGAGCCAGTCCAGCTAATCGTATCATGATTCATTCCTTAAGGGAAAGTCCAGGGAAAAGAGGGTAGACATACATCATTGCGAAGCCAAGAATGTCCTCTTTCAGAATCCACAGACTTTTTGGGGGGTACACAGGGCAGACTGCCCACCTGTGCCACCTAACTGTGTGCACAGCAAGCAACATTCGGATCATGAACAGCAAATGGTGTGTGAATGTTGTACAGTGGCAAGTACTATTTGAACCCAGAACCAGATACCCAGAACCAGATACCCAAATCCAAAAATTGTGATGCGCCTAACCCTAGTACAGAACGGTTCCTCATTAGTGATATTATAGAATCTGCAAATTGTTTTTGATATAAATTTGATATGTTTTTGTCAATTTCCTTCATCATGCTAAATCTACAGAAATGCATTTAAATTACACACAAGTAGGTGTAAACAAGACTAATGTACACTGATTCAAATGCAAGTGTGCAAAAACAATTAATTCTGAAGAGGTCACAAAATGTAGGCCTTGAAGTGTAGGCATACCTCCAATAAAAAATACTCTCTAATTGATGGTACAAAAAAGTGACAAAATCAATTGAATGTGTACATACAATTGGAGGTAACACAGTAATTTTTATTTACAAGATTTCCAGTAAATTTCAGTTGGCAGTGAAACGTTACACAGGCAAACAGCAAAGGAAATAATAAATGAAGAAAACACCCTACCCACTCACAGACAAAATTGAATTGGTCCATAGATGTGAACCATGCCATCGATCCACCTGCTTGAGAACAGACCAGTGGGCACTCCCAGACCCTGTAAAAAGCCCTATAAAATCTCAAATGTCATGCAAAGTGTCAAAAGGCAGGGAAAATGCCCTGCAAAACGGCAACTCGGTTGGCATTTTGCAGGGCATTTTCCATCATTTTTGACACTTTGCATAACATTTGACATTTTACAGGGGTTTTTACAGGGTCTGGGAGTGGCACCAGATCCATTATTCTGCTTGTATGCAAGTCTTCAACCAGCCAGTAACAAATCTCATGATTGTCCATCACATTTGGCAACTTGTACTGTGCATTTTTGATTCTGGCGGCAATCCCTACAAGCTTTCAGGTGGCAGTGACAAATTTCAGATATGAATCAATGATTCGGTGCTGTGAACTCACCCATATCAACTGCAAACATATCAGTTTTGTCAACTGACAATTTGGGGAAACTTGAAATGTTTTTTTCATTTTATCTAGTGCAGCATGTGTTCTATCCAATGAATTAACAGATAAACCCAGCTCAATGACAACTTATTGACAACTGGGACAAGAAAAAGCTGATAAGCGATTGTTGACAGTTGGCAGTGAGTTGTTGGCATATGTCAGATAGCTGTCAGCTTGTCTTCAGCAAATGCAAGTGACCTGTCAGCTTGTTGTCAGCATAATATGTCAGCGAGCTTGCAGCTTATCGCTACAGGCTACATCATTGCTTAAGGCTACATTTAACAGAAAACATTGCTGCATGTAAAAAAATCAGTGAGCTGCTTAAATGTTGTCTACTAGTTAGAGCTAATTTTTGGCATTTGGAAAACAAGGTGGTAGTGAGTTTTCAGAATGCTCTGTTTCCATGTGATAGTCAAGTCTCAAATATTGTCATTTGACAATTACTTTGAGACCTTTACACTTTGCAGTTGATAGATAATGCAGTTTAGTCACTAGGTATTTGAAATCGTCTGCTTATTTATCACTCAACATTTCACCTGACAGAGTGCGGGATTGCTACCTGGGGCATCGTTCTTGCTCTTCAAGAATAAATTCACTTTTGGTGCATTGTGCCAAAATTACGATTGTCAATAGTACTGAGAATGGACCAGTTGTAGCTTGACAAAGCATATTTAGTTTTTTTGGCCTAATCAGTTAACAATTTGGTTAGCTTTTACCAAGTTTGGTTACCTATTTGTACAGTTTGTTCATAAGAATTTACACTTGATGGAATGAATCTAGGTGAATATATTTTTCAAATGTGTTACCTGATTAGTAATGGTAAAAGTGCCAAGACTTGAATGGCTGGTGCCAGTGGCGTAGCCAGGATTTTTGAGCGGGGGGGGGCGGATTGTTTACGTAGGCCAGCGAATGGGGGGGGCGCCCCCCCCCCCCCGCCCCCCCTGGCTACGCCATTAGCTGGTGCCTAGTGCTAAATGTGCAGTGGTTGTGAAAATTACAAATTGATCAGTGATTTCATCACACATAAGTTATTTACCACATGCCCATCATGTAGATATTTACTTACCAGTTAAGTTAGTTGGTAAGTTACCACCCCGGGACAAAGGAACTTACTTGAACAGAATGATACCAATAACTTTGACAACAGCAGTATAAATAATGGTACTTGCCAACACTAATGGTAAGTGTCATTGGCACCTCATAAAGATCGTATTTACCAATTTGCCAAATACACAAAGTATGAAATGCCACATTTTGGTTATGGTGTTTTTTGCTTTGGTGCGTGTGCCATGGCGCTTTTACATGCCTATGGCTGTGGCTGGCCCATAACCCTGTCTGTATGGTTGTGTAATTGGGATGCTTTTTCTTATCAAATTGGTCTACTATTATTTTTGCATTATTACCCTTGATCAATGATGGCAAAAACACAGATTTCAAACACAGTTTCTGCGTTTTTCATTTACATGGAAAAGTATAAACTAATATATTTTTGAAAACATAAAACTCAAATGAAATTTTTATCGGGGAAACACAAAAAAACTGTTTGGAGTGTTTTTATGTGATTCAATGATTACTAACACTATGCTGTGTTGAACTGATGGTGGAGTAGAAGGTGCCCCTACCAAATGCCCAATGACTGTGACATTTTACACAAGGCTGAGTTCCAAATGAACATATTGTCTGTCCTTTTTAAACTACCGTAATGTGAGATTTTTAAGGATTGTCTCAAATTAGTAGCTAACTTTGGTCCAGGGTTTTTTGCATTATAAATAGTTAGATGCAAAACGTGGCCTCCTGGTAAAAAGCCCAGCCAGTTAATGAATGAAAAAGTGAAAAGTTACTTTTAGTTTAGTGTCAGTTGAATCTGTATATGCATGAAACAAATTGTTGACATAAAAACGACTGTTTTTGCATTCATTCTCTATGTGTAAAACAACTATGATTTTACATAATTAGCTTGAGTTTTCACTGAAAAATTTTACATACTGTATCTCCTCAAATAAGACCCCAACCACAGGGAAGTTAATTTTGTCAGATGTTTTGGAGGGGGAGTTTTTTGAGGGGGGTTATTCAAGGATTTATGGTAAATAGAAATGGTGTGACTCAAGTTATTCTTGAAAAACTCAAAACACAGAAATGTTTTTTTTAAACTTACCCACCATTGGCAGTTATAACCACTTTGAGGGCAATCAATCAGCCAGTCATCACATTTGACCAGAAATTATGCATAATTGGATGCTCAGTGGACCGCAAAGTAAACCGCGTAAAGAAAGAAATGGGTTGTGCATCTGGCATTTTTTATCGAATCAAAACATTGTATTATCGGGTGTGGTTATGGGAGTTCAAGAGATTTTGATGCTGTCTTTTATTTGATCCACCGGTCTCATTGTTACATTTGCACAAATTATATAAGAGTCAACTGGAAAGCACCAAGTGTGCGCACAAAAGACTAAAACACTACATTTCCAACATCATCACTCTCCAAAAAGAACAAAGAAAACATCATTTCACATGCATTTCTATCAAAATTTAACATGTCAACACTCCATCACCACGCTTATCAAAACAACGACCAAAGTGGGGCCTCTTTGAAATATGCGAATGAATCTCTCTAATGTATCTCAGTGCCCTTGTGTCACGGCGCTGCCCACGGTGGTAATTGTGGTAGCTGTTCGGTGGCCGTGGCGTGATGCACCTGATAATATAGCAACAGTCAGCAACCGTCACAAACACATGTCAGATGTCAGCGTGACATCGTGACTACGCATAGTGACCGTCAGCCGCAACCGTGACGGTCACAACTGTCAACTCCACTTACTCCCCCCCTTACCACTCTGCCACAAAAAATGAAATGACCTGTTTAAATGTTGCTGTGGATAGCACTCTGCGGCTGTGACATGTGATTCCAAATGAACATATTGTCTGTCCTTTTTAAACTACCGTAATGTGAGATTTTTAAAGATTGTCTCAAATTAGTAGCTAACTTTGGTCCAGGGTTTTTTGCATTATGAATAGTTAGATGCAAAACGTGGCCTCCTGGTAAAAAGCTCAGCCAGTTAATGAATGAAAAAGTGAAAAGTTACTTTTAGTTTAGTGTCAGTTGAATCTGTATATGCATGAAACAAATTGTTGACATGAAAACGACTGTTGTTGCATTCATTCTCTATGTGTAAAACAACTATGATTTTACATAATTAGCTTGAGTTTTCACTGAAAAATTTTTCATACTGTATCTCCTCAAATAAGACCCCAGCCACAGGGAAGTTAATTTTGTCAGATGTTTTGTAGGGGGAGTTTTTCGAGGGGGGTTATTCAACGATTTATGGTAAATAGAAATGGTGTGACTCAAGTTATTCTTGAAAAACTCAAAACACAGAAATGTTTTTTTTTTTTAACTTACCCACCATTGGCAGTTATTACCACTTTGGGGGCAATCAATCAGCCAGTCATCAAATTTGACCAGAAATTATGCATAATTGGATGCTCAGTGGACCGCAAAGTAAACCGCGTAAAGAAAGAAATGGGTTGTGCATCTGGCATTTTTTATCGAATCAAAACATTGTATTATCGGGTGTGGTTATGGGAGTTCAAGAGATTTTGATGATGTCTTTTATTTGATCCACCGGTCTCATTGTTACATTTGCACAAATTATATAAGAGTCAACTGGAAAGCACCAAGTGTGCACACAAAAGACTAAAACACTACATTTCCAACATCATCACTCTCCAAAAAGAAAAAAGAAAACATCATTTCACATGCATTTCTATCAAAATTTAACATGTCGACCCTCCATCACCACGCTAATCAAAACGACGACCAAAGTGGGGCCGCTTTGAAATATGCAAATGAATCTCTCTAATGTATCTCAGTACCCTTGTGTCACGGTGCTGCCCTCAGTGGAAATTGTGGTAGCTGTTCAGTGGCCGTGGCGTGACGCACCTGATAATATAGCAACAGTCAGCAACCGTCACAAACACACGTCAGACGTCAGCGTGACATCGCGACTACGCATAGTGACCGTCAGCCGCAACTGTGATGGTCACAACCATCAACTCCACTTACTCCCCCCCTTACTGCCCTGCCACATAAAATGAAGTGACCTGTTTAAATGTTTCTGCGGATAACGCTCTGCGGCTGTGACGCGATGAACAGCAGAAAGACATCCACACGGTTGGTCATGTGTGCGGTCATGTTCAGGTGTGTCGATAGGTGGGTTGACCAACTCTTGGACAGCATCGGTGTTGACATCGGAAAGGTGTAGGGCCGCCTGACGATGAATCTCGACAGGGTTCATGGTCATATGACTGTCAAAACGCATGGCTGGGCCATATTCTTGACGGTGATAAAATTGTGCACCGTCAAGATCCACCTCTCCGGTCTGGTTGGGGGGTTAAAGGGAGGAAAGATGAGAAGTTGAGATTCCACGTCACAAAAAACAATTCCACCAAACACACTGGAGGAAAATATGTCATTTCCATCTGAGTGGAAATCACTTCATTTTGGATGCCACGCTCCGCTGTCGCCGCATGCGATCGTTTTCAGCTGTTAAGTTCTGTATGGTACTTTTTTGGAAGTGGATTCTGCCTCAACTTTAAGGAGTGCCGCTTTTAAGTGTCAGTTTTCCACAGGAAACCCAACGACTGTGCAATGACGGTCTTCATTGGCATTTTGCATATCATCAAAATCGCGATGCAAATGCTGGTATTTGTCACCCAGCGTATCGAAATCCTACAAAATGCCACCACATGAACAACATGGAAAATGATTTGTGTGTTCTAATACGAGCAGTCACTACTAAAACAACCTGGGACATTCTTGCACACACTTTTTTCCGCTCTTCATACTTGCTTCAAACTCAAAGACCGCTCAGCTGAGGTGCCTGGGACGTCTGCTGCCTGATCCGTGTCCGCGTACTGAGGCGTGTGTGATCCTTGTGTTGCCACTTCTGCTGGGTTGTCTGCCTCTGCCTGCTGTTCATAAGTCGGTGTCGCAGGTGGCGGTGGTGAGGTAGATGGCGCTGGTGACGCTGGTGGTGTTGATGACTTGCTACGCCGATGTTTTCCCTGAAAACACTGAAAGGCACAACAACAAGACATAAATTTTCCAAGAAACCATTGTCAAAAGATGCTGTTGTGCAGTTTCGTTTTCTTTTGACTTCTAACATTAAAAATTTTGATGCTTTATTACAGTATTTACAACGTGCAGAGTGGAAACTAGTAAGTGCGCGATTCAAAACATTTTGGAAACATCGAAGGTATGGAAGCTGACACTTACAACAGTAATGTCCCAGGACAGTTTCCAAAGTAGCATCATTCTGGAAACTCCAGTTAGGATCTGACACCTCTACTACCAAAAAAAGTCCTGAAAACTTGGGTAATGTTTTGTCTGCGTTAAAATTCCGTACCATGATGGAATCGCCAATGGAAATGTCAAGTGAATTTTTTGACTCTAAATACGCATGGTATTTCACACGATTCTTGTCACTTTGAGTACGCGCTATTATGCGCATTTGGTCAGGATCGGTATTTTTGGCAGCAGTGAAAAACAAATTCCAATGAGGCAGGTGGCCCAATATCAGGAAAAAAGTGCAACAGGTGAGATTTTTATTCATACTCAAGTTGTATTTTAGCATAACTACTGGCAACAATTCCTTCCAGTGTGATTTTGGATGTTGTTTTTTGACCAAGGCGTATATTTCTCTCATTCTGCCATTCACCCGTTCAACCATGCCATTGGCTGCCGGGTTATGGGCGAGAACAGGCAAATGGGTAACACCAAATTCTCTGCACAGAGCTCAAAAGTCCGAATTGACAAATTCCGTTCCCCTATCTGTAATTATCAATTGGGGCGCTCCGAATACTAAGAAAATTGACTTTAAAACAGCTTTTGCTACTACCATCCCCTTATTTGAAGACAAGGGTACTGCTACTGCATACCATGTGAAAGCGTCTACAGCGACGAGAACTTTGGACTTATTAGCATTTTCAAATTGCATAGTGTCAAGATGAAGGACATCAAATGGTTGTTGAGGCGTTTCCGTGGTTCCGAGTGGCGGAGGTGACAGTTTATGAGTTTTGTATTGCATGCAATCAGCACATTGCTTGCAAAAATCCAGGATTTGCTGTTTCATACCTGGCCATGCAAAATACTGGCACAGTAAAGCCAAAGTTTTGTCATGACTGCCATGGCTTGCGTATATGCCCAGGTGCACATGCCTTAAACATGCATCCTGCCATGTTCGAGGAAGCCAAATCGAGTATGAATTTTCTTTGGTTGGCGTTGTGTGAAAAAGCTCTTTGTCAATTATTACTGCATCGGGCACTGAACTTGGATTCTCTTCCAACTTGAAAATGACTTCACTCAATTCTGCATCTACACATTGAACCAACGCCCAGTCAAAATCAACATCCTGAGTGATTACCTTAGATTTGTGTGTCAGTCCCGTTATGTTGAATCCTGGCATAGTTCCAACTGCCAAGCCATGTACCGGTTGCAATGTAAACATTGTCATGCCACAGATTAGGTCTGTTGGCACATCCAGCTCATCGTTCCCAAATTGTTCTTCTGAAATTGGGTTTCTAGAGAGGGCATCTGCGATGCAATTAAATTGTGCTGAACGATGAATGAAGCGTGTCACGCGATTTTGCAGGTAGATAGCCCAACGTTCCAATTTAGAATGTGATGATGAGCGTAACACCTGTTGAATCCCTGAATTGTCAGTGATAACAATCAAATTTTGGCCTTCAACAAAATCTGCAAGCCTGCGAATCGCCCAAGTGATGCACAAACTCTCTAATTCAGCTGCTGAAAATGTTTTGTGAGGATGCCTAAGACATTTTGAAATGAACAAAATCGGGTGTAATTTTCCATCATCTGTGTATTGCGACAAGACGGCTCCCAACCCCACATTAATGGCATCAGTTTCCAGTATGAACTGCCTACCATCTCTGTGAGGATGCACTAGCACAGGTGATGTGGATAGACAATACTTCAAAGTGCTCCACGCATCCAACATGTCCTCAGACCATTGAAAAGGAGTGTGGCCATGTTTAGGCACTTTACCTTTGAGCAGTTGATAGTGGCACAGCAATCCTGCTGTAGTTTGGAATGAAATGTGAGTAGTAGACACATTTTCCCAAAAATCTCCAAAAATCTTGTTTTGTGTGTACCTTGGGTAACTCCAGCATTGCCGCCACCCGCGATAGCGCCGACGTGATGCTGTCAGCCGAAATTTGGTGCCCCAAGTACTTTAAAGTTTTGGCAAAAAAGTGGCACTTGCCGGGTTGCATCTTTAAATTAGCCAGCAAAGTCTGGTGAACAGTTGGCGCAAATGATGCATGTGCTCTGAAACAGTGTCACTACACATTAAAATGTTGTCAATGTAAGCGCGTACCCACGCGCGTGTTAAGTCTTCATTCAAATCCATGAGCATTTTGTTCATGAGACGCATGAAGGAAGCGCCAGCGTTGCACGTACCAAATGGCATTCTCATATATCAGTACTGTCCTAAGCTACAAACAAAACTTGTTTTCTCCCGCAATCCTCATCAGCCAACATTATGTTATAGTAACCATGTTGGATGTCAATTGCACTGAAAATGTTCCGCCCAAAAAACTCAGCTAAAATTTCACCGATCCATGGTAAAGGGTAGCTGTCAATTTGAGTAATCAAGTTGACTTGTATCAAGTCAACACAAAATCTCATTTTGTCAACTCCCTTGGGCGCTATCATTATGGGGGATGCCCACAGCCCGTCAGAATGTTCAATTATTCCCTCTTTCAACATGCTTTTGATTGATTGATGTATGAATTCCCATTTGCATGGCGCTTCATACCGCGGTGCTTGTTTGATCGGAGGGTGTTTGGGGTCAGTCACTATTTTGTGCTTTATCAAGTCAGTTTTTCCCACGTCATATTCACCACATAAGAAAATATCATGGTATTCCAGTAGAAGGGCTTTAAACTGCTCTGTTTCTTCCTCATTCAAAGGAATTCTATTTGTGGACACCAAATTATCCCAAATGAATTGAAAATGGTCAAGTTTTGTTACTGGTACCTGTGGTTCTTCAGTTTCGTATGAGATTGTTTCCGGTGGGTTAGGCAGATGTATGGCAGGATTACCTTGTGCCTTGAGGTGAGTCAAACCGATCGTACCTATGCTATTCTGCAATGAAACGTCTGCGAAGACTTTTGAAAATTTGGGTCCGGGGTTGATGTTTATGTCGGCAACATGTGTTCCTTCATATTGGATAGTCTGTGTTATTGAACATCATCAGGTAAACATGTTTTCTGTTTGTGTGTGCTGTCGTGTTGTACATGCTTAACTGCTGTGTGTTCAATAAATCTGTGTTTGTGAACAAACAATTGCATTGTGACCATTGTGCTGATGACAGATTACACGGTTTAAGCAAAGGTGCCACAGGTAACTGCTAACTGCTACATGCGGGCACAAAAAGTTTCTTGAGCAAAATCAATTTGCTCAAGAATGTGTCCAAAAAATCACGTTCCAAGTCAGAAAATTGCTGATTAGCAAACTGGTCGGTTGTGGCTGCAATTTTGGTTTTGTCTTCTAAAGCCATTGGTATGAGCCATGGCAATTTCAAATATGGCATGATGTCTGTGCCAATTAAGATGTCTGACAGTGCTGTGTCCATCAAGTTCACCAAAATTAAAGCCAGAACTTTCCTGGTCACATTGTCATAAGGTTAAATGTGCTTGAAAAATGCTCAAGTGGAATTTCCGCCATTGATCCTTCCGTGGTAGTTCCTGACACCATGTATACTTGCACAGGACTGGGCTTCAAATATTTGTCCAAATCTAAGCCTGATTTTTCAGCAATTTCGCGTAACTGTTTTATTGGTATGATGGTGCAACCGGTGTCAAGAAGTACCTTGCATGGTATTCCTTCCATTGTCAAGCTCACCAAAACTTGTGGGCCATTAGCCGGTTGAATTTTCATGCATAGTTGCTGTCTATTCCCTACACAAGTATAGGCATGTACACATTCATTTTCTGGCACTTTTCCAAAATTTGAATCAGTAAGGGTTGTTCACAATCATTCAAAAAATCACATGACATGACTCAACAGATTCACTAAAACTCAGCAGGCTGTGGGAAATGTTTGGAAAAAAGCTCAGTGACTCGTTCATCGCCGGTTTCTGCAAAGTAAGTGCATTCTGTGCGTTATGTTGGAAACATGCCCAAACATACCGTTGCCAATCGACACACTGACCAGGATTGTTTTCAAAAAGTTCAGCCACTCTGTGTCGGAACTCGCTGCAGTACATCTCCCATGTTGGCACATCTTTGTTTTCTTCCGATAGCGTAACGTCAGGCACAGTTTCCGCAGGGTCGCCAGTGTCAGCTTCCTGACAACCAAACTTAGCCATAGCCGGCTGCCGTGGCTGAGCTGTATCTGTTGTGTGCGGGGGCCCTATGCGTTTCACAGTTCCGTAACCATCCGACTTCTGTGAAACATTTGCAGGATTGAAAGCTGACGACTGTGAGGAGCTTTGTTGTTTCTGGCGCTGGGTGATACGGCAGTCACTAACCCATGCCTGTGTGATTTGGCATCGGACACCAGTAGTCGTTCTGCATTTCTGAGAGGAATTGTTTGAATGTTGCCCTGGTGGTGGGCCGGTTTTTCTCGAATTTTGGTGGTGTCGGTTTCTCAAATGTGGTATTTTTGACGTTGCGGAATCTCATTCTAAGTTAAAATATGTCTACATAAATAAATGAATGTATGAAATGCATTTCGATGAAAATGCAATTTGAGTTTGCACTTTCAATGTGGGCCACCCTCCTTTTGACCCATTTGTCTTGACTGCTATGTAACATGAGACAACAGGTGCATTTAAAATTATTTATTGCACGTGGCGCTCCACAATTATGCACGCGTCGGTTAGGCCCATTGGCAGTGATTATCGAATTTGTTGCGAATCAATTGATTGCATCAACTGTAGCAATGGTACCGCACACGCCTTTGACTTTGTCCGAAAATTTGCCATTATGTACCTATCAAAACGATTTTCATCAAAATGGTGCCAAATTTTTGCCAGCACCAAATTGACCAACAAAATGCGATCGAAATTGATTGATTCCCTTATTTCATTGGGCACTTTTGAGAGTAGTCGAACATAAAAATCCAGCATACTTTTGTTTTTAAACATTGCTGCCTGTTCCCACTCAGGGTAAGTGTAATTTTTATCTGTTTTTTTGAAAAACTGCACTTAAATCCTGAATGATTTTTTCATGGTTTTCTAAATCAGCTGGTTGAAATAGCATGCTCAAAACCTTATGGGCGTCGCCTGTCAACTTTGTTGTAAAAACTTCTAGCCAGAAATTTTTGAGCAAACTAGGGTTTTGAATTGACAGCGCTGACATTTGGACCACTCTGTTCCATTCCGCGAAACTTTGGATGTCTGTTTTACCAGAAAATGCTGGTATTTTGTCAAAAACATGTGGCCTAGCCAAATACCAGTTTTAAAGTAGCATGGAATTGGACACTGGTTTGCATGACTCGGTTATTTTTGATACATTTTGCACGTGCCAAGGGTTCGCAGTTGTCAAACATGGTGGTTTTGTTTGGGTAGAGCTAGTGAGTGGTATATTTGCACATGTTGTCTTAAAGCGTTCCAACGCTGCCAACCGAATCTTCAAATCATCAAATGCCTACAAAAACTCCCTTTCAGAAGAAGTTGTCCCGAGAGGCTCCGTCGCAATGACTGGTGGAGAGGTGTGCGCTGGGGCGCTGGAATTTGACATCCAACTGTCAAGCTGCACGTATTTGACAATTTGAGGTATTTCAGTCCAAGAAATGTTGCGAGCTCTGTGAAGCGGGTTGGGTTGGTTGAAATTGCAAAAGTGGCGCATTTGCTCATTCCACGACATGTCATAGGAGCCGTTGAATGACGTTTCTTGAGGCGTCAACAGAGGTTCACTTGATGTAACTTGCGGCAACAGAGACGTGACATGCATTGCGCACAACTCTGCCCCTAATGGTCAAAAATTGACTGGAACGGTTCTCTACATGCGAAACAGGTAACTGCGCTTGCACACGCCTACGTTGATAACCGGTTTGACGACTGCCGCGGCGTAACTGGTCATCTTCAATGTGACATGTGACTTCAGGGTGTAGTTGCGGGTTGGGCATCAGGTTTACAGGATGCTGCCGAGTGTATCGCGGCAGCATTGACGAGCCACCATGCGTAGAACTGGACTCACTCATGACGAGTGGATTGATGACAGGAAAGATGACTGCTGTGATGACAGCAATGAAGACAGCTGGTCAACAGCGGACAACCGCACACTCTTGCGAATAGCCGTTGGGAACAACCATACTGCACGTCCACCACTTATCGGGTGTGGTTATGGGAGTTCGAGAGATTTTGATGCTGTCTTTTATTTGATCCGCCGGTCTCGTTGTTACATTTGCACAAATTATATAAGAGTCAACTGGAAAGCACCAAGTGTGTGCACAAAAGACTAAAACACTACATTTCAACAGTATTATTCCAGGTGCCACTCCCAGACCCTGTAAAAGAGCCTGTAAAGTGTCAAACATCATGCAAAGTGTCAAACGTCATGTAAACGACCCTGTAAAATGTCATGTGTTATGCAAAAAGATAAATATCACATAAAAATAAGAATTAAAAGAATGATACAGGACTTGGCAGCTGTGATGAAGCCACCGAAGTCAGCGTCTTCTACCACCGAATCCGGCTGCTTCAAGACCGTAGTGAGAAACGGCCTTTAGAGTGGTTGATTTCCCGTTGTAGCCGAACGTCCACTTGTCGACAGCCAAGTTGAGTTTATTTCGTGGTTGCGTGTTGAAAGGGGGTTCGAATTGTTTCAGGTACTTTATTTCGATCAGATACAGCGTGTTACAAAAGCGCAAAGTCTAGCGAGCTTCCTAGTCGAAGTTTCTATCGCTAGCTTATTTTCGTTCAGTAGCTTGGGGTCCGCAGACTGAAGTAAAAACTTCCAAAGTAGCTAGGATACGGAAATCATGTATAGAAAAACAGCTACAGTAATTTCCTAATACAAATACACAAATAAGTCACAAATGCAACAAATAAACACATCTAGCTGAAACAGTTGCCTCATACTGCGCGTGCATACATTCAAACAATTATGGTAAAGAAATACCAGGTACAAATTGGGCTAATGGAAAAACTATTAATCTTGAGAGGCGCGAAGTCGGCAAACTCGGCCGATTTACTAATTTGCTTCAATTTGTCAGAAAACATTGACGCACATTGGAACTAATATAATAGGGTTTGAAAACTGTAAATAGTAGTGCAAATGTTCCTAATGACGTAAATAGAGCAGGGTATATTCGATATAATAATAATAATCACTTCCTGGAAACGTATACTTCATAATTGGCAAATTGGGATTTATTCGAGGTAAATGGGTATTGTAATTGAGCAGGGTTTATAATATATTCAGCTTGAGCAGGGTATTATAATTATTAAGTAAATATAAATATAAGTTGTGAGCAGGGTTATAATAATTATGCCTACGCGAAGGGCTTCGTAAAGTAAATGCTAGTTGCACGCAGGGCACTATTTCTCTATTAGGACGCTGGCCTAGATAATTACGCAGCACGTAAATAATTACAAGATTTGACTTTTCCAAATTGCAAGTAAACCATGTAAATGTATATATAATAATGATCAGAAAATTACGGCGAGTTGAATGAGCCTCATTTCATGTTAATACACCTAATAATAACTTATTTAACTTTTTAACCTAAACATTCCACATAAACCTATCAATAACTTATAGAACACTTTCTTAATCGAATATTCTCCATGTATAAATAATATAGTGCAGGAAATATATTTTGTGTGGTAAATAATTATAGTGCATGAAAAGTAAAACAGTGCAAATAAGTAAATGTGCGAATATGAGCCTAATTATCAATTCTCTGTATTTCTTTATCCATCCATTTTGCCACGGTCAGCACACTCCGGGCGGAAGAGTTGCTGCACCCCGTTGTTGCAGCAACGTCACATGCTGGTGGTGGTGGGCGCCAAAGTGATGAGTGGCGTTTCCACAGTCGCCTCGGTAGTGAACGTGGTCGTGCGAGAAGTCGTGGGTGTGCGCGAAGTTGCGGGTCCGGTTGCTGGTGATGCCAACGCCGACCTAGCCTGATGATGAAGCAGATAGTTGCCCGTGTCGCTTCCTGCGCGTTCGCGTGTGGTGAATTTGCGGATATCAGGCATGTGAACACTGTCTCTGTTCTTGGCTCTGACTTGTCCCTCATCAGCTGAACTTTCATCTGGCTGAACGTATGCTGATAGTGACTTTGCCATTCTGTCCTCGGTTTCTGCTCTTCTGGCAAATCTGACGGACTGTGTTGAGTTGGATCTGGCTCTCCTCTTGATTGCTGGTCTCAACTCTGTCTTGCGCACTTTTCTTTGTGGATAATTGGTTTCTTTCTGAGTTGATTTCTTGATAGTATATCTGATGGCTCTGAAGCATAGCCATATGCATTTGAATGGACACACTATGCATTTCCATATGCATGTGTATACGCATGGTGGAATCACTGGCTTCCCCGTGGCAATTCTCCAATTGTACCACAGGTATCCTGCAGCTACAATTCCAGCTATCAGGATTGTGATTCCCAACAGCATTGCGATTGTGTTGATGATCACTTGAAAGGGTCCTTTCAGCATTCCTCCCATAAAGTTGGTGTACCCTTTTGACACTCCAGATATATAGTGACCATATGCTTTGCCGATTCCTGCTGCTGTCTGTCCAATTCCAGCTCCAATGCCTTCTATTGAATTTCTGATCACTCTGGGATCCAATGACATATCTGCTGTGTAATCGATCAACTGGTTCTGCACATGTTCCAAATTCTGTAGTCTCTGAATCTGGCCTCTGACATCCATGAAATTGGTTGCTCTGTTGACAATGTTGGTGAACAGGTGAGGCGCGTCAAACGTGAAGGCCTGCCACTGTCCTTTCCATGTCATTTCAATTGGCGTCTCTGTGACATGCACCATTCCATGTGCGGACTTCCACTGTCCATGTTCGTTTCTGTACAGGTGCGGTGTGGTGTGGCTGCAGTCTTCTTCTGGTGATTTCTCCACCAAGTCTCTGCTGCCTGGGCTCTTGTACCACAAGGGCCCGTCTTTGTCCAATCTCATTGGTGTGTATTTGTAACATGTCTCTCCCACTTTTCCTGTTTGATAAATTATGTATGGCTGCACTTCCTTGCATTCCCAAAACATAATTGCTTCTCCAGCCCATTCTGCATGAACATCCTGTCTTCCCAGCATAGCTCGAATCCCCAATGTTGGATCGATGCGGAAAAGCTGAGTCAACATGTCCAGCTGGTTCTTGCGAAGTTGACATAACTGATGCCATACAATCGCAAATTGTGCCTGAGTCATCTCTCTGACCACATGTTGCAGGAACTGAAACTTGGAGTTTCTGTCGTCCAATCTGGCATACAATGTTCCACTGATTGTCGACTCTCTCGCTTCCACTATCTTTCCTGGCATCGCCCATTCTACAGGCACATCTTCTCTTCTGTCAAACTGGATGAATACACCTCCTTGATCGGTGTAGTATGTGTCTCCGGGAACACATTCTGAACCAATTGGCCTCTTTGTCTTGTTGCTGTGGGAGTATGCTGCTTGCAATTTTGACACAATAATTGTCTGGCCAGATATTTCTGATTTGAATCTGCCAATTCTCTCATATGCACATTGATGCTTGAAGTTCTCTGTATCCCACACTGTGATTCCATAATTGTGGTCTCTGCAATGTCCCATCATGGCTCTGCACTGGCTGAAATCTTGCAAGTCGCTGATTACAGTCTTTCCATCGAGTGAAGCCACGGTTCCTTCTTCCATGTAGAAGTTACTGACGACATTTTCTTTATCATGACAACACCATGAATATTCCACATTCAGGGTTTGATTGGTTGTCCACACTCTGGGCTCCATTTCCACCAAAGGTGTTCCTCTGAACATCTTGTGAATTCTTGCATAGTTACAGGCTACCACACCAACTTGCTGGTATTTCTCAAAATTGCCTGTAATGCCTTTCGCTCCCCAGAAACTGGTGTGTGTGATAATCTCTTTGATTCTGATGTAGCATCTGTATGCCTTTTCTTTCTGTGGAATTTGTCTCTGTGCGTAAAGTGTAACTTTCATTGCCTTGACAAAATTCCTTGGTGGGATATGGCACTGCACTTCTTCAGGAACTGTAAGCGCGTGTCCATGCCTTCCACTGGTGCAAATCTGATACTTCTGGCTTTGTGAATTGATCACCTGTTCCACAGGATGATCCTTGATTGCATCTTTGAATCTCTCATAAGTCTGCATTTCTCTGACAGATTTTGGTGGCCATTCTGAAGGAAAAGGCGGCAATCCATGATGTGCTGCCAATGATGGTGGCCTTACTGTTGAGGTTTCTAGAACGTATGTTCTGGAAAATACTTCGCTGTAAGCTTTGCCAGCTTTTCTCAGTGTTGTTGACTCTGACATGCCTGTCAGCATCAATACCATGCACAGCATTCCAATCACCAAACTGTTGGTGGTTGCTGTGGCTTTCCCTGTCGCACTCCTCAGGACTCTATCTGAAGCTGAGTTTTCCTGAGCAGGGTTCTGAACAGGGTTTTGTATAGAGTCTCTGTTCGAGCTCTGATTTCCGACATGTTTCTGGACAATTGCTGGGTCCAGTAGATCCACTTTGACTGTCACTGCTGTCTCTGGGATATCCATTGTCTTTGAATTGATTTCCAGCGGATACAATTGATTAAGTGGTCTGCTGACCACATTTCTGTTGGCAGTTCTGACTTTTGCTGAGCGAATCTGTCCATCTTTGCTGGGCTCTAACTGCTCGATGTGACCCATCCTCCATGCACCTCTGGGCATGTTCTCTTCGTAAATCAGTACAACTTCATTCACTTTGGGTTCTTGAGTCGCTGTCAATCTGCCATGTTTGTGCGTCACCTGAGTTCTTTCCCTCAAGCTCGGAATGTACTCTTGATGCCACAAGTCCCAGAACTTATCCAAAGTTTGCTGGGTTGTCTCCCAATATTTCTGCAGTTTCGCTGCGTTATCCATTCTGGGCACGAATTCTCCATCTTTGTCTGCATCAAACTGTGGTGCTCCAATCTGACCTTCCCCTGTCAGGAAGTCTTTCGGTGTCAGCACTCTGAGGCTCTTTACATCACCATAAATGTAAGAGATTGGCCTGCTGTTGATCACTGCCTCGACTTCTGGCAGAAGTGTCAACAATTCTTGCAGGGTTAACATTCTGTGCCCCACAGCTGCCTTGAAATGTTTCTTGGTGATGCCCACCATTCTCTCATAAACTCCTCCCTGCCATGGTGCCATAGGAGTAGTCATGTTCCACTGGATTTGTTGCTGTGAGCAGTAAGTCTGTACTGCTCCACTTTTGACCATTTCTGACCATTCCTTTCCAATATTGATGGCCTTGTCAGTGCTTGTGCTGAGCACTTTCTCTGTCAATTTGAATTGCGTCGCATTGTCTGAAATCACTGCCTCAGGCTTTCCACGCCTGGCGATGAATCTCCTGACTGCGTTCAGGAATTCCTGTGCTGTCATGTCCAGCACACTTTCCAGGTGAACTGCACGTGTCACCATACATGTGAAGAAACAGATCCACATTTTCCTGTGATCTTTGTCCACTTTGTACCAAACTGGTCCCAAATAATCCAAGCCCGTGTATTGGAACGGTCTGGCTCTCTGAACTCTGGTTTCTGGTAAATCTGGCATTGGTGGAAGCTGGTACGGTTTCGCTCCCAATTTCTTACAGGTTGGGCAGGTTCTGGTCACATTGTAGATCACCCGTCTGCCCTGTGTAATCCAGTACTTTTGTCTGATCGCTGCCAATGTGTGTTGCACTCCTGCGTGCATCAACTTCTCATGCTGATCTCTGACGATCAGCTGAGTCACTGTAGCCATTGCTGGCAACAGTATGAGTGGCACTGTGACCTCCTGTGGGTCTGTATGCTCCATTCTGCTGTGGCACTTCAGGATTCCATCCTGATGCATTTGCACATTGAGCCATTTGATCAACTGCTGGTCTGCAGCTGTTTTCTTGCTATTCTGGCTGCCTTTACTGTGGCCTGTTGCCAGAATCTCTGCCACTCCTTTGTAATGATTCTGTTGCGTCACTTTGATCCAATATCTCAATGTAATCTCTCTTTCTTCAATGCTGATAATTCCCTGTGGTTTCATTGTACCACAGATACTTTCCATGATTTCTGACAGTCCACTCTGACTGCCATTTCTGCTGCGCTTTTTGTGCATCTGTCGCACAAATCTCATCACATATACTGTTGCATCCAGTAATTTTGTCAGTGATGAAAATTTCTGAATCTCAATTCCCAATGGGTTGCTTTGCTTGCTTTCATCAACTTGCATATTGCTGACATCTGGGTCACTGGCCACTTGCTGTGTGGCGCCCAGGTAAATTGGACTGGCTTTTGGGAACTTGAGCTCTTCTTTCTTGATTTCTGCCATTACTTCTGGCGTAACTGGCTCCACTTTCGGCTCTGGCCACTCTCCAGTCATTAGCCATTCTGGCCCCTTCCACCACAGGTTACTGCCTTCCAACTCTGACATATTCATGCCTCTCGTAGCCATATCAGCTGGGTTCTCCAGTCCTGCGATGTGTCTGATGTGCATGTTCTCTGTCTCACTCTGAATTTTCCTGATTTCATCCAATCTGTTCTTGACAAAACATGCCAGTGGCTTCGCTGTTGTTAGCCACTTCAGACAACAGGTTGAATCTGACCATACAACTGTTTGACTGAATTTGACGTCCTTGAGCTCTTTGTGAATAAACTTTGACATTCTGCTGCCAATCAACATTGCTAACAATTCCAGCCGTGGAATTGTCACTTCTGGTTTCTTTGGAGCTAGTCTCAATCTGGAGTACAGCAGGCTTGACGTGCTGCTGTCATTTTCCGTTTTCTGGCATATGTATGCCGCTGCGCTGTATGCCATTGCTGAGGCATCAACAAAAATGTGCAGTTGTGCATCTGCACCACTCTGATAATTCAAATTTCGGTTGAACTTGATCTGTCCAACTTTGAACAATTCTGTCTCTAATTGTTGCCAAATTGCTGTCTGTTCCTCAGACAGGGGTGTGTCCCATTCTTTGGCACTTGGTCCTGAATGCCATAACGTTTGCAAAAATCTCTTTGCTGGCAGTAGGACAGGACTGACGAGTCCCATTGGATCAAAACATCCCGCAGTCACCTTTGCAACTGTCCTTTTCGTGGGAAGTTTGATTTTCTGGTCAGTTTCTGATAATTGTGATTGCTGAACTGTCTTTGGCGTCTTCAGCCACATCTGGTCGCTCTCTGTGTCCCATTTCATTCCTAGGACTGTTGTGACAATTTCCTTGGCCACATCTGACTCTGTCAATTGCCAAGTAAAGTTATTATTGTTGCTGTTCCATTCTCTCAGATTCATCTGTGCCTCTGTGAACAGCACTTTGGATTCCTGGTACAATTCGATTGCTTTCTGCTCTGTACCCACACTGAGGATCAAATTATCCACATACAGATTTTCATCGATCAACTTTGCATTTTCTGTGCCAGCTTGATTCAGGTGGTATCTGACTGTCAGTGCTAGCAGCGCTGGGCTGCAGATTATACCAAATGGCACTCTGGCAAATCTGTAAATCTGAATGTTGTCCTCCATGGATGGTTTCGTGGGATCCTTGTACCACAGAAATCTTGTCACATATCTGTCACTGTCCTGCAGACTAATCTGCAGAAACGCTTTCTCTATGTCTGCGACCAGGGCGATTCCATGCAACCGGAATCGCATCAGCATCCCTACCAGCTGTGGTAGTATCACTGGACCGCGGTACATGCACTCATTTAAACTTGGCATGCCTGGCGGTTTCGCTGAGGCATCATATACCTCTCTGACCTTTGTGGTAGTTTTCTCTGGCGTTATCACTGGTTGATGAGGCAATATATGGAACTTTCTGCCATCCATAATATCCTCTTGAACTTTCTCAATCACTCCTTGCTCCTCTTGTGCTTTCATGATTGTCTGAATTTTCTCCAGTAATTCTGGGTCTCTCTTGAGCCTGTTGGTGAGGTATCTGAACCTCTTGAACGCCATTGCTTTGTTATCTGGGAGTTCATGCAAATTTGGCTTGTACATGAACTTTACAGAGTACCGTCCATCTGGGTTTCTCTGTATACTCTCATTGAATTGCTTGATGGCCTCATCATCCTCGACGAGGTCTGGCTGGTCCATTATGCCAATGGTATCCAGTCTGTCCATGTCTTTGACATTTGGTACAGGAGCAATTGACAACGGTGCTTCCTCGTGCCACTTTTCTCTCTGAATTTGATGCACAATTGTGTTGACAACCACCGGATATGCGCCATCCGTGGTCCTTTGGTTTCTGTTGCTTGTCAGCTGCCCACCTCCCATCAGCAATCCCAATTCTGATGGAATCACATACAATCCTGACGGAAGTCTGGTGGTGCTGGTGTTTCTGGACATCAAGTCCCAGAAATAATTTAAGCCCACTATAATGTCTGGCTTGAACTTGCACTCTGTCCCTT
The DNA here is from genome assembly GCA_964036195.1 of Sphaerolaimus hirsutus. NCBI lineage: Eukaryota > Metazoa > Nematoda > Chromadorea > Monhysterida > Sphaerolaimidae > Sphaerolaimus > Sphaerolaimus hirsutus. The sequence continues at coordinate 5,069,087 of OZ038453.1, read as the reverse complement.
TTTCCTTGGGAATTCTGTCTGCAAAGTAACTCTCATCCGGGAAGTACTTCTGCAGGTACTTTTCGTCCTGTTCTGACACAGGCACTTTGACTTGTTCTGTGGTCAACGTCGGGACCACATCAGCCACCATATCAACTTTCTGGCCATTTCTAAGCCGCATTCTGAATTCCACTTGCTGTACCACTTTATAGTGCGGCTTTTCATTTCCGAATGTGTACACCTGGATGTGGTGTTCACCTGTACTCTTCAGATTGAGTTTCTTGGCCACTTTCTCTAACATGTACGTTCCCTGGGATCCTGTGTCCAGGAACGCTTGAATCTGTAGTGGTGGCTGTTCAGGCTCCATCTCTGTATCCATTCCTGAAGCCTCAATCACGGTTCTGGCTGTCATCAGCATTGACATATTCCTGTTTACTGACAGGTTCACTGACGTATTTTGTTGCTTTGTATTTGGTTCTGTAACCACTGTGCCGGATATGGTCTCTGTCTCTACCATTTCTGGTCCAGCTTCTTCCACAGTGACACAATTCACTGTGGCCTTTCTCTGTTGGTTCTGTGCTGGTCGACCGGCCGTCGGCACAGACTTTCTGCCACTGTTCGCTGATTGCTGGCCATTCTGTTGACCATTTACTCTGAATGCTGGAATTTGCCGTCCAGCGTTTCCACCGCCATTGTCACCAAATTTCTCTGGGCACACAGCAGTGTGGTGCCTATTGGACTTGCAATAGAAACAATTTCTTGTAAATTGACATTGATTCATGTAATGCCCTTTCTGCAGGCATCTCAGGCATCGCTCTGCCTTTGACAAAATCACTCTCCTTTCTCTGGCAGTTTTGAACTTTGGACACTTATCATTAAAGTGTAATTGTTGTGTGTCATTGCAGAACACACACGGCCTCCCAGGATTCATGAATCCAGCCTGTGGTACACTCTGACCATTCTGGATCACAGACATGCTCCCTGTGCTGGTCCTTGGGTTCTCTGGCCCTCTGAATCGATTCCCATTGCCTTGGAATCGATTATTGAATTGCTGTGCGCGTGGATTATTCCCGAATCCCTGGCGCGATTGCTGAACTGGTGCCTCAGTTTGCTGTGCGTGCTGTACAGCCTCACTGAGCGCAAGCTGCTTGCCAAACAGCTTTCTGAATATCTCCACCATCAAGGCTTCCTCAGTACCCTGTTCCTTCTGGATTTCTCTGAGAACCTCGGGTGGAACTTTCTGTTGCAGCTGGCTCAACAGCATTGGATGTTCCACTGATTCACCCAGTGACTCCAACTGCTGGAGCAGCCTTTCAATTGCATCAAACAAAATTCTCATATCCTGACAGGTATTCCTGGCCTGTCGCAGCTTCATGATATTACTCATCAGCGTGTTTCTGACCACAACTGGCTGGTCATATCTCTTCTTGAGCATTGCAATTGCGGGTGCATAATTTTCTGTGGTCACACTTAATCCACTGATCATGCCAAATGCTGAGCCTTTCAGCAAGCTCCTCAAGTATGAGAATTTGGAAATGTCCTCCAAATCTGTTCGATTGTGGATGTGGGATTCGAACATTTGCCACCATGATCGAAATTTGACAATTTCCCCAGTAAACTGTTCCACTTCCAGTTTCTGTAATTTGACGCTCTTTGCTGTGGTTGCATTGGTTGAACTGGCCCCCGGAGCAGCTCCCTGAGCTGTCAGAGCCATTTGTGCAGCCATCTGCTGTATGAATGCTGTGTTGACTTCATACATGGTACTTCCGCTCAGTTGCTGGATCATGTCTTGCAACTCTTCGATGTATACATTCATGGCTGCAATTTTCTGTGTCACCAAGTCTGACATATTTGCATATTCCTCATATGAGTCTTGGTATATCTTTTGTTCTTGTTCCATCTGGTCGGGTTCGTCAATGTCTTTGACGACATCCCTCCATGCGTCAAATTGAGTTCTCACTGCAGTCATTGCACTTTCCAATTTTGCACCCTCCTGTTTGACAGATGCAATCACTCTTCTCATTTCTGTTCTCTTTTCTTCCTTTCTTGCTCCCACAAATAACTCTGGGTCATATTTGGCATATTCTCTTGCCAATCTGTTGTCTACCCTGTGCTTTGCCGGCCCCAGGGTCTTTCTGATGTGACCCGTTGGTGAAACCATTTTTGCTGATGAATTTTCCTTCACTGTTTCCTTTTATAGTGCGTCTCCTGTGACGCTTGTGACGCTTCTCTGCGTCTTTCTGTGTAGTGCTCTGTGCACCACGGATTTGTTGTGCCACGCACAATACCAATGCAGTCCTACAGGCCCCTGACGTGTTCTCACGCGTTGACCTTTACTGCACTGGCACCAGGTGTGTCCCTAAAGCCCCTGACGTGATTGTTTACACGCGTTGACTTCAACACACCGGTCAAATCCACCTGGACAATAAACAAGTTATTTGCCCAGCAGTGTGCGCCCAAAGAGGGTCCGTACACACTCTTTCTGAGCGCTCTGGCGCTCTTTCTGGCACGCCTGTGTGCCTTGTGACCACGCCGGCCACTTGCTTTCCTGAGCGGCTCCTGTGCCGCTGTGCGCAGTGCTGCGCTTGCTGTGTCGCCTGTGACACGTTTCTGTGCACTCTGGTGCACTTTCTGATTCTGGGCAGTGTTTCTGTACACTGCTCTGCAATTGCGCCTGTGCAATGCAGAATTCTGGCACTTTTGTGCTGTCTGATCTGATGGTACCGAGCAGGCACAGCGTGTATATTTGATGGGAGCTCCGCAAAGCCCCTACACGCTACCAAGTATCCTAATACTTGGTTTTCAAATCCACTCTCTGTCAGCTACAGCCCTCTGTCAGCTACAGCCCTTTGTACACTGATACCCCTACTTTTGCACTTCCGAGGTATGAGTCCACTCTTACCCAGTGGAGCGAGGGACCTCCGCGAATGCCCAAAAACAGCCCTTTGACTAGCGTGGCTCTGTGGCGATCCTGTCTCCGTCAGGTCACCCTCCCTTGGCATAGGAAGGACGTGCGAACGGTCACTGGCGTCCGGATGTCTAGGAGCGTCCAGCGAAAGTTTGACCACCGTCTGACAATGACTCCTTGTCAAATGCCGGTGCCGCCCAGCGTCTAGCACCTTGCCAGTACACTGGTGAAAGCTGCCTGAAATCCTGACAGGCTTGTCAGAACTCCAGTGTCCTCCGCGCGTGAGCGTAGAACCGCTCCCAGGATGTAGACAGGAGTGCCGTGACTTTGGCACAATGCTGTCTGCAAATCAACAGCCAATGCTCAGCCAAGGCCAAATTGATGTTCAGCAGGACTTTTGAAGTTCTGCCAACTGCCGCACAATGTTCGTTCCGGCTTGGTGATAGCACAATGTCATGCAATCACCCTGCTCGCTGCGCCATGTGATGAAGCCACCGAAGTCAGCGTCTTCTACCACCGAATCCGGCTGCTTCAAGACCGTAGTGAGAAACGGCCTTTAGAGTGGTTGATTTCCCGTTGTAGCCGAACGTCCACTTGTCGACAGCCAAGTTGAGTTTATTTCGTGGTTGCGTGTTGAAAGGGGGTTCGAATTGTTTCAGGTACTTTATTTCGATCAGATACAGCGTGTTACAAAAGCGCAGAGTCTAGCGAGCTTCCTAGTCGAAGTTTCTATCGCTAGCTTATTTTCGTTCAGTAGCTTGGGGTCCGCAGACTGAAGTAAAAACTTCCAAAGTAGCTAGGATACGGAAATCATGTATAGAAAAACAGCTACAGTAATTTCCTAATACAAATACACAAATAAGTCACAAATGCAACAAATAAACACATCTAGCTGAAACAGTTGCCTCATACTGCGCGTGCATACATTCAAACAATTATGGTAAAGAAATACCAGGTACAAATTGGGCTAATGGAAAAACTATTAATCTTGAGAGGCGCGATGTCGGCAAACTCGGCTGATTTACTAATTTGCTTCAGTTTGTCAGAAAACATTGACGCACATTGGAACTAATATAATAGGGTTTGAAAACTGTAAATAGTAGTGCAAATGTTCCTAATGACGTAAATAGAGCAGGGTATATTCGATATAATAATAATAATCACTTCCTGGAAACGTATACTTCATAATTGGCAAATTGGGATTTATTCGAGTTAAATGGGTATTGTAATTGAGCAGGGTTTATAATATATTCAGCTTGAGCAGGGTATTATAATTATTAAGTAAATATAAATATAAGTTGTGAGCAGGGTTATAATAATTATGCCTACGCGAAGGGCTTCGTAAAGTAAATGCTAGTTGCACGCAGGGCACTATTTCTCTATTAGGACGCTGGCCTAGATAATTACGCAGCACGTAAATAATTACAAGATTTGACTTTTCCAAATTGCAAGTAAACCATGTAAATGTATATACAATAATGATCAGAAAATTACGGCGAGTTGAATGAGCCTAATTTCATGTTAATACACCTAATAATAACTTATTTAACTTTTTAACCTAAACATTCCACATAAACCTATCAATAACTTATAGAACACTTTCTTAATCGAATATTCTCCATGTATAAATAATATAGTGCAGGAAATATATTTTGTGTGGTAAATAATTATAGTGCATGAAAAGTAAAACAGTGCAAATAAGTAAATGTGCGAATATGAGCCTAATTATCAATTCTCTGTATTTCTTTATCCATCCATTTTGCCACGGTCAGCACAGCAGCTGGCCAAAATTTAGAAATAATTCTAGAAATGCATTGACAATAGCTAAAATAGATTAAAAATAGGTGTATCACTATGTCTTTAGTCTATTTTAGCTATTTTCAACACGGTTATAGAATTATTTTGAAATTTTGGCTGGCTGCCAAGTCCCATATCATTCTTGTAATTTTAATTTTTATGTGATTTGTATCTTTCTGCATGACACATGGCGTTTTACAGGGTCTCTTACATGACATTTGACACTTTCCATGACATTTGACACTTTACAGGGTATTTTACATGAGTTTGACACTTTTCATGACATTTGACACTTTACAGGGTTTTTTACAGGAAGTGCCCCCAAGATGGGGGGACTCTGGAGCCAATGCATGTAAAATCGTGAGCTCTAGATTAGCATGCAGGGGCATTTTGGTCACTGTTTTCAGTAACAACGTGTATAGAATACTTATAGTTCTCTTCAGAAACTTGGGAAAATGCAGTCAGTTTGTAGTCTATCCTATTTCCTTATAACAAGGTCAAAGTGTCCAGTTGTTATTTATGCAATGTAAGTTTTTTTTCTTTGCAACCAAAAATAAAATCATTTGTATATGGATTTCAAAAATAATTAGTATAGATTCACTCACACAAAAAAATTCAAGAGCTCCTAAGAAGTTAGATATTTTGCATTGACAGTTTTGTGAGATTTTGAATTTATGTGTTGAAATTTTGTGCATTTACGTCTTGTGGACCGCGCTCCTGGGCAAAAAATTATACAAAGGGGAGATGAAATTATACAAAGTTGCAAGTAAATTTGGTTTGACTGGGCTGGTTTTTCTCCCAACATTTGAGACTCCCGAAACTAGTTCCTGAAACCGAAAACCCAAAACCGAAATGAGCTCTACAAAGTTTAGGAGGATGTGAAGACAAACATTTTCCAGAAAGATGCTGACAAAATTGTCGGTGTGTATACTCAGCGGACATCACAGTATGCAAGCCTACCATGACCCATCTGAATAATGAACCAAAAGTTATACAGTTTTTCATCTCAATATTTCATTTTTACTATGGAATAATTGAATAGTAGGACTTGAGGAGCCGAGTGAAGTGAGGTAGATCATGGTTAACGTTCCAAAAAATGGGTGATTTTCAAAAAATATAATAAAATATAATCTCAGAAAATCTCTCAAAAAATAAAATATAATTAAATCTCTCTGAAAAAAATACTGAGAAAATCTAAAAAAATATAAATGAGAGATTAAATTATATTTTTTTTCATAAAACAAATATAATTAAATCTCTCTGGAAAAAAATGGAGAAAATGATTAAATGAGTGATTTTTTTATATTTAATTATATTTTTGAATATAAATCTCCTAGACATTTTTGGGACGCTAATCATGGTGCAAGCCAGGGACGTATCCAGGATTTTTGAGCGGGGGGGGGGGGCTGCTTGTTTACGGAAACCGGCGAACAGGGGGGGGTGGTGGGGCTCAGCCCCCCCCCTAAAATTTACCTACATTGTAGCGGAATGACATCATGGCGCTGGTGCCAATAGTAGGCGCAACACCCTGGCACCATTGGCGTTGGCGCCACAAATCGCTTATATGTAAACAGGTGAAAAATATAAATGGAAAATTCACGAAATAACATTTTAAAAATCGCACAAGCAAGCTATCAGGCTGTCACTTAGTGTGAGGGTGCCTCCAAGTATCTAGTATATATACCCAAGGGACACCCCTCTCAGGCCACCCTTGCTGCTGAAAATATTTTTTAGTGTTTTTTATGGGACACAGCTCATAATATAGAATGCAAGTGGAACACGTGACCAAAATACTGCAATTACCCAAGCGCAGGGATTATCCCTGCGGATCAAAAACGGTGCAATGCACCCACTATTAAATAGTGCCGCAGTTAAGTCAAGGTATTCCATTCTTCTGCAGTGACTCGACTTTCTTCACTTCTCCATGGCTCGTCGACGCCCGCGCTCCAGTTTGAGTTCATCACCATCTGGCAGTTTGTCTTCCGATAGCTCTTCGAGCTCATCGACGTCCAGTTCTTTGCAGAACAAGGATAAAAGTGGTTCGGCACCCATTTTGCAATCTTTGCCTGTTGTGGCAGAGAATGCTCAACTGGTCAAACAAGAAGATGCAGAGAATGATATTTTAGAGGCTGATGTTGATCCGAAGTAATTTGGATTAACTTTTGTCTCTTTGAGATTGTTTTTGTTATTCTTAAAGTCCACGCCGTTTCGCAGTGCCAACCCCGACCTCGACTTGGACGCCGACAACAGCATGGAGGACATTCATCACAGCGCGTTTCCGCCAATGATTCCGAACAACCAACGCCAACGCCAACGTTTCTGCATCATCGCAGTGCGTTTCCGGCGGCGCTACACCGGCTGACGTCATGGCTTTGTCTAAAGCCATGGGCAATGCTTTGGTGATGGCGGAGGTGAAAGCGTGGGTGGTAGATTTTGGCCACCCTTGCTGCTGAAAATATTTTTTAGTGTTTTTTTCTGGCAATTATAAATGGAAAATCCATACAAATTTTTGTTCCGGCCAGAATTTGATTTATTTATAAAATTGGTTGGGGATGGTTTAGGCCACTGATTTTTTTTGACATACGAGATGGTAACTTCCTGCAACTTTTCCACCCCCTTACAACCCACACAATCCCCACACCAAAATTTTGCCAAAGATCAAACCTGAAATAATTTTTTGAACAAAACATAGGGTGGAACTAATGTGTCTTACACAGCCCCACGCTTATCATACAGCACATGTGGGCCAGGACTGGCTTCCTAAGTGTCATGAGCAGCATGTGGCTGGTCCTGCAACACATTGTCGCATTAAGTCTGCATTTGTGGCTATCAGTGAAAATATGACTGTTCAAAGACAGCATTTACGTAAAAGCGCGACCAGCCTCTGCTGCATCTGCATGCAAATCATAAAATGCTAGTGCCCATTGAATTCAAACAACAATTATCTGTAAAAGATATACCAGGGGACAACTGGAAATGTGTCTTGTATTTTGTGTAAATGGGCAAGACAGATGAAGAGGTCATTCCCAGAAAGTGTAAATTTGTGGTTTTTGTAACCACAATCAAAATGTTTGCACTTATAAAGTTCTCAATATGTTTGAATGTTATGAAGTGGCTGATATCTGCAATTTGGGATAGATTTTTGTGGGGCAGGAGCAGTGGGCGGACAGCAGCGGGTACAAATCACCCTGCAACCTATGTGCGGCTCTGAGCGAGCTATTTGTGATTTTTTCCATCAAAAAACTGCCAGCACAAGCATATCCATTGCTTGTGTTTGCAGCATGCCAAAAAATGGCAGCTGGCTTTCCCTCAGCAATATTCTGTGTGGGATTCCGAAATTTTCTATTTATATTTGCCAGAAAAAAATCGTTAAAAATATATAGAAGGCTGTCACAGCAGACCAGGGGGGTCCTGGGGGGTGCCATTTGGGTACAATGTAAAGAAATGTTGGCCCCACATTGACACAAAATTTTAGCATGATTGGGCTGATCATTTGCACATGAGAATATTTTGAAAATTGATGTAGTAAATTTTCCATTTATATGTTCCACCAGTTTATGTAAATATACGTATAGAGCGAAAAACACGCCAATTGTGTATAAAATAGTGAAGTGAGAGTACAGGGACCGATTTACCAACAATACATCTGCAGAAAGGGCAAATGCGCACTTGCGCGCAAATTTTTTTACACTACACCTTCAAAAGTGGTACCAGAAGTTGCATTTTCACCGACTGCAGCCCCCCCCCGCCTGGATACGTCCTTGGTGCAAGCCATAGGCCTGCGCGCGTGCATGGCGTGCGGAGCGAAGCGGAGCTTGCCGTGCATGCTAGTGCTAGTATATAACGTTAAAACATCAATGAATTCTTCAACTTTTCATGGAAATCGCATGTGTCAAATATCGTTGGCACGCTTCTAGCTAGAACCACGCGTGTAAGATGTACAGTAAGTGGAGTAAATACCTAGACACAAAGTACAACACGGAAAGATGCGCTAGATGCGCAATAGATGGACAGAAAAAAAAACGATCTAGGGTACCTAGACAGAAAAGCAGAACTTGCAGAGACAGAAATCAACCCGCGTTTGAATTACAGATAAATCCATCGGTACATTCTGCCGTACCTACTTCCGTGGGAAGGCTTTTGGAACGTTGCCAAAATATCGTGGTAAATGCATAGAATGAAAATAGAATTTGACGAGCGTATTATGAAATTATGCACTTCGAACGAATATGTGACCCATAAAACACTAAAATATGTGCAGGGCGCGAGCAGCCCGACAAGCGACGGAGGGTTCAGATGAACGGTTAAAATACAATCAATGATCATTTTAGCACACAATATTTCGTGGATTGCCCGTATATAAACTTGGCCGCCGGCCAAAAATGAAAAAAAATTAGAAATTGCTTTATATATGAATAAAATTGTTAAAATAGGTGTATAACCACGATGAATAGATGAAAATAATGTGAAATTGGCACAATGGAGCAAATGTTAGCGATTTTGTGCACTTTGAGCGCTTTCACTTTCATTCGTACAATGCGCAACCCAAAATTTGGATGTGGGCCAAGTTTATATAGGGTCCCCGATCCCAATATTTGATATTATTTGGCCCGGTAAACCCGGGAACGAGATTTATGCCCCACCCACAGCATTTTTCTGACAAACGGAACCATCTCAAATATGAATACATAAGCGCTTAAGCGGCGTTTACACTGCGAGCTGTGCCAGCAAACTTTTTTCTGTCGGCAATGGACATTTTGTCACGACAACGCACAAATTTTTCAAAAATTTTGCGTGTGCTGACAAAAAAGCCTCGTTATCTGTGTTTGTCGGTTGGGTCTCGTTGAATGATTTACTCCTGACTGTTGTCGGCACAGAAAAACCGTTCACAGCTTGTGACGGCAACGTGACGACAAACAGTCGCATGATCGACGCGACCACTGCCATTTTCGCTCAATTTGTCGGTTTGGGTCTCGTTAACGAGACCCAAACCGACAAATACATAAAATACCCAAAAAATTGTTGTACTCTGCTAGATTCTGATGCTGTTCGAGTATGTTGGGGTTTGGGATCTGGGCTATAATGGATTGTTTTGGTTTGCCCAAATAAACCCCCAGTCCCGAGTAGTGATAGAAAAAGCGCCAAGATTTTGGCACCAAGCGCCAAAAGCGTCATGGCGCTTTTCCGCCTCCAGCGCCAAGCAACCAATGGCGCCAGAGCAAAATGGCGCCAAGCGCCAAACATTAATAATGCAATTTATTAGTAGTAAAGTATGTACATAGATGTGACATTTTTACCATAGTTGTTATAACATATTTACTTTTACTCGATAAATACGTATACTAGAGTACAGAGTAAATATGTTTACGTTTTTTCCGAAAAAAGTTCCTGTACTTGCTTGGACATATACTTTTTGAAAGTATTCGAGTACAGAAAACGTATTTCTGGTAAGTGTTTTATATTGACTTTTTGAAGGAATAGAAGGGAAAAAGGGAGAGAAAATCTTAACAATAGGGGAAAATGGTCAGAAATGTGTCTACACACACATATCTATTTATCTGAAAATTACTTTAAACAGTCAGGGACGTACGCAGGATTTTTGAGCGTGGGGGGCGGATTGTATATGGAGCCCGGCGAACGGGGGGGGGGGGGCGGCGCCCCCCCCCCCTAAAATTTGGCCCTATAGTAAAGGAATGGAGCCATGGCGCTGGCGCCATTTGTAGGCGCCAGCGCCATGGCAGTATTGGCGTTGGCACTGGCGCCAACGTATACTATATAGGTATATATTAAGACCTATATATAGTTACTATGACCACGTTGGGAACTTTTATAATGCTGTTTGGACTTCTGAACATATACATTAAACAACGGGGTGGGGTTTGCGCGCTTGCACGCAAAAAAAATTTCAAAGTACCTACAAAATCGCTTTACAAAAGTGCCATTCCTGGCAAATTTTTTGGCCGGCTCGGGAACGGGGGGGGGCGGCCGCCCCCCCCCGCCCCCCCCCCTGCGTACGTCCTTGTAAACAGTCAAAAATTATGAAAATTAATGATTTTGAGCGAAAATTGGGGTAACATTTCTCAAAAATACCCATGTTTACATTTTCTGGGAACAAAAGTACATTTACTCATGAGTAAAAGTAAAAAAATTTACATTATGTTTTCTGTACTCAGGCGGTGAGTAAAAAATAAATACTTTACGTTTACGTATACTTTGAAAAAAGTTCAGTACTTTTAACAACTCTGATTTATCCCTGTACCCGTTCGTGTTTACTTGCCGTATTTCCTCATGCCGTATTTCCTTGAAATACCCCCCGGGGGGTGATTGTTTCAGAGTGATAATTTTGAGTGGGGATTAAATGAGGGGGGGGGCTTATTACTTTTTTTTGAATTTTTTTGGACTTCCAGTGCTAATTTGTTGTCTGTAATGTATGCAGACATCAAAAAATGCAACAAAAAGCATCATGTATAATAGTCTATAGACCTGTAAAGGTATGTAGATAGTACAAACACAGACATTGTTTTTAACATGTATTCTGCATTGCCCCCACCATAAACCGCAGTTTTGTCATGTACATTCTGTTTACACTCAATTGGGGGGGGGGGGGGGGGTATTTCGAGGGGGGCTCATGTTTCATAATGCCCATCTTGAGGGGGTATTTTGAGGAAATATGGTATTGACCATTATTTCGATATTTTTCAATATTCTGATAGTCATTTTGACCTATTTGTGATCCCCCCCAAAAAATGGCTGAAGCCAACAAAAAGTGGACGCTGCAGCTAAACATGAGTTTGCTTTTGAATGCACAAAGTAATGATCATATAAATACCATACCATTTTCACATTGAGCCAGGGGTCAGACCCTCCTCATATCAGGACTGGGGGATTTTTCAAGCAAACCACAACAATCTGTCACAGCACAGACCCCAAACCCCAACATACTCGAATGGCATCAAAATTGGGCAAGCTACAACAGAATGGGACACATGAATGTACATATGTATGAAATATAAAAAAATCATCACTAATTAGTTTACACCCTAATACTTCATTGTGTTGTGTCAAAATGGAGTGCATGTCAAGTGTCAAATTACCACCCTTAAAAACACAATTCTTCATGTGAGAGAAGCCAAGTAACTGTTACATTTTTACTTTTCTTTGAATATACTGTATTTCCTCAAATTACCCCCCGGGAGTTTATTTTGTTCAGAGTGGAAATTTTGAGGGGGTTTAAATGAGGGGGCTATTATTTCGCCAGAAATTTTTTGAAATCCCAGTACTAAATTGTTGTTTAAAATGCACGCAGATGTAAAAAATGCAACAAAAACTGCTATTTATAAGACCCTGTAATCTTGTATACCGTATTTCCTTGAATTACCCCCTGGGGGGTTTATTTTTTCAGAGTGAAAATTTTGAGAGAAAAACGTGAAAAATGCAACAAAAAACTTCATTTCTAAGTTTTCACAGCCTTATATAAGGATGTAGATGGTATAAACAATGTTCAAACGTAACACAGTAAGTGTTTTGAACGTTTGTTATGCATTTCCTGGACCACAAATTCATAGTGCCCATTTTGAGGGGGGTATTTTGAGGGGGGTATTTTGAGGAAATACGGTAAGTATGTATTGGACTGTCGGGAAAGTTTTTTCCATTTCTGGATCTTGCTGCATTGGAGCATCGTGGATGATCAGTTGGGTTTTAGCGGGGTATATAAGCTGGAGTTTTTTAAATTGTAGCATATTACCATGAAATTGATTATGTAAAAGTGGGTCCAGTAATAATTTATCCATCAGAAATGTCCAAAACTCAACATGCATGGTCCATCTTTTGTGGAGTTCTTTTCAATGAAATTTTGATGTAAAAATATTTGGAAACATGTCGTATTATCCACTGTTGTGAAATCTCTTTTCTCAGTAAAAATTTATGCTTGAATGTTTTGTTGAGCTGTAATTCCAGCTTATATACCCCAGCTGAAACTTCAATGGTGCAGGACAATCGAACGGAGGATGGTACGGAAATGAGATAACTTTAGATGGCCAACTTTAGATTTAGAACAAACAGCCCAATAGATAATATAAACACTGTTCTCACATAACACAGTCATGGTTTTTAACGTGTATTTACCATATCTCCTCGAAATACCCCCTCGGCGTTTATTTTTTCAGAGTGAGTATTTTGAGGGTATTTTGAGGGGGTGTAATTCTAGGGGTGTTTGTTACTTCGACAGAATTTTTTTTTTGAAAACCCAGTACTAATTTGTTGTTTGTAACGTATGCAGATGTAGATAAATGCAACAAAAATAAATACCCATATATTTATAAGCACAGCTGTATCCAGGGGGGGGGTGCAGCCCCCCTTCCTGGGGTGTGACCAGGTGGCCAGGAAATGCCACTTTTTCAATGTCAGCGTACAAATTTTTTGCACACAAGCGTGCATTTTTCACCAGCCATGATGTGTTATCAGATTTGCTCCCTGTGGTAGAAAACGTAATAAATATACTCAATTGTGTGCTGTTTGCTGTATTTGTATGTATATTTACATACATATACAGCGTTCCATGGTGCTGGTGCCTACGCCAATGGCGCCATGGCTTTGCGCCTACTAGTGGCACCAGTGCCAAGGCGCCATTCCACCACTCTGTAGGTAAAATTTAAGGGGTGGCTGAGCCCCCCCTCGTCGGCCTCCGTAAACAAGCATCCGTAAGAGTCTACAGACTTCAACAAGTAAATATATTGATGGTATAAACAACGTTACAACATAACACAGTCATTGTTTTTAACGTGTGTTATGCATTGCCAGTTCATAAAATGCACCTTTTGTCATGTACGTTCTATTTACACTCAATTTGTGGGGGGGGTATTTCGAGGGGGGGGGGGGTTATTAATTCATTGTGACCATTTTGAGGGGGGGGGTATTTCGAGGAAATACGGTATTCTACATAGCCAGGATGACAAACTGCAACTGTCATTTACGTTGTCTATACACTCAATTTATACACATTTAAAATTTTTAAATTTACTAATTGTCGTCACAAAAAACACGTTCTCAGCTCTATGAGGACAAGCAAAAACAAAAATCAAGCTCGCTCGATGACATTGTGTCTCATGTGACGACAAGCGCTCATTGTCGCATTGTCGCCAATCAAAAGCTTGTGCCAACAACAACATTTTTTCGATCCAAAAAAGCGAACCGACAACGCAAATTTTTTCAAATGCTTATAACTCTGGAACAAAAAGGCCGATTTATCTGAAATTTGGCATGTGAGTGCACCTAACTAGTGAGTATACTGACCTGTTTTTTCTCGCAGATATGGAACTTTATTCTGGATTTATGGAACTTTTTCACTTTTTGATTTGTCGGCACATTTTGCAGTGTAAACGCCGCTTAAGGTAAACTTTTAACACCGATCACTCATGCAGCTAGTTCGTTAAAAACAATCTAGAATAATGGTATATAATTGTACACCGCTAAACGCGCTCAATTTCAAAAAACATTGGACACCACTAAATTTTTCTCAAATTGCGAATACCGTATTTCCTCGAAATACCCCCCCTCGTTTGACCCCCCCGCTCTGGAGACCACTATGAAAAAATCACCCCCCCCTCGAAATACCCCCCCCCCCCAGATTGAGTGTAAAGATAACGTACATGCCAAATACTGCAGTTTGTGTTCTGCAGTACACAGAACACAAACTACAGTTATTGTCATGTACGTTCCCTTTACACTCAATTTGGGGGGGGGTATTTCGAGGGGGGGGTGATTGTTTCATAGTGGTCTCGAGAGGGGGGGGGGTCAAACGATGGGGGGGTATTTCAAGGGGGGGGGGTATTTCGAGGAAATACGGTAGATAGATAGCTGAGCGGCCCTGGGGTGGATAGATAACTGCAGCATTTAAGGGTAACTCCACCGTCCCCCTCCAACCCCCGCCAGACTGAACCCCTGATTTAAACTGCAAGAAAGAATTGGGAGCAAAGAATAAAAGGGGATTTATCGCCAGCACGTTTTAACACCTTTGCTTTTATTCGATGTAGGTACCTATATAAAAGCTGCCCTAAAATTAACTTATATTTATTCATTTGCCCACAAAATAGATCAACTGGAGTGGCGATTTCACCGTATTATAACAATTTTATCTTATCATGGTTGGCGCTTTTTTGGCGCCATTTAAAATGCCGGCGCCATGGCGCTTTTGCAGACCCCAGCGCCAAGCGCCAATGGCGCCATAGCGTTTTAGCGCCAAGCGCCAAAAGCGCCATGGTGCTTTCGCAGACCCCAGCGCCAAGCGCCAATGGCGCCAGAGCGTTTTAGCGCCAAGCGCCAATGGCGCCAGAGCGTTTTAGCGCCAAGCGCCATGGCGCTTTTTGGTTTGGCGCTAGCGCCAGGCGCCAGCGCCATGGCGCTTTTCCATCACTAGACGTGACCGAACTTCGCTTATGTGTTCGATGGCTTCTTCTTGCCAGTTCACGTTCACTCCCACTGTTTGTAATTGGTACCATTTAAACTTCTGATTTGATGTTATGAAAATATAATGTTGGCGGTGCATGCTGCATTTCTAGTCCTGTATTTTGGCTGAGGAGACAAGATTCGATAATCCAGAAGGACATTGGATATACATATGTATGTTGGTGGCCTGGTGTGTTTCATTATCATTCTACATGCTCATATGTTAATATTTCAATATTTTATATACCATGGTTCCTCAAAACACCACTGGGGGTTTATTTATCTGAGGGGGGTTAAACGAGGGGGATATTTCAAGGGGGTATTAATTTGCCAGGAATTTTTTGAAATCCCAGTGCTAAATTGTTGTTTGAAATGGTGCAGACATCGAAAAATGCAACAAAAACCACCATGTATAAGAGTCTACAGCCTTATATATGTGTGTAGGTAGATGGTATATACATTATTTCGTCAAAATTTTCAAGCATGTTTCCATGAACTCATTTCACGAAATATGCTTTATAAACACAATAAGGTGCCATTTTTGTTGAAATTAGGTATAACAAATTAATCAAATCTTTAAAGGGGGGGATTACTTGAGGGCGGAAGAGTGAACTTGACGATGCGGGGGATAACAAGACTTTTGTTCTGAATATTGTGAATTCAATTTTTAATTTTCTAATTGTATTTGGGGAAGGAAATCATTCTGCAAATAATCTGACCTGAAAACATCTATACATCCTTGAGGCATCTTTTGTATCTGGACTGTCAATTTGTGTCCTGTAAAATTTTCCAGTGTCATCTTTTGCTGCTGTGTAGTATCCATCAGCAAACTCAGTGTAACTTGCTGTAAATTAACAGATGAGGTTGTGTTCATTACAGATGTTTTATCACATACTTTGTCAGAAGGTCACAAGCTCAAAATGTCTATATTTATGGCTTTGCATATAAACTCCAGTGACCTGACATTCTGTATGCACAGTTATTTATGGTTCATATGATTTTCATAAATTGGCAATACTAACTACATGTGTCCAAATGAGATTGACTTTTCATGATTGGGGGTTGGAATTTTGGAAGTTTTCAGGATTGGGATAGATATAAGTGTCTTGGGATCACGAACAGGATTTTGGACAAGCATGGCGCTGTTAATCCTATTTTATTTGCACTTTAATTGTCATCAATCACTGTATTTTTGTATAGTGATCGAAATACTGCCGGGGCCCGGTCCCCGACAATGTCGAAATGGCCCTGACCGGGTCAAATGGCCCTGGTGAGAAAATTTTTTTTTTTTCAGTAAACAAAGAATTTTGGTCCCCGACCGGGGACGTTCGTCCCTGGCAGGGGACTAAAATTTTGTCCCCTGCCGGGGATGAATGTCCCCGGTCGGGGACAAAAATTCTGTTTACTGAAAAAAAAATTTTCTCACCGGGGACGTTTGACGCCATTTTGACATTGCTGGGGTCCGGGCCCCGGCAGGATTTCAATCACTATACAAAAATACAGTGATCGATCAAAATTTAAGTGTAAATAAAATAGGATTCACTAATCACCCTGAGCTAAAATTTGGCATGCAAACTCACTAAGCGAAGGAGTATGAACATGCCAAATTTGAGCCAAATCAAAATAAATTTACACACACCCCAAAAAATATGCATGGGTGTGTGTAACCATGTTGCAGAAATTTTGTGCATGCAAATTTGGTGTTAATTAACCTAATTTACATGCAATCAACCCATACACACCAATTACTGACTTTTGACAATTTTAATTTTTTGCTGGGGTCCGGTCCCCAGCCAGGGCCTGTGTAAATAGCCGCCAGGGACGGGTCCCCAGCAAAAAATAAAATTTTTCAAAAATCAATAATTGGTGTGTATTATGTGTTTGCATGTTAATTAGGTGTTTTCTCACTAAATTTGCATGCACAAAATTTCTGCAAGCCAGTTACACACGCTGATGCATTTTCTTTGGGGGAGTGTATAATTTCTTTTTTGATTTGTCTCAATTTTGGCATGCATGTACTCCTCTGTTAACTGAGTATGCATGCCAAATTTCAGCTCAGTGTGGCAACTGGTTCTTATTTTTTCATGCTTTTTATTTTGTCATTCACTGTATTTCTGTGTAGTGGACAAAATCCCACCGGGGACCAGTCCCTGGCAGCAATAGAAATGGCCCCAATCGGGTCCAAACATCCCTGGTCTTAAATTTAATTTTCAGTAAACAAGGAATTTTTGTCCCCGACTGGGGACGTTCGTCCCCAATAGGGGACAAAAAAATTGTCCCTGACCGGTTGGAGACCAAAATGCTATGTTTACTGAAAAAAACAATTTTTTTCACCGGGGACATTTGGCCTCGGTTGGCGCCATTTCCATTGCTGCTGGGGACCGGTCCCTAGTGGGATTTTGTTCACTATACAGAAATACATAGTAAACAACAAAAATAAAAGCAGGAAAAATAAGAACCAGTTGTTGTGCTGAGCTGAAATTTGGCATGCGTACTCAGTTAACAAAGGAGTACACACATGCCAAAATTGAGACAAATTGAAAAAATTTATCCACTCACCCATAGAAAATGCAATCATCGTGTGTAACTGGCTTGCAGAAATTATGTGCATGCAAATTTAGTGATAAAACACCTAATTAACATGCAAACACATAATACACACCAATTATTGATTTTTGAATTTTTTTTATTTTTTGCCGGGGACTGGTCCCCGGCTGGGGCGTTTGTAAAAAGCCGTTGGGAAAAGATAAAATAACATGAAACATCAATAATTTTAAAATAAAATACAATTTGCATACAATTTTAGTAAAAATAGTTTTACTTTTAATTTACCTGGTAAGTTGAATGGTAAAATATGTGAATTATAGTCGGCAGACATGATATTATAAAGGTTTGGTCCACGTATGTTTCGCTTCGCTGAGCGTCAATGAAAATCAACATCTTACTGAACAGCGAAGTGCGATACATCTTAAATACGGTAGAAAAATGGTGCACAGTGGGTCGTGAATATGTCAATATGTATAGTCGACGGACATATCATTCTACAAAGCTGGAAAGTTATATTTTGTTCTTGTAGAGCGAACGAGAAAGGAATTTAGTAAAAAAGAAAATATAAAGATAGTAAGAAGGAAAATAAAAATGTGCTGTTCTTTACGCACTCGTTTACTCCAATTTTTGTGCCGATAGGTGCTGCAAAGTTTTGATTATACGTTTACCTACGTTTAATCTAATTCATATTTAGAAAAGTTACACGCTATCGATTCATATTGACGAAAACTTGTTACGTTCAAAATTTTGAATTCAGAAAACGTTCCCGCTTTGTATTTATTCTGCAGTACCTACTTCCGTAGGAAGGCGTTTGGAACGTTGCCAAAATATCGTGGTAAATGCATAGAATGAAAATAGAATTTGACGAGCGTATTATGAAATTATGCACTTCGAACAAATATGTCACCCATAAAACGCTAGAATATGTGCAGGGCACCAGCAGCCCGACAAGCTACGGAGGGTTCAGATGAACGGTTAAAATACAATCAATGACCATTTTAGCACACAATATTTCGTGGATTGCCCGTATATAAACTTGGCCGCTGGCCAAAAATGAAAAAAAAATTAGAAATTGCTTTATATATGAATAAAATTGTTAAAATAGGTGTATAACCACGATGAATAGATGAAAATAATGTGAAATTGGCACAATGGAGCTAATGTTAGCGATTTTGTGCACTTTGAGCGCTTTCACTTTCATTCGTACAATGCGCAACCCAAAATTTGGATGTGGGCCAAGTTTATATAGGGTCCCCGATCCCGATATTTGATATTATTTGGCCCGGTAAACCCGGGAACGAGATTTATGCCCCACCCACAGCATTTTTCGACAAACGGAACCATCTCAAATATGAACACCGTATTACCTCGAATTAACCCCCCCCCCTTGAATTAACCCCCCCCTCGAAATACCCCCCTAAATTTCGGCTGAGGAAATAATAAACCCCCCCTCGAAATACCCCCCCTAAAATTGAGTGTAACGTGAACGTACATGACAAATACCGCAGTTTGTGATATGTACAATGCAGAACACACGTTAAAACTGATGATTAAGTGACGTTAGGGAAGGTTTTTTGTGTATATACAGTTATATATGCCTATAAACACATATACATCTATGTAATTGTTCGATTTTTCTACGTCTGCGTATGGGGAATTTCCGAAAATTTCAGGCGAAATAATAGACCCCCCCCCTCGAATAAACCCCCCCCCCTCGAATTATCCCCCCCTCAAATTTTGCTGGCGAAATAATAAACCCCCTGGGGGTATTTCGAGGTAATACGGTACATAAGCGCTAAGGTAAACTTTTAACACCGATCACTCATGCAGCTAGTTCATTAAAAACAATCTAGGTAGGTAGAATAATGGTATATAATTGTACACCGCTAAACGCGCTCAATTTCGAAAAACATTGGACACCACTAAATTTATCCCAAATTGCGAATAAAATACACCGCTCTATTGTTTTTCACACTGTTTCCGTACAAAGGAAAAACTTTTGGCTTGTATTCCGTCGCCGGCCGCGAAAACATCGCAACTTCAATTTATCACGGCGCTAATGTTTTCCAGTGTTGTCAGGATGAGGTTCGGACTTTTTGGAGGTTGGAGGTTTGTACTTTTGGAGGTTGGAGGTTTGGACTGAGAATTATGTTTGGTCCGGGATCTCCATTTGGCAGCTTGCCAAGGTTGTGCCGTTGGGACGACGTTGGTACAGTGCGCGCAGATATTTTGCTTTGCATGCGGCGGTCAGCGTAAGCTCCGCCCACTTTGTGTAAATGCCCACTAGCGCTAACCCCAAAGATCACGAACGTTCCGTCAGGCTCGCTTTTTTGTGTGTGAGCTCAATAACGACAGTTAAATTTCTACCATTTTTTACATTTGACAGAGAAAAGCACATAATTTTAGCTCCCTGTGCATGCGCTCGACCCACAATTCCCATTTTCCAGCGCGTGGTGGGCCTCGAAAGGTTCGTAAAAATCACAAGTTTGTATAGGGAAAAGGGGGCACGCGGCCGGGCCAAAATTCACGTGCAGTTTTAAGATGTAGGCTGGCGCGAGTGCGCGGAGTAACAGTGGCACGTGGCTCGGTGCCAATACGCACAGTAATTTCTGCCCGCACTGTAGTCAAATTTGTGAGTTTCTTTAAATTCATGCTCGTAATGACATCCTCGGTTAAAGCAAGATCTAATTATTTGACTATTTTTGCTATGTTCTTTAGTTAGAGAATAGAGTAGAGACTGTGCCGATAGCGCTTCGATTCGTGTGTTTATTTCCATTTCCGGCTCTCGAAAGTTTGCTTAAGTGCTGTGATCCCTGGTGCCAGTCCCAGACCCTGTAAAATGTCAAATGTCATGTAAAGTGTCAAAAGTCATGTGAAACCGAGTTGCCATTTTACAGGGTCTGGGAGTGCCACTTAAACACACTCATTTGTACACACTCGACTCGAAGAAACTTGAAACGTCACGCGCCAAATCACTTTTACAATACCTTCCCCTTGCAGGTGGGCGATATTTTTATGATAGCCGACGTGACCGAACTTCGCTTGTGTGTTCGATGGCTTCTTCTTGCCAGTTCACGTTCACTCCCACGGTTTGTATTTGGTACCATTTAAAATTCTGATTTGATGTTATGAAAATATAATGTTGATATTTGACCCAGTTTTTGAACACCAAAAATATTTTTTTTCTGAACATCCTATCATATACTTTAGACAATGGGGATTCATATACCAAAAAAAATATTTTAATATCTCTTTCCAATCAAAAGTAATAGAACTTAAAACTTCCTCCTCACATACATGTAAATAGGTAACTAATCAATAACGATGAATACAGATAACCTGAGCATAAAAATGAAACTTTCAGGTTTTTCTGATCATATTGAGTGTTATTGGTGGAAATCGGCTGAGAAATGGCCGAGATATGGATTTCTGAAGTTACATGCATTGCTCATCATGCAGATTTTTCTATTTATTGTTGGGAGGCATATGTTTAAAGTGATATAAATTTGGACTGGAGAGAGATATTGAAATAATTTTTGGGCCAGATTTAATCTTTTTGTCTATAGTATATGATAGCACCTTCAAAAAACACGTCTTGTAAAATTATAATTACGATTATTTTTCATGTTCAAAAAACCGGGTCGAATCGGCAGACGGAATTAAGACATCACTAATTTGACTACAAAAATTGAATCTGCAGGTTGTCCCGATTTTTTTAAGTTTTGAACGATCCGAATCAGCGCAGAAATGGCTGAGTTATTAAGCTTCAAAGTCAATGTGCATATTGGCCATGTAAAATGACCTTTATATGTAACTTTTATTGTGTTTTTAATATTATTATCATCATTTTGTATAGATGAAATGTGATATACTCCGGTTACTTTACACCTTGCACACGTGGTTCCCGCTGGATGTGTGCCAACGATGGTTAATGCGTGCGAGTTTCATAAAAAGATAATAAAATTGAATACCGTATTTGCTTGAATAATTCCCCCCCTTGAATAATTCCCCCCCTCGAATAATCCCCCCCTGTAAGATGAGTGAGGAAAAAATAATCCCCCCCCCCTCGAATAATCCCCCCCTCAAGGCATACAATCAATTTTTTATGTCTAATTTGGACAAGAATAGCATGTTATTGTGTAAATTAAGCATGTTTAGTCGAATGAGTTTATGGAAACATGCTTGAGAATTCTGACGAAATAATAATTCCTCCCCTTGAATAATTCCCCCCCCTCGAATAATCCCCCCCTCAAAAAAGTCTGACGAAATAATAATCCCCCAGGGGGATTATTCAAGCAAATACGGTATGTTATAATGTTATTCATTAACATATTCACATCGATGAATTTTTTCAATATTTTTACGGAAATCGCATGAGTTAAAAATCATTGGCACGCTTCCAACACGGGACATAAATCAGTGCGAGGGCAGAGTGTCATGTACGCCGAGTATACCTTGAGAACTTGGTGCTATTTACCAATCCCAAATGAATAATTTTTATTCATTATTCAGAACCACATTTATCATTCATTCGTTTTCCAGAACCACAGTGTGCCTACACACACTAGTTTTCACCATGACTTCGTGTGAAAACTGGAAGTTTTTCAAATGAAAATTAATGAACATGGTTGAATGATTTTATTTTATTTAAATTTGAATTAAAATTTATGACAGTTAAAATTTGAAAATTTTTAACTTACACACATATACATACAAAAAGAGTAGGCCGGATGTCGCCATGTCGCTATTTCAGTTTTCACATTTGTCACAGTGAAAACTAGTGTGTGTAGGGCCATTATTCCGTTATTCTTGATATCAGTTATCTTTACATCACTACTGTACACTATTTAGTTGTCCTAAGTTGATGACAAATATCAGTGTGTTTAAGAATGATCACCCCTGGTCAAACACTTTATCAAAATAGCCAGGCCACTTGGATGTGTCACACTCCAACTCTGCATCAACATCTGCAAATTTCTCCCAGTCACTTTTTGTCTTTGTTTTTGCCTGTGTTGTTTCCATTTGTTCTGTTGTTGTACTTGTGGTTCCTGTTGTTGTACTTGTTGGTTCTGTTGTTGTAGTTGTGGTTTCTGTTGTTGTACTTGTTGGTTCTGTTGTTGTACTTGTTGTTTCTGTTGTTGTACTTGTTGGTTCTGTTGTTGTACTTGTTGGTTCTGTTGGTGTACTTGTTGGTTCTGTTGTTGTACTTGTTGTTTCTGTTGTTGTACTTGTTGTTTCTGTTGTTGTACTTGTTGGTTCTGTTGTTGTACTTGTTGGTTCTGTTGTTGTACTTGTTGTTTCTGTTGTTGTACTTGTTGGTTCTGTTGTTGTACTTGTTGGTTCTGTTGGTCTACTTGTTGGTTCTGTTGTTGTACTTGTTGGTTCTGTTGTTGTATTTGTTGGTTCAGTTGTTGTACTTGTTGGTTCTGTTGTTGTACTTGTTGGTTCTGTTGTTGTACTTGTTGTTTCTGTTGTTGTACTTGTTGGTTCTGTTGTTGTAGTTGTGGTTTCTGTTGTTGTACTTGTTGGTTCTGTTGTTGTACTTGTTGGTTCTGTTGTTGTAGTTGTTGTTTCTGTTGTTGTACTTGTTGGTTCTGTTGTTGTACTTGTTGGTTCTGTTGGTCTACTTGTTGGTTCTGTTGTTGTACTTGTTGGTTCTGTTGTTGTACTTGTTGGTTCTGTTGTTGTACTTGTTGGTTCTGTTGTTGTAGTTGTTGTTTCTGTTGTTGTACTTGTTGGTTCTGTTGTTGTACTTGTTGGTTCTGTTGGTCTACTTGTTGGTTCTGTTGTTGTACTTGTTGGTTCTGTTGTTGTACTTGTTGGTTCTGTTGTTGTACTTGTTGTTTCTGTTGTTGTACTTGTTGGTTCTGTTGTTGTACTTGTTGTTTGTGTTGTTGTACTAGTTGTTTCTGTTGTTGTACTTGTTGTTTGCATTGTTTCTGGTGACACTGTTGTTGATGTGTTGTTATCAACTTTCTGAATACAAATAGAATTGAGCTAACAAGTAGTTGCTGATTCTGATGCAAGAAGTAAATTTATGAAGAATGTTGTCCCAAACATTGTAAATTCAAATTGTTTCTATTTGTGGGGATTGTAGGAAATTTTCTAATTGTAGGAAGGGCTTTATGAATGATAATTCTCATTGGGACTGCTTGATATTTACCCAAGGATGCAAACTGAAGTAGAAAAAATTATGGATTCAATAGATCAATGGAATGGAGATGGTATGAAGGTATGTACTTGTTGGTTCTGATGTTGGACTTGTTGTTTGTGTTGTTGTACTTGTGCTGTTATTAACTTTCTGAGTACAAATTGTATTTGAATATGTGCACATGAATGCATGAGTTGGCTCAATGTGATGTAAACGATCAATTGATAAAGACTCTTGTTCTGAATATTGTGAATTCAATTTTTCATTTTCTTATTGTATTTGGGGAAGGAAATCATTCTGCAAATAATCTGACCTGAAAACATCTATACATCCTTGAAGCATCTTTTGTATTTGGACTGTCGATTTGTGTCCTGTACAATTTTCCAGTGTCATCTTTTGCTGCTGTGTAGTATCCATCAGCAAACTCAGTGTAACTTGCTGTAAATTAACAGATGAGGTTGTGTTCATTACAGATGTTTTATCACATAGATACTTTGTCAGAAAGTAACAAGCTCAAAATGTCTATATTTATGGCTTTGCATATAAACTCCAGTGACCTGACATTCTGTATGCACAGTTTTTTATAATTTATTTAAATGATTTTCATAAATTGGCAATACTAACTACATGTGTCCAAATGAGATTGACTTTTCATGATTGGGGGTTGGAATTTTGGAAGTTTTCAGGATTGGGATAGATATAAGTGTCTTGGGATCAGGAACATGATTTTGGACAAGCACCAAAAGTGCCATGGCACTTTTGATGCTTCACGCCAAAGTGTTGGCACATTATACAGCACTTCTTCTACATGCTTCCACACACTTCACGATTTGAAGTGAAGTGTCTTCTACATGCTTCACCTATCATCACGATGTGCAAAATACATGAAGTGCAAATAAATTGTTGTGGAGCAACTTGAGACACATAAAAGTGTCTTCACACCAATACTGCTTGTCTGCATGTAAAACCGCTGGGTGTATTTCAAGGAAATAAAGTCAAAAAAAGGAAAAACAGATGAAAATCTGTATATCACATGTCGTGTCAGGGCACTTCACCGCACATCACACACCCATTTTTGTTGTGTATTCAACATACTTGCATCTGTGTCATTTGAGTGGTCAATGCATGACACCCATGTATCATCTCCTGGTTGCCAATTCCAGGTTTCCCATGGTGATTTCCTTCTCTTCCAATGTTCCTTCCACTTTTCACTGATAGTGACATAGTCCTTTCTTTCCATCTTTGGCATTGAAGATTGGCATTTAAATGAAATTGTTCACTTTGAGTAATTAGCTGCTTAAGCTCTTATCGTTAGGGGCATTGCCGCCGCAGCATGTCAGCCCCTAATAGTGAACAGCTGCAGGGGTCTTGTAGATTTGGACCCCTGCGGGGGTTCAGATAGATAGTAAATCGCTCCTCCGGAGGGATAGATAGCTGAAAAAAATTGTGGGAGGGTTGGGGGGGGTTCAATATATAGGCTATTTTGAGGTTGAGAATCTAGAAAAAGGGGGAAAAATCGCTAAAAATAGGTGAAACATTGCTAAAAATAGGTTAAGAGTAGGTACAAATAGGTACATAAGCACATAAATAGCCAAAAATAGCTGAAAATGTGCGATAAGACATACACATTGATGATTTTGATGGTGAAAATATATAAATAGGTATGAAAAGTAGCAATTTTGAGTATAAATTAGGGTAAATTTCTCAAAAATCGCTTCAGGATAGATAGATAGCTGGCGATTTTTGGGGGGTGGGGGGGGGTTCAGGGCATAGTAGCCAAAAATTTCACCTCGGGGTAGATAGATAGCTGAGCATCTCCGGATAGATAGATAGCTTGAGCATTTGGGGGGTAACGCCCCCTAACCCCCCCCCTACCAGACCCCTGAATAGCTGCCTCTGTAGTCTAGTGGTTAGGCACTCATTTTGTTTACAAGAGGTGTGGGTTCGATTCCCGCCTGAGGCAAGTGCAATTTTGCACCCTTTTTATGTTTGACACCTAATACTAGTGCACTGAGTCTAAGTGCTCACTTACAGGATGGTGAAGGCGTCAATCAGCATTTGTGTCGCCATTCAGTTTTTGAATGAGTTTTCAAATTTGAACCATGAAAACTAGCTTGTGTGGCCACAATGAAAAGCTAAAAGACTCACCACTAGCAGGCCAAAACCAATGCAGTCAGAACTACGTTGACAATTTTCAACACAACAATATATTGTTTCATTTATAGTCATCAACAAATTGTCAGCACTAGCAGACCTTTCACAGTTTTCCAATTTCCATTTGGCCCAGAATTGCAAAACTGGATTTACAGCGCTACAATCCTAAGTAAAAATATCTCATTTGCAAATTATTTTTAGTCAGACTTTTAGGAGGGGGAAACTAATCCATGGGGAGTTATTTTGTCAAAATTTTCAAGCATGTTTCTATCAACTCACTTTATGAAATATGCTTTATAAACACAATAACGTACCATTTTTGTCAAAATGGGGACAAAAAATTGAACAACTTTATTAATGGGGGGAATTTGTCAAGGAGGGGCAGGGGGAATTTTTTTCTCTTCACTTTCTCACACTGGGAAATTTTTTTAGGGGTGTGGATTATTCAAGCGGGGTGGGCTATTCAAGGAAATGTGGTCAGTAGTTACAAACAATTTACAGTGAAGGTCTCTGGAAAAAGTGAAATAAATATCCCTTTATAAAAATACTCAGTTGTTGTACTTATTTATGATCTCCAAATGTATGGGTTTTTTCACAACATGGTTTGTGCTTACTATCCATACCTGCAATTCAATTAATACATCACATTTTTAGATACACAGGGGCAGTCCCGCAAGTTGACAAGTGCTGTTGACTCTTGACTTTGCTTTTGACTTTTCACTTGACTCTCACCTTTGTCAATTACCGGTTCAGCGAGTCAAGAATCGAGTGAAAACTCAAGAGTCAAATCAAGAGCCAAGAGTAAAGCACTCGTCAACTTGCAGGACTGGCCCCTGGTATTTTATAAAATCAATGTTTTAATGGGTCCCTTTTCTTCATAACTTGTCAATAAAAGAAACACCATAATGGCTACTTCCTATCTGAAAATCAACCTAATAAATCAATCCAAATTTTCATATCATTGGAAAGTTCAGCAGATTATTTGAGAAAATAAAAATTAGCATATTTCCTTGAAATACACCCCTCAAATACACCCACCAGGAAGATGTAAATCATCTATGCAATTTACATGATGTATTTATTGCTGCCAGTTTGCATTGCAGCTACACATTACTATCATATTTGGACAGGCTTGGTAACAGCCCAGCTTCACTACTACTCAACCCCTCATGGGTAACCAGATTAATAATCATAATAACTGAAATAATCATAAAAAGGGAAGAACTGAAACAATGTCTACAAGTTTCACATATCTGATGTTACATCAAAACAGTTAAATGGTGATTGTTTGAGAAACAGTTTCTTCAATCAAATGAACATGTTTTACTGCTTGCATTGAACACAGGTCTTTTATCCAACATCCATTGACTTGGACTTGTGCTGCACTTTCATCAATGTGTTGCATGAGGGCATGACCCTTTGGCAGCTACTGTCAACGAAGTTTGATGAATCAGCTTTCATTCCTAATTGGGAGGTAGTGGTCACAACCAGGCTGTCGGTGAAAGTCCACCTCATGGTAAACAGGTGGGTTAACCAATGCGGGTGAACGATTTTTGTACTACCACACAGACAAAAATTGCTTGTGTTGGCGTAATATTACCAACACGCTGTACACACGATTGCGTGTAATACAAATATGTGTAACACTGCAACAACACTGTGCAACGTGTTACTGCATCTGTTCCTCATGTTGCATAGTAGTTAGCAAAAATAATGGGTGACTCACACTGGATGTGCATTGAGTTTTCATTCACTTATAAATATGATAAATAAACATTTACATAAAAATTCTCAAATGCATATGCAAGTTGAAGTTTTAATTTATAAGGGTAAATACATATGTATTTAAGATAAAAATTACCCCCTAAATTCCCCTTGAAAAACTCCCCTAAAGATCTTGGTTAAATAGTTTACTTTGCACATGAATCCACATATGCAAATAAAAATGATCGATAATTTTTTTACATTACTGACCCACACTGTGAAATGGATATGTTTTTTTAAGCGTGTGGGATGTACCCCGAATTTAGAGGTCACTCGAAAATTGACCATTTGCTGTGTGTTAGTATGTTTACACTAACGCGCACTGCATCATGTGGGGTAAATCTGCTAACACATTGCATAGTGCAACTTAGGTGTTAGTCATTTTTTGTACCCCGTCAAAAACAGCCTCTGCGTGGTACACGGGTTACAAAATTTTTCCTATTTTCGCGGACAGCCTGGTCACAACGTTCTGTCGTAGGTTGACAAATCAGCCAGATCAGTTTGCATGACCACATGATGCAGCTTTGGCAGCAGATGGGCCTTGTCACATGCAGTGTTGCAGTTGTCAGAAGATCCAAACTGCATGGAACTACTGGCAGCAACCATTTTGACTCCAAGTTTCATTACAATTTTGCCCAGAATGATTGCGTAACCCAATTTGATTGGAGATCAGGCAGGGATGCATTGTTGTCAAACCAGCAAAATTGATGTGCAGGTTAACTTTGCCATTGACATTTATCAACAACTGGTTGGCAGCAACCAAATTTCTTGTGGTCAGGCTGTCATTTTGTCCATTGATGGTGGTGGAGTTCATCAACAATTTCATGAATGATGGTCACATCAGCACCTGCATCCACATGCCAACTTTCAGCATGCTTTCAATTCACCGATGGTGACTCGCAGTCAGCACAATGCTTCAAGTTGTCATCTCTTGGATCCACCTCGATCAAATCCACATGTTCAGTAGCTGGGTCATTGTAGATCTGGCAGACATTTCGTAAGTTGACTTTGGTATAATGTTCCTTGTGAACATTCTTCAGATACATGCAGTCTTTGGTGTTCATTTCCTCAGTCCTCATTTAACCACCTCAAAATTTGCACTATGACCAGAGAAACCCCTGAGAGGCGGTATTTCGAGGAAATATAGTATGCAAAAAAGAACTTAAGAGAAGAAACAATGAACCCATCAGTGCAAAACCAACTACTTGTGCATTTCCTCATACACACTCCACGGTATGGCTGTTCTGCATAATCAAAACCCACAAATCTTGGTTCATCTTTTTTGTTTTTCATGAAATCTGTGTTTGCTACTGTTGTCGCAGTGACTGGTCATTGTGATTTGTTTATAATGTTTAATAACTTAATATGATTCATTACAAACAATGAATAAGTACTGGATGTTCAAAATACCCCTGCACCTCAGTTAACCCACTCAAAATTTGCCCTTTGAAAAAAAACCTGGGGGTATTCTCGGTGAACATCACACTTAGTATGGAAACTTACCAGAACCTATCTGAATAATGGATGAAAAATTATACAGTTTTTCATCATAATACACTAGCATGCGAATAGTTGGTACTGTGCATGCTGCAGGATAAACATTGCCAAAATTTGAAAATGTTTAATGTGCACAATGTTTGGATACCATTGGTGGGTACTCAAGTGGTGGGTGACCACCATTCAAGTTTAATCAACATTAGAATTTAGACATCACTGATAAGTTTGAAGTAGTATTAATTTTGATTGGACAGATATATTGAACTCATTTCTGTTTTATGTGAATTCTCGCTGTCTAAAGTATACGATAGCAGGTTCAGAAAAGTTATATTTTTTGTGTTGAAAAATCGGGTCAAATTAACACACGGAATTTAGACATAACAACCCCGACCTCAAAAATGGCATATTCGGGTTTTGCCGATCATTTTTAGTGTTGAACGAGCCAAATTGGCCCAGGAATGGTTGAGTTATTAAGCTTCAAAATAAAAAATGCAGATTGGCCATTTTTGTATTTTTATCGAATCCCTTTTTTAGACCCCCCCTATCTCGGGCATGGGGATTATTTGAGCAAACAGTGTTCTTATAGTGTTCTTATAACCAACATAATGGCCTGCCTCCTAGAATAATTCTGCCTCCAGAACATAATGATGTCTGAGCCAAAATAATAGTAGCAAATATCAATTCATGAAAAACAATACCTTCACGCATGGCCTGAATCACAGACTTATCGATAAATCCTCCTTTAATATCCACCATAGCGAGTATGCAATGACTACATCACTGGCCTAATGAATTAAAATAAAATTTTTCTAAATTCAACAAATATTTGTGCATGATACGTAGCATTGAAATAAACGGTCAACTTTGAAAAAATATAATTAAATATTATCTCAGAAAAAATATAATTTAATCTCTTGGATCATTTTAGAAAATATGATTGAATCTCTGAGAAAATCTCTTTCAGTTAGAAAAAATCTCAGAAAATCTCTCAACTTGAATTATGTTTTAATTGGTATTTCAAGTTTAAGCTAATTTTTTTTACTTTAGTTGCAAAAGTTTTAGTTCTGTTTACGTTTTTCATCAACAATTTGATCAACACATTATCTACCGACAGCACGCTTTGTATACTACTGTTAAGGGCATTGCCATCGATCGTCGCAGCTTGTCAGCCCAAATAGTGACTAGAGCCCAGCCGCCACAGTAGTCCAGCAGTTAGGGCGCTCGTGTTCTATACGAGAGGCACAGGTTCGATTCCCGCCTATGGCAATTGCAATTTTGCACTCATTCTCTACCATATACCACCATCTGAAAAAATAATAAAAGTATTTAGGTACATGTTTCCTCATAAAATAATACACGAATTTCAAGTGTGACAATTCCAACAGAATTTTTCAGATGACTTTTTTCACCAAATTTTGGTAATTATAGCAAAACATGCAGTCAACATAGTTGTTAAAACATCAGAGTTGGAAAAACGTATTTACGTTTACCCGAAATACCCGGTTATTCGGGTATTTATACTTACGTTTATGTTTACGTTTTCCAAAAATACCATTACGTTTTGTTACGTTTTCCTGGCACAATTACCCGGGTACCAGACAAAACGTAAAAATCTAGCTACACGAAACCACGCGTCTGTGAAATGTGCTCTATTACCGCAGTCACATTGATTTTGTGTAAATAGTTGGACCTAAATACCTAAATAATGCCTAAAAAATGCCTAAACACTGGACCTAAATAATGCCAATTATGTTGTGTAATTGTCTTTTTGACAGTGAAAATATTGTAAATAAGTGCAATCAATCAATTGTAAATGTATTCAATGTGTCAATTTTGGAATATGAACAGTGTCTAGGAATGTGTTACCTATAAATACAAGCAGAAAAGTGGAATGTGTATGCATTTGTGTTGTGGATTTTACAATCATTCACTGTTTTGTGTTATTCATATCCTGCTGAAGTTTTGCAGTAATGGAATTTTTGATGAAGAAGTGTGCTAATCCATGTGCTAAACTGCGAGGCCATCAGCACCAACATTCGTAAACAAATAGACAAAAATTTAAATAAGATTTTTTTGTTTTCTATTAATGTAAGTGAAAAATATGGATGGAAATTATGTATATGTTGTTGAAAATGTCACAACAATGGTATTTTCAGAAGCTCTGTTCATATGGGGCACTTCTTGAAATTTTTATGTTTACGTTTTTTTTACATATTCCTTGGTATTTTAAAAATACCTTACATTTTAGTATTTATACTTTAGATTTGGAAAAGGTATTTACGTTTACGTTTACGTTTTCCAAAAATACCAGTATTTGAACAACTCTGTAAAACATATTTACATTTACTCAAACATGCATATACTTGAGTACTGAGTAAATACATTTACATTTCCTTTGAAAAAGGTACCAGTACTCACCTTTATGTATACTTTTTGAGAGTACACAAGTACAGAAAACGTATTTCAGATAAGTTTTTACATAAGCTTTTTCAAGCCATAGAATGGAAAAGGGGAAGAAATACCCTCAAAAAATGGGGACAAACTACCAAAAGGGGTGCATCAAATATTTCATCACCCTGCAAATAGGCACTATCACCAAATTTTCACTTTCCACCAGTTAAAATTGTTCGCTTTGTTGGCTGAATATTTAATCATTGCTGAAAATCAATTCATCACACATGTTGTATAGATAGATTTTCTTGAGAGATTTTCTCAATCAGAGAAAATATAATTAAATCTCTCTGGAAAATCATGGAAAAAATATAAATCTCAGAAAATTTTATATTTTCAGAGATTTTCTGAGATTTCTTAAATATAAATCTCCCAGAGATTTTTTCAATGCTAATGATACAGGCCATGCTTATCCGACATCTAAACCCATCCCACATCTAAACCGACGGCACATCTAATTTTACCCCACAGTGAAAGGTAGCTCTCTGACAACTGTCCGATAACTCGCTTCCAACTAGCTGACAACGATTTGTTTACTGTTGGCAGCGAGTTGGAACATAGTTGTCAGCAAGTGGCAGCGAGTTGGAACACAGTTGTCAGCGAGTGGCAGAAAGTTGGGGTGCATTTTCCCATGCAGCTGCACAGCTGGCAGCGAGTTGTCACCAAGTTGAATGTAATTTGCACCACATGCACTTTATGCAAGTGTGTACAAATTGTTTTGACCCATAAAATGTATAATCAAAGATGAGTGCAGAAAATGAATGAATGTTTATTATGGCAAATTTAGAATTATACAACATTATTACATTTTTATTGACATATCGTTTTGCAGACACATCACTGTTGAGAAGAAAGGGTCACATTCTGATTGGTATTGTAAAATACTGCTGTGAGAAGTCCACACTTTCTACACTAAGGACATTTGTATAGTCATTTTTCCAGTTGTTATTCTCAATTTAGTCATTTGACATGATTTTTTGCTTTATCATTATGCTTTTTATGTTTTCTCATTGCCTCAATTTTTACCAACCTTTGCATTATATTGCATGTCTTTTACCATAATATTTCATCACCACCTTGTGAAAAGTGTTTTGGGTCAAATGAAGGCTGGAATTTTGTTCATAAATTCATGGGGGTGTATAATTTTTTGTTAACTGAGTACACATGCCAAATTTCAGCTCAGTGTGGCAACTGGTTCTTTGTCAAACTAAAAATTTGTCCCCTGCCAGGGACCAATGTCCCCGGTCAGGGACAAAAATTCTTTGTTTACTGAAAAAACATTTTCTCACCAGGGACGTTTGACCGCGGTCGGGGCCATTTTGACATTGCTGGGGACTGGTCACCGGCAGGATTTTGATCACTATACAAAAATACAGTGATTGATGAAAATTAAAGTGTAAATAACAGGATTCACTAATCACCCTGAGCTGTAATTTGGCATGCAAACTCACTAAGCATGCAAACTCACTCATTTACACACACCCCCAAAAAATATGCATGGTGGGGGTAACCGTGTTGCAGAAATTTTGTGCATGCAAATTTGGTGTTAATTAACCTAATTTACATGCAATCAATCCATACACACCAATTACTGACTTTTGACAATTTTAATATTTTGCTGGGGACCAGTCGGGTCCCCAGCTGGGGCCTGTGTAAATAGCCGGTAAATAGCCGTTGGAATAAAATAAAATAAAATGAAACATCAATAATTTTAAAATAAAATACAATTTGCATACAATTTTAGTGAAAAAAGTTTTACTTTTAATTTACCTGGTAAGTTTAGTAAAAATTGTGAATTACCTGTAATTTTACTCAGCCACTTGCAGAACCCTCCCCTATATTTTTCTGGACTGCATTTTTTAAGTAAACACAAAATTGCTGGTTTAGTATATTTTAATGGATTGTTCTGTGTAGATCTTTGAAGAGAAAAACGTTTTTTACATTAAAAAAATGTAGTTATTGCATAAAATCAGACCTGTTCAGTAGGATCGAGACTCATATTATGTCTCATGAACACACCCCACTTGGTATCCTGCGATGTTCCACTTTATGTTATACTTTGAGGTTTCCACCATAGTTGTTAAAACATATTTATGTTTATTAGATAATTACGTATACTCGAGTACTACGTAAATATGTCTATGTTTCCTCCTGAAAAAATACTGGTTCTGCTTTACTTTTTGGAAGCACACGAGTGAGTACAGGAAACGTTTTATATGGCTTTTTCAAGGCAAAGTAGAGAAAAAGTAAGAAAAAATCTCAAATGAGGGAAAATGGTCAAAATGTGTTATGAAAGCAGATATATGAACAACAATAGCTGAAAATTGGCAGAAAGCAGATGAACTATTGAATTTGAGGATGGATATTGGCAAAACGATATGAAAATAGTTATTTTGTCTGTAAATTGGGGCAAAATTCCTAAAAAATACTTTAAGTTTTCTGTACTGAGTGGTGAGCAAAAAAGTGATTCACATTTATGTTTACTTCAAAAAAGTTCAGTACTTTTAACAACTCTGGTTTACACACAAGTGCTAAATAAATCCATCTCAGATTTGTAACATGCTGGCCAGCGCAGCGCTACCAAACCACGCTGGCAGCGCTAAGAGGCAGGCTCACCCAACGTGTTATCTGGCTCTGAGCCTACACTTCAAAGCAGAGCTCACCATAGCCAGCAAGAAGAGAGAAATGTGATTTCCAAATGTCAAATTGTGACATGCCAACGTTCTTTAATTTCTCTTCATATTTTCAATTTGAAACATGGCCAGGTCAACAAAATGAATGTGCCCAAACTTTGTTGAACTAATTTAACTGAAACTGAACTACCTAATTCAACACAAAAAATACCCACTTATAAAGATTTGGTTGAAATGTGAAGTTTAGGGTTCATCACATTACCTAAAAACCTACTAACATAAATTAGAATACAGAATATGTAGGATAGAATCACAGCAAAAAAATGAGTGTGTGATGCGTCGTGAGTAGGGTGTCAAATTTCCATTCCCGTTTTCTGTTTCCGCTTTTCTGCAGGAAAATTTTTTACCTTTCCATTTTCCATTTTCTGGCAGCTGAAAATTTTTTACCTTTCCGTTTTCCGGCAGCTGAAAAATTTTTTTACCCTTTCCGTTTTCCGTTTTCCAGCAGCCAAAAAATTTTACCTTTCCGTTTCCGTTTTTGCATTTTCTGGCTCAATTTTCAGTTTTCTGGCATTTTTCCATTATTTTTCCAATCTGTATTTACCGTATTACCTCGAAATACCCCCAGGGGGTTTATTATTTTGCCAGCAAAATTTGAGGGGGGGATAATTCGAGGGGGGGGGTTATTTGAGGGGGGGGTCTATTATTTCACCAGAAATTTTCGGAAATTCCCCATACGCTGACGTAGAAAAATCGAACAATCACATAGATTTATATGTGTTTATAGGCATATATTATTGTATATACACAAAAACCCTTCCCTAACGTCACTTAATCATCAGTTTTAACGTGTGTTCTGCATAGTACAGATCACAAACTGCGGTATTTGTCATGTACGTTCATGTTACACTCAATTTTAGGGGGGGGTATTTCGAGGGGGGGGGTTTATTATTTCCTCAGCCGAAATTTAGGGGGGGTATTTCGAGGGGGGGGGGGGTTAATTCAAGGGGGGGATAATTCGAGGTAATACGGTATCTTTTTTTCACTATGGTGTTTTTAACTACCAGGTTCTTGTGTCATTCATAATTTTTATCTGTATCCAAATCTGTAAAAAACACAAAGTCATTTTGGACACATACTTTGCAGTCTGCTGAGTATACTTTTTACTGTACATATACATCTAAGTTCACTTTTGCTAAATTCTTATTGTTGTTGTATTGTACTTTTGCTACCTTTTGATGATTTTTGGTTGGTTCAGTTAAGCTTGAACTACAAGTGAAGTTACTGGCATGATATATAGTTGCAGAATGTACAGCTACCACGATCAAAGCCAAACAGGCAAACTTGCATCCAGGTTTTCTTCCTGCAAATTTGTCCATTTCCGTGCAAATTTTACCTTTATTTTTGCCGTTTCTATGAAAATTTCGCTTTCCGTTTTCCGTTTAAATTTTTTATAAATCTGGCATCAAATTTTTTCCGTTTTCTGGCTGATAATTTTTTTTTTTACCTTTCCGTTTTCCGTTTTCCATAAAGTTAAACATTTTTACCTTTCCCTTTTCCGTTTTCCATAAAACAATTTTTTTGACACCCTAGTCGTGAGCATCTTGAAGTACCTTCATGCCTACACTTCCCGACGCTTCACGAAGCTGGTGGCGCTTCCCAGCGCTTCACTAATATTGCTGTGAAGGCACTTCACATCACAGACACATGTGTCACCACGCTGCACAATGTTTGTGAAGTGTCTTCATGAAGCTAGGTGAAGTGAGTGGAAGACACTTTACTGAGAACTTCATGAAGTGTGTGGAAGTGAGCGGACGTGTCTTCACAGAGCACGCTTCCACACACTTCACGAACCCATTTTTCGCCGTGAATAGAGTGTAAAATAGAATACAATGTAGTGTCACTAAAACAATTTCCAACAAGTGCAAAATATAAATACCTCAAAATCCCCCAAGGTGTTTTCAAGCTGAGGAGAAAATAAACCCCCTCGAAATACCCCCATCTGGAATGATGTACATCATGTATGCAATGTACATGATGTATTTATTGATGCTAGTTTGCATCGCAGATTTGTGTAGAAATGTACGTTTATATGCCTCGCTATATCCCATTTGTCACGTTTTTGTCACGTTGATTACCGGTTTTGGGTATGTAAAATCGTATTCATTTGTATGAATTTCGCGAAAATTTCTGATGAAATAATCACACCCTTGAATAAGCCCCCCTCAAAATTATCACTCAGAAAAAATAAACCCCTGGTAATTTTTTGAGGAAATACAGAGTATTTCTGTTTTCCCTAAACGTTTTTTGACACCCTACCTAGCTTCACGTGCATGCGCTCTCGCGTGCCCGTGTCCCTGTGTAATTTCAATAAAAGTTCAGTAACGCTCAGTAACGATGGCAAACAGTCAGAAAAAAAGTATTTAAATTTTTAAGTGTTTTTTCTGAAATGAATTTTCGAATTTTCGAATTTTTCCCCAAAATAATTTTCAAATTTCGAATTTAATTTTCAAATTTTCAAATTTTCGAATCTTTTTTGGCAATTTTCGAATTTTTTAGGCTATTTTTCGAATTTTTTAAAATAATTTTCGAATTTTTTTAAAAAATATTGAATCTGAAGCTTAAAACACAGAATTTGGACATTTTAATGTTTGGATCACTTTTTAACCTTATTTTCACATTAATTTAGCATAAAAATGGTGGAAGGAAGGAGTTAACTATTGAATTTGAGGATGGATATTGGCAAAACGATATGAAAATAGTAATTTTGTCTGTAAATTGGGGCAAAATTCCTAAAAAATACTTTAAGTTTTCTGTACTGAGTGGTGAGCAAAAAAGTGATTCACATTTATGTTTACTTCAAAAAAGTTCAGTACTTTTAACAACTCTGGTTTACACACAAGTGCTAAATAAATCCATCTCAGATTTGTAACATGCTGGCCAGCGCAGCGCTACCAAACCACGCTGGCAGCGCTAAGAGGCAGGCTCACCCAACGTGTTATCTGGCTCTGAGCCTACACTTCAAAGCAGAGCTCACCATAGCCAGCAAGAAGAGAGAAATGTGATTTCCAAATGTCACCTTGTGACATGCCAACGTTCTTTAATTTCTCTTCATATTTTCAATTTGAAACATGGCCAGGTCAACAAAATGAATGTGCCCAAACTTCGTTGAACTAATTTAACTGAAACTGAACTACCTAATTCAACACAAAAAATACCCACTTATAAAGATTTGGTTGAAATGTGAAGTTTAGGCTTCATCACATTACCTAAAAACCTACTAACATAAATTAGAATACAGAATATGTAGGATAGAATCACAGCAAAAAAATTAGTGTGTGATGCATCGTGAGTAGGGTGTCAAATTTCCATTCCCGTTTTCTGTTTCCGCTTTTCTGCAGGAAAATTTTTTACCTTTCCATTTTCCATTTTCTGGCAGCTGAAAATTTTTTACCTTTCCGTTTTCCGGCAGCTGAAAATTTTTTTTACCCTTTCCGTTTTCCGTTTTCCAGCAGCCAAAAAATTTTACCTTTCCGTTTCCGTTTTTGCATTTTCTGGCTCAATTTTCAGTTTTCTGGCATTTTTCCATTATTTTTCCAATCTGTATTTACCGTATTACCTCGAAATACCCCCAGGGGGTTTATTATTTCGCCAGCAAAATTTGAGGGGGGGATAATTCGAGGGGGGGGTTTATTTGAGGGGGGGGTCTATTATTTCACCAGAAATTTTCGGAAATTCCCCATACGCTGACGTAGAAAAATCAAACAATCACATAGATTTATATGTGTTTATAGGCATATATTATTGTATATACACAAAAACCCTTCCCTAACGTCACTTAATCATCAGTTTTAACGTGTGTTCTGCATAGTACAGATCACAAACTGCGGTATTTGTCATGTACGTTCACGTTACACTCAATTTTAGGGGGGGTATTTCGAGGGGGGGGTTTATTATTTCCTCAGCCGAAATTTAGGGGGGGGTATTTCGAGGGGGGGGGGGTTAATTCAAGGGGGGGATAATTCGAGGTAATACGGTATCTTTTTTTCACTATGGTGTTTTTAACTACCAGGTTCTTGTGTCATTCATAATTTTTATCTGTATCCAAATCTGTAAAAAACACAAAGTCATTTTGGACACATACTTTGCAGTCTGCTGAGTATACTTTTTACTGTACATATACATCTAAGTTCACTTTTGCTAAATTATTATTGTTGTTGTAGTGTACTTTTGCTACCTTTTGATGATTTTTGGTTGGTTCAGTTAAGCTTGAACTACAAGTGAAGTTACTGGCATGATATATAGTTGCAGAATGTACAGCTACCACGATCAAAGCCAAACAGGCAAACTTGCATCTAGTGATGTAAAGGCACCGGGGCACCGGTGCCCCGGTGCTGGGCACCGAAGGGCACCAGCACCGGTGCTGGTGCGGTGCCCTCGCAATCTTCAGGGGTGCCATGCCGGTGCCGGTGCCATTTTTTTCAGAATAGCACCGGTGCCGGTGCGGTGCGGTGCCATTTTTTTGCCGGTGCCAAAGGTGCTAGCACCAGGGCCAAAGTAAAAGGCACCGGGAAAGGCACCGGCCAAGGCTTCATGTGCTGTGCAATTTTGTCCATAGTATGTGCGTATTCATATTTCAAAAAACAGCGATATATTTACCCAACCGTTTTTGCCTTTTTTGTAAACCTCCCATCAAATAAATATACCTACTGTGAAATCCATTATACCCGATACGTGATCTGATGAACGAATCTAAAATTTTGTTGAATTTTAAATCATTTTTATATTTTATATTTATCTTACTTGTTTGTTCAAAATTTGTTGTCAGTTTATGACAGAGATAGTTCCATTCTCTGTACAGCAACGATTCCGATCAGTAGACAATAGTGGCTATGGACATTGCAGTGAATTAAATATTTTATCTTTCATTTGTAATCATTGTAATTGCTTCATAAAAGTGATTGCCACATCATTCTTATCATTTTAAGTGCTCAACCATCAAAATCGGTTGAAAATTTATGGAAATATGCGCTTCCAAAAGTGAGACCACTGAGAAACTGCCCGATATTCACTTCAGAAATTCCAGCCCGGTGCGGTGCCTTTCGGTGCTGGCACCGGCAACCCGCCGGTGCCCTTCGGTGCCGGTGCCATTTTTTCCAAAAGGCACCGGTGCCGGTGCGGTGCGGTGCCATTTTCTGGCCGGTGCCCGAGGGTGCCAGGTGCCCTTTTCATGTGTTGGCAAAGGTGCCGGTGCGGTGCGGTGCCATTTTTCCCGGTGCCTTTAACATCACTACTTGCATCCAGGTTTTCTTCCTGCAAATTTGTCCATTTCCGTGCAAATTTTACCTTTATTTTTACCGTTTCCATGAAAATTTCGCTTTCCGTTTTCCGTTTAAATTTTTTATAAATCTGGCATCAAATTTTTTCCGTTTTCTGGCTGATAATTTTTTTTTTACCTTTCCGTTTTCCGTTTTCCATAAAGTTAAACATTTTTACCTTTCCCTTTTCCGTTTTCCATAAAACAATTTTTTTGACACCCTAGTCGTGAGCATCTTGAAGTACCTTCATGCCTACACTTCCCGACGCTTCACGAAGCTGGTGGCGCTTCCCAGCGCTTCACTAATATTGCTGTGAAGGCACTTCACATCACAGACACATGTGTCACCACGCTGCACAATGTTTGTGAAGTGTTGTCATGAAGCTAGGTGAAGTGAGTGGAAGACACTTTACTGAGAACTTCATGAAGTGTGTGGAAGTGAGCGGACGTGTCTTCACAGAGCACGCTTCCACACACTTCACGAACCCATTTTTCGCCGTGAATAGAGTGTAAAATAGAATAAAATGTAGTGTCACTTAAACAATTTCCAACAAGTGCAAAATATAAATACCATGTATCCTCAAAATACCCACCTCAAAATCCCCCAAGGTGTTTTCAAGCTGAGGAGAAAATAAACCCCCTCGAAATACCCCCCATCTGGAATGATGTACATCATGTATGCAATGTACATGATGTATTTATTGATGCTAGTTTGCATCGCAGATTTGTGTAGAAACTAGCAGGATTCTCTCCGACCTTCGGTCGGGTTTTGTGGTTCTCTACAATTAATACCATTGGAGAAAATATGATACTTTAGTTAAGTTTGCCCACATGCTAGGCATGTGTTTTGAAATGCACTATGTAATGTACCAACAATAACACGACCAATACCAAAGATGCAATGTTTTGGAATGGATTTTTGTAAACTTGGTTGGTAAAATGTAAAACTGTTAACTGTAAAATGGTTGGGCATGAAACTCGGTAGTAAAATGTGGACAGTTTGCGATTTGGTATGATGGTGTGCAGTGTGCATTCTGTGTGGTATAGGTTTTGTGATATGATAGTGTGGTTTTTGCAAGGTGTCAAACTTTGTTGTAATCTTCAATTGGTTACATTTGTGCTTTGCTGTTCTTTTTGTGTTTGTAAATCCTTGTGGTATTAATTGTAGAGAACCACAAAACCCAACTGAAGGTTGGAGAAAATCCTGCTATAGGTACCCACTACTCAGAGGCTTGCAAAAACTGACACCCCAATGGGGACCCCCCTCCAAATGGCACCCCCCGGGGAACCCCCCAAAAGTGGCACCCCCTGGGAACCGCCCAAAAATGAGACCCCCTAGGGCCCCACAAATATGGCACCCCCTGAGGACCACCAAAAAATGGCATCCCTTAGGGACCCCCCAAAAATGGCACCCCCTTGGGACCCCCCAAAAAAGCACCCCCTGGGGACCCCCAAAACATGGCACCCCCTAGGAACCCCCACAAAAATGGCACCCCCTGGGGACCCACCCAAAGTTGGCTCCCCCTGGGGACTCTCCAAAAATGGCACCCCCTGGGGACCACCCCAAAATGGCACCCCCTTCGGACCCCCCTGCAAAAAAAAATATAGCACCCCCCTGAGGACCACCAAAAAATGGCACCCCTGGGGACCACCCAAAAAATGGCACCCTATGTGGACCCCCTTGAAATGGCACCCCCATATGTACCTCCAGAAAATGGCACCCCCTGGAGACCCCCCAAAAATGGCACCCCATGGGGACCCCCTCTAAATCCTGTAAACACAGCCCCTAGTTTGGAAACTCCTGTAAACTCAGCCCCTAATTTGGAAACTCCTA
This sequence comes from Sphaerolaimus hirsutus, assembly GCA_964036195.1. NCBI lineage: Eukaryota > Metazoa > Nematoda > Chromadorea > Monhysterida > Sphaerolaimidae > Sphaerolaimus > Sphaerolaimus hirsutus. The sequence continues at coordinate 5,027,612 of OZ038453.1, read as the reverse complement.
TAAACTCAGCCCCTAACTTGCAAACTCTCGTAAACTCAGCCCCTAACTTGCAAACTCCCATAAACTCAGCCACTTATTTGTAAGCTCCCATAAACTCAGCGTCTAATTTGAAAACTCCCATAAACTCAGCCCCCAATTTTGGAAACTCCTGTAAACTCAACCCATAATTTGGAAACTGCTGTAAACTCAGCCCTAATTTGGATACTCCAATAAACTCAGCCCCTAATTTAGAAACTCCCATAAACTCAGCCCCTAATTTGGAAACTCCCTTAAAATCAGCCCCTAATTTGGAAACTCCCATAAACTCAGCCCCTAATTTGGAAACTCCCGTAAACTCATTTTCAGGTTTGTGGTAATGTAGTGTGAAAATGGTATGAATATTTCAAAAAATCACTATCATCAATCCACAAATGCATCAATTCACAATTTTCAATTTTTTAGCCCCAAGGGTTAGACTTAAAAGGTTATGGTAATGTAGAGTAGAAATGGAGTGCACATCTCAAATCACTGCAATAAAAAACCCACAAACACATCATTTCACAAATTGAAAGTTTTTGTGCCCAGGGGTTCATTATCAGGGTTTTAGTAATGTGGTGTCAAAATGGAGTGCATATTTGAAATCGCTACAATCAGAAACCCACAAACACATCATTTTATGATTTGAAAATTTTTGGCCCTGGGGGTTCATTTTCAGGGTTATGGTAATGTAGTGTCAAAATGAAGTGCATATTTCAAATCAAGGCAATCAAAAAGCCACAAATGCATCATTTCACAATTTCTAATTTATTAGCCCCATGGGTTCAATTTAAGGCTTACAGTAATGTAGAGTTGAAATTGAGTCATTTCAAATCAGTGCAATAAGAAACCTGCAAAATGCATCATTTTACAAATAGAAATTTTTGGGTCTAGGGGTTCAATTTCAGAGTTTTAGTAATGTAGTGTCAAAATGGAGTGCATATTTGAAATCGCTACAATCAGAAACCCACAAATGCATCATTTTATGATTTGAAAGTTTTTGGCTTAGGGGGTTCATTTTTATGGTTATGGTAATGTAGTGTCAAAATGAAGTGCATATTTCAAATGAGTGCAATCAGAAACCTGAAAATGAATGATTTCACAAATTGAAAGTTTTTGGCTCCAGAGGTTCATTTTCAGGGTTATGGTTATGTAGTTTTCAGGGTTATGTAGTGTCAAAATGGATTGCATATTTCAAATCAGTGCAATTAGAAACCCACATCGAATCATTTCACAATTTCTAATTTTTTAAGCCTTGGGCATATTTGAAATAGCTACACTCTGAAACCCACAAATCCATCATTTTATGGTTTGAAAGTTTTTGGCCCAGGGGGTTCATTTTTAGGGTTATGGTAATGTAGTGTCAAAATGAAGTGCATATTTCAAATGAGTGCTATCAGAAACCCGAAAATGCATCATTTCTCAAATTGAAAGTATTTGGCCCCATGGGTTCATTTTTAGGGTTATGGTAATGTAGTGTCAAAATGGAGTGCATATATCAAATTGGTGCAATCATAGACCCAAATTTGAAATCAGTGCAATCAGAAACCCAAAAATGAATGATTTCACAAATTGAAAGTTTTTGGCTCCAGAGGTTCATTTTCAGGGTTATGGTTATGTAGTTTTCAGGGTTATGTAGTGTCAAAACGGAGTGCATATTTCAAATCAGTGCAATTAGAAACCCACATTGAATCATTTCACAATTTCTAATTTTTTAAGCCCTGGGCATATTTGAAATCACTACACTCAGAAACTCACAAATCCATCATTTTATGATTTGAAAGTTTTTGGCCCAGGGGGTTCATTTTAGGGTTATGGTAATGTAGTGTCAAAATGAAGTGCATATTTCAGATGAGTGCAATCAGAAACCTGAAAATGCATCATTTCTCAAATTGAAAGTATTTAACCCCATGGGTCCATTTTGAGGGTTATGGTAATGTAGTGTCAAAATGGAGTGCATATATCAAATCAGTGCAATCAGAAACCCAAATTTGAAATCAGTGCAATCAGAAACCCAAAAATGCATCATTTCACAAATTGAACTTTTTTGGCCCCAGTGGTTCATTTTCAGGGTTATGGTAATGTAGTGTCAAAATGAAGTGCATATTTCAAATGAGTGCAATCAGAAACCTGAAAATGCATCATTTCTCAAATTGAAAGTATTTGGCCCCATGGGTTCATTTTTCGGGTTATGGTAATGTAGTGTCAATGGAGTGCATATATCAAATCAGTGCAATCAGAAACCTAAATTTGAAATCAGTGCAACCAGAAACCCAAAAATGCATCATTTCACAAATTGAAAGTTTTTGGCCCCAGTGGTTCATTTTCAGGGTTATGGTAATGTAGTGTCAAAATGGAGTGCATTATATATCAAATCAGTGCAATTAGAAACCCACAATGCATCATTTCACAATTTGAAAATTTTGGCCCCATTTTGGGTTCAATTTCAGGGTTATCGTAATGTACTGTCAGAATGGAGTGCATATTTCAAATCATTGTAATCAGTAACCCACAAATGCATTATATCACAATTTATATTTTTTAGCCCCGGGGGCCTCACTTAAGGATTATGGTAATGTTATTGTTAACTCCCATAAACTCAGCCCCTAATTTGGCAAACACCCATCAACTCAACTCCCATAAACTCAGCCTCTAATTTTTAAACTTGTGTCAACAGCCCCTTATCTTTAAACTTCTGTCAACTCAACCCTAATTTATCAACACCCATCAACTCAACCCTGAATTGTAAACTCAGCCCCTAAAAACTCAAGTCAACCCCCTATACATGTGCAATTGCATTCTTGGGAAGCAACTCTGCCATCTACTAACCCTGTTTGTCAAGATTGTGGATCGTGTTTGTAAAGGGCATTTGTACTAATAAATAGTGACTGCATTGTGTGCAAAAACACACACGAATCGGGCACAATGAGGCCTGTGATTGTGCCTCCTATCTTTTGCATTGAAGCATCCTTAGCGTGCAGTTCTCTCGAAATTGTATAGGTGGAGATGTACGTTTATATGCCTCGCTATATCCTATTTGTCACGTTTTTGTCACGTTGATTACCGGTTTTGGGTATGTAAAATCGTATTCATTTGTATGATTTTCGTGAAAATTTCTGATGAAATAATCACACCCTTGAATAAGCCCCCCTCAAAATTATCACTCAGAAAAAATAAACCCCTGGTAATTTTTTTGAGGAAATACAGAGTATTTCTGTTTTCCCTAAACGTTTTTTGACACCCTACCTAGCTTCACGTGCATGCGCTCTCGCGTGCCCGTGTCCCTGTGTAATTCAATAAAAGTTCAGTAACGCTCAGTAACGATGGCAAACAGTCAAAAAAAAAGTATTTAAATTTTTATGTGTTTTTTTCTGAAATGAATTTTCATATTTTCGAATTTTTCCCCAAAATAATATTCAAATTTCGAATTTAATTTTCGAATTTTCGAATCTTTTTTGGCAATTTTCGAATTTTTTAGGCTATTTTTTGAATTTTTTAAAATAATTTTCGAATTTTTTTGAAAAATATTGAATCTGAAGCTTAAAACACAGAATTTGGACATTTGAATGTTTGGATCACTTTTTAACCTTATTTTCACCATAATTTAGCATAAAAATGGTGGAAGGAAGGAGTTATGGGGACCAGTGTGCTGCATTGTGTGTTTGCACATTGGCCCTAAACACACTAGTTTTCACCGCGACTTGGGTGAAAACTGAAATGACAACATGATGACATTCAGGCAGGCTGTCCGTGAGAGTATACCCCGTGGTATACAAGCGTGGTATAACAAGGCGCGAACACCTTTTTTCGTAACACGCACCAGAAAAATTGCACTTGTTGAATGCATTGTGCAAACACGTGGTCACTACTTGAGTGTGTGCAACATAAATTGCATACCACTGTGCAACGTGATATGGCATTTGTTCCACACGTAGCCAGAGGTAAACTAAAATGCCAGGTGTCTCACACTGGCTAGTCAATAAGTTATATTAAAAATGTATTTACACATACAAATTTAAATTCAAATTTGAAAATGATCGATTAGCATTTTGATTTGCAAAATTATGTTATTGCAAATTGAAAATCCGATTTTCAAAATAGGTTTTTTTTCTGACGCACACTGTACACAGTTTGGCCGGGTTGACGCGTGGTAAGTGCAGAGGTCACTCAAAAGATGACCTTCTGCTGCGTGTGTGCCTGTCTTATATAACACGCACTGCATCGTGTTACCCAATTATGCTCTCACATTGGGGATCATTAGAAACGTGTTACGTGTTACGACTTTTTTTTAATAATGTAGCATTTGCGGGTTATACGTGGTATAGAAAATGCTACATTTTCACGGACAGCCTGCATTCAGGTTACTGTATGATATTGTATACTATATGTGGTTTAGTTTTCAAATTTTTTTATTTCAACTTTCTTTGATCAAAACTAAAATAATATTGAATCATCCCACTCTGATGATTAATTTTCATTTGGAAAATTTTCAGTTTTCACTAGTGATGTTAAAAGCGCCAGAACGTTGGTGCCAAGCGCCAAAAGCGCTATGGCGCTTTTCCGACCCTTAGCGCCAAGCGTCAATGACGCCAGAGCAAAATGGTGCCAAGGGCCAAAAAGCCATGCCATGGTGCTTTTACATCACTAGTTTTCACTGAAGTCATGGAGAAGACTATTGTGTGTAGGCACAATGCGGCACCATTTTCCCTGGGGCTGAATGCCTTCCAAAATACACTTGTCAGATACAACAAATATTAAATTTTCATGACATGAAAGTCAGGAAATTTTGTGTCTGCACATGTGAAAGTGTAAACGCTGCTTAACGTTTCGATTTTTCATATGCGCCGCGTATCAATTGTCAATTTTTTTCACACGTTGAACTTAAGAGTGCATTTTTGCCCTGAATTCCCTGAAAAATTCGAAAACTATTTATTTAAATTTTTGAATTTTCGAATTTTTAAAAAAATAAATCGATTTTTAAGTGTTTTTTCTAGGGGTGAAATAAAAATTCGAAAATTCCAAAAAAATTCGAAAATTCGAAAATGTTTTCGAATTTTCGAATCTTTTTTTGCCATCGTTAACGCTCAGACAACATCTGTAAATTTTAAAGTGGGCCACCGACTGACAACAAATGTTTATATTACCTTAGATTTGTGGTCCATGAGTTGCAATGTCACAGCGACAGCATTAGGCATTTTATATTTAAATGAAATGGGCACTGTACCATCACCGAGCACCTGTAAATTCAAATTTTACATCTGCAATTATTTTTTATTGCAATTTTCAAGTTCAAGTTAAAGGATAACTTTTATTGTTGGATTGGGATTCATCAATTTATGCAAATAAATCCAGCCAGCTTGAATTTTCGTATACCATATCACGTCGAATACCCCCCCCCCTTGAATTAACACCCCCCCCTCGAAATACCCCCACCAAAGTTTAGTGTAAAGAGAATATCCGTTAGAATGCTAATAAGAATATTAAGATTAGAATGTTAATAATAAGAACAGTTTGTGATCTGTATCATAGGCGGCGTAAGTGCTTGGGCGCTTGTGAATGTCACAAGCGGAATTTTTGGTGTCACAAGCAGAAATTTTGGTGTCACAATGTGACATTCACAAGCAGAGCAAAATTTTAAGCGATTTTTCCCAAATTTCCACTCAAAACTGTGAATCCTCGTTCCATTTTATCAAGTCTCACCTAAAAATCGCTTTTTCGAAATATACACACAGAACATGTTGACATGGAACACATTTAATTATACCCGGCATGCTGAGAATAGGCAATAAAACACATGACCTAATGATTTGAAAGGTGAAAAACTATAAGAAGTATGAAAATTAGAGATTTTTGGTGCAAATTAGAGTAAAATTGCTCAAAAGCGCTCCAGATAGCTAGATAGCTAGGCAATTAGCGGGGTGGGGTTTTTTCAGGGGAAAGCAGCCAAAAAAATTTGCCCCTGGGATAGATAGATCGCTGGGCAGTTTGGTGCGATGTGTGATTGGAAATTAGATGTGTGGTTGGTCTACATGTTGGATGGGTTTAGATGTCGGATGGCACGGGCTCATAAAAAGTATCACAAGGTCAAATTTTGGCCAATGTGACTGTCACAAGGTAAAATTTGAATCTTGCGCCGCCTATGATCTGTATGATGCAGAACACACATTGAAACCAATAACTGAGTGACGTTAGCACATGGTTTATGTGTATATACAGTCATATACGTATACACAGTCATGGTGTGGTGCCTTTATATGAAGGGTGTGCTTCTGAAAGTACCGATCTACAAATTTTTCAAATTTGAGTTAGGACCATTTTTTGGGTCCCCATAAAAATGTGCTTAAAAATATATATATAATATGTGGGGGGTGCGAAATTCAATTTTGAGATATGGGGGGTCGAAAAAAGCAAAAAAATCGCAAAATACAGTTTTTGAAAGTTTTAAAGTACCGATCTACAAGCTTTTTCAGCTTTTGTATTTTTAAATGTACTGATGTACCCACATTTTTAAAAATTGTACTTCTAAATGTACCAATCTGCACAAGATTTTTGGTGCTTCTCAAAGTACTGATGTCAGCTCAGCATCATTAGCAGCAAAAACTCAATATGTGCTTTTTTACTATGGGTAAAAGCACCAATCTACATCTATCTGATTTTGTGCTTTTAAATGTACTGATCTACATGCTATTACCAATTTCTTCCTTTAAAATGTACTGTATTACAAAAAATTCACTAAATGTTATATAGCTAGTGTTATGTGTATAAACAATGATTATACCCATGCATGTGGATACCCAACAATATGGCCGAAATACCCATACCCAAAATTCCCATACCCAATACCCATGTACGGGTATTGCATACTCCAAACTTTCAATTGCGATTTTTTCAAAATAGATTTTTTGTAGATCCGTACTTTTAGAAGCACACCCATCATATGGCGCTGGCGTCAAAACGCTTTTCTGTCCCTATATAGGGAAAAAGTTTAGGGGGGGCTGAGCCCCTGCCCCCGTTTGCCGGCCCCCATAAACAAGTAGCCCCCCGCTCAAAAATCCTGGATAAATTTGTCCATGTAGAGAATATTTTAACAATTGGGGCGTCTAGTTCTGAATGTCGTTAAGTCCATCATTTTGGGTTTTTTCAAAATTGCATTTGAAATTTCAAAGTTGGTCCGAGCAGGCAACTTTGAAGTGACAAGTTTTGCCCCAAACTTTTTGAAAAGCTTATGAATTTGTCTACATTTTTCATATTTAAAACCCTCTGGCCGGAATATATACTCATAGTTATGATGAGTTTTTTGACATCACCTCAGCAGATTCAGTGGAGATAACGAGTTTTGGGTGAAATATCACTCGAATGTTGGTATCTCCACTTCCTATTTATTACCTGTTCCACCTCATCATACCGTATCTATAAGGTGTTAAAATTCATATATTGATGCTGGCATACTACACAAAGGACTTGTTATGTATTGCATTAATGGTGGGGAAATTATGCTTTTTTCATGTATAGTGGCTCCAAATGGCGCCATTTTTATGGAGTGGCGCCATGGACTTGGAAATGGCGCCATTTTTATGGAGTGGCGCCATGGACTCGGAAACAGCGCCATTTTTATGGAGTGGCGCCATATACTTGGAAACGGTGCCATTCATATGGAGTGGTGTCATGGACTGCAATATGGCGCCATTCTTCTGGAGTGGCGCCATGGACTCGGAAACAGCGCCATTTTTATGGAGTGGCACCATGGACCCCAAAATGGCGCCATTTTTATGGAGTGGCACCATGGACTCCTAAATGGTGCCATTTTTCTGGAGTGGCACCATGGACACAGAAAAAGCGTCATTTTTCTGGAGTGGCACCATGGACTCCACAGCAGCACCATTTTTCTGGAGTGGTGCCATAAACTCCAGAGCAGTAACATTTCTCTGGACTATCAACTCATAAATTGTGCAACTTTCATGGAGTTCCACTATCAACTCCAAAATAGTGCAATTTTCATGCCAATTTTGAAAAAATTTTTAAACAAAAGTGAAATATATGTAAAATTGGTTCTGCTTGATCAGCAGATGATTATTCTGGTGATGTTTCACAGCAATTTTGATCAGAACCAATTTGACATATACACTACCATGCAGAATAGTTGAGACTTTTCACACATAGAGAAACAGTAGGCTGGGGGTCCATCGCACTTTTTTTGCTTCCCAATTGCTTGTCCCTTGCCCAATTTTGATGCCGTTAAGAGTATGTTGGGGTTTGATGCTGGGGCTACTACGGAAATTTTTTGTTTGCTCAAATAATCGCCCAGGCCCAAGATAAGGGGGGTCTATAAATAGATCGTCAATAAATATACAAAAAATGGGCAATCTGGATGGGTGTGTTTGAAGCTTAATAACTCAACCATTTCTGGGCTGATTTGAATCATTCAACACTTGAAATGATCGGGACAACATGCAAATTCTATTTTTGTGGTCGGTTTAGTGATGTCTAAACTACATATGTCAATTTGACCCAGTTTTTGACCATGAAAACATTTTTTTTGAACATGCTATCATATACTTTAGACAACGAGGATTCATTTAAAACAAAAATGAGTTCAATATCTCTTTCCAATCAAAAGTTATGGCACTTCAAATTTTTCAATGGTGTCTAAATACTTTATGCTTATTTTACTGGGGTTTGCAGCATCAAAATTTTGTTATTGAACAGTCTATAACATTCTTTAGACAAAAATAATTAATATGACAAAAAAGTTTTTTCAATATCTCTTTCCAATCAAAAGTTATAGCACTTACAAACTTCCATCTTCATTCCATACAAAATAATTGCACATTACTCATTCACAGTTGGGCCAACTTTTCTCCCTAATAGAGCAAAGCCAAAACCTCAAATTTACACACCAAATAGCCCCACTCGGTAGAATGCCTACCCCCATTTCTGAGTTGCTGGCAATGGATGCAAAACTGCAGCAAAAATAAATAAATGCCACATTTCCATATATGCATTGCCATATGCTGTTCATGCTTAGAATGTATCTTGCTGCACACAGAGCTCAGCGATGCAGGTAAGCAGTTCCCATGGTAAAATTTTTGTTAAAAAATGAAAATAGAATTGGATATAGACTTTAAAGTGAGATACTGGGTGGCTACTGCCCAAAACAAGAAAAGTCTCAACTATTCTGAAACATGAACAAACTGAGTTAATATGTTTGTACACTAGGAATATACACAGATTTGAACTTGAAGGGCAGTCATCCTGGGAATGTGTAGTCAACCCCCCAGGGTACCCATGTATGGTATCCAAATGTTTTGCATGTCAACCATTTCAAAATTCTGGCAACATTAATCACGCAGCTCAAAAGGTCTCAACTATTCTGCACGGTAGTGTATTTCAAAATTGTTGTGAAACATCACCAGAATAATCATCTGCTGATCAAGCAGAACCCATTTGACATATATTTCACATTTGTTAAAAAATTTACAAAAGTGAAATATATGTAAAATTGGTTCTGCTTGATCAGCAGATGATTATTCTGGTGATGTTTCACAGCAATTTTGATCAGAACCAATTTTACATATATTTCAAAATTGCTGTGAAACATCTACAGAATAACCTGAGTTTTGGAGTCCATGGCGCCACTCCATAAAAATGGTGCCATTTCTGAGTCCATGGCACCACTCCATAAAAATGGCGCCATTTTGGAGTCCATGGCACCACTCCATAAAAATGGCGCCATTTCCGAGTCCATGGCGCCGCTCCATAACCACTCCATAAAAATGGCACCATTTCCTAGTCCATGGCGCCACCCCATAAAAATGGCGCCATTTCCTAGTCCATGGCACCACTCCATAAAAATGGCAGTATTTCCTAGTCCATGGCGCCACTCCATAAAAATGGCGCTGTTTCCATGTCCATGGTGCCACTCCATAAAAATGGCGCCATTTCCTAGTCCATGGCACCACTCCATAAAAATGGCAGTATTTCCTAGTCCATGGCGCCACTCCATAAAAATGGCGCTGTTTCCATGTCCATGGTGCCACTCCATAAAAATGGCGCCATTGCCATGTCCATGGCGCCACTCCATAAAAATGGCGCCATTTCCATGTCCATGGTGCCACTCCATAAAAATGGCGCCATTTCCTAGTCCATGGCGCCACCCCATAAAAATGGCACCATTTCCTAGTCCATGGCACCACTCCACAAAAATGGCACCATTTCCTAGTCCATGGCACCACTCCATAAAAATGGCACCATTTCCTAGTCCATGGCTAGTGATGTAAAGGCACCGGGGCACCGGTGCCCCGGTGCTGGGCACCGAAGGGCACCAGCACCGGTGCTGGTGCGGTGCCATTGCAATCTTCAGGGGTGCCATGCCGGTGCCGGTGCCATTTTTTTTCAGAATAGCACCGGTGCCGGTGCGGTGCGGTGCCATTTTTTAACCGGTGCCAAAGGTGCTAGCACCAGGGCCAAGTAAAAGGCACCGGGAAAGGCACCGGCCAAGGCTTCATGTGCTGTGCAATTTTGTCCATAGTATGTGCTTATTCATATTTCAAAAAACAGTGATATATTTACCCAACCGTTTTTGCCTATTTTGTAAACCTCCCATCAAATAAATATACCTACTGTGAAATCCATTATACCGATACATGATCTGATGAGCGAATCTAAAATTTTGTCGAATTTTAAATCATTTTTATATTTTATATTCATCTTTCTTGTGTGTTCAAAATTTGTTGTCAGTTTATGACAGAGAAAGTTCCATTCTCTGTACAGCAACGACTCCGATCAGTAGACAATAGTGGCTATGGACATTGCAGTGAATTAAATATTTTATCTTTCATTAGTAATCATTGTAATTGCTTCATAAAAGTGATTGCCACATAATTCTGATCATTTTAAGTGAAATGTCATGGAAATATGCACTTCCAAAGGTGAGACCACTGAGAAACTGCCCGATATTTACTTCAGAAATTCCAGCCCGGTGCGGTGCCTTTCGATGCTAGCACCGGCAACCCGCCGGTGCCCTTCGGTGCCGGTGCCATTTTTTCCAAAAGGCACCGGTGCCGGTGCGGTGCGGTGCCATTTTCTGGCCGGTGCCCCAGGGTGCCAGGTGCCCTTTTCATGCGTTGGCAAAGGTGCCGGTGCGGTGCGGTGCCATTTTTCCCGGTGCCTTAAACATCACTATCCATGGCGCCACTCCATAAAAAGGTGCTGTTTCCATGTCCATGGCGCCACTCCATAAAAATGGCGCCATTTCCATGTCCATGGCGCCACTCCATAAGAAGCCACTCTATAAAAATGGTGTCATCTGAGAGTAAATCTATGAGTGGACATACCGACATTCGGACAAAGATTTTTTGGAGATACGGACATTCGGAAAAAGTTTTTTTTGGAGATAACGAGTTTTGAGTGATTTTTTCAAAAAACAGGTTCAGATTTCTATACCGTAATTCCGATGATTTTTCCAATTTTGTATGGTGTTTTAGACAAATCTACATTCAATTCTATACCGTAATTCGGAAATAGATTTCTGGCAGTGGAGATACGGAGTTTTGAGTGAAATAAATGTTGGCTTTTTTGGACAAACCGAGATTCGAGTGAAATTTCATCAATTTCACGGTGGACATACTGACATTCGGATGATTTTTTTTGTTGTTTTTTCAAGAATCGGTGTCTCTGTATCTCGGGAATGGAGTGAGATATTGAGAAAAAATTGTTCTATAATGAACAAATATATATGCATACCGTATTTCCTCGAAATACCCCCGGGGGGTTTATTGTTTCAGAGTGAGAATTTTGAGGGGGGGTTAAACGAGGGGGGGGGTATTTCGAGGGGGGGGTTTATTATTTCGCCAGAAATTTTTTGAAATCCCAGTACTAAAATGTCGTCTGAAACGTACGCAGACGTCGAAAAATGCAACAAAAATCGCCATTTATAAGACTCTAAAGACATTTATAAGTGTGTAGACGTACAAACACTGTTCTCACATAACAGAGTCATCGTTTTTAACGTGTGTTCTGCATTGTCGGGATGACAAACCGCAGCCTTTGTCATTTACGTTCTCTATACACTAAATTTGGGGGGGGGGTATTTCGAGGGGGGGGTTTATAAGTTCATAGTGTCCATTTTGAGGGGGGGTATTTCGAGGGGGGGGGTATTTCGAGGGGGGGGGTATTTCGAGGAAATACGGTATATCAGATCTGCACCTAACTCATTTTTTGTCATTTTGGTCCTTACCGACATACGGAACTAGATGCCTCAATTATCATCCACCTGTAACTCACTGTTTTGTAGCTATTTGGGTCCATTCAGTAGTCAGTTGTGTATAACACTTGCATTTACCAGTGGCTTGGTGCCAAATAGTAATATGACACATGACATTTGTGTTATTCTGTCATTTTGCATGGTATACTTCAATGACACCACACTCTCTCGTCTGCACATGCTGTTACTAATGTCTCATATTGGATGCAGGGCAATAATTCTAATGTCAAATAATCAATGCCTGATGGCATCTGAACCGAATAGCATGTGGACCCGCATGGCATTGATTTCGCCCCATGTGGCATGTGGACTAACATGAATGACATCTATCATACCATACATGCCAAAAACGGTACATGCCAGCACATGCCATGATATGAAACTGTTTTTCGCAGTGAGTCAATGTGCTTACTACACACACTATGACACACTATTAAATTGCTTTTCACTGTGCCTTTTTGGAAAACTCAAATGGCAAAAAATGCTGATGTGTCACCATCCAGCTTTCCACTATTGCATGCAGTAAAAATTCACTTTTCAGAAATGGCATGCATTTTTGTGTGTTGGTTTCGGCAAGTCAGTACTTTTATTAACATATTTGCTATAGTTGAAAACTGAGTGCCAAATGTCACTGAAAAAGGTACATTTGCTGTCCTAAATTTAGGCTATTTACAGAGGCCCAGGCTGGGGACCACACCCCGGCAAAAAAAGCAAAATTTTCAAAAGTCTATAATTGATGTGTATGGGTTGTTTGTGTGTTAATCACTGGGATGTTTGGCCTTGGTCGGGGCCATTTCTATTGCCACCAGGGACCGGTCCCTGGTGGGGTTTCAATCACTATACAGAAATACAGTGATTGACAAATATTGAAGTATCAATAAAAAAGACTTACTAACCGCTCTGAGCTAAAATTTGGCATGCGTACTCGCTAAACGAAGGAGTACACGCATGCCAAATTTGAGACAAATCGACAAAAATTATACACCCCCCAAAAAAAATTTGCATTGGCATGTGTAACCGTCTTGCAGAAATTTTGTGCATGCAAATTTGGTGTTAATTAACCTAATTAACATGCAAACAACCCATACACACCAATTATAGATATTTGAAAATTTTGATTTTTTTGCTGGGCACTGGTGCCCGGCCCGGGCCTCTGTAAATAGCCCTAAATTTTCATTTTAGTAATATGTTATTTTAAGTATTTTAGTAATATGACTAAATTACTAAATACTACTGTGCTGTGGGAAAAAAACACGAATCAATCTAGGTACTCTATTATTGAGTATACATACTCTTTAAGTAAAACAAAAGAGTTTTTAAACCATTAATGTTGCAGTGCTTTGCTCCATATGTACCAGAGTTGTGCAAATACTGGTATTTTTGGAAAACGTAAACGTAAACGTAAATACCTTTTCCAAATCAAAAGTATAAATACTAAAACGTAAGGTATTTTTAAAATACCAAGGAATACGTAAAAAAAAGACGTAAACGTAAAAAAATTTTACACACAGTATTTGCCATTGTGCTTTGGAAAATACCATTATTTTCACACGTCACAACTGGCGTCACTCCCAGACCCTATAAAATGCCGTGTAAAATGTCAAATGTAATGCAAAGTGTCTAAACAGGCATGCAAAATGCTCAGGCAGGTGGCAAATCTTTGCCATTTTGCTGGGCATTTCACATGAGTTTTACAGGGCATCCTACAGAGTCTGGGATTGGCTGGCACCAGAGGTTGCACTCGCCCTGCCAGTTTCAAAATGTGGGCTACTCACAGTTGTTGCAAGTGGCGTTGTCGGAATTCATCACAAAAAAAATATTAACGCAAGGCTCCACAAACAAACAAAAAGGTTTCTGTGTTCAGCATTTGAACACATTTATGAATATGTACCCAGTATTCCATGTGTAAGTGCAAGCGTGCAGTCACATTTTCATATACCGCTTTTTTGTTTGTATGTATACATGTTACATTTATGCAAAAACATAATAATATTGTTGGCTGCAGGAGGTGCGGCCCATTTGAACCTGTGCACATGTGAACGATCACAAGTTTTTTTTACGTTTTCCCTAGTACCCGGGTATTTTGGCTAGGAAAACGTAACAAAACATAATGGTATTTTTGGAAAACGGAAACGTAAACGTAAGTATAAATACCCGAATAACCGGGTACTTTGGGTAAACGTAAATACGTTTTTCCAACTCTGATAGGTACCTTTATGCCTAGATACCTTTATGCTTTCTTCAAGTATCTGTTTCCGACATTTCCTTGAAAGTGCATTCTGATATGAATCTTCTACCTGGTTTTTTACCAGCACTTTTTGCTTTATCCTAACACGGCCAGAAAAACGTAACAAAGTGTAAGGGTATTTCATGAAAGTGTAAGCATAAGCATAAACATTAATACGTGGTTATGCGGTGAACCGTATTTCTCCGTTTATAACACCAGGGTGTTATACATTATTGGAGCAATTTTCAGCAATCTTTTTTCAAAACTTGTATAACACCCAGGTGTTAGGTCAATGGGGTGTTATACATGGTACACATTTCATTACACTTTATTAACGTTGTATCTATGACTTTTGTAATAAGCAATGGAAAAGTGTTTTAAAAAATAGCGCCAAATTTCAGCGTGTGGGTTCCCAACACACAGGAGCGCAGCTAATTGAATGGAAAAATGTGCGTGCCACGGAATTACAATGAATGGCGCCACGCACAATATTTAAACTGTTCAATGCAAGCCTATGCTTTTTGGAACCTAGCATAGCACCCCGGGGTGCTATACAACTGTGTAACACCCCGCAGGGATGTATCCAGGATTTTTGAGCGGGGGGGGCTGCTTGTTTACGGAGGTCAGCGAACGGGGGGGGGGGCTCCCTAAAATTTTACCTACAGAGTGGCGGAATGGCGCCAGTGGCGTTGGCGCCAACGCCATGGAACACTGTATATATATGTAAATAAACATATGAATACAGCAAAAAATGCACCATTGAGTGTATTTATAAAGATTAGGCGGCCACAGGGAGCAAATCTTATGATATAAAAAATATCAGGTGCAGCACATTTTTTCTGATCATGGGATGAACGTCATTTTCGGGTCATAAATCACTTTGGATTTGGGTGGTGTGCCATTGGCAAGTTGCTTGATGATTGGTGATTGACACATTGTTAGGTGAGGTTCTTTATGTTTTTGTTGACATTGGAATTTTGTTCATTCTTGTGTTGACTATGAATATATATTTCTACCCTTTAATTAAATTAAATTAACTCATTTCTGGTGAAAAATGCGCGCTTGCGCGCAAAAATTTGTACGCTGACGTTGAAAAACGCTGCAGTTGACGCTGCAGCACCCCCCCCCCCCCCGCCCCCCCCCCCCCTGGATACGGCCCTGACACCCGAGTGTTATGCATGGTGGGTGCTATAAACAGTGAAATACGGTAGTATCCCATCATGATAGTATTACATTCGATCAAAAAAACAATAAACTTACGCTGCCTTGCCTCCAATCCAGAATCGTTCATCAATATCTCGTTTTTCGTTGGTATTGAGTGTTACAGATTAGGGTTGGGACCTGACCAGACCTGAACAGAACTGATGCAAACCATCAATAAATTTATGCCACAGTTTTTGGATCCAAACACAGAGAAAAACGGGTTTGTGGATGCATGGTGAAGCATTGTGAAGTATGGTCACTAACGATGGCAAAAAAAGATTCGAAAATTCGAAAATATTTTCGAATTTTCGAATTTTTTCATTATTTTCGAATTTTTATTCCACCCCTGGAAAAAAACACTTAAAAATCGATTTATTTTTTAAAAAATTCGAAAATTCAAAAATTCAAAAATTCGAAAATAGTTTTCGAATTTTTCAGGGAATTCAAGGTGACAAAAGCTATCTTAAGTTCAGCGTACTAAATAAAGCAACAATTGATATGCGGTGG
>OZ038453.1:4908889-5011198 GCA_964036195.1 Sphaerolaimus hirsutus | reverse complement strand
TTACTGTCACTACTCTCACTACCAAATTCATCATTCTGCCTCTAAGGTTGGTCAATACAGGTCAATACAGGGGGCGTTTTTCATGCACACTGCTGTTGAACACAGATAATGTGTCCACTACAGATTAGTAATGAGACACAAATGAAATTTAATTGACATAATAATTTACTGCACATTTCAAAGCTAACATTAAAATCACTGCAATACAACATGATCTCAGATGATCACCAAAAACATCCATCACAGTTCCCACGTTTCTTGCACATCACCCTGATCTGCATATTAATTTTACCTTAATAGCAATGATGTTGATGAAAGTGTTGAATACTATCAGCACATTACCAACACTGGTGGCTTACACTAGCCAAAGTTTCATGATCACAACTTAAAGCAGCGTTGAGCTAGAGCACCATTTGTACATCAGTACAAAATGACCAAAATTGTAACCCCCGCAGTTCCGCAGTGGGTGGAGCTAGAGGGGTGAAATTTTGGGTGAAAACTCAAAACACCTGATATATTAACGTGTTATAATTTTATAACCGTAACTTACCCCTAGCGCGAATGGCGAGCACTGCCTGGTGACTTTTCAGCCCGACCATGTAAATACCCTTATCTGAGATCTTTATCCAATATCTGAGATTTTTGGAACCAATACCCGGTGACTGACCCACACTTTTTGAACCCAGAACCAGATACCTAAATCGAAAAATTGTGATGTTCCCAACCATAGTACAGAATGGTTCCTCATTCTTGCTATCAGAGCATCTGCAAATAGTGGACTTATCACATTTCTTGCTGCAAAAGGTGGACTTTTAGGTCAAAACTAAGTGTAATTGTCACCAAATTCTTCCTGTCAGTTTCTGACAAATTT
Source organism: Sphaerolaimus hirsutus (assembly GCA_964036195.1). Taxonomy (NCBI): domain Eukaryota; kingdom Metazoa; phylum Nematoda; class Chromadorea; order Monhysterida; family Sphaerolaimidae; genus Sphaerolaimus; species Sphaerolaimus hirsutus. Next base: position 5,010,327 of record OZ038453.1, on the reverse strand, counting down.
CCCCAAAAAATGTCAAATTTGGCACTATGAATGACGTATGGAAAATAATTAAAAATGTGCGGGAGTAGCATAGCCCCGGATGGCGTTTCTGGTAATAACATGCAATTTTCATATTTTTAACCTATCAACTTTCAGACTTGGACACCTCAAATATTCAATGAAAAAACACCCCACCCACTCACTGCCAAAAGTTAATTGGTCCATAGAAGTGAACCATGCCATCATTCCTCCTTGTTCAGAACAAATTGAAGCAATCTCTTTCCTTGTGTGCAAGTCTTCAACCAGCCAGTAACAAATCTCATTATTTTCCATCACACTTGGCAACTTGTAGTATGCATTTTTGATCCTGAGGGCAATCCAACAAGCTTTTAGAGAACAGTGACAAATTTCAGACATTGTACATCAATTATCTATTGCAATGATACACATCAACATTGATTGTTGTTTTCATAAAACTGTTGTATATTTTTTAAATATTCCATTTCTACATGCTCTTATGCAATAATAAGATGTGATTAGCATTGAAAACATTATTGATATTTATTTAAAGAGATTTATATGTTCAAAATATCTAAAAATATCAAGGATATAAGATTTTTCTTCACATATTTTCATTATTTACACTTCCCAGAGAGATTAAATGATATTATAATTATGAGAGATTATATTCAACAACATTTCCACTGCCAGTTAAATTTAATTTTCATTGGTAGCCTGGTGTTAGTCCAAATAACACTAAATAACCATCAGGATTGCCTTTCTGAGATTTTGGGATTAGGATGTCGATCGGGATTGGGGTCACAGGATCTGGATCGATATTGGCAATTTTTCAGGATCAGGATTGTATTGGATTCAGGATCAGGACTTTGGATAATGTTCTGGTATTGAAGGTTTTTCAATAAATTTGCATAAAAAGGGCCTAAAACATTTAGGATGCCAGAGAGGTGGTAAAAGATGCTTCACTGGATGTTTTCAAACATATTTGTTGGTGCAAAAGAGTTTTTTTGGCAAATACCCTGGGATTGGGATCCGGATGAGGAAAAAGTTTTCAAAATCGGGATTGGGTTTAAAATGTTGCGTGATCAGGATTGCGATCATGATTGGCTTTTTGGACATTTCGGGATTGGGATCGGGATTGCGGTTGCAGGATCAGGATCAGGACTGCAAAATCCCTAAATTTCACAGGTTTTGGGATCGGGAACCCTACGAATACACCCCTGGAAGCTGAGTGAGGGAAAAAAACTCCAATCCTGTATGTGTTGTGATGACTTCTGAATTGTGTAAAAGAATCTTCATCAATAACATTATCACTTAACAATTTCTTTCAAACTGAAAGAAAATATGACAATTGATTGTGTTGTGTAGTTTAGTCGTAATTTGAAAGCTTGTGTTATATTTGTCACTGCACATTTAACTTGATAGAGTGAGGGATTGCTACCTGGGGCATCGTTCTTGTTCTTTAATAATAAATTCACTTCTGGTGTATTGAACCAAAATTGTGATTGTAGAAAATACTGAAAATGCAGCAGTTTTAGCTGGACGATACATTTTTTTATTCTGTGAGCAATTGAATGTTGTGTTATTTATTTGTACAGTACATTCATTCATAAGTACCAACTGAACTTTTTACACCCAGTGGTGTGTATTTATATATACCTAAAAAGTACATTGGAAAAAGTGATGCAAACATTAGTGATGTAAATGTGTCTAGAGTGTAGAACCAAGAGCTCAATGCAAAATGCTATACTCGGCAAACAGATAGGAGTTATGTTTTCGGCTGGCAGACGGCCAGCCGAAGACTTATGAAACAACGTGATGATAACGTGATGACGAGAGATGATGACGACGAAAGTGATGACGTCATGATGGAGTGTTTCCTCCGGAAAAATGTACGGCGTAATGTCATCCGAGTATACTACTTATCCGCCCCTATTGACTAAGTGCTATTGACAGCACATAAAAATGATGCCCATGTGCCAAAATCAGAGTTGCATTTGTATTGCTGCTTTGGCTTTGGTTTTGCTCTGCTGCTAGTGCCATGGTGATTTTACGTGCCTATATCTATGCCATCTTTCACATCAAATTGGTCTACTATTATTTTTGCATCATTACCCATGATCAATGATGGCAAAAACACAGATTTCAAACACAGTTTCTGTGTTTTTGATTTACATGGAAACACATGAATGTTTTTAAAAACTCAGGCAAATAAGTTTTTTTATTGGGGAAACACAGACTAAAATAATCGAGTAGCAGGTGCTCCAAGCATACGCCCAGCGACTGTGAAAATTTGTGCTAGACATTTCATATGAAATGAACCCATTATCTGTCCTTTGTTGTTACTGAGTGTGTGATTTTTGAGTATTGTCTCAAAGTGGTAGCTAAAAATTTGGAGACTACACTGATGTGCATTATGCATGTTCAATTATATTTACCGTATTTCCTCGAAATACCCCCCCCCTCTCGAGACCACTATGAAACAATCCCCCCCCCCCCCCTCGAAATACCCCCCCCCCAGATTGAGTGTAAAGAGAACGTACATGACAAATACTGCAGTTTGTGTTCTGCGTAGTGCAGAACACACGTTAAAACAATGTCGGAATCACGTTAGAACAGTGTTTATACCATCTACGTACTAATATTAGTCTACATAACCTTATAAATGGCGGTTTTTGTTGTATTTTTCGACGTCTGCGTACGTTTCAGACGACAATTTCGTACTGGGATTTAAAAAAAATTTCTTGTGAAATAATAAACCCCCCCCCTCGAAATACCCCCCCCCCCTCGTTTAACCCCCCCCCCCCTCCTCTCGGGACCACTATGAAACAATCACCCCCCGGGGGGTATTTCGAGGAAATACGGTAAAATAAATTGTCAAGCAACCATAAAGGGAGCACACGGTTGACAGTTTGAGTTTTCTTTAGTTTTATTATAATATGCATGAAACAAGTTGCTGTCTTGATCACCATTGTTTTTGCATGGAGTTTCTTTTTTACAAAAATAGGTAGCTTGAGATTTCACTGAAAACGCTTTCGCTGAAAACGTTTTCATAAATACAAACAGTGTGACTGCACGTTTTTGCAAATGCCAATGCAAATTGCAAACAATTCATCTTTGATGAAGACTCAAAACACAGAAAAAATTTTTTAAAACTTACCCACCATTGAGCGTTTATTACCTGTTTGGGGGCAATCAATCAACCAGTCATAATATTTGAACAAAATTATGCATGATTATACTAAAAGCAATCATGCATTTTGTGGCCAGACAATTGAGGCCTTTAATTTTAAAAGTCGACAAGTCCACAAAATGTGCTTTTGAGTAAATCGCATTTTAAGCTTCTGATCCAATTCCAGGCCCGTGGTGCGTGTCCAATTTGGCTCTCTCATGCTTTCCATTAAGTTCCATATGTTGACAATAAAGTGCCAAATTTTTAGCCCCTGCTCTCAACCTTTTGTGTGAAAAATGGGGTGTCCATAAATTTCCATTTGGTCAGAGCAAAACTGTTTTTGGGAGGGAAATGAACTTGTCGACTTCCTGCACTCAAGAACATTTTTGTTCCCGCTGGCGTTGCGCCTGCCTTATGGGCTATTTATGGACTTGTCGACTTTTAGAAGTAGCTGTCCATGATGGGCTTATCACATTTCTTGCTGTTTTTTTCCCAACAAAAACGAAGACAAAGGGTGGACTTGTTGACTTTTAGCCTGAAACTAAGTGGACTTGTCCACTTCTTGCACAATTTTTTGCATTGTTCCCAAAAAATGTCAAATTTGGCACTTTGTCATATGGGCATGAGAGGTCAAAAAATATATAGAAAATAATAAAAAATGTGCGAAAGTGGCCCCATATGACTTTTCCGGGCCTAACTCGAAAATTTCATATTTTGCACTTGTCGACTTTTAGAAGTAGACGCCTCAGTTATTGTATTGTATTATGCTTATACTTGGCTGGGTTTATGTAATTTTTACTGACGCTTCGTGAATTTAATTGGCTTGCAGACTTATGTAGTAGTTGATATTATTTGGAGGGGGGGGGGGGGTAAAAGTGTTTTAAGTGGGTAAAAATGTGGGTGTTTTTCTCTGTGCGTTCCGATATCTATAGCTTTATCTTTAATTTTTCTGCGTCCACAATCATAGAAATCTTTTGAGCTGGACTGTAACACTATTTCTATTTTCTAGATGTTTATGTAGTGGTATGGGTGTAGTGGCATTCAAATGGGACTGATACTGACCATTCATTTTATAAAGCTTTCTTTTCTTCGAATTTTCAAAATCAGGATTGTGATCGGGATTGGGGTCTTGGTAAAAATTAAAAATTACAACACAAAATTATTTGCCTTTTAAAAACGTTTTTCAAATCACATTCATAAATCATCAATTCATTTCAAAAGCCAAATTGACAATATCTGCCCACCTAGGGAATTGCCATGTTTCCCTCAGAATTGCAGATGTTTCGACGTGAACAAAGAAACCAGTGCCTGTCTGAAAAAAACACCAATGGCATTTTAAATAATGATTGATTTAACATCAAATCATACTAACTAATCTAATTACCGTCTGACCGAGTCAACTATTGTCAAGTGTAAAAGTGGCAACACCGTTTCAGTATAAAAATGTTTTTTTTCATTCAGATGGATTATGGTAGATTTTATTGCAATTTGTGTGTTTAACAGTAGAAAATTAAACAAACCAATTTGACTGGTCCAGCACAAACATCATCCAAAGCATATCCATTGACAACTCTGCCAAAGCAATTTCTAGTTGCCTTCAAAATGCACGTGTCATTTACTGGTGTAAATCCTGTGTAATTCTGACCATCCCTTTTCCAAATTTCTTTCATTGCCCTGACCAACTGTAAGAATGAATATGCAATGTTCGAAAAAAATGACAAGCTTCTGTTAAATTTTAAATGAAAATTTATTGTGGTAAAATTTCCAAATTTCAAGCATTGGTTGAAAATGCTTTATTGGCATTACAACAAACAATTTTAGTTGGGTGACTCAATGCTGTGCTTTTTGGACCAATTACATACCAACACTTATATCCTATAAGTTAAAATTGTATTGAACATATTTTATTTTTTTCATTATAAATAGGCTGTTTACGCATCAGCGCGTGTAACCATCTCGCAAAAATTTTGTGCATGCTAATTTGGTTAAAATTCACCTTATTAACATGCAAACAACACATACACGCCAATTATTGACTTTTGAAATAGCCTTATAAATAAAACTACATAACATTTCGTTGGTACCTTATCTGCCAACATTACATACAGGACAGCATGGACACAAGTGTGATAGTGACAAAATTCAATGGGGAGGGTTAATTCAAAGCAGTGTTCACTTGAGGGAATATCTTCTCTAAGCCTCCATGGCAGAAACTGGAGGGGGGGGGGGTGTATTTTTACCTCCAGCACACCTTATTCACAGCCAAATCATTTCTCTCATAAATGCCACCTTCCTTGCTCAGTCCAGCACTAACAAAGGCAGTGACATTTTTACAACTTTTCGCCTTTCCATGCCACTCAATGAAGGCACATTTTGGACAATTGCCAGCAACAATGGCATATTGCCAAATGACCAAATTTGCAAAGAAATAAAATGTGTTGTTGTTGTGTGCTCCATCTGTCGGCCAGTATTTTGGCTGACATGTGCTGTGTTTGTCCCTGAGTGGTTGTGAATCAAGGATTTTATAATGATATTTGACTTTGGATTTAAGTGGCTACTTTTGAAATGCAACTTTAAATTCGATTTTCAGCATATTTATAAAGGTATTTGTGGTTTGTGTGTATTCATTTGTTTGTGGTAGTCAAACAACTTAGAACATTTCTCATAACAATACAGTGGTCCCTCACGTAAACAAATCCTGGCACACTGCCAACACAAAAACATAAATATCTCTGTACTTATGTACCCACATGCTTGCATCCCTTCTCACGGTAGACACAACTACCGAATCAGAATTCGATGCACCATAAATTGCAAACGCCTGCAGATCCACAGCGCCATCGGATTTATAGTGCGCAGCTGAATGGTGCAGGAAATATGGCGCGTTTTCTGTGGTGCTGAAAATTTGCAGTCATGGGTTTTTTTACTTTGATTTATTGTAAAGCCTCGAACAAGTGCCCAGGTGCCACCCCCAGACCCTGTAAAAAGCTCTGTAAAATATCAAATGTCATGCAAAGTGTCAAAAGTCAGGCAAAATGCACTGCAAAATGACAACCGAGTTGCCATTTTGCAGGGCATTTTCCAAGACTTATCACACTTTGCATGACATTTGACATTTTACAGGATCTTTTACAGGGACTGGGAGTGCACCCAGGTCGTTATTTCGTCAGTCAGACGTTCCTGATTTGTCATTTCTTCAGAATAAAAAGCAAAATGCACGTTAAATAGGTAAATGCATTCATTACCTTGTCGGTTTTTTGGTAAATGTAAGACGTTTTTGTACATGGATGTTTTTCCCACACTTCAAAGAGGAGGGGGGGGGGTTTCGAGGGGGTGTTTTTGCCTCAGCCAACTAACCGGGGGGAGTTATACAAAAAGGGTCAGTTTTTGAGTGGGGATTTATTCAGGTCTTACAGTACGCACAAAAAATAACTGAAGATTTACACAAAAAGAATTCAGTATCAATTCAAATGATTACAATGTTAAATTGATCCCTTCCAATTCTACATATTACAAGCAAACCTGGAATGAACAGAAGCATCATACACATGTGTCATATTCCTGTTGTAAACACCATTTTCTGGCAACTTGCCAACTTTGCTGCTGTAAACGTTGATCACTACAATTGGCATGGCACGCTTGAATTTTCCTTGCGAATTTAATTGAGATTCGTGAATTATACAGTGTTTTGTCTGAAATTTGTATGATGTTTAGGATGTTTTTGATGACACTACACTATTTATATTACGTATTTTGAACATGAACAGATTATTAGAGGAACAAACCAAAAATGTACTCAATAGAATTTGCCCATTCAAAACAGAGCATGGTGGTGCCACTCCCAGAACCTGTAAAAAAGCCCTGTAAAATGTAAAATGTCATGCAAACAGTGCCAAAAGTCATGGAAAATGCCCTGCAAAATGCGAGTTGCCATTTTACAGGGCATTTTCCATGGACTTTTGACGCTTTGCATGACATTTTACATTTTACAGGGCTTTTTACATACTCTGGGATGTGCCCCTGAAAGCAGTGAGTTATCACATTCACCATTTCTCACAACATCAAATATCAGCTGAAAAATGGGAAATTATGAAAATAACAATGTGATATGATGGAAAAATTCATAAGAACAAAATCAGCTAAATGTCAACTCACAGTATTATAAGCCTGCGCTTCATTTTCATTTGGCAACATTTGATTCCATTCCAAATCGGAAAGTGTTGCCTTTTCGTGGTAAAATTTCCTGGCACACTGACCAAATCTAAGAAAATCAGGGGGCAGTCCCAGACCCTGTAAAATGCCCTGTAAAGTGTCAAATGTCATGCAAAGTGTCAAAAGTCATGGAAAATGCCCTGCAAAATGGCAACGGTTGTCATTTTGCAGAGAATTTTCCATGACTTTTGACACTTTGCATGACATTTGACATTTTACAAAGCATTTGACAGGGTCTGGGACAGGCACCAGGTGCATTTAGGCATTCATCTAAAACGTTTCCTTGTGAAACGGGTGTATTTTCAACGTAACGTGAGGAGTAACTCAGCAAAAATAATGATATGGCTGCAGAAATAGTTTCAATCCAAGTCATTTTAAAGTTTTTTTATAGAATTTATATCAGATTTACTTTACAAAAGCATTTTTTTCGGTGTTTTAATGATTTTGAATCAAAACGACGTAATCACGTGAAGAATCACTTTTCACACCTGAAATGAATTTTTTGCTCCATTAACATTTATCAGTTTTAAATATCTAGCCGCAAAGTGTGATAAAGAGTAACAACAACAATAAATTGATGAAAAAAACATGTTAAGATAATAAAAATGGATGATAATGTTTGAAATGTGTAAACCACAAAAGTCATGCTCTTGAACAAATACTTTACAAAACCTGTTGTATAAAAATACCACAGTCACTATTGTAATTAATAAGAAGTGATATAATGGAACAATTATTAGAAATTCAAAGTGCCAGTCTAAGTTCCACACGATAACAAAATGCATTTATACAAAGATTGTTTTTACAACTTAAAATCAAAGAAAGAAATGAATAATCCTTTTTTTGTAAAGAAAAAAATTTTTTCAATACTTTGACAAATTTGATAATGTTCAGTGCAAGTCGTTATTCGTTCTATGCTGCTCCTGGATGTTTTGGTATTTGGTATTTTCTAGAACAAATTATATGCGTATTATAATAACATTTGTTAGCGCGGGTTCACGTTTGTTTGCAAGGCCCATTTCGTTCAGTGTATAGGCTGTTCAAAAACTTATGTCCTACCACTTTATTATGTAAATATGTAAATACTCCAGTGATTCCATCCTACGCAGCTGCATTTACCGTAAATTCTTTAATAATACGACTGTTGTACTATTGTTTTCAGCACATTCTTCGGTGTCACACTATTGGAGATGTCGCATTATACTCACACAACGCGCCCAAGGGTGTCGCACTATTGGAGACATCACATTATTGGAGAGCTGTCGCATTATTAGAGAATTTACGGTAATTACCTATGACTATTATTGACCTGGTGCCAACTATATGTTGTCTGAAGCACCCCCTCCAGAGTCTGATCATGCCTGGTGGCAATCCCAAGCCTTGTGAAGTGTAATAGAAAGTGTCAAATGTAAAGTCAAATGTCAATTGTCATGCAAAGTGTCAAATGTAAAGCAAAATGTTAATTGTGTATCCAAATCATATGTCGAAAGACACAATTTGGACACAAAACTGAAGATTTGAATACAAAAAAAAAGATTTGGATACACAATTGACACTTGACTTTACATTTGACTCTTTCATGACAATTGACATTAGGGTTGGGAACCCCATGCCGACTGGACTTGACCCCAACCTGATACCTGCACACTTTTTAGAACCAAAACCCGATACCTGAACCTGACTCTGCTAGCCGAACCTGACACTCAACATCAATATCCAAACCCGCACTCAATACCTAAAAATACCTGCAAAAATTTCCCACAGTTCAACCTTTCAAGCAGTTTGGAAGTGTTGTGAATACAACTCCCAGTTGTTTGGCTTGGTTGTAATTTAGACACTTCTAATTGGCTTTTTTCAATTAGTTCAGATATGATTTTATTTTGTACTGCATGTTTTCATTCACATTTGAAAGAGTTGATTCAAATGGAGACAATCCAGATAGGAGCATTTCCATTGGCCAAAATGGCTGCCAGATATCTGAGTGCACTTTTTTCCAGTTTTCCCATCAGAGTGTGTTCAGTTGCACTGGTTCAGTGAGGTAGACAGTCTGACTGGGTGCACTGCCAGGCACAGTGCCAGAGAAACTTAGAAAAAGTTGTTTGCTCAACTGCAGAATGTCCACACTCCACACAGTTGAGTTTGCAACTGTTTTGTAATCAGGCAATGAGACTTGATATTCTGAGTTAAACCTTATTGTGATCCTGTGAATGCCACTGCCACCATTAACTAAGATGTTTCAAGCACTTCTAAAACCTTTTGGTGGGTTTTGTCAATTCAGCTCAAGGTTTAGTCAATTAATTTTGGTAAAGCTCAATTGCTACAATTGGAAATCATTGCTAAGAATCATTGAAACTTATTTATTTTAGATTCGCAGTGCAATGGCTTTGACAGTCATTACCCAAGCAAGTTGAGGTAACACTGTAAGCCAATCTGAATCCACCAAAAATATGCTTCAATGCTTCAATTCAATGGTTATGCTTTTTTCTTGAGCAAGTCGATTTTTTTGGAATAACTGTCGCATCTCCATTAGGGTTGGGAATTTCAAAATTTTCGGGTTTGGGTATCGGGTATTGGGTCCTAAAAATTTTGGGTCGGGTATCGGGTATTGGTTCCAAAAATTTTGCTGGTTTCAGGTTCGGGTCTGGGTATTGAGGTCGGGTATCGTGTCGGGTATCCAGGTCAAAATGTATGGTATCGGGTAAGATAATTGTTGGCTATTGAGTAATAGAATTGTTGTGTATCAGGTAATAAAATCATCTGGTATTGGATTGAACAACAAAAATACAGCACAGTGTAGTGTATCTATCACAAGATGTATAACTCAGTGCATATACACATGGAGACAGCAGTTAAAAAAAGCATGATCACTGAATTGTGATGGCTCCACCTGTTGGGGCACATGGCTGCTAAGGCCCCAAGAATGATGTAACTTTTTTTCAGGTTCCAGTATTTTTAGGACCCGATACCCAATACCCAAACCTGAAAATTTTGAAATTCCCAACCCTAATTGACATTTGACTTTACATTTGACACTTTACTTTAAGCCCCTTTTAAAAAATGCAATTTTTCAGTCATCTTTGTGGGATACATATGAAACTGTGGGATACATATTCCCGGTCACGTCGGCACCCTATTTTTGATTTTACTTGTGAAATCATATCTCCAGTTCTAGGGCGCGTCAGAAGCTGAAACTTGGGGGAAATATTGACGAAAACCCCCTCTACTTTCCATGAATTCGGGGGGTTGCGGCGACCCCTTACAGGGTAAGTCGCCATAAGTGCACCAAATTTTATTGGCTTTTCTGGTGTCCCGCACAGGTCCGGCACCCACTGATTTCTGAGCTGTGGGAGAGGTATAAATCTAAAATTTTGGGGATGTGTTGCCAACACCCCTCCCCTACTATACACTATTCAAGATTAATGTGAAAAATTTATAAAATATTATTTTATTCTCTAAAAAACATGACCCTACATTAGATGGATGACAAATAATTCACTTTTTGGAACTTTTTTATTGGTCGCTTGAAGAGCTGGTTTATGATACTTTGAAGGGAAGAGTTTGATGATTAAAGTTATGTAAAGAACCATACCTCTAAAATGCCTGCATTGCAAAATTTACTTGGGGGGAATTTTATGACACCATAATGAGATCATTTGCAGGAACAAAAATTTACAAAATTTACACTTTGAAATTCCCCCCAAGTAAATTTTGTAATGCAAGTGTTTTAGAGGTGTGGTTCTTTACATAACTTTAATCATCAAACCCTTCACTTTAAAGTATCATAAATCAGCTATTCAAGTGTCTAATAAAAAAGTTCCAAAAAGTGAATTATTGTATCCATCTATTAGGTGGTCATGTTTTTTTAGAGAATAAAAGAAAATTTTATTAATTTTTCACATTAATATCACAATATTGAATAGTGTACAGTAGGGTAGGGGTGTTGGTAACACATACCCAAAATTTTAGATTTATACCCCTCCCACAGGTCAGAAATCAGTGGGTGCCGGACCTGCGTTGGACACCAGAAAAGCCAATATAATTTTTGCACTTATGCCAAACCACCCTCTAAGGGGTCGCTGCGACCCCCCGAATTCATCGGATCTAGAGGGGGGTTGCGTCAATATTTCCCCAAGTTTCAGCTTCTGACGCGCCTAGAACTGGAGATAGGATGTCACAAGTGTCATCAAAAATAGCGTGTCGGATGTGACCGGGAAGGCAATTATATAATTTGATGTTTGTGTTAGGCAGTGAGGCTGATCAAGTCATGATCAATTGAGGCTTCACACATGTAAATTATTCCATATGTATCCCTCAAAAGTTGCTAAAAAATTGCATTTTTTGTCATCACACTCACACTTTACAGGGTATGGGACTGCCCCCAGAACACAGATGGCATGTACTTCACAAATTTTACAAATATACTCAAATTTGGTAGGTCTGTTGATAAATCTTTACCCAATTTGTTCTGCTAAGTACACAGTTTCATATCACAAGATTTTCATATTGAACATGAAACACAGTTTCATATGTGCTTGAACATGTTCCATTATGTATGAATGTGCATTCTGTGCTTATGGTTCAACACAAACAGCAAAATTTTCTACTTTTGAGACACTTTCAAGCTGAGAAATCAGCAGTGTTTCCTTGTAGCTGCATGCTTCAAGGAAACTAAGTCAAATTGATTAATCATTTTCATATTGCCATGGATAATGATGGTGGTTATGTGGACTTACATTGTTTTGCATATGATGTGATTAGCGATGGAATGGCGCAATGGCGCTGGCGCCATTTGAGGGCACCAAAGGGCGCCGCGCCATGGCGCCATTGGCGCCTGGCGCCATTTTTTCTTGCGCTTTTCCATCACTAGAATGTGAAACTTTTCGCGACATATGAATGTGTGTACTTAACATACTAAATGGGATTTATCTACTACCATACCAGATTTGAGTACTTTTCGGTCAAAATTGACGCGTTGGGAGCAGATTAAAGCTATCCACCTGACATGCAACACCCTGTAAATGCGCAATCATATGGGGACATTAATTTTCAAACAGTACAAAAAAATCTGTTGTTATGCTGTACACTAAAAACCAACTGCCAAACAATTTCTGCATTTTTTCTCTCATCGTTGAGGTTAAATACATGCACATTTGTGTATTGTGTCAAAATTTCAACAACAATAAAAAATATACCAAATCACCTCAAATTTACCCCCTCGAAACACCGCCACCCAAATTTAGTGTAAAGAGTATGTACACGACAAATATCGCAGTTTGTAATATGTATGATGCAGAATACACGTTCAAACCAGAGACTGAGTGACGTTACCGCAGGGTTTATGCCCATATACAGCTACTAGCATGCAGGGTGAGTACAGCTTCGCTCCGCTCGCCATGCATGCGCGCAAACCTGCGGCCTGTGCCTATACCAACCTCCATTTCCTAGCCAAATTCCATAATGCAATGATAAAGTGTTGAACGCTGCTGGCACGCTGCCAATTCCAAAAAAAATTGGCAGCAGGCTGAAGTGTTTAGTTTAGGAACATAGGAATTAAGAATTCCTAAACGTTTTTTTATTGGGGTGAATCTATACAAATGATTGAATTAGAAATACAAATTCAAAAGAATAAAGAAAGAAAGATATATGTTGATAAACACAATTATGTCTATGTGACTGTATGATTTTGTATGTGTGAGTAATAAGTGTGAGCTTTCTAATACTATGACGCTAGGGGCCAGATTTCATTCTCCCTACAGATTTGTCGCGCTTTTGTGTAGTCAGGTGGTCACTTTTTTAGTGTTCACTGTCTGCAACCGAAACCATGAGGGCAGCGACAAGAAAGAAATGCATGCACGAGCGTACAAAAGCGCGACTTATGCGAGTAACCCGCCCGACAAAATAAAAAAAGCGAATTGGCAGACGGCCAAGAAATGACGAAATAGTTATTTCCGAGCCGAAATCAAAGCGATAACCGTCATATTGCAATATCGGCGACCTTAAGGGATGGTTTCGTATATTTGAGAAACCGCCTTGCTCTTAGTGCATGTGCGTCGATGCGGCTGAACTTTAAAAAATCTATCGGGCGTACGCCCTACCCTACAAATCTGTAGGGAGAATTAAATCTGGCCCCAGGTGCCAATGTGCCTGCGTACACTAGTTTTCGCACGAAATTGCGAAAACTCACAAATCAGCATAGAATGCATTCAAGTTTCCTACAATAAAATGGCCGTCAACTACAGTTGAAGGAGATAAAGAATAACCCATTGTGGTAAACTCAAACACATCTAAAGCTCATTTAAAAGTTTTCGAAGTTTTCGAAGCTTCGTGTGAAAACTGGTGTGCGCAGGGCCAATGGCGCCACAGCAATTAAGTGCGTTACATTGTTGTTATGCTACGATTACAGCTCGACGTAAACTTCCAGCGTAAAACTCCATCGCAAAATTGATTAGGTACATGAAATTATATGATGATACAGGTCCGCAATTTTTCATGGAGAATATGTTTATCAATACCTTCATTGGGTCACAGAGTCATCGTACACAGTCACTGTTATTTGATTGTGAAAATTCGAAAATTTCGATTTTACGTTAAAATTTCACGCCAGCTGAAGAAAAGTCAATTCTACGTCAGGTGATTGCATGCAATGACATAGCATAGAATTGATTTTTCTTCAGCTGGCGTAAAATTTCAGTGTAAAATCGAAATTTTTGAATTTTAAGAATCAAATAGAAGTGACTGTGGATGATGACCCTTGGTCACAATGAAGGTATTGATTAACGTATTGTCCATGAAAAACTACAGACCTGTATCATCATCCACTTTCATGTAATCAACTTTGTGATGGAATTTTATGCTGGAATTTTACGCCCGCACCTACATTACTGATACACGTCTACATTCACCACTGGTCATCGGCCACCAGTTCATAGTGGTCAAAGAGGGGGTTTGTCTCCAGCAGCAGGGGCATGTGGCTGTCATTCGCGACCAGGCGGTGCAGCTTGCAGCGCAGTAGCTGCGTTCAAGCATTTTTTTATTACTGCAAATTTGTATTACATCACAGCTATCACAGCAAAAAATGGATCCGTGAAGCGTGTGGAAGCGGCCTGGATGCGCGTGAAGCGGAACGCTTCCACTCACTTCTACCAACATCATGAAAATCTCGGTGAAGTGTCTCCACACGCTTCACATAGCTTCACTGCAAGCTTCACGCGCATCCAAAATGTGGAAGACACTTCAGGGCGCTGGCGTGTCCACACGGTTCCCGTACGTATACATGTGTGTGGGAGCACCATATAAGGAAGCGTGAAGTGCCTTCACGCAGATTTTCGTGATGTGTGGGGAAGCGCCAGCATGCTTGGTGAAGCATGGGGAAGCGTCGGTGTGAAGACACTTCCCGACGCTTCACCGCGCATCCACACACCCATTTTTTGCAGTATATACATAGAGTAATTTGTACAGCTATATACATTTTTATGTCCAAATATATCCTCTTTTGACACATTTACTACCCATTTTGGGTATGAAAACATCTACTATTTACAATGATCCTTACAAAAATTTCTGATGAAAATAATGACCCCCTCGAAAAAGCCCACCTCCTCGAATTAACCCCCCACCCCTCAGATTTTGCTGGCAAAATAATAAACTCCCACGGGGGCATTTCGAGGTTAATACAGTATACAAACATAGCACAAAAGTGTGCATGTGTAGCTGCGATGGTAATTAGCAGCAAAAATTACATCGGCCTACATTGCATACATGATGTGCCATATTTACAATATTCCAGGCAGGGGTTATTCCTAGGGGGTTCTATTTTGCCATCAGCTCACTCAGACCTGGGGTATTTCGAGGCGGGGGGGGGTTAATTCAATGGGGGGTAATGCGAGGTAATACAGTATATTGGGGAAATTATAGGTAAACTATCAGGACTAGCAATATGAAAACAATTATATTGTTATTTTGCTACTTTTCAACAATTTTGAAAATTACAGCTTACAACATGCCACATTATATCTTTATCATTTTACTGTGTGGGTGGTAATCATATTCAATTGCTGTGGGGGGGGGGGAGTAAAAGTGCATAATGACATAATTTTCAACACACCTGCTTAGAATAGCTGAACGATTGGCACAGCCGGATGCCATAGCACAAAAGTGTGCAATCGCCTAGATTCCGCACAGCCTCATGCAGCTCCAATTGAAAGGCAGCCTCTGGACCTGTTTCACTCCCAATGGCTCCTTTAGCCTTGCCAACCGCACGCATTGGCCCCCTGTACTGGCACACATACACACCTGGAGCCAGTCCCAGACCCTGGAAAATGCCCTGGAAAATGTCAAATGTCATGGAAAATGTCAAAAGTGATGGAAAATGCCCTGCAAAATGAACTCTGTTGCCATTTTGCAGGGAATTTTCCGTAACTTTCGACACCTTTCATCACATTTGACATTTTACAGAGCTTTTTACAGGGTCTGGGAGTGCCCCCTGGCCATGTTACATATCTGCGTTGATTGTATAAAAAATGAGTTCATGCAAATACTTTATGGGAAATAATGCAGCTGTATTTTTGATTTTTCTGCGCACCGGCTGCATCCCAATTTGTAATTTACTTGCATGTATCGATTGTTCAACAAAATTAAGTCAGTTAGGCAACCGCAAGGCACGATGCATTTTGTTATATTTTTTCACGCTGACATGTTACTGCAGTTTCTGTTCATGAAGAAGTGTCTTCACTAGATCTTTCCCTTCATGAACGCACTCCACACATCGTGCATCATTTGTGAATGCACAACTGATTCGTGAAGTGTCTGGACATCCGTGAATTGGCTTCACAAAAAATTTCGTGATGCATTCGAAGTGTCTTCAAATTTGTGTAGCGTGTTGAAGTGCCTCCGTGAAGGCACTTCACCACAGATCACGGCAGATCACTTTTTTCATCTTCTTGTTGTGTGTGGATTACTCTTCAGGCAACCTCCTTGTTACCTCGAAATACCCCCATGTGGATGTATTATTTCGCCAGCACAATTTGATGGGCCGATTATTCTAGGGGGGCTTATTCGCGGGGGGTTACTATTTCGTCAGAAACTTTCGTAAGGATCGCAGTAAATAGTAGGCATTTTCATACCCAAAACAGGTAATAAATGTGTCCGAACAGGATATATTTGGACATAAAGATGTAGATAGCTACACAAGCTAGTCTATGTGTAGCTGCAATACAAATTAGCAGTAATAAATACTTCATGTACATTGCATACATGATGTACATCATACTGGAGTGGGGTATTTGAGGGGGGGTTTATTATTTCCCCAGCCCATTTTGAGGGGGGGGGACTATTCGAGGGGACGGGATTGATTCAAGAGAGAGGATAATTTGAGGTAATACGGTAGATTCACTGCTTAAAACTCACAGGTCACCAATACCAGCATTATTAAGCCACATGCCACTATTTACACCACTACCATCCCAGCCATCATTGACAATCCTGTTATCATATACTTGCGGCCACATCCTCCCATCGGGATTGATCCTGCATCATAAATATGTATTTGTGCACATTGACAGCAACACACTACTGTCAGTGGCGTAGCCAGGATTTTTGAGCGGGGGGAGGGGGGTTGTTCACGGAGCCCGGCGAACGGGGGGGCCCCCCCTCAAATTTGACCCCTGTAGAAGGGAACTTGCGCCATGGCGCTGGCGCTGTCTCGGGATTGATCGCGCATCATATTTGTGCACATTGACGCAATACACTATCTGCACTATAGTAGCCATTTTCCAGAGGGTTTTACATGACTTTTGACACTTTGCATGACATTTTAAATTTTACATAGCTTTTTACAGGGTCTGGGAGTGGCACCTGGTGAAGTGAGAAATTAAATGGGAAGTGAGAAGTGAAATGAGAAGTGAAATGGGTAGTGAGAAAATGGGCAGTGTCTTCACAATCTCTGAAAAAAAGTTTTTAATGGAAAATTGAACAAAAAATAAAATAAAATGGAAAATTAATCAAAGTAAAAATTTAGTAAAAGTCAAATTTTTGTAAAAATTTTGTGAAATTGTATCAATGTGCATGTGCTTTTATCTAATATAATTGGGTTGGATTTGAACATTACTGCACTTCTGTGGTTGGAATGATGATTGGATTCAGGATCAGTGTCCATCATTGTAGTTCAAATGGATTACAAAACAGGGATCTCAAATAGATATCTGGGGCCAGTTCCGCAAGTAGACAAGTTAAGAGTTAAAAGTTAAGAGTTGAGTTAAAGGTTAAAAGTTGAGTCAAAAGTTGAGTTAAAAGTTAAGAGTTGAGTTAAAGGTTAAAAGTTGAGTCAAAAGTTGAGTTAAAAGTTAAGAGTTGAGTTAAAGGTTAAAAGTTGAGTCAAAAGTTGAGTTAAAAGTTAAGAGTTGAGTTAAAGGTTAAAAGTTAAGTCAAAAGTTGAGTTAAAAGTTAAGAGTTGAGTTAAAAGTTGATTCAAAAGACAAAAGACAGATTCATTCGTTGCAGAAGCGCGATACGCTGATCTTCAATCATATTTTGTCCCCGCACGGCCATTTTGAAACAACGTTCGGCGATTTTTTCTTTTTTTAGCGATAATTTTTTTGGATACGTTATTTTCAAATGACGTGCATACGTCATTGGCACCATGCCAGCGAACAGCCGTATCGATACCAATTTCATATTTTTATTTTTTTTTATTTTTTACCATCATTTTCCACTTGTCTCTTAACTCTCAACTCTTAACTCAACTCTTAACTCCACTTTTAACTCTTAACTCAACTTTTAACATTTAACTTAACTTTTAACTTTTCTCTTAAATTTTAACTTTTCTCTTAAACTTTAACTTTTCTCTTAAACTTTAACTTTACTCTTAACTCGCCATTTGTCTTTTTACTCAACTCTTAACTTTTAACTCTTAACTTGTCCACTTGCGGAACCGGCACCTGGAGTGATTTACCCAAAAATTTGATCAAAATTAGTGGTTGCAAGATTTTACCCTCATACTATATACAGGCTATATATTGAACATCCATGAACCCCCTCCCCCCAAACACCCCCTCCAAAAAAAAAAAAAAAGTTTTTTAGCTCCAATTTTAAACATAAATTTCGATCCTTCCAGTAACGAGAGATTTGCTGTCTATGCAAACACCCGGAGGGTCAAAATTCAAGATACATGTGTCACAAGACAACCCATGCCGCAACTTCACATGTTCAAAAAACTTTCTATTCATCTGCATGCTTCTAGCCTGCACATTGTTTCATGTCCTTGCATGAAAGATTCTTATGTCTTGTAATTTTCTTTGTAAAATGTTTCATTTTATTTTCTTAATGACATTACAGAATAAAATAAAATGAAACGTAAAAAAAAATAATAATAAAATACAACTTAAAAAATAATTGTAAGTACATAAGTACAATTTTAGTAAACAGAATTTTACTAAAACCAACACTGGTGAGAAGTGAAATGAAAACTGAAATGGGAAGTGAGAAGTGAGATGGGAAGTGAAAATAAGCGAAGTGAAATGAGTGAGCAGTGAAAAGCGAAGTGAAATGAATGAGAAGTGAAAAGCAAAGTGAAATTTTGATGTGAAGTTTTTTGAATACCTAGATTTAAACTTCCAATTTCAAATACCCGACAGAAGCGAAAAATCCCACTAAATCATCATGTATTTTACAAACAAGAGTGAAAGCTCAAAATGACCGTATTACCTCGAATTACACCCCCCCATGAATAACCCCCCCCTCAAAATGGGCTGTGGAAATAATACTCCCCCCTCGCAATACCCCCCCCCCCTTCGGAATGATGTACGTCATGCAAAGGGTTGGCAAAATCTCAGAAAAAAATAAAAATAAAATAAAAATAAAATGGAAAATTGAAGAATAAAATAAAATAAAATAAAAATGGAAAATTAATAAAATATAATACAATTTTACCAAAATTCAAATTTTTGTAAAATTTTAGTAAAATTGTACAAAAATTCAAATTTTTGTAGTTTTAGTAAAATTTTACAAAAACTCGAGTGTCTGTAAAACCCTAGTAAAAGTTTTCTATCCTGTTGCTTAAGATTTTAGCTGCCGATTTGCATAACTGGTGCTTTGTTGTTCCTTTCATTGTATTGATTGAAAAATATTTTTGCTCAAACTCGCAAATTTTCAGATATTTTAGTACATTATCACCTTTAAAATCACTCATTTATGTGATTTTTTCCTATTTTCTTCATTCCATACTTGAAAAAGCCTATACACTGAATCCTGCAAGCCCCCCCCCACCCCCCATAAATAACAAATTTTTAGCTAGGTATCTTCCATCTGGAGGAGCAATTAGCTACATAACTATCCGGCCGCTGTGAGGGTCACAAGTCTACATTAATTTTTTTTGTATTCATCTGCATGTTTCTAGTGTGCACATTGTTTTATGGGCTTGCATCGAAGATTCCGATTTTTTGTAAAAATTTTGTAAAATTATTGTAAAATTTTTGTAAAATGGTTTCATTTTATTTTATTAATGACATTTCAGAATAAAATAAAATGAAACATGAATAAAATTAAAATAAAATACAATTTTAATAAAAATAAAATACAATTGTAGTAAAAAGAATTTTACTAAAACCAACCATGGTCATGCACATAATAAATACATCATGTATGCAATGTACATGATATATATTATTGTTAATTTGCATTGCAGCTACACAGAGACTAGTTTGTGTAGATATCTACATTTTTATGTCCAAATATATCCTGTTTGGACACATTTATTACCTGTTTTGGGTATGCAAATGCGTGAAATGAGTGAGCAGTGAAAAGCGAAGTGAAATGAATGAGAAGTGAAAAGCAAAGTGAAATTTTGATGTGAAGTTTTTTGAATACCTAGATTTAAACTTCCAATTTCAAATACCCGACAGAAGCGAAAAATCCCACTAAATCATCATGTATTTTACAAACAAGAGTGAAAGCTCAAAATGACCGTATTACCTCGAATTACACCCCCCCCATGAATTAACCCCCCCTCAAAATGGGCTGTGGAAATAATAACCCCCCCTCGAAATACCCCCCCCCCTTCGGAATGATGTACGTCATGCAAAGGGTTGGCAAAATCTCAGAAAAAAATAAAAATAAAATAAAAATAAAATGGAAAATTGAAGAATAAAATAAAATAAAATAAAATGGAAAATTAATAAAATATAATACAATTTTACCAAAATTCAAATTTTTGTAAAATTTTAGTAAAATTGTACAAAAATTCAAATTTTTGTAGTTTTAGTAAAATTTTACAAAAACTTGAGTGTCTGTAAAACCCTATAAAAAGTTTTCTATCCTGTTGCTTAAGATTTTAGCTGCCGATTTGCATAACTGGTGCTTTGTTGTTCCTTTCATTGTATTGATTGAAAAATATTTTTGCTCAAACTCGCAAATTTTCAGATATTTTAGTACATTATCACCTTTAAAATCACTCATTTATGTGATTTTTTCCTATTTTCTTCATTCCATACTTGAAAAAGCCTATACACTGAATCCTGCAAGCCCCCCCCCACCCCCCATAAGTAACAAATTTTTAGCTAGGTATCTTCCATCTGGAGGAGCAATTAGCTACATAACTATCCGGCTGCTGTGAGGGTCACAAGTCTACATTAAATTTTTTTTGTATTCATCTGCATGTTTCTAGTGTGCACATTGTTTTATGGGCTTGCATCGAAGATTCCAATTTTTTGTAAAAATTTTGTAAAATTATTGTAAAATTTTTGTAAAATGGTTTCATTTTATTTTATTAATGACATTTCAGAATAAAATAAAATGAAACATGAATAAAATTAAAATAAAATACAATTTTATTAAAAATAAAATACAATTGTAGTAAAAAGAATTTTACTAAAACCAACCATGGTCATGCACATAATAAATACGTCATGTATGCAATGTACATTATATATATTATTGTTAATTTGCATTGCAGCTACACAGAGACTAGTTTGTGTAGATATCTACATTTTTATGCCCAAATATATCCTGTTTGGACACATTTATTACCTGTTTTGGGTATGCAAATGCCTACTATTTACTACGATCCTTTCAAAAATCTCTGACGAAATAAGAAACCCCCCCTCGAATTAACCCCCCTCAAATTTTGCTGGCAAAATAATAAACCCCCATGGGGGTATTTCGAGGTAGTACGGTAGCTTAAAATCACTAAAATTTGCTCCATTTTGTTAGTTTTCACCTTTATAATCACTATTTTTATCTATATACATGGTTATATAGCTATTTTTAACCAGTTTTTTTAATATTTATAGTGATTTCGTAATTTTTGACTGGCTGCAAACTTCACATAAGGGCTTCAATGGAAAGATATCACAAGGTGACATTTTGTCTAATGTGAATGTCACAAGCGTGAAATGGGACCTTGCACTGCCTATGATCATCATAACTGTTTTCATCATCATCATATCATCATCATAGCTCCCAGCAGTCAATTTTTTTTCCAGTTTCATTTCCATTTTGTGGTCACATAGTTTTTCCCATTTTTCTGGCTCATTTTCTGTTTTCAGGTTCAATTTGCGGGTTTTTCACCTCATTTTTTTCATTTTCCAGCTCAACTTTCACTTTTCTGTTTCTGCCTAACTGGTAAACAAGCATGCATGTTTCCAACTACCGTATTTCCTTGATGTACCCGCCCCCCCCTTGAATTAACCCCCCCTCGAAATACCGCCAGGTGTTTTTGAGCTGAGGAAAAAATACCCCCCCCCCCTCAAAATACCCCGTCTGAAATGATATACATCATGAATGCAATGTACATGATGTATTTATTGATGCCAATTTGCATCGCAGATACACATATACGTTAATATGTGTACAGATGTACGTCTAAATACCCGATATGTCCCGATATATCCTAAACACCTTCCCGGTCACGTCCGGCACCCATTTTTAGATTTTACTTCTTACATCCTATCCCCAGTTCTAGGGCACCCCAGAGGCTGAAACTTGGGGGAGATATTGGCACAACCCCCCTCTACTTCGCATGAATTTGGGGGGTCGCGGCGACCCCCCAAATTCATGCGAAGTAGAGGGGGGTTGCGCCAATATCTCCCCCAAGTTTCAGCTTCTGGCACGCCCCAGAACTGGAGATAGGGTGTCACAAGTAAGATCAAAAACAGGGTGCCGGATGTAACCGGGAAGGTGTTTATTTACCCATGTTTATTACTGGTTTTGGGTATGAAAAAGCATACTGTTTACTATGAGTTTCCTGATAATTTCTGACGAAATAAGCCCCCCTCGAAATACCCCCCTCAAAATTTCCACTCTGAAAAAATAAACCCATGGGGGTATTTCGAGGAAATATGGTATGTTTTTTTTTCTGTTTCCAGTAAAATCTCTGCCAATTTTTTCCTTGAATTTTTTTGACACCCTACTGCTGACTACACTTAATCTTTTCACACTACTGCCTTCACTATTCACTTCAATATATGGTGGACCTGCTTTTTGACAAGTCAATTTTGCCCAATTTATTATCATTCAATCAGTAGCCCATGCAACCATGGAACCATAGGCGGCGTAAGTGCTTGTATGCTTGTGAATGTCACAAGCAGAATGTTTGGTGTCAAAAGCAGAAATTTCACTGTCACATTGTGACATTCACAAGCGTGTATTGTACACATGAGAGTGAAAGCTCAAAATTAGCTCAAAATTGCTAAATTTTGTCAATTTTATCCTTTATAATCACTATTTACATCTGTATTATTATTATTTGACTGGCTGCCAACTTCACATAAGGGCTCTGATGAGAAGGTGTCACAAGGTGGAATTTTGGCTAATGTGAATGTCACAAGCACAAATTGGGACCTTGCGCCTGTGCATGGAACACACCAGTGCCATGTAAGTCTATTCCCCATGTGTTTTGGGTAGTCAAGCCTGCGCAGTGCATATCGGACATATCCATTGGGCATCTTTTTGCCAGATTCTATGTGTCCCAGTGCCAACTGCAAATGAATACAGTCATACACAAATTACACAGCAAAAATGCGTTCGTGAAGCGTGGTGAAGCAGGTTGGATGCACGTGAAGCAGCCTTTGTGAGTCACTTCCACACGCGTCCACACACTTCTAAAGATTTTAGGAGATTGTCTTCCACACACTTCACTTATCATCACGATTCACGGCACTTTAAATTGTGTGAAGCGCGCTTCCCGACGTTGACGCTTCCCCAGCAGGGCTCGAAACTCGATTTTTTTCTTGAGTTCAAGTCGGGACTCCAAAAAATTTCCATTTGAGTCGGTGAATCGTCTAGGGCGAGTCAGTGAAAATCGAGTTTCGAGTCAGACAAAAATTTCGAGTCTTGAGTCGAGTTAAATTGGTTACTGTTTGGTATGACCCTTGCAGAAATTTTAGATACCAATGTTTTCACACACTTTCATAGTGCAAATTTTGAGAGGGGGGTTAACTGAAAGATGGGGTATTTCGAGGGGGGGGGGTTATTGATTCACAGTTGTCATTCTGATGACAGGAGGTACTTTGAGTAACAGCAAAAAATGGGCTCGTGAAGCGCATGGAAGCTGCGCGCTTCCACACACTTTCACACGCTTCCACCAAGATCGCGAGATTCTGTGTGAAGTGCCTTCTGCATGCTTCACCATGCGCTTCACACGCTTCACCATGCGCTTCACACGCTTCACCATGCGCTTCACACGCTTCACCATTGTTGTTCTGTCAGGAATCACTGCCCAGCCAGAAGTGAAGCCAACCATGTCAGTGCACAGAGAAGCCTGATTAGCAAACATTGACTCAAGTGTTGGGAATTCAGCTGACCAAATCTGCAAAAAATTCATAAACAGGTTTCATGGTGTCATATGTGATCTGTTGTGGGAGTGACTTGAATCCTACTGTTATACCAACATAAGTAAAACAGCTGCTATAAGCCTCTACTCAGCTGTGAGCTGTGAAAGCTCAGTCGCTTGGAGCATTCACACATGCAGTGAAAGGTCCTCTGGCACAAAAAAAATTATGTGTGGAGTTTCATGAAATTGCTTCATCTGGAGGCACTTCCAGACCCTGTAAAAAGCCCTGTAAAATGTAAAATGTCATGCAAAGTGTCAAAAGTCATGGAAAATGCCATGCAAAATGGCGACCGAGTGATCGACACTTTGCATGATATTTGAGATTTTACAGGTCTTTTTACAGGGTCTGGGATTGGCACCTGGAGAATCGACATGGGGCACGTCACATTGTTTTACAACCATATTATCTCCAATTGAAGGTCAACCATTAAAGTTACTGTATTGCCTCGAAATACTCCCTGGGGGTTTATTTTTTCAGAGTGAGATTTTTGAAGGGGGGGGGGGGGGAGTAAACGAGAGGCGCTCGTGAATGTCACATGCAGAATTTTTAGGTGTCACAAGCAGAAATTTCGCTGTCAAATTGTGACATTCAGAAGCATGTATCTTACAAACAAGAGTGAAAGCTCAAAATAAGCTCAAAATCACTAAAATTTGCTCCATTTTGTTAATTTTCACCTTTATAATCACTGTCTTTATTTATATACATGGTTATATACCTATTTTAAGCCAACTTTACTTATATTTATAGTCATTTTGAAATTTTTGGCTGGCAGCCAACTTCACATCAATTGCTGCAATAAAAAGGTGTCACAATGGGAAATTTTGGCTAAGGTGAATGTCACAGGTGCAAATCGGGAGTTTGCGCCGCCTATGCAAGCATTCAAATTGTTTATTGACAAAATTTGACCCATTTGTGTAATTTGTGTTTGAAGTGAAAGTAAATATCACATTTATAAATATGACTCACATCATGCCAAGTGTAGCAGCTCCCTTTGTAGTAATAACTGTTTCGAAAAAGTCCACATTTTTCTTTAAATTCTGAAATTCATAAAATGTTTTCTTAATAATGGCGCCACACAAGCTAGTTTTCATGGTTCCAATTTACAACTTGATCGAAAACTTGTCAATCTCCTTAGACAGTAGTTCATGACTGGTCATTTCTGTAAACTAATGGCGCTGCACACACTAGTTTACTAACAGTAAATTAAGAATATGGTAAACTCATTTTTCAGCTTCTGAGCGCATCTAGGGCGCACCATGTACTACTGCAGGAGTCGGTGTGTCGCGCAGATTTCAAACGTGTTATATCAATGTTAAATGGTGTGTTCCTTATAAAGCACGACTCACTGATTATGGATCCGCTTAGAACTCGAAATAGACAAAATGGCAAAAATGTCCGCAAATGACTGTCTATCGCATAACACTATATTGTCTCATAATATATAATATTTTTAAATGTTGTGCGATCGCGCTTCAATTTGCCATGCGAATTTGAAAACACTTCCTGATATCGCATGCAAAAAATCACATTCCCAGGTCATCTGTGTCAATAGTTATGACACCGGGCTAATTCAACTTGTGCACAAGTAAATGGACTTTTGCTCGCGCACGATTACACTTGTAAGAATATCACTTGTGCACAAGTAACTGCATTTGCGGAGACAGCTTTTTCGTTTCGTATACAAAGCAAAATATACTTGTGCACGAGTAAACATGACTTGTGGAGCTATTATTTTGTGGTATAAACAAAGCAAAATGCACTTGTGCACAAGTCCACGTGACTATCGGACCGGAGTACCGAAACTGTAATTAAATGAAATTTTCCGGTCCGCCATTGAAGTGTGTTGTGCATCGGCAAACTTAGGGGTGTAATTAAAGAGACATTATGTTGTGCACTAGTAGCTCATATCGCGCATCTCAAGTTCGATTTGGCTACTGATAGAAATGCAAAAAAGAGGTCATAAATAGATGAAAACATAAGTACAAGTTCAGGAATCGTTGAATGTAACACACTTAGGTGCCGCAAATGAATAAATTTGCAAATGTAAACCACTAAGTTACAAGTTACGTAAATTAAGCAGATTAATGCGTGTGAACTGGAAATAGAACACACGTTGTACTTAAAATGCACTTGCATATATAAAAAGAGCAATCGATAAGTGTGCCAGCGCACCCAACCCACTTTAATTACTCACTCGATGCATTTATCGATGAATATATGCAGTCAATTGTAGGAATGTGAAATTAGCAGATGTAGAGATTGGGGACATTTGGTGCAGAGAATTATTGACTGCATCAAATGCGGATTGTGCAAGTATAAATTTGTGTTGCAACTGGAATGTGTGAAGTGTTTATTGGAAGTACAGGTGACAAATTTCTAATTCAAATAGACATAAAATAAACAAACATTAGAGAATTAATTAGTAGGACATTGGTGAACGTTTTACACCTTTTTGAAAACATTTTTCATATTTCAAGTCAAAGAGACTTGTGCACAACACATGTTACTAGTGCAGAAGTCAATTTTCCATAATCAACATCCGTGCGTCATCAACATCAATCGCTTTGACTTGAAGCAGAGGAGATACGTTTTCGTTCAAATCAATCAAATTAAATCATTTTGTCAACAATTAGACTTGTGCACAAGTCACGTGTGTCGTGCACAAGTCGCCATGACTTGAAGCAGAGGTGATACGTTTTTGTAACTGAATTTCTGATTTCTGCTAATGTCAATATAAGTCATTTTCACCAACTGCGCAAAATATACGGTCAAAATAATGGGCAAAATAACGAGGAACGAGGTATTTACACATGTTGAACAATATTTGGAACATGAGCCGCTTTCTTCTTGTTAATTAGAAAAATTAAAGCGGAAACAATTACAAAAACGATGATTGTCACTTGGACCACCAGCAGTACATCCAAGGCGGCAATGTGTCTGGACGACGGATTCTGGGAGAATGAAAAGAGTGTGATTGAACTTTTTGGGAAATAGCATTGAATTAATCATTACACACACGCACACGCACACGCACACGCACACGCACACGCACACGCACACGCACACGTGTCCCCAATCTCTACATCTGCTAATTTCACATTCCTACAATTGACTGCATATATTCATCGATAAATGCATCGAGTGAGTAATTAAAGTGGGTTGGGTGCGCTGGCACACTTATCGATTGCTCTATTTATATATGCAAGTGCATTTTAAGTACAATGTGTGTTCTATTTCCAGTTCACACGCATTAATCTGCTTAATTTACGTAACTTGCTACTTAGTGGTTTACATTTGCAAATTTATTCATTTGCGGCACCTAAGTGTGTTACATTCAACGATTCCTGAACTTGTACTTATGTTTTCATCTATTTATGACCTCTTTTTTGCATTTCTATCAGTAGCCAAATCGAACTTGAGATGCGCGATATGAGCTACTAGTGCACAACACAATGTCTCTTTAATTACACCCCTAAGTTTGCCGATGCGCAACACACTTCACTTGCGGATCAGGCCAAATCTGCTTAAATACATTCCACAATTTATCTCTCCGCAACACACTTCACTGGCGGACCAGAAAATTTCATTTAATTACAGTTCCGGTACTCCGGTCCGGTAGTCACGTGGATTTGTGCACAAGTGCATTTTGCTTTGTATACAAAACAAAAAAGCTGTCTCCGCAAATGCAGTTACTTGTGCACAAGTGATATTCTTATTCCACTTGTGCACAAGTTGAATTAGCCCGGTGTCATAACTATTGACACAGATGACCTGGGAATGTGATTTTTTGCATGCGATATCAGGAAATGTTTTCAAATGCGCATGGCAAATTGAAGAGCGATCGCACAACATTTAAAAAAATTATATATTATGAGACAATATAGTGTCATGCGCTAGTAAGTCATCTTCCATAAATTTTTGTTATTTGGAATTCTAAGCGGATCCATAATCAGTGAGTTGTGCTTTATAAGGAACACACCATTTAACATCGATATAACACGTTTGAAATCTGCGCGACACACCGACTCCTGCAGTAGTACATGTATTAGACCAGCGCATCTGAGTTTACCGAAATGAGCTGTTTGTCAACTACAGTTGATGGAGATAAAAAAAAACACATTCCGGTAAACTCAGATGCCCTCAGAAGCTGAAAAATGAGTTTACAAAATACTTAGTTTTCCGTTAGTAAACTAGTGTGTGCAGCGGCATTCATTGCATCCTAATAAATGAAGGGTGTGCTTCTAAAAGTACCGATCTACAAATTTTTCAAATTTGAGTTAGGACCATTTTTGGGGTCCCTATAAAAATTCGCTTCGAAAAAATGTATAAATAATATGTGGGTGGTGCGAAATTCAATTTTGAGATATGGGGGGTCGAAAAAAGCAAAAAAAGTCGCAAAATACAGTTTTTGAAATTTGAAAAGTACCGATCTACAAGCTTTTTCAGCTTTTGTATTTTTAAAAGTACCGATCTACACACATTTTTAAAAATTGTACTTCTAAATGTACTGATCTGCACTTTATTTTTTGTGCTTCTAAAAGTACCGATGTCAGCTTGGCATCATCAGCAGCAAAAACTCTATTTGTGCTTTTTTACTATGGGTAAAAGTACCGATCTACATCTATCTGATTTTGTGCTTTAAAATGTACCGACCTACATGCTATTACCAATTTGTTCCTTTAAAATGTACTGTACTACAAAATATACGATTCACTAAATGTTATATAGCCAGTGTTATATGTATAAACAATGATTATACCCATGCATGTGGATACCCAATAATATGGCCGAAATACCCATACCCAAAATTCCCATACCCAATACCCATGTATGGGTATTGCATACTCCAAACTTTCAATTGCGATAATCTCAAAATCGATTTTTTTTAGTTCGGTACTTTTAGAAGCACACCCTTCAAATACTACTGGGCTGAGTCCAAGTGGTCAAATCAAAATAGGTTTACTTGTCTCAGACCTCAAAAGCCAAATGCAAGTAAAGATACACCATACATACCCATCGATTACTCCTAGTTGCGGTCCTAATAGGTGAGTTTGCGTGCACATTGAAGACATAGTTGACGTGGGAGAAATATAGAGAAAACACCTAATCTACTTACAACCTTACTATAGAGTGAGCGGCAGACAACATTGCCAAATTCACCGAAAAACACAACACTCTAGCACCCCACGACCCGGGTTTGTCCACACATAAAAAACAATTGACAGCGTTTGAGCAAAATAACGAAAATAGGAATGAAGTGAAAAATCAACATGATACATTCTGATGTTAAGTGAAAATCACTATCGTCATTAGAAAATCTCGTTAGTCACAAAAATCCAATTTGTCATGTAGAGTTTTCCTCTTACTATTCCAGGGTTGTTCCGATTATTTGGTGAGTTTGCCATTATTGAAAACTGGTTTGCAAATTGGTTGTATTCCAAGGGTTTGAGTTGTTAAGTGAAATATTTTCTCAGTTGCTCTACATCTCTTACTTCATTTTGCTACTCATCAGACCTTCCCAAGTGTCACATTTATCACCTTTTTCACTTCCCATCACTCCCATCATTACCAGAAATGCATCATCAACATCGCGGTTGTTGTGTCACACACTAAAAACCTCAGAATTGTAAAGCAGTTTGTTTGAGATGTGTTTTCCTACATTTCCCACTTGTCGATAGAGTCCCATCTGTGACGTCATCATTTGTTTTAGCGCAGATTTTGAGAGTCCTGTTATCTCGACGCCGTACATCACTGTACTGGCCACATATGCCCCCCAGAGCATATTTAGCGCCCATATTTGTCTTCGGCTGTGTTTTGTGACTTCTTTTGCGAGGAATTGCCCTTTTGTTAGCTTATCCATATATCCGCTTTTTTGTTTTTGAAATGGGTCACGGCCGCTGCACAGAAGGATGCCCAGATATTTAGTCTTGTCACATTCTCTTATGATCTGCTTATTTCCATCTGCCCCTATCCCCAGGTACCACTCTCTGTTTGCAACTGCACTCCTTCTGAAATGCAGGATCATGCTCTTTTGTTCACTGATCCTGATCCCCCATTCGTGACTCCACTCTGTGAAAATGTCCATTATCTTCTGCAGGTCCATGTCTATATTTGCCATGAGAACCACGTCATCCACAAAGAACCCGGCTGGTATTCTCTCGTTTCCTAACTTGGCTCCAAGTCCGCTTCTTTCCAATTTTGTTCTTAGGTCGGCCATATACAGCACATATAGTGTTGGACTTAGGCAGCAACCCTGTCGCACCCCTAGCGGGTAGTCAAGTTCATCCGTGCAGACTTCGTTGTACTGCAGATAGCATTTTTGATCCGTGTAGGTGCTTTCTATTGCCTTGCACAGATTTTTGCCATATCCGTAGTCTCTTAACTTCACCCAGAGGCGTCCCCATTCAACCCTGTCAAAAGCTTTCACTGCATCCACAAAACATGCTGACAGTCGGTTTGTTTCCGCCAGGCACCCCTGTAGTATCACATGGTTGTCTGTTGTTCTCCTGTTCGCCCTGAATCCTGCTTGCATATCACCAAAGGAATTGTTGCATTCAAAACCGTCCATCAGTCGTTTATGTAGGATTGAACAGTACAGCTTTAGGATGTTGCATTGTATCCCAACTGTTCTGTAGTTATTAACGTCTGATTTTGAGCCCTTTTTATGTAGCAGGACCAGTTTGCACGTTTGTGCGCTTCTTGGTATTTTTTCCTGGCCACTAAACCACCAGTTCATTTGGTTTTTCAGCGTGACAACTAGGTTCGGTCCCGGCATCCTTAGCATCTCGTGCGATATCCCTGTTGTGCCAGCCGATTTTCCCAGCTTTAGTCGCCTGCAAGCTTCTCTTGTTTCTGCTGTCGAAATTTCTGTATCCAATTTGTCAGCCAGGGCTTTGTCAATAATTCCTATCATTCCACTGTCGGTTCTGAAATTCGCTTTTGCTGGATTTGGTGCTTGTATTATCTTCCAAAATTTGTTTAGAACGTGTTTCAGTTCCATGTCATCTTTGCATGGTCTATTTCCGATTTTGAGCATTGGGTACTTAACATCAGCCTCTCGTAGTTTCTGAGCCATCTTGTACAGATTAGTGTTCTCGATTCCGTACTGCAGCTCATTTTCCATTATTTGCTCCAGTTTGTCATCATGTGCGGCTATTTCTTGTTGTCTGATGTCTCCAAGTCCCCTTTTCCGGTATTCTCGGTATTCTATTATACCAAGTCTACCTTCATGCAGTGTGCGTCTTTTTTGCTTGAGCATTCGTTTGATCTCTTGTATCTTCTTGCCATACTTTGTTTCTTTCCTTTTCCGCTGTTTTACCCCAAACCAGTACTTTGCCCATTGCTGTAAAAATTCAAGCAGGGCGTCATAGCTGGATGGGGGATCCGTCGGGTTGATGACGTTCTCGATCTCTCGCAGAAATTTTGTGGATTTATCCTTTCCTCTAATAGACCACGACATGGTCAGTTGTGGCATGGTGGAAGACTCAATCAGTGTTCGCGACGCCAGTCAGTTTTAGAACAGTTTTCAAATTGGAACGATGAAAGCCGGATACCGTATTTCCTCAAAATACCCCCCCCCCCATGGGAGTGTAAAGAGAACGCCAAAGACAAAAGGTGCAGTTTATGACCCAGGCAATGCATCACACGCGTTAAAAACAATGATTGTGTTACGTTTGAACATGTTTGAACTAGTGATGGAATGGCGCCATGGCGATGGCGCCCTTTTTTGTGGCACCATCTGGCTCCTGGCGCCGTTATTTCGAATGGCGCAATGGCGCCCTTGGCGCTTGGCGCCATTTTCGCTGGCGCCAATTTAGCGCCGGCCGCCATTGTCTTGGATGGTGCCAGAAATGGCGCCAAACTGTCGGGATGAGAGTTAACATTTTCAATATTAAAGTGCCATTTTCTGAAGTATATTTATTTAGGTGGTATTCCACACATTTGCAGTTTGGGGGGATAATTCGAGGTAATACGGTAAGGTACCCTTGATATGATATTGTGATCATATGGATATTTCCTGTAAATGTGATTCTTGTGTAATCCTGTGATTTTGCCATTTAAGAGCTCAAACGGGTACAATGAGCAGCTGTTGTGAGGACTCGAATAAAGCATAAAAATAGAACTGCGCTCTAAACACTTGGTGGACGAGCACTTCTACGCTTTTCGGGCGGGGTAGGGACTCCCACAACAAGCTACACAATTGTCCCTGGGACAATTTGATGCCATCCAATTCGTCTGGACTGATCGTGAACACTGCCAAAGGGCACTGAAAAAGATCTTTCCACACAGAATATGGAATAGGGGCAATTGAATGAAAAATTCGTCTGGAGTGATCATAGACACTGCCATCGGGCACTGAAAAAGATCTCTCCACACAGAATTTAAAAACAAAAATGGAGCGAACCCCGCCACACACGGATAGAATCACGCGTTCGCAAAATCCGAATATTGCCAACGGGCAAACGTATGAGCAATTTTTCAGTAACGTGAACTCTGCTATTGCGCGGCAGAGAAACGCAAGAAATGCGACAAACGCAACCGCTGACTCGCCAGACAGTGTGCACACTGCTGTATGGCAACAATTGGACGAATTCACTAATCCCGAGGGACACAGTATCACACGCGAAACCGAAAATAACACAACTTTGTTACAGTCCTCGAGTGCCATGCCTGCAACCAATCAGACATTGAATACCCAAAACAATGATGTGCTGTGGTCGTGGCTGCAAAACATGCAGCAGGACTTAAAACAGTCCATTGAAAATACCACCGCCATCATGCATGACAGATTTGAAAACATCGACACACAAATCAACTCGCTAAAAAAGTTGACAAATAGCACACATGGCACAGCAAATCAAACAAACCCAACGGAAAACCCACCACAAGAAAATGTGGTAAACCTGGATGAAATGGCCCTGCCGAGCCAACTTTCGGATGGAGAAAAAATGGCAAGCTGTGGAGCAATGCCATTGCAAGTGGTCATAACAACCATTCCGGATTTTAATGGCAATGGGGATGATTTTAAAGACTGGGTGGAAACAGTTGAGAGGCACTTATTTATGGTGCCTGACACACTGATGAATCGTTTTTGGCGAATGGTGTTCGTAGCCAAGTTCAAGGGCTGTGCCAAAGACGTTTACAAGTCTTATTCCAACGAGCAGAAAAATGACCACAAATTCATCAACAAACAATTCTCCGCCATGTTCAAAACACACACCCAACGCCTGACAGTGCACCAATGGTGGCGGCTAGTTCAACAAGAAAACGACACCTGCATCATGTTCTGCGCCAGACTAATGGCAAAGTTGCCACTGGAATATCACAAAAGAATGGCGGACGAAGAGAAAAACTTCATCATTCTCACCCAATTCATGAATGGAGTGAAAACCGCCTGGTTTGACGAAACTATTTTGCTGGCTTTGCAAAATGACATCGAAGAAGGAACTGTGACCCAACCAAGGGAAGCGGCCCTCCGCTTGGACACGTATTTGTTCAATTTGAAAAGGCTAGGCATGGCCGGTGTCAAAGGGCCAAAGTTCAAAAACGAAACAACACAGCCAGGGGGCTGCGTGGCAAAGCCAAATAACCCCAATTTTGGGAAAACGCTAACCACTCCAGGGGGGCAGCAAAAGCCATTTAATAGGGACCGATTTTTGAAGTGCTTGAATTGCAACAAAATGGGACACCGGGCAGCAAATTGCACCGAAAAAGGGAATGTAACCCGTTTGCCACCATCCGCAGGTTATAGTGGCGTCAAAATGGTGGGCCCTACTGCCACCCATAACAATCCAATCATCAAAAAACAAAACACACCATTTCCGAGATTTTTTCCATCCATGGAGAAAAACCAGAATGCGGAGAAAAAACCCATGACTGGACCACTCGCTCCCAGGAAAGTGGAAGTGAACGTGTCAGAACTAATTGACGCAGTGCAACAACTGCTACTGGCAAATGTGGAAACCAATGAGGGTGAAAATGAAATTGAACATGAAGAAACCCCAGATGCAGATGAAGACAATGACGAGAATGGGACGGAAGACCAGCACGATGGCACTTTGACCGAAAACTTGGACACTGAAAATGGTGAGTCCTTTTCAGAGAAAAGTTACAACTGCACAAACTACAATTGCACAAACTACAATTGCACAAAAAAACAAAAAAGTTTCACCATCACAGACGAATTCAACCTGCTACAATTCGTGGAAGAAACTGCCAGTCGCAATAATGCAAGGATTTCAGGCCCCGAAAATGATAATTTTGATGGTTTTGATGATTTTGAAAAATGTTTTGGCCAAAACTAATGTGATCCCAACAACCGGATGTGATAAATTATCCAAATTGTCTGGTTCTGCAGTGCAGAACGTAAATGTCGTCTCTACTCGTGCACTGCGAATGAACAAAAACGTGAAAAAGAAGACACTAAAACAAAAGAAAAATCAAAAACAAAAACAATCCGTAGAGCAACCAAAAAAGACAGCACCATCATTAATTAAAATTCCATTAAAAATATTCCATCACACAGTGGAAGCAATACTAGACACAGGTGCGACTAAATCGCTCATTCCGCAGAAAATACTACATTACTTAGTACCAACAGTGCCAAAAAACCCAAATCATGGAAAGTTAGAAGTTGCCACAGTTCAAGTGAGCCACGCTAATGGAATGTTCCCAGAAAATCAAATTAAAAAAACCACGCTACCAATAGAATTTACAACAAAAAAAGGGAAAATCCAAAAATTGAATTGGGACTTTTTGGTCAACTGTTGTAATTCCGCCAACAATCGAATTTTAATCGGATTAGACTTAATGAAAAAACTGGATATCATTCAAATATTGAAAGATTTTCTGACACCAAACACCGATTGGAAACACATTAGAAAATCGAAAGTGTACCCAAATGCGAAAATGAGGATACCAGCACATTCAGCAATGACCATACCCATCCACATACACACGCAGCATGGACAGAATAAAACACCAAGAGTTAAGGGAATCATTTCCTTACAAAAATTAGAACAACACAATCCCTGGATAGAATGCCCAGATATATTAATGAACACCCCGTCACAAAATGAAATCAATGCATTAATTTGCAACAATTCTGATAATGAACTCATTTTGAAAAAATCCATGGTGTTGGGAGAATGGTTTCCAGAAACAATGATTGAATCATTTCAAGTCAAAAAACATCCACTACAGACTAAAAATCACCAAAATGAAGTCAATGTGGCAGTACAAGAACCATTACCACCAGATTTTGCTGAACCAACACCTCCGTTTCCCACTGAAAAAGTGGCAAGAATACAATATATCAAGGAAAATCTCCCAACATCCAACATGGTGGAAATGTCGCAAAAGCAACAAACAACATTTCACAAGCTACTGGAACAATTTGAAGACGTCTTCAGTTGTGGAGAATATGACGTAGGATGCACTGATTTGATAGCTCATAAAATCAGAATTGACCCATCACAAAAACCGATAAAACAAGCGGTACGTTATGAAGCACCACAAAAAAGGCCTTACATAAAAGACACAATTGAACAAATGTTAGCTAGGGGAATAATTGAGCCATGTGATTCACCATGGGCAAGTCCAATAAATGTTGTCAAAAAGGGAGAAAATGACTGGCGATTAACAGTAGACTATCGACTATTAAATCAGGTAACACAAGTACAGTCCTACCCACTACCTCAAATTGGCCACATCTTGACAGAATTAGCTGGAAGGAAAATTTTTTCCTCATTGGACCTGAAACACGGATTTTATAATCTTCCCTTGGCGGATGAAGCCACCCGAGATGCAACAGCTTTTGTGTGCAGTTTGGGACAATTCCGATTTAAACGTTGCCCAATGGGAGCCTCAGGTAGCCCAGCCACCTTCCAAAGATTAATGAACACAATGCTGAGAGGACTTGTGGAACCAGCACATGCCAGCCGCCCATGGGTACGAAGCTATTTAGATGACCTACTTCTAACCACTGACTCAGTAGATGATCATTTGAGTTGTTTGAAATTGGTATTCCAACGATTGCGATGGGCCAAACTGAAATTAGGACCTAAAAAATGCCTCTTTCTGGTGAATAAACTACGATATTTAGGACATGATATAAGTGCAGAAGGCATCAGGCCAGCATTGGACAGAGTGGCAGCCGTAATAAAACAACCAAAACCTACAACAATGCAAGATTTGAGAAGATTTTTAGGAAAAACTACATATCTGAGCCATTTCATACCTGGATATGCTAATGTTGCAGCACCATTATATCATGCAATCTCATGCAAATTCCCAAAAAAGGGAGCCACAACTGTGGAATGGGATGCCGACATGAACAATTCCTGGAAAACCTTGTTGACAACATTGACCAGATCACCCTGTCTAGCTCACCCAATTTATGATGGGAGAGAATTCTACATACAGACCGATGCATGCAAATACGGGCTTTCAGCTGTTTTACTGCAGAAACATGATGATAATTATTATCATCCTATAGCATATATTAGCAAAAGAGTTCATGCCGAATACAAAAATTGGAGTGCGGCAATGCTAGAAGCCCTTGCAGTAGCATATGCATGTAGAAGACTTTCACCCATAATTGACGGACAAAAAGTTGTAGTACAAACAGACAATTCAGGAATTGTTCAAGCATACAAAACTCCTAATCCATCAGTTCTAGAAAGGTGGGCAATGTACCTTCAATCAACTATCACAAGAATTGAACACAGACCAGCAAATTTCAACAAACTAGCTGACCAGCTCAGTAGAAACCCTATTGAACTAAACGACCCAATAGATGATAAATTGCTACATGACTCAGCAAAATTGATAGATGTCATTCCTTCACTAATGCCACCAGCGCCAGGGGAGTCAACAATGCTAACAGAATATCTGGACACCAATGAACTGCCTGCATTAAGCAATGATTTAGTCAGTGACAGCAATATTTCAGTTTGGCACCAAAATCAATTAACCGACCCATCCATCGAAAAAGTATATAAACAATTGCAGAGTGGAGAAAAATTAGAAAATTTTGCGTTAATTCAAAACATAGTTCATGTAAGATCACCTTACAGACCACAACTGTTTGTCAAATGGGTGCCAGCACATTGGCATCATGCATTTCTAGAACAGGCACATGCAGGTTTGTATGCGAATCATGGAAGTCCGGAAAAAACTTTAGCATTGTTGACAACTTTTGGTACGTGGCCAAGAATCCGACAAGACATTTTACAATTTTGTGAAAAATGCACAACATGCCACAAGTTCAAAAGCCACAAGCATGGCAAAGCACCCTTACTGAATACCCCGACCCCAGAACAGCCATTCCATACAGTTCATATGGACCTGGTCGAATTACCACGCAAACGTGGATATCAATATTTAGTTGTCATGATCTGCGCACTTACCAGATATGTGGTAGCATTCCCAGTAAGAAATAGAAAATCTAGCACCCTAATCACTACAATAGAAAAAAACTTTTGTGCCATTTATGGACCACCTTCAGTTCTAATCACTGATAACGCGCCTGAATTTATTTCAAAGGAATTCCAACATTTCGCCAAAAAATGGAATATAACACATAAAACGGGGCAAATATATCACCCACAAACTAACGGCCTAGCAGAAAGATCAATCCAAACAATTTGCACGCAACTGCGAATTATGAATGAAAAAAGAAATGACTGGGTGGATAATTTGAAGCACAATCTTGCAACAAATTCATACACTCGTATGCCACCATTCTTGCTAGTTTTTGGCCGCATGCCAAAAATGAATCACTTATCAAATGCTATATTTCTGTCCAAAAATCCGCAAAAAGCATGGAGATCAGCAAAATATGCTACTGACAATGCAAAGAAAAAATACCAACAATGGTTCAATGAAAGAAGACGCTTCAAAATTGTGGATAAAATTGCCGTGGGAAATTCAGTACTAGTAAAACACACTGGGGAAAACAAACTTGCGCCAAAATATTTTGGCCCGCTCAAAGTGGAAAAACTAACCAACAATATGGCCACACTAACGGATAACAATGGAGGCATAATAACAGCTCGTTTGGAGTCAATTTACAAAATTCCGACTTTAGAATAAAACAAAAAGTCTACACCTAGAATAAAATTTATATTTCAACTTTTCCTTTCAACGAAATTTGAATCATTATGCCACCATAGTACTAGAAAACGCACACCTCTAAATGCACACACGCACCTCTAAATTGCACCAATTAACCTGAAACAGAGTTCAATCTAATGAGCCTTCTGTGACAAAATAACTTTATTTCATTAAAATTTAAAACCCAAAAATTCATTTCAAAAGGCTCATTAGACCAAAAACAAACCCAACTAACCGAAGGCACATACTTTGCAATCCGCCAAGTAAATTGATGATTTACCGTGGCAGATTTACAAATTACTCGTGCACATTGAAAGTATTCCGCCGGTCATACCAAGCGACTGCAGGCGGCGAGCCGCCCGCAACCGGCTTGGCATACGGGCTGCCCTCAAACTTTTCCGCCCGATGCTTACCCGCCTCTTCCATCACATTATTGTAACCCGGTTCAAAAGTATCACTACCAACTCTGTCGTTGAAACATTGGTAGCAATAATGATCCTTGACATTGGACAGCGCATCCAACACGGCCGGGTGAATGTGCACCATCCCCGCTTCAAATAGGCGCCCAAACTGCTTCCGATTCCAATTGAACGGATCGGACTCTTTCTGCATTATTTTTTATCTCAGTCAAATAAACAATCATTTATGAGATAATCAAACAGTATAAGTAAAATAAATTTACAATTGGAATAAATACCAACGAAATAAACCCCACAAAATACCAGCTAAACCAACCAAAACACCCAAAATCTTCTACGAGGTTGTCCGACATAGCGAAATTGAGCGTCAAAGAGAATGCAATTGAACACGTGTCAAGTGACGCTGAAATTTTTTCTTTTTGAAAAAACAAAAAGATTTGGATACGCACACGCATTTTTCAATGACGGAAACGAACAAGTATCCATCCACTCCCGCGGATTTAAAGATACCTAAATGGGCTACAAACATGCCCAAAATCAGTCGAACAACCGTCAACTTGGACAACAAAGCACAAAAAACCATGGCACAACTCCAAGCTGGACAATTTGGCAACAGCCAAAAGTCACTGCAACAAAAACTTGTGAACGGTTTCTGCTACACAAACAAAACACACATCCAAACGTGCAGAAGGTTAGACTGAACTTTATGACAAAAACAAACTCTGGATTTATTAAAAATAAATAAAAATCAAAATACGAAAAATTAATTGCAAAGAAAAACTCTACAAGAATGTCAATAAAATTGAAAATGTCAATAAAACTGAAAAATCCTGAAAAAGAATAAAAACAGTGAACTACATTAATTTAACCGTTAATTTTCGGTACATGTCTTATAGGTGTGGTCCATTTCTGCATATGGTCTCTGGAGAAGTAGTGGGAAGAGAAGCAAATAATGCCGAGTTGGCCAGGGCTCTAGTTCAGACCAAAACTGAACTATCCAAGTTGCAAATTGAGCATGCAAAATGTGGCAATGCGCACGCTGAATTGGAGCGCATCAAAACTATGTATCCAAATCTGATGACTTCGTTTCAAATGCCCCAGAAGCCACAACCGGTGAAAACAGATCCAGTGGGCTTGGAAAATTTGTTGAGCGGGCATGCAATGGAACACCCCGAACGGTAAATAAAATTTATACCATTCAAACCAATAAAACAGAAAGGGAAATATAAACATATAAAAACTAAAATATTCTAAAAACAAAAAGAGAGTTTTCTTAATTAACTTAAATAAACTTTTAATAAAATATAAAATTTAAAAAATAAATTTAGTCTTACATAAATACGTAATCAAAATTATAAATTAATTTGAGAAATAAAACTACAGCCTGGAACACCTCCTAAGCAACAACCCAAACCCGGCCGATTACTGGCCTTTGCCGATGAATTATGGCAGGGGCACTGCTTCGCGCGGTGGGAGACGCTGGGGCCGCGGGGGTTCCTATCGCGGCAGGGGACGCGGGGGTTATCATAACCGCCCAACCCCATATGACCACTCCTATGACCAGGTAAAGTGGCAAAGTAAAAACTGGCAAAGTAAAAAACTGGCAAAGTAAAAACTGGCAAAGTAAAAACCAAAAACTAAATGGAAAATGGGAATTTATACGGGAAAATGACACTAAATGGAAAATGGGAATTTATACTCAAATAAATAAACTGACAATAAAACAAATAATTTACAATAAAACAATAAGACAACTCAACCAAAATTTTTGAATTTATTTCACACAATTTTACAGTCGGGACAATGGAATGAACCAAACGTGGTGGTGGTGTATCAAAATGAAAACAACTCTGCAATGGGCACAATGGGCACAATGGGCACAATGGGAGCATCAAACTCAGCTGGCTTGCCAATGACAAATGTCAGTATTTCGGGTGTCAGCGCCACTGCTGGGCACATGGCACAAATGGCTATAAAGAACTCGGTCTTCCAGCCACCACAATATCAGGCACAGCCAGAAAGCACACCACCAATGGTGCAGGAAAAGGAAAAAGAAAAACCAGTTTGTGACTAATTTAAATCTCTTATCTTTATGTGTTTAAAATTGGGTTATTTAATTGAACTTAAAAGAAACGAGAAAATTTGACATATTACTTAACTTGTTTCCAACTGACCAATCTCCAACTGATTAGAATTTCAGACAATGAGAATCGCACCGAATAACTACTATGCACATTCATCTCTGTCTGAAGAAAGCAAATTTTTGCAAATTTGTGACCCCTATGTGGGTCCCAGAGTCACTTTCGAAGAAGAGCTTTGGCTGCTTAACTGTGATAATGTAGGTTAAGATTATATTAAATAATTTAATAATTCTAAAATTATGAATTTTGATTGTTTCAGATGGATCAGCAGCTACCCGCCGAATTGGAGAATGCCACCGTGGCCGAAAACCAGCCCACCACGTCTACTGGAGGGCCTACAGAGTAACAACCCTATGACAACTTTACAAAGTTATTTTTCTGGTTTGTTTTGAAGGGTGGAATGTGATATGATATTGTGATCATATGGATATTTCCTGTAAATGTGATTCTTGT
Source organism: Sphaerolaimus hirsutus (assembly GCA_964036195.1). Classification (NCBI taxonomy): domain Eukaryota; kingdom Metazoa; phylum Nematoda; class Chromadorea; order Monhysterida; family Sphaerolaimidae; genus Sphaerolaimus; species Sphaerolaimus hirsutus. Next base: position 4,968,995 of record OZ038453.1, on the reverse strand, counting down.
GTAATCCTGTGATTTTGCCATTTAAGAGCTCAAACGGGTACAATGAGCAGCTGTTGTGAGGACTCGAATAAAGCATAAAAATAGAACTGCGCTCTAAACAACCCTCTAATATAAGGTAGGTATATCAAAACATTATAAAAGCTGACAAAATCAATATAAGGTATACATTATATTGGCGGTAATACAGTAATAAATTATGTAATTCTTCATTTAAATACATTTTGAGTTACATGACTTTGTTCTGGTGCCACTCACAGGCCCTGTAAATATCGCTGTAAAATATCTTATGTCATGCAATGCAAAGTTTCAAAAGTTATAAAAAATGTCCTGCAAAAAAAAGTTGCCACTTTGCAGGGCATTTGTTATGACTTTTTACTAGTGATGTAAAAGTGCCATGGCGTTTCTGGCGCTTGGCGCGATTTTGCTCTGGCGCCATTGGCGCTTGGCGCTGGGAGTAAAAAAGCGCCATGGCGCTTTTGGCGCTTATTACACTACTTTTGACACATTGCATGACATTTGACATTTTACAGGGTCTGGGATTGGCACCTGAATGAACTTGAAAAAGATATAACTGACTTTTTATTGAGCTACATCCTTTCCAGCAGAATATAGTGATTAAAATCACATTTGGGAATATCATTCTCTAATGAAACTGTCAATCCAATCAAACTGTCAGATCAATTCAGTTGCAGGGTGCAAAAACATATTTTTTGAGGAAACAGTGGTTTTTATGTGGAGGTATACCGTATTTTCTCCAAATACCCCTGTGGTTCATTTCTTTAAGAGTGAGAATTTTGAGGGGGGTTGGACAAGTGGGGTATTTCGAGAGGGGTTATTATTTCGCCAAATTTTTTTTTTGAACTGTCAGTACTACCTAATCATAAGCAGACATAGAAAAATGCAACAATGAGCACCATGTATGAGTTCTGCATTGCCCGGACCACTAACAATGGCAAAAAAGATTCAAAAATTTGAAAATATTTTTTTAGCAGATGGTGAAAAAAATACGTAATGGCGCTCACACACTAGTTGACACAGCGTTTGTCAAAGTAAAAAGTAATAGTAAAAATTTCATGTGTCAAAGTAAAAAGCGTCACGCATGCACATGCAGTTGACGCAGTGATGTTTTTTTTATACGTAATTTCCATAAAACAAATGTGTCAAAAGGTTTTGGCGAGTTACCTACATCAAACATTGATCAATTTGGCATACTTAATGGGAAAATGTAACACCATGTGCGCGTCATGATGCTGCAATTTCTAGTAGACATATTACACTTACACAGTTTTACACTTGTGTCCACTGTTTCAGTTGACACATTTAATATATGAATGTGTCAACTGACCAAATCTTTTGTAACATTACAGTGACAAATGCGTGCAGTTGACACAAATGTATGAATGTGTGTGGTTACGCACACAAAATCATGCAAAATGTTACACTTTCCATGCCTTTTTTCTGAGTACCCCTATTTTCTACCACCAATTTAAAAATAGCTTCATTAGATGGAAAATGGTGGTATTTGATCAGTTTTTGGACAACATATGCAGAGAGGGATGGCCCGTGGTTTTTTTGGGTCACACACTGCTAGAAATTGCTTAGTAGTTGCAAAAAAAATATTTTAGTGTAGTGTGCACTGATACAGTTGACACACAGTTTTTTTCATTACAAATGGGATGGACACAAATGAATTTCAGTTACCGTATTTCCTCGAAATACCCCCGGGGGGTTTATTGTTTCAGAGTGAGAATTTTGAGGGGGGGTTAAACGAGGGGGGGGGGGTATTTCGAGGGGGGGTTTATTATTTCGCCAGAAATTTTTTGAAAACCAAGTACTAAATTGTCGTCTGAAACATACGCAGACGTCGAAATTGCAACAAAAATCGCCATTTACAAGACTCTAAAGACTTGTATAAGTGTGAAGACGTATAATCACTGTTCTCACATAACAGAGTCATCGTTTTTAACGTGTGTTTTGCATTACCCAGATGACAAACCGCAGCCTTTGTCATTTACGTTCTCTATACACTAAATTTGGGGGGGGTATTTCGAGGGGGGGGGTTTATAAGTTCATAGTGTCCATTTTGAGGGGGGGTATTTCGAGGGGGGGGGGTATTTCGAGGGGGGGGGGGTATTTCGAGGAAATACGGTATGTCAACAAAAATTTTATTTTAATGTTTGAGATATCAAATTATTGATAAAAACATAGTAATTTCAGACACATACAAAGATAGTGGCACTAATTTCTCAAATTTTATTTAATTTTTTACAACAAATTTTGAAATTTTGATGTATGAACCTGGGAGAAGATACTACTTTGTCTTTAAACAAGTCAGGGTAAATTGTCATGGCTGAATTGGCAGAATTGTCAGTTGACACAAGTTTTTTGTCAGTAAATTTTATAGTTGACAACACATGTGTAATGTTTGTGCTAACAGAGTAATGCGTAATGCTGTGTAATGCTCATGTTACATTTTATGTGTGTTAAATGAACTATGAACTGTATGTTGCTATAACTAATGTAATTTCATATGGTCTTTTTCATGGATCAAACATTAAGCTCAGAAAATTACATCCTGCAACATTTTTCACTTTTTGTATTTGACACAAATGCTTTTTAATATGTTCATACCAGCAAAAATTGCAAATGGCAGAATAGGCTCCACCCACAAAGCCAAAATTTGAACAAATGTGTCAACTGAATTTGCAGTTGACGCACAAATGACCTTGTCGCTGTGTCGGCTAGTGTGTGCGCAATCAAGTCACGTGGGCGACTCCATCAAGTAAAATTTTTTGGAAAAAAAATTGAAAATTTGGAAATTCAAAAACGTTTTTGAATTTTCGATTTTTTCCACTATTTTTGGCAACAAATGTGTAAAAAATGCAGAAACGCAGTTCAAAACATTATGTTTACATTTGTAGCAGCAGAACAAAAAATTTGCAGTCATGTCTGCAGTAACAACTCAGAAGTCTGTAAAGCGTAAAAGTGTATTCAAAATTCAGCAGAAAAATTCGAAAATGCAGTAATTGCAGTCGTAAAATGCAGTCCTAAAATGATTCAAAATTTGAAAAGTAATAAAAGAGATTCTTAAGTCAAAAATTATATTTGAAAACTAATTTCAGAAAAAATTGGAAATTCAAAAAGTCATTTTTCAAAACACTTAAAAAATTAAAATACTTTTTCCAGAGGGCTTGCCATTGTTACGCACCACACACTGCAGCTTTTGTCATTTATACACAATCTGGGGGGGGGTGTTTCGAGGGGGAGGGAGAATTTCAAGGGAGGAGGATTTTGAGGTAATACGGCATGTCGGTACCGAACTCTGACAAGCAGATAAATTTTAATGCAGCCGTCGGGTGAAAAGTGCCACATTCAATCATCGTGATGTGCTTCGAGGATGCTAATTTTGAGGCTTCTAGTTCCGAATGTCGGTATCTCCATCATTTTAGGTTTTTCCAAAATCGCATTTGAAACTTCAACGTTGGCCCGAGCGGGCAATTTTCAAATGAGAACCGTTGCCCAAAACTTTTTCAAAAGCTTATAAATTTCGCTACATTTTCCATATTTACAGCCCTGTGGCCGGCGTATATAGCTAGACTTATAATGATTTGATTGACAGCAGGTCAGCAGACTCAGTGGAGATACCCTGTTTCGGATGATTTTTTTTTGTTTTTTTTCTCAAAAAATCGGCATATCTGTATCTCGGGAACGGTATTAGATATTGAGAAAATTCTTTTTCTATCATGAAGAAATAAGTGCACTTATCACAGATCCGCACTTAACTCATTTTTTTCCACTTTGGTCTTTACCGACATTCGGAACTAGATACCTCAATTGTTAAATGCATCCAGCTTTGTCTTTTTTGAGGTACTCCTACAAAGCGAATTAGTGCTTTGGTTGGCATAACAACAGAGCTGCAGATTAGGTAAAATAGCACAGGTGCCCGTTCTGCAAATTGAGAAGTGAGAAGTATTCAAAATAGCAAAAGCTAAGTACAATGGCAAAAGTGAAATGAAAAGTAGGGTTGGGAACCCGACCCGACCCGACCCGACCCGAACCCGATACCTGCACACTTTTTGGAACCGAAACCCGATACCCAAACCCGACTCTACTACTCTGAACCCGAACCCGATACCCGACCTCAATACGACCCCGCAGCACTTTACAAGTATGAAAGTTTACAAGCAGAGTTTACTCAACACTTTACAAGTAGATATATAGAAGTTTACAAGTAAAATACCAAAGTTTACAAGTAGATTTCAAGTGAACTTTTGCGCTCACTTTACAAGTAAAAAAGCGCACTTTACAAGTATATGAACGACATGTGAACTTTTACAAGTAGGTCATCATATCAGATAAAGATAATCCTATAAGTATTACGCGGCGGCCGCATTTTTAAACAGAATGGGTAAGAAATCTGAAAGCTGTGCGGAAACTGTGTATACTCACAGACATCACACTATGAAAACCTACCATAACCCATCGGAATAATGAACCAAAATTATACAGTTTTTCATCACAATATTTGGTTTTAACTATGGAATGATTACATACTTACAAAATTTATCACAAGATTTTTTCATTAAATTATGGTAGGTGTCCATACTAGATGTGCTGTCTGTCGAGTATACTCAAATAAAAATTTACTTTCAGCTTGAACAGTGGTCAAAACAAACTTCATGTAATAATCAGCGTTGACAAGCTCTGCAAATATTCTACCAAAACTGTCAGCCATGATAACTATGAAATCAAGTGACTCAGACTGATGAAGAACATACAAATGCACATATGTTAAAGCATTTTGCATTTTTCACTGCCTGGATAATCCCATCCTTGATCCATAATCCGGATTCGCAGGCATTTGACAAAATATTTTTGCTGCATGCATTTTTTTAATGCTGCCTCATCAAAGGTGGTGGGCTTGACTGCACCAGGCGCCAGGCAGATACACTTGCGGATGACATTCAATTAGGGTTATCGGATCAAAACTTTTGTTTGAAAATCAATGCAGTGTTTGCACAAGGAAAGCAGCTAATGCTTGTGTACCTGCAGGCACTTTTTTGATGTATACTCACTTGTAATATACTTGTAAAGTACACTTTCTTACTTGAAAAAATTACTTGCAAAGATTAGTGGCAGTTTACTTGTAAAGTGCGCACAAAATGCAGTTGAAATCTACTTGTAAAGTGCGCGCACAAATGCAGTTGTAATCTACTTGTAAACTTAGGTATTATTACTTGTAAAGTTGTATATATTTACTTGTAAACTTTCAGGTTTTCTTTACTTGTAAACTTTCATACTTGTAAAGTGGTCATTGCCCCTCAATACCTGAACCCGCACTCAATACCCGAAAATACCCGCAAAAGTTTTCTTTTTCAGTGTATTCAGTTGCACTTCAGTGGTTCAGTGACAGTCTGACTGGGTTCATTGTCAGTCACAGTGCCAGAGCAACTTAGAAAAAGTCATTTGCCCAACTGCAGAATGTCCACACAGTTGAGTTTGCAACTGCTTTGTAATTGGCAATGAGGATCTATATCCTGAGTGTGCCAACAGTTGCATTTTATTGGCATCCTATGAAGGCCACTGGAATGCCACCATTAACTTAGATGTTTTAGAACTTAGAGCACATTTTAATTTTTTGGTGGGTTTAGTATTTATATAAAAATATTCAAGTTTGCCACTGGTTGTTACCCAAACATGCTGAGGTAAAAACAGTGGGCAAAAATGAAACCTGAAAAAATTTGTTACACCATTCTTGGGGCCTCAGCAGCCATGGCAAGACACTATGCCCAAACAGGTGCAGCCATCACAATTCAGTGGTCATGCATTTTTCTTGGGCAAGATAATTTTTTAAACTGTTGTCTCCATGTGTATTTGCACTTAGTTCTACATCTTGCGATAGATACACTACACCATGCTGTATTTTTGTTGTTCAATCCAATACCAGATGATTTGATTACCTGATACACAACAATTCTATTACCTGATACCCGACAATTCAATTACCCGATACCCGGCATTTTGACCTGAAAACCCTACACGATACCCGACCTCAATACCCAAACCCAAACCCAGAAACCCTGCAAAAATTTTGGAACCGATACCCGATACCTGACCCGAAATTTTTAGGACCCGATACCCGATCCCGGAACCCGAAAATTTTGAAATTCCTAACCCTAATGGAATATAAATTGGGAAAACTGAAGTGAAAAAAATAAAAATAAAAAGTAATTTTTTTTCACTTTTGCCATATTACTTCACAATTCACTTCGCTTTTCCCATTTTACTTCTCAATTCACTTTGATCTCGCCATTTTACTTCTCAATTCACTTCGCGTTTCCCATTTTACTTCTCCATTCACTTTGCTATTGCCATTTCACTTTGTTTTTGCCATTTTACTGCTCAATATCAATTCACTTTGCTTTTGCCATTTTACTTCTCAATTAACTGCGCTATTGCCATTTTACTTCTCAATTCATTTTGCTTTTGCCATTTTACAGTGCAATTTACTTCACTTTTGCCATTTCACTTCGTATTTGCCATTTTAAAAAAATTTACAAAAAGATGGGGCTGTGAAATCAGATTTTGAGATACAGGAGGTCAAAAAATAGAAAAATACAAAATTTTGCATTTGCAGGGAAATCGAAACAGTAAAAAATTTCAGCAGCCGGAAAACGGAAAACAAGGCTGGAAAAATGGAAACAGAAAAATGCAATTTTTATGGAAATGGAAAAAATTTCTGAAATTTTGCCAGAAAACAGAAAAATTTGCTGAAATTAGTTGGAAAAGGTTAAAAAAATTCATTTTGAAGTTGAAATTTTGATAGAAAATGTGAAAAATTCACATAATTGAAAACATGCATGCATGTTTACCAGTTTGGCTGAAACATAAAACATACAGTTAAGTCGGAAAATGGAAAAAAGGCAGAAAAACTGAAATATTAGGCAGATCGAATAATGAGTCAGAAAAATGGATATAGAAAAAAAAATTAGTGGCCGGTAAACGGAACGGCAAATGGAAAAAAAAATTTGTGGGAACTGTGGGGGTTACAATTTCGGTCATTTTGTACTGATGTACAAATGGTGCTCTAGCTCAATACTGCTTTAAGTTGTGATCATGAAACTTTGGCGAGTGTAAGCCACCAGTGTTGGCAATGTGCCAGCACAAACCAACATTAGCTATGATATCATAAGCCTAGTTCATATTGTCATTACTGTCACTACTCTCACTACCAAATTCATCATTCTGCCTCTCCTTCTCAAAAAGTGGTTGATACAGGATACATTTTGCATGCACACTGCTGTTGAAAACTGGTAATGTGTCCACTACAGTATTATTAATGAAACATAGGGAAATATTAAACACATAACTCACTTACTGCACATTTCAAAACAACATTAAAATCACTGCAATACAACACGATCTCAGATGATCACCAAAAACATCCATCACAGTTCCCACGTTTCTTGCACATCACCCTGATCTGCATATTAATTTTATTTTAATAGCAATGATGTTGATAAAAGTGTTGAATATTATCACCAACACACCAGTTTGGCTTACACTAGCCAAAGTTTCATGATCACAACTTAAAGCAGCATTGAGCTAGAGCACCATTTGTACATCATGAGTACAAAATGACCGAAATTGTAACCCCCACAGTTCCGCAGTGGGTGGAGCTAGAGGGGTGAAATTTCGGGTGAAAACTCAAAACACCTGATATCTTAACCTATTAAAATTTTTCGACCGTAGCTTACCCCTAGCGTGAATGGCGAGCACTGCCCGGGGACTTTTCAGCCCGACCATGTACATCATATTATCGTATTTTCTCTAAATACCCCCGGGGGGGGGGGTTAATTTTTTCGGAGTGGAAATTTTGAGGGGAGGGGTAATTCAAGGGGGGGGGGGTATTTCGAGGAAATACGGTATGCATGCTTGTCCACGGAACAATATGGAAAGGGAAACAATGAAACAAATACAACGCACAGTGCCCTGTGACTGGCACAATGATTATCTACAATCAAATGTCTGACAATCAAATGACAAATATCAAATGTCATTGTAAACAATGTGACTTGGTGATTCGGAAATGTCGCAGTTCTAGTCGGTGAGGATTGTGTACGTGTCAGGATAGGAGAGGAGCAAAACCTCCTAAAGGTATGGCTATTTCCAAAGGTTTGCCATATTGCAGGGCATTTTCCATGACTTTTGACACTTTGCACGACATTTGACGTTTTACAGGGCTTTACCCAGAGTCTGAGAGGTCCCCCAGGGGGCAGTCCCAAGCCCTGTAAAGTGTAAAGTAAAGTGTCAAATGTAAAATAAAGTGTCAAGTCAAATGTCAAAAGTAAAGTAAAGTGTCAAGTCAAATGTCAAAAGTAAAGTAAAGTGTCAAATGTAAAATAAAGTGTCAAGTCAAATGTCAAAAGTAAAGTAAAGTGTCAAGTCAAATGTCAAAAGTAAAGTAAAGTGTCAAATGTAAAGTTAAGTGTCAATCGTGTATCCAAATCTTATTTTTTGTATCCAAATCTTATGTTTTTGTATCCAAATGTTGTTTTTCGAAATAAGATTTGGATACGACAACATAAGATCTGGATATGAAAAATAAGATTTGGATACACAATTGACACTTGATTTGACACTTTACTTTACATTTGACACTTTTCATTACATTTGACATTTGACTTGACACTTTACTTTACATTTGACATTTGACTTGACACTTTACTTTACATTTGACACTTTACTTTACACTTTACAGGGCTTGGGATTGGCACCTGGGCTCGCAAGTAATTTTCTTAGTTTTTTATGTTAATGAAAAGTGTGATTTTTTTGGCATTTTGGTTATATCGTTAGCTCCACAAATGGTGCCGCATGATCCGGGGGGCAGATATTGATCTTAAAAGGTTTCCTGCATTTCCTCAAAGGTGGAATCGAGAATACAACAACGATAAAAACTGTCGACGTTGGGCATGTTTATTCCGTATTTATGCAGCAATATAATGTTTCATTTGTACTGTTTTTGCAAGTAAATGTGTGTGCATTTTATGAAGCGAATTTGGGGCCTTTGGCGCTCATTTTAATGCTAGCGTAAGGCACCAATAGTGCCACCAGAACATGGCGCCAAGCGCCAAAAGCACCATGGCGCTTTCTAAGGGCAGGCCTGATACGCACATTTCGCAATGTTTTTCACTCCACTCATATCTGAAAATCACTTGGAAAAGTGTCAAGTGAAAAAACGGGCAAATGTGCGTAACGGGCAGATGTGCGTATCAGTGCACCCCCTTTCTAATACTGTGACGCCAGGCCAGGTGCCAATGGCGCCACAGCCATTCAGTGCGTTTAGATCACAGCTGTGTATATATGTGAATGTGAATGATGTATATGTGAATCGGGTTGTATTGTATACTCCAGCGACATTACACCTTACAACAAAATCTATCATATCCCATCTGAATAAAAAAACAAGCGTAAAAAAATTTTAAATCATATTTATCAAATTGCTTTGATAAATATGTAGAAAAAAATTATGTTTGTTCTTTGATTAAGATGGGGTATGGTAGGTCTCATTGTAAGGTGTAATGTCGGTGGAGTATAACAAGTAGCCACTGACACACGTCTACATTCACCACTGGTCATCAGCCACGAGTTCATAGTGGTCAAAGAGGGGGTTTGTCTCCAGTAGCAGGGGCATGTAGCTGTCGTTCGCGACTAGGCGGTGCAGCTTGCAGCGCAGTAGCTGCATTTATAGTTTATTATCACAATTTAACAATAGTGAATCAGGTTTGGCGATGACATTTTAACATGACTAGCTAAGTATGATAGTCCATGAAACATGTGGCATAAATATTAAAAGACATAAAAGTGAATTTCCTCCATGGGGGTTTATTATTTCGCCAGCAAAATTTGAGGGGGGGGGGTAATTCGAGGGGGGTTACTATTTCATGAGAATGTTCGCAAAGGACAATGGTAAAGATTAGGGATTTAAATACCTAAAACTGGTTAAAAAATGTGACCAAACAGATTATATACATTTATATTATAACAGGTTATATAATGTATACAACTATATTACACAAAGCAGTCAATGTGTATCTGCGATGCTAATTAGCAGAAATAATTACATGTACATTGCATACATGATGTACAATATTCCAGACGGGGGTATTTCGAGGGGTGTCTACTGGGGGGTTTTCCTCAGTTCGCTCAAACCTGGGGGTATTTCAAAGGGGGGGAGGGGTAATTCAATTGGGGGATAATTTGAGGTATTACGGTATAGTGGCTCTACACGCACTAGTTTTCACCGTGACACGTGTGAAAATTGAAATAGCGACATGGCCACATTCAGCTTACTCTTATTGTATGCTATGTGTTTTAGTTTTCAGATTTTCAAACTTTAACTTTCATTAACTTAAATTCAAATTTAATTTAAATTAAATCATTCAACCGTGTTCATTAATTTGCATTTGAAAAAATTTCAGTTTTCACACGAAGTCACGGTGTAAACTAGTGTGTGTAGGCGCACATTGGGGAATGACAGGTAAACTATCACATGCAGTTGCAGGTAGGGTGTCAAATTTCCGTTTTCAGTTTCCGCCTTTCTGTAGGAAAATTTTTTACCTTTCCATTTTCCGTCTTCCGGGAGCTGAAAAAATTTTACCTTTCCGTTTTCCAGCAGCCGAAAAAATTTTACCTTTCCGTTTTCCGTTTTCTGGCAGCTGAAAATTTTTTACCTTTCCATTTACATTTTTCCGGCCCATTTTTCCATTTTCCGGCTGAAAAATTTTTACCTTTCCGTTTCCCATTTACCAGGCCATTTTACCATTTTCTGGCTCGATTTTCAGTTTTCTGGCATTTTTCCATTGTTTTTTCCAATCTGTATTTATCTTTTTCCACTATGGTGTTTTTCACTACAAGGTTCTTCTGTCATTCATAATTTTTATCTGTATCCAAATCTGTAAAAAAACACAACGTAATTTTGGACACATACTTTGCAGTCCGCTGAGTATACTTTTTACTGTTCAGTTACATCAAAGTTCACTTTTGCTAAATTCTTATTGTTGTTGTAGTGTATTTTTGCTACCTTTTGATGATTTTTTGTTGGTTCAGTTAAGCTTGAACTACAAGTGAAGTTACTGGCATGATCCATAGTTGCAGAATGTACAGCTACCACAATCAAAGCCAAACAGGCAAACCTGCATGCAGGTTTTCCTTCTGCAAATTTGTCTATTACCATGCAAATTTCACTTGATTGTTTCCATTAACATGAAAATTTCGCTTTCCGTTTTCCGACGTTTCATTTTTCTGTTTTCCGTTTTCCGGCTGACAATTTTTTTTTACCTTGCCCTTTTCCGTTTTCCGCTGAGTGAAATTTTTTTACCTTTCCGTTTTCCGTTTTCCGGCAGAATTTTTTTTTACCTTTCCGTTTTCCGTAAAGTGAAAAACATTTACCTTTCTGTTTTCCGTTTTCGTAAAAAAAATTTTTGACACCCTAGTTGCAGGACTGGCAATATGAAAACAATTGGTTATTTGCTACTTTTCAACAATTTTGAAAATTACAGCTTACAACATGCCACATTATATCTTTATCGTTTTAGTGTGTAGTGTGAATCATATTCAATGGGGGGGGGGGGGGGGTAAAAGTGCATAATGACAGAATTTTCAACACACCTGCTTAGAATAGCTGAATGATTGGCACAGCCGGATGCCATAGCACAAAAGTGTGCAATCGCCTAGATTTCGCACAGCCTCATGCAGCTCCAATTGAAAGGCAGCCTCTTGACCTGTTTCACTCCCAAGGACTCCTTTAGCCTTGCCAACCGCACGCATTGGCCCCCTGTACTGGCACACATACACGCCTGGAGCCAGTCCCAGACCCTGGAAAATGCCCTGGAAAATGTCAAATGTCATGGAAAATGGTTTGCCATTTTGCGTGGCATTTTACACGTCTTTTGGCACGATGCATAATATTTGACAATTTACACAGCATTTTACAGGGTCTGGGACTAGCACCTGGCGACGTGTCCAAACTGTGTTGGTTAAATCAAAAATGAGTTTATGTACTTATGTGAACTAGTGCAGCTGTATTTTATGATCCTTCTTTGCACTGGCTTAATCCTGATTTGCCATTTACTTGCGTATATTGATTGTTCAACAAAATGACTTCAGTTAGAGCAACGTACATTGCACACTTTACCAGCACTTCAGGGTTATGTCAAACACCAATCATAAGTGTCAAAAGACATGTAAAATGCCCTGCAAAATGGCAAACGTACTGGTTAAATGTACGTAATTTTCCATGACTTTTGACACTTTGCATGACATTTGATATTTTACAGGGCTTTTTACAGGGTCTGGGATTGGCACCGGTTATGGAGAGGATTTAGAGGCTGCAAAATAATACTGGTTATGATTAAATGGTAAAAACCACATAGGCATTAAAATTTCAAAAGCAACTTTACTGAAGCGCCCCTGCTTTGTTTAAGCAATTTTACTGAAGCGCCACATTTCTCTGGAGTTCACTTAAAGACAACCTGTTGATGTGAAGAAGTGTTTTCACCACTATTGATGTTCAAAGCACCGGGAAAAAAGGCACCGCAAGGGAGCCTGTAGCTGTACGCACAGAAACTCGGCACGCAGAGAAGCCCGTTACGCACAGAAGTTAACTCGGTGCGCACAGAAACTCGGCCCGCACATAGCTGATGCCATGTGTGTGCCGAGTTTCTGTGCCTACAAAGTTTATGTGATTTTTCACATTCTCTTCTATTCTATTCCCTATGTATAGCAGTAGTTGACACCCAAAATTTTGCCAACCGTTACATCTGTTTTCTACATATTTGACTGTGGCGTATGCGAATGTAAAATATGTAGAAAACAGCTATAACAGTTGATGAAATTTCAGGTGTCAACTACTTCAACACACATGAAAATCCTGAACTCAGATGGCCGACTTGACCGACAGGGCCCAGTTGTGTGCGTAACGGGCGTCTGTGCGTGGCGGGTTTTGATTCTGTGCGTAAAGGGCGCGTGTGCGTCACGGGTTTCTGTGCGTAATGAGCCTGGCCCACCGCAAGGCACGATTAATTCTGTCATAGTTTTTCACGCTGACATGTTACTGCAGTTTCTGTTTGTGAAGAAGTGCTTTCACTAAATCGTGAAGTGCCTGAACATCAGTGAAGTGCCTTCACGAGAAATTTCGTGAAGCATTCGAAGTGCCTTCAAATTTGTGTAGTGAAGGCACTTCACAACAGAACACTTTTTGCCTATTTTTGTTGTGTGTGGATTTCTCCTCAGGCAGCTAGATTCAATGCTGTAAACTCACTGGTCACCAATACCAGCATTATCACGCCACATGCCGCTATTTACACCTTGACCATTCCAGCCATCTTTGATCATCCTATTTAGTGATGGAAAAGCGCCACGGCGCTGGCGCCTGGCGCTAGAGCCAAAGCAAAAAGCGCCATGGCGCTTTTGGCGATTGGCGCCATTATGCTGTGGCGCCATTGGCGCTTGGCGCTGTGCGATGAAAAAGCGCCATGGCGCTTTTGGCGCTTGGCGCTATGATGCCCTGGCGCCATTGGCGCTTGGCGCTGGTGTTTTAAAAAGCGCCAAAAAAGCGCCAACACCAGACAGTGAAAAACGTGCAGAATTGATAAAGAAAAGGTTGATATTTACTACATTGGCTCGATGTTGTATTTATTTTTACCACATTCTGGTACTCTGGATTTTGGGGGCGGGATAGAAATCAAAAAACTCCTCCGGAGGGATAGATAAGCGAGAAAACTCGCTAAAAATGTGGGAATGGTATATCTAAAGCCAAAATAGCTGGAAGCAGGTAATAAGGCACATAAACTAGTGATTTTGAAGGTGAAAAGTCTGAAATATTTGGTGATTTTGAGCAATAATTGGGGCAACATTTTTAGGTGGATGGTGTTCAGGCTTATGGGGATAGATAGCAGCCAAAAAAAATTTGCCTCTGGGATAGTTACATACCTGGGCAATTTTAGGGGTAACACCCACACGTTTTATGCTCCTGCTACACTGACATATCACCGCTTGTCTAGGAAATGGTGTTGAGCACATGGTTTTGAATTCTGGGAGCACCCTTAAACAAAAAAAGTTGTGCCTAGGTTGTCAAAAATTTCTCCACATATACTTGCAATTCCAGTTTTGTTGTGCAGATGTGTCACAGGTATTTCCTAAACAACCTCTATATTTATTTCTGAAAATGTATTTACTTGATGTTGAAAGGTGTGTAACATTATCGTAAAATGTAAAACTCTTAATATTTAAGTTGACGTTCTTAGGTTTGCTTTTATATTTAGTTAATTCAATTTATCAATATTCCATTTCAATTCACATTCCAATTTTAACATCTTCACATTCATCATTTAATATCTCAAGCGATCATGTTTACAATGTGCGCTTTACGTTGCTCACATATTTAGATCTTAGTCATTGCTCACATTCCGCCACATTTCCTTGACAAGCGGCACGCAAATACGCCATCATGTTTATGTTAAGCGGCGGGCCCGCCCCAAGCGGGGGGCCGGGCCCGCGCGCCATTTCAAATGTTGTCTGGCTTGTCTCACATTTTCATTATCTTGCCAGTTTAGCTCGCTTTTCATCAGAAGAGCGAGCGGGCAAGGGTTGAACTTTCACAATTGGAAATGTTGGGTAAAAATCGGAGATTAGAGCCGACCGATTGGCGCCAAGCTAGTCGCCATCGGTCTGGCCCTTAAAAGCCGATCTCACAGCCAAAATCGGCAGTGTTTGCAACCTCGTCAACTTCACACAAATCTCTTCCTATGATCTAAATAAGCGCCGTTGTCACCTTTGTTAAGTCGCTTATTTTTCGGTGCTAAGTTTTAACTCTTGGTGCTTTAAAGTCACCGTAGTGCTTTATTCACACCCGCGCTAGTTAAGGTGCTTTATTCACAACCGCGCCACTTAATTATCGCCTTTTTGTCGTAATTAAGTGCCTTCTTTAATTGCCTTATTTCTCCGGTAATTTGAGCTTTATTTACATCTCATTTAAGTAATTAATTTAGTTGTAAATTAATTCCTTTATTTACGTATATTTTATTTACTTTTATTCCTTTGTATTTTAATTGTCTAAATAAAAACGTTCGTCAAAACCTTTTGGAAACAATCTAAATTTGCTTCACACTAACTCACGTCAATTCACCTCAACTCAACTAATCACATTGATAAAATAACGGAACGTCAACTAAGAGACGACGCTTCACGTCACAATTCATTAGTTCACATTCGTCCTCTTCCTCGGTTAGGAATAGGAGCTCGTTCACAAGTCAAGTCAACTAGTTCCATATTATTTTACATGGCGCAGCGAGCAGGGTGACTAATTAACTAATTGGTCACTCTAATTAAGTCGTCTCGCGCGAAATTTCATTGGAAATTGTTTGTCACAACCCAAGGTTACGGTAATACGGTTTTGGACGCAAAATCGTTAGTAACGTGTGCATTTACATACGATTTTAAGTACAATTCACAAGTGACGAAATATTTATTTTATTAATTTATTTCGTTCACAGCTAGCTACCACTTTTGCTAATAAGCAATCCATCGATCGAAAGTTGCTATGGCGGACGAACGCTTACGCGCTCTACGAGGCGCAACAGCTGCCTCGGCCATGCCTACGAGCAACGCAGATGAGGCCGACACAGCCCATCCGTTGACTCAGCATAGCCAAGCGTTGACTGGAGTTCGCACTGGCGTATTGCGATTCACAACTAAACCGATTCCTAAAATCGTCAAGGACGAGTCACAACCCGCCGCAGCAAATTTGCGCGCGGCGGAGGAAGTATTGGAATTACTTCAGGCCTACGTCTACCAAGCCGAGATGAAACGCTCAGATCTGTCCATAGCTATGGAACGATTCACATCCATCGTTCAAAATCACATCACAAGCTTGGACAGAAACAAAGATGGTGCGGCCGCAGAAGCACAGAGCGCGAACGCGAAATTGGAACGCGCGCTCTACTCGGGCTCGAACAACGCAACGATGCTCATGGATGAGCTGGAATCGAAGATGGCGTTCGCTAAAATGCAAATCAAATCCGCGGAAAGGTTGATACTTTCCTTGAAAGGTCAGTCCACTGTTGATTTAACTACTCAACCCTTTTCACAACCAACACTTAATGTCACAATGGGAAGTAGTTCTCAACCTTCACAACCGGAAACTTTGTTAAAGTTACCTAAAATCGAGCTTGCTAAATATAACGGCGATCCGTTAGAATGGGCAGCTTGGTGGGAAATTTTTTGAGCTCAAATTCACAACAGAGCTACTTTGTCAAACGGTATGAAATATACGTACCTCAAGCTCAGCCTCACCGGTCCAGCAGCAGAACTGCTGGCCGGATTAAAAGGTGATGGTCGGGATTACATCACAGCAGTCACCATGTTAAAATCAAACTTTGGTGAAACGCAAAGGGTACAATCTACCCTGTGGGATAAATTGTATTCACTCGAAAAGCCTTCATCGAGAGGAGATTCACTCACAAATTTCACAAGAACCCTTTTGTCAACTCACAATCAACTTAAAGAAAGGGGCGAAAGTGTCGATTCTGGTGCTGTTTTAAGAATAATTCGTGGTTACCTCCCCGATAATATTGTTCTTGCCGTCACAGAAGAACACCGGAATTTGATGCGCACTGCGGCAACCGACGACACTGAACTCACAGTCGTCAGGTTTGTTGATGCATTAACTACCATTGCTCGTGCTCGGTTAGATGCGATGAAAACTGAACAACAAAGTTCACAAACTTCAAATGTTGTTCAGAAATCACAAAATTCATCGTCAAAAAAGCCACAAAGTGGAGGTGGTTGGCAACAGCAAAAGAAAAAGGGAAATAAATCACAAAATACCTTTTCTAAACAAAAACCTATTCACAACACGGTTGCTTTTGCTGGTACAAATGCTAACGTTGGTAAACAACAAGGAAAATTTAAAAATTCCACTCAACCTCCCAGAACTCCCGCAAGCGGAGCGACTAATCAAAAGCAGTTCTCACAACCTGCTGCTGATTATCGCAAGCCAAAGTTTGAATGCTTGTTCTGTGGCAACAAAGAGCACTACACCGTCGATTGCCCTCAATACGTCACACCGAAAGAGCGCATCGATCGGCTGCAAGCTTTGGGCGAAGTGTGCACACGGTGCACACGCAGAGGTCATCAAACAGCGCAGTGCACTCAACGATTGAGTTGCTACTACTGTCGCCAGATCAATCAGCATCACGGGGCGTTCTGTCCTAACAGACCGGCACCCGCACGGCGTCAGGTAAACAATTCACAAAATAAAGCCTTTGTCACAGCAACGAGCGCTAATTTTGTCAATGCTCAGGTAATCACAACGGGCGCGGCTTCGTCACAAGCGCCACCATCGTATCCGCCTTCACACACGGAACCGATGAGCGGGACAGCGGATTTTCGGTGGGGACAGCGAACGCTGTACCAAATGGACATGGACGGCCCGCTGGACATGGGAGAATGGCCAAAACCTGCCAATGAGCTCCAGGCGAGAGCTCAAGAGGAAGCGCGCAAGTATCACAGCAAAAACGAGCTGTGGACGACGCTCCGCGCCGGCCTCATCAAGGACGGCATGGACATGGAAACCGTCGAGGCCAAGATCCGCGGCTTCCAGCAGAAGCGGTACGAGGTCTACCCAGACCTCAACCCGAACCAAATGTCATCGTCGGTGCCACTTCAACCCAGTCACAGGCCCATGGTGGAGGTGCTGAGCGCTCAGGCGGGTTATGGTAACCCCAACGCCGCTACCAGGCAGCAGGCCGAACAAGAGTGTGAGTTCGATTTTGCACCTATTGTTCGTTTGCAAGTGGCCCAGGCTTCATTAATTAATAAAGACGCTGAATTAAATCGAGTCACAGACCCTTTGTTAATATTCTTTGACACTGGATGCGAATATTCATACATCAAAGCATCCGTGGCAAATGAGTATAACTTTGAAAACAAAGGAGATGTTGTTCTTCAAATGAACGTGTTTGCGACAAAAACGCCAGTCACAGTCAATACGTTTTTGATCGAGGCCATTATGCCTATTTACAAACACGTCGACAATCAGGGCAATATGTTACAAATCCCGCTCACATTGCGTGCGGTCGATAATTTGGCAACATATGCATGCCCACCTCCTTTGTCACAAGAAGACAAAACAGTCATTTATGTTGTGTACGGTAAACATGCACAAGAGCAATTCGCAGAACCGCTTGAATTGACATAAATGACTGATGAGTTTTGTCACAAACTATGTCAACCAGATGTAGTCATAGGTCAAGACTATTATTGGAAGTTTGATATTCGACCAACAGAAATCGAACTCCCATCCGGATTGATAGTAGTCGAATCAATACTTGGATTGATGCTTGGCGGAAATGCGTCATCACAGTCATTTGTCACAACACCTGACATAATGCCACATCAATTCATGGTTTCATGCTGTTCACATGCATCATCAGCTGTTGCTGTTGGTCAAGAGACATTATGTCAATTTCATAGTCTCGAGTCAATAGGTATCACAGACGATCCATTGTCACACGATGACGATATAGCAGAACAGTTAATTCTGGAATCAATTACACTCGATCCAGAAACTGGGCGCTATAGCGTAGACTGGCCATTCAAATCAACAATTCACAAATTGCCAACAAACAATGCAGAAGCATTTCGCCGCTTTCTGTCATTGTTGAAACGGTTTCGAAAAGATCCTGATTTATTCGCAACATACGCGAAAGTCATCTCTGATCAACTTCACAAGGGCGTCATAGAACCTGTCTATGGTTCACAAGACGGTTTGCAAGAACACATCTTACCACATCAACCTGTCATCACACCTGGCAGATCGACAACATGTTGAATAGTGTATGATGGTTCTGCAGGCAAGCCAAGTCTCAACAATTGCTTATTTCGAGGCCCAGTTCTCACACCACTGGCGCTTGGATTAATGCTTCGTTTCAGAGCCGGAAAAGTGGTGTTATTAGCAGATATTGAGAAAGCATTTTTACAAATTGCTCTTCACCCAAAATCACGCGCTTTCACAAAATTTTATTGGCTGCGTGATGACACCATTCCGACTCACGAAGACAACATTCAAATGATGCAATTCACAAGAGTGCTATTTGGTCTCACATGCAGTCCATCCATTTTGTTGACTGTTATCAAATATCACCTGGAAGCAGAACTAGCTTCCATGCATCCCGCTGATTCACACGAGCGAGCGAAATTGGAGTTGTTGCTCAACAGCATTTACGTTGATAATTTAGTTATTAGCGTAGATGATGAAAAATATGCAATCCAGCTCTATCGTTTAATTAAAGCTGTTTTTGCAAGAGCAAATTTCAACATGCGCGAATGGATGACAAATTCGCGTGCTGTTTCTGAGAAAATCAAACCTGATGATCTCAACCCGAAACAGTCACAATATATCAAAGTTATGGGTCTTGTTTACAATCTCATTGAAGACACCATCGCGATACCAGCTCCAAAGAAAGATTTCACGCTCATTGTCACAGCTATGCGCCGCAATCTGAACAAATTGCTGGCTTCAACATATGACCCTATTGGCATCACAGCGCCCGCGTTATTTCAGTTGAAATTTCGCGTGTCACAAATTATTCAAAGGTGCAATATCACAGCCTGGGACGAACTCATCGAAGACCCAGAGGCGGATGACTTACTGGACGATTTGAAACGACATCTTTCGTCCATTAGTCAAATCAAATTCCCGCGCTCATTTCACTCTTTTGGCATTGATGTCAAAGACAAAACACGTCCTTTAGAATTGCATGTTTTTTGTGATGCCTCAAAAGACGGATATGCCGTTTGCGCCTATTTGTGTCAACAAGCGCATTCACCTGATGAATACGGCTATGAGGATCTCCGACATTTTAGTGGTTTTCTCACAGCTCGCACAAAATTAGCCCCACTTCCGTCAAAACAAGGTCAACCCCTCACAATCACACGCTTGGAATTGCTCGGTGTCACAATTGGTGCACAGCTCATCGATTATTTACATCATGAACTCGTTGAGCTAGGTGGATGGAAAATTCACAGCAATTTCCTATGGACCGATAGTACTGTTGTCATCGGCTGGCTATATACTTCAAAGCTGCTGGCTACATTTGTCAATAATCGGGTCACAAAAATCCATTCATTTATGTCAAAGCATTGCATTCAAATCTGCAAAGTTGCTACAAAAGACAATCCGGCTGACATTGCGTCGCGTGGATGTACTTTTGCTCAACTAATGATCGAAACAATGTGGTTCACTGGACCATCATTTTTCGCTGAACCCTTCACAGCAGACATTGTTGACATTTCGCAATATCAAGCTCAACCTGTCACTGAAGAACTCGCGAAAGGCAACACTCACATAAGTCAACCTTTATATGCTGGTGCAGTAACTTCACAGCCTGCTTCACAGCCGGCTAATGCTCTTGCACAACAAGTGCCTGTTAATTTGGACCCCAATTTGTCACAAAATGTCACTCCTCAAAATCCGTTTGTCGAAAGTCGGCAACGTCACATCCCGTCAAATCCGTTCGAAATAGATATTCGACGATTTTCAACACTGTCAAAATTGTTGCGCACTGTCGTTTATTTGCTTCGTGTCAAAACATATTGGCTAAATCGTTCTATGCATAAAGCTGCAAAACGCAACAGCGAATATCTGTCTAAGGCTATCACACAAGCCGATCTGAATGAAGCATTTCGACATGTGTTGCGCATCGCACAAGCTGAGGAATGTGCCAGTTGCATTTCACAAGCGCAACTGGGCAAGCACCACATGCTCAAATGGGACGCGTGGAATAATTTATTAAATTGTGTCACGCGTGTGTCTCACAAAGAACACCGAAACCCTTCGTTGTTTTACTACCTACCAAAAACAGGATGGTTAACAACGCTTGTGGTTACGCATTTTCATGAGCTTGCTGGTCACAGTGGCATGCTTCACACCTTAGCAGATTTACGCGAACACTGCTGGTTGTCAAGTGCCAAGCAAGTAGTTGCAAAAATCTTGCGCAAATGCGTCACATGCCGCAAAGCGGAAGGAGGTCCATTCACATTACCTGATTTTCACACGTTACCTGTCACTCGAACTCAATCACAAATCAAGCCATTTCAACACGTTGGCATTGATTATATGGGACCGTTAGTTTATTCACAAAACTGTACCCGTCACAATCAACACATTTTGTTGCTAACATGCTTCAGTACACGCGCCATTCATTTAGAGTCAGCAAACAGTGTCTCGACAGCCGACACAATTATGGCTCTAAATCGTTTCATTTCGCGTCGCGGCATGCCGGACACAATTTGGTCCGACAATGCCCCCGCGTTTAAAAATTGTGTCAAATTACTGCCGGATGTAAAATGGCATTTTATCACAGCCAACAGTCCCTGGCAAGGCGGAGTGTACGAACACATGGTCGGCTTAGTCAAACGCTTGCTCAAAAAAGCATGCGGCCGACGTTGTCTCACATGGCATGAGTTTCTCACAGTCATGCTTGACGTCAAATTCTCCATCAACATGCGACCATTGTCATATTTGTCAAACACAGACATTGGTGCTGCGATACTCCGCCCAATACATTTTCTTTGGGGCACCCCACCACCATGTTACATGGATGAAAAACGTGAGTTGGAACTCGATTCCACCACGATTAAGCCCATGCGAAAAATTCCAAAAGAGGAATGGGATGGGCCAACTGATGGATCTTTCAATCAGTCACCTTCACAAATTGAAAAATCCTACACATTCACACCCCCACGTGTCAATGACGTCAATTGTATTGACGAAATTGCACTCAACTCTGTGCCTGAAAAGGACAGAGATGACATCATATTACTTTGGGATCAAATTCGTCACAACCGTGAAGTGCTCTGGTATGAGTGGTCACGTCAATATATCGACCTACTCAAAGATCGAGCTAAAAATCAACGCTTGAAAAAGGGCACTATCAACGAGGCTCCCAAACGTGGCCAAGTGGTGTTAATCATTGACGATAAACAACCACGCAGTATGTGGCAAATGGGCCGCATTCACGAAATACACGTGTCAAGCGATGGCAAAATACGTGCAGTCACAGTATTGTCAAGCAACGGCCATCGCACACATAGATCTCCATCTAACCTCGTTCCTCTTGAAATCGACACAGAGGACGGTGTTGAATACAAAATCGACACCAAGGTCAAAGATGATGATAAATCACAACCACCACCCGACAATGGTGATGATTCACAAGCCGATCAATCACATCAACAATCACAATCTTCGCATTCACAACAAGATGCAAGACGGGCAAACCCACGTCGAACATGTCGCTACACTGGCACATATTCGTTCTGGGGAAATGTGTCGCACTTAATGGCACTCACGTTGCTAATACAGTCAAAATTAGCCAACGCTCTCACATGGACAGATCAATATCACAAAACTTTTAATCTGTGCCATAAAACACGCACTGGTCACGCGATTCAACTTCCGGAAAAAGTAACATGTCATTTTCCTCAAGTTACCGCCGTAGAGGATATTGTGATATCCATATGGACATTGCGTGTTCAGCCACAAACGACACCCATTTATAGATGCTTTCAACAAGAGCATACTATAATCACATATATGAGTCTGGTGGGCGGAAAATCTATGCTGCCACCAGAGATCATTAAAAATCACAGAGTCACAACCTACGATTGCATGATCGCCTACCAAAATAAAACTTGGAAAGGCGAACCCTTGATAAAAATCGGTCATGCATTGTGGAGTACCAACAAATCACTTCACATTGATTATTGTTACTTTTGTCACAACATGAGTAACACGGTGATGAATTTTCACATAGAAGAAGGTGTGGTTGCAAGTCTTGATGGAAAGAAAATTGTTTCCGAAATTCAAGATTTGTCACATTGCAACCCACAAGCCGGCTATTGTTACGACAGCGACAATGGCGTCTCTTTATGGAATGCTACTGCCTTCAACAAACAGTGTGCATTCCAAGAGATTGGTCAATTTAACGCGCAATATTCACAAAACCATTATGTAGTGGAAACATTACAAGCTGCATTTTCGGTCACATGGAGATCACAACAATTTCCAAATAATGCAGAATGCGTACCGAAAGACGCAAAATACATTGACCAAGGCTCAGCATTCATTCAATTTCTTAGATACCAACAAAAGAAGTTGAAAAAGCCGGAAGCCGAAAAGGCTCCTCTTCATTTCAAGCTCGCACCAAACCTCGATGTTGGTGTATTTCACTTACTCACAGCCCGTCAACAATATGAAGTTGACAAAATTGCACGTCTTGAACGAAAACAATTTGGATCCATCTGGCAACAATTGTGTCACATCCGTCAAACACAGCTGGATATAATTCATGCAATTATCACATTCAATCCCACGCTTGGCTTGCGAGCATTGCTAGGACATCAAAATCTCTATGCTGAATGGCATGGAGATATATTGATGTTCTGGGATTGTAAACCTGTCACAGCAGAAATTATTTACTTTCAACATCAATATAACAATACTTGTTATAAATTTCTGCCGGTCAAAGTCACAGACCACCCGCATATTATGTTCGTTGCTCCTGGCACCAATGATCTAATCACACATTCACCAATAGATCATTGTCTCATGAAAGATCACAAATATTATCAATTAAATGATAATTCATGGGCAAACGAAAATGGACCAACAAACTTGCATGTCACAAAACTCCCAATCGAGTTAATTTGGGCTGGCTCGTGGAAACCATTCACACTAAATGTTTCCGGGTCACCAGGTGTAAGCATGACTGACATTGCATTCAGTATCATGGCTGCACATCACCACTTTCAAAATCTGCAGCAACTCGAACAACAGGTCACACGTTCAGTTGATTACATTTCAACAAAATCCAACGATCCTAAAGCCGTGCAGGCGTATATCGCCGGCATCGGCCAAGGGGTTGGCGCATATTTTGAAGGTGTAGGTAAAGAATTGGGTCACATCATTCACGGTAGTGTCACAGGTGGTGCGTCTGCACTAGATACGTTACTTACTGGGCCACTTCAAACCGCTGTGAACGTTATACTCATTATCATCACAATTGTTTGTATTGGGTATATTGGTTATGTTTACATGCAGTGGCGGCTCGTAACCGGCAGGGGTATGCTGCCAGACGTCAAGGGGTTTTTCCGAAGAAAGGGCAGAAAGGACAAAGACCCAAACAACAAGGGCCACCGTCCGTTCAGCAAGGAAAAATCGGTAAGCGACGGCGACGTAACCGCCAGAAGAAACCAAAAAGCGGCTTCAATAAACCCGCTTTGTCAAGTCAATCCGTCACACAAACGTCAAGTTCGTCACAGTTACATTCAAAGTTTGTCACACCCCTCAAACGAGTTTCTCCATTCAAACGGCTTTCAGGACGCTTGGTACAGCCTAGATCGGATCCCCCGGTCAGTTATAGTCCCCAGCGCGCCGAAGAAATCGAAATGGAGACGGGTGCGTGCCGGGTCACAAGACCTGCACCCCCCTGCGAGTCACAAACGCAGGGCTTGTCACCAAACGCCAGATTCACAGTCACAGAGCCCATCGCAACGGAGGTCACAATGGAAGACGCGATCCCTGACCGCGAGCCCTTGCAAAAGCGACTCAAGAGATTCGCTGGAGTCGCAGGGCTCCCAGGTGAGCAGCAATCGTCAAACCAGACATTTTCCTCTATACCCCAATCTTTTCACAAATTCAATAACATCAATCAAAAACTGGTCAAATCAAAAGTTAAACGATCTAAAAAGATCCGTGACTTTCCTCAAACAAACACCTTCACAGTCCGACATAGAGCTCGGAGAGATGGAAGAAAATCACGTTCAAGATCTAGATCCCCCTCTGTACCATTTGACCAATTCAACTCAATCACTTCACAATGTTCGACCTCGTTCACAACCTCCCACGTCCCCTTGCTACCAAGCAAACCGCTTGCAGCAACGGAACAATGGCAGCCCGCCGAGCCGTCAAAGACGTGCGTCGACGAGACCGACATGCTCCGACAAGAGGAGGGCCGGGAAAATGCCAGCGTTGAAGACGCCGACGATCTGCTACCACAGGAGTGATGAGAGTATCACAGGCGTTTGATTTTTATTTTCACATCAAGTGCCGTGATTGGCTGTGTTAAAATTAAATTAGATTTAATTTTCAATTCTCGTTTTGGGAGTGTGTAACATTATCGTAAAATGTAAAACTCTTAATATTTAAGTTGACGTTCTTAGGTTCGCTTTTATATTTAGTTAATTCAATTTATCAATATTCCATTTCAATTCACATTCCAATTTTAACATCTTCACATTCATCATTTAATATCTCAAGCGATCATGTTTACAACGTGCGCTTTACGTTGCTCACATATTTAGATCTTAGTCATTGCTCACATTCCGCCACATTTCCTTGACAAGCGGCACGCAAATACGCCATCATGTTTATGTTAAGCGGCGGGCCCGCCCCAAGCGGGGGGCCGGGCCTGCGCGCCATTTCAAATGTTGTCTGGCTTGTCTCACATTTTCATTATCTTGCCAGTTTAGCTCGCTTTTCATCGGAAGAGCGAGCGCGCAAGGGTTGAACTTTCACAATTGGAAATGTTGGGTAAAAATCGGAGATTAGAGCCGACTGATTGGCGCCAAGCTAGTCGCCATTGCCCTTAAAAGCCGATCTCACAGCCAAAATCGGCAGTGTTTGCAACCTCGTCAACTTCACACAAATCTCTTCCTAGGATCTAAATAAGCGCCGTTGTCACCTTTGTTAAGTCGCTTATTTTTCAGTGCTAAGTTTTAACTCTTGGTGCTTTAAAGTCACCGTAGTGCTTTATTCACACCCGCGCTAGTTAAGGTGCTTTATTCACAACCGCGCCACTTAATTATTGCCTTTTTGTTGTAATTAAGTGCCTTCTTTAATTGCCTTATTTCTCCGGTAATTTGAGCTTTATTTACGTCTCATTTAAGTAATTAATTTAGTTGTAAATTAATTCCTTTATTTACGTATATTTTATTTACTTTTATTCCTTTGTATTTTAATTGTCTAAATAAAAACGTTTGTCAAAACCTTTTGGAAACAATCTAAATTTGCTTCACACTAACTCACGTCAATTCACCTCAACTCAACTAATCACATTGATAAAATAACGGAACGTCAACTAAGAGACGACGCTTCACGTCACAATTCATTAGTTCACATTCGTCCTCTTCCTCGGTTAGGAATAGGAGCTTGTTCACAAGTCAAGTCAACTAGTTCCGTATTATTTTACAAAAGGGATGGGTACTGATGCATTGAATGCTGGTACAATGATTAAATACAATATCAATTTTTTAGGATATTTAGTAGGAATGTGTGAGGATAAAAATGATGTAAAAAACGAAAATATTTCCATGTGCAAGATACCAAAAAATTCCCGACTACTCGTAAATTAAAAAATCGTTTTTCTGAACACAGTAATTAGGTATTTATTTAAGTAAATACATCATGTATACATGAAGTGTATACCAGTCTGATTTTATTTTAGAACCTCCAGTTCCAGTCACCCAACTATTTAGTGGAAATTCAAATGAATGTCAAAGTCATATTTCTTTGACAGAAACTCAGATTTTACATTCTGTGTAGGTGAAATAAAACCTGAACAAGCAGGTGTCGATGACAGCTGGAAAAGCTGCATAGATGGAAAATCGTTTTTGCTACTGTGTAAAGTTTAGTCAATTCCCAGTTTTCACTAGAAAAGTATAGTAAAAAGTCATTTTGTAAGCTGGAAATAAATGCACTGTGAATGTGTGCTTCACAGTAAGTAAATCAAGTTGTGTCACTAGAATGATGTTAATAAATATGTGTAGATACCCTCAAAGTCATTAGGAACTAGTGCAATTACCCACCCAATCCCTCAGCTAGCTGGGCAAAGTGGAATGCAGACATAACTGAATGTGCCAGTGGGCAGATAGATAAGACCGGTGTAGTTTGCTACCGTAACCCCCGATTATAATCACATCCTCATTTTGTATGATTTTAGAGTGTTATGTAAATTGGATTTTTCATGTAATAAATATCTTTAGGCATTTATGGCATAGTTTTACATGCAGATACGGAGCATAGTGAGTGCAATGTGCATGCATTGCAGTCTGCAGTGTTGGGAGAGTGGTGCTGCGGTGTCAGGTGCCTGTGAGGGATTGTTGACTGTGAGTGGCTGGATGAAGACTCGCGGTGCACAGGGAAGTCACAGCAAATGCGAAGTTTGCTGTGCACCGCCACGCCGCCAACAAGGCTGCAGCCCCAGGATGGTACGCCGGAATGGAACTTCTCTGCAGTCCTGAATTATTACATGTTTCCCCGTAATTATGTCAATTTTCCATTCATTAAAATGTATATTTAGTTCATACTATATTCCTGTGTAATTTATTAGGTATTGTAGTAACTATTGTATTTTTGAGGTGTTATTTATAAGTGTGCCATAAATTGACAGTTTTTCTCACTCTTGTGCCTGTTTTCTTGGGAGGTGGCCAGTGTGAGTGAAGGGGCTTTGCCTGACGACAGACCTAGGTGTAGATGGAGCACACTGTGGTGACTGGGAGTTTTTTGTTGCAATCACTCAAGGAGTGTTGCATTACATCGTGGTGACAATCACTATTGTGATGGCTACTGATTTCACTCCAACGGGAGTGCCCAAGTTGTCCTGGGTGCTCTGTTTACACTGGGGTCTGTGCAGTTGGTGCAACAGTCCATTTATAAGCACCAAGTTGCAACTTTCAAGAGAACATATAGGTACCAATAGTTTCTGAGATAAACTGAAATAACTTTATATTCAATAAATTCTGTAGAAACAGTAAAAGTGTATTTTACAGTGTTATTTGTTAGTTTCCATAGTAAATTGATGTGTAAAGTGAGTTTGTGCCTGACTCTAGGTTTATGTAGTCTGTTAAATAGTTCTTGTAACTTTAAAGTGACAGTTTTATGTTATATTTCAGTGATAGAAAAAGTGATAAAATGTTAGCTGTTTCAAGTAACATTATTGTAAATATTTATTGTGTCTTTTTGTAATGTAAATTGCAGTTGTTTATAGTGTATATTTTCCCTACTTTTATATGTAAAAATGAGCCTTTTTTTCATTTGTATTATGGTAATATAATGTAAAATGTGTTAGTATGTTCATTGTCTTATGGTAAGGTGATCTATTAGTGACCTGCTTAAAAAGCCAGTTTCTACCTAGGTTCAGTAGCCAGTTGGTGCCTTTCTATATATTTATTTTCGAACTGTGAGGCCTCCAGTTATGTAATTCTACAATTATTTCTGCTAATGCTAGACCTATATTGTTTCTGATTTTGTAGTTTACTTTGCTGATGTAATGATATGAAGCTCTTCAAAATGCATTTTGGCCCAGCCTTTGAATAACTAACAGTGTGCTAAACAACTAGGCTAACACCTCTCCGTTCATTAGCTGTGCTTGCATGAGCTGTAAGCCTTGTGCCTACGGGCACTTGGCACAACAGTTCTTTGTGTTCCATACATCCCCGTACCTAAAAACAACTTTTCAACAACCTAGGAACACATCCAGTCCACGTGCAGTGAACACATGCTGGTGCAGCACTGTTTGGTGTTTTTGGAGTCAAAGGGAGTTTTGTTCCCACCGTTGTTTACCTAGTTAGTAAAATATCTGACAAATGTTTTTGATTACTAAAATCAAAATCTCTTGCAATTAGGATATTGCCAGTTATTTTGTAACTACCGTATTTCCTTGAAATACCCCTCCCCTCGAAATACCCCCCCCCCCCCTCGAAATACCCCCCCTCAAAATGGACACTATGAACTTATAAACCCCCCCTCGAAATACCCCCCCCCCCAAATTCAGTGTATAGAGAACGTAAATGACAAAGGCTGCGGTTTGTCATCTGGGTAATGCAAAACACACGTTAAAAACGATGACTCTGTTATGTGAGAACAGTGATTATACATCTACACACTTATACAAGTGCTTAGAGTCTTATAACTGGCGATTTTTGTTGCATTTTCGACGTCTGCGTACGTTTCAGACGACAATTTAGTACTTGGTTTTCAAAAAATTTCTGGCGAAATAATAAACCCCCCCCTCGAAATACCCCCCCCCTCGTTTAACCCCCCCTCAAAATTCTCACTCTGAAACAATAAACCCCCCGGGGGTATTTCGAGGAAATACGGTAATATAGCACACACAAAGCCATAATAATGAATATACAACACCGCGTACTGCGCCTGGCGCTTGGCGCCGTGGTCCGCAAAAGCGCCATGGCGCTTTTGGCGCTTGGCGCCACAATCCTGGCGCTTTTTCCATCACTAGTCCTAATATCATATACTTGTGGCCACATCCTTCCATCGGGATTGAGCCTGCGTCATAGATGTGCACATTGACAGCAACGCACTATCCGCCTATTCCGCACATAAACCCGTTTCGCACATGGATGAAACCCGGACCGCACATACACCTGTTTCGCACATAACTGATGCTGTGTGCGAAATGGGCATAAGTTCAATGGGTTTTCAACATATGTATCACTTTTTCAAGTGAAGATGTGAAAAGTCAAGTGACTTGTCATTTGACTTTGACTTTTTTCACTTGAAAAAAGTGATAAATATGTTGAATACTCAAAAGTCATTTGACTTTTCAGTTTTTGACATATTTATCACTTTTTTAAGTGAAAAAAGTGAAAAGTCGAATGACAAGTCACTTTACTTCTCACATTTTCACGTGAAAAAACTGATCAATATGTTGAAAACTGATTTGAACCTTGAGAACGTGTTGTGCTGCTGGGGGGGGGGGGTAATTTTTGGGTGCCCGGTCACAAGTGTGACACGCACATAGGCCCGTTTCGCACATAGGCCCAAATTAGGCGGCAATCCCGTTACACTTTATAGTTACAGGGTCTGGGATTGGCACCTGGTGCCAATTCCGCAAGTGGAGAAGTGAGACGTGAAATGGGAAGTGAAAAGCGAATGAAAATGAGAAGTGAAAATCGAAGTGAAATTTCGACGTGAATATTTTTGAATAGGTTAAAACTTTTAATTCCACAGTTCGGAAGCAAAAAATCGGCATTCGACATATAAAAATCAGAATAATCCTTTAGATGTTTCATTCTTTCTTTCATATTTTTTTATTCACTTGTCACTTTTTTAAATTCACCATATGATGATCAATGTGGTTACTGAGTCACCGCTAACTAGCATGTCAAATTTTTGTTTTCCGTTTTGTTTCTGCTCCCCACAGGCAAATTTTTTTCAGTTTGCCATATCCATTTTGTATCCACAACATTTTTTCCCCATTTTTGTGGCTCATTATCTGTTTTCCTGTTTAATTTTCTGTTTTTTTCTGCCTCATTTTCTGTTTTCTGGCAAATTTTCTGTTTTTCCATGTCATGTATCATATCATGTTGGGAGGTTTTAACCTTTTCTGGGGAGGTTTTCACCTCATTTTTTCATTTTCTAGCTCAACTTTCACTTTTCTGTTTCAGCCAAACTGGCAAACACGCAAGCAGTAAAAGTTTCCAGTAAAAGTAAAAGTAAAAGTTTCCAGTAAAATCTCTGCAAATTTTTTTCTTTAAAATGTTACTCAGAAAAATTTTTTTACACCCTACTGCTGACCACACTTAAACTTTTCACACTGTTGCCTATTCACTTCAATATATATGGGCATGTTTTTCACAGGACAAATTTGGCCAATTTATCATCATTCAATTCGTTAAATCAGTTTAATTCATCATGCAACCATGAAACACACCAGTGCCATGTAAGTCTATTCCCCATGTGTTTTGGGTAGTCAAGCCTGCGCAGTGCATATCGGACGTATCCATTGGGCATCTTTTTGCCAGATTCTATGTGTCCCAGTGCCAACTGCAAATGAATACATTCATACACAAATTATGTGGCAAAAATGGGTTCGTGAATAGTGATGGAAAAGCGCCAGGAAAAATGGTGCCAGGCGCCAATAGCGCCATGGTGCCATTCCAAATAATGGCGCTGGGCGCCAAAGGCGCCAGAGAAAATGGCACCAGGCGCCAAAGGGCGCCAGAAAAAATAGCGCCAGGCGCCAAAGGGCGCCAGCAATAATGGCGCTGGGCGCCAAAGGCGCCAGAGAAAATGGCACCAGGCGCCAAAGGGCGCCAGAAAAAATAGCGCCAGGCGCCAAAGGGTGCCAGCAATAATGGCGCTGGGCGCCAGAGGCGCCAGAGAAAATGGCACCAGGCGCCAAAGGGCGCCAGAAAAAATGGCGCCAGGCGCCAAAGGGCGCCAGCAATAATGGCGCCGGCCGCCAAAATGGGCCAACGGAAAAAGTCCTGATTTCAGCAGGTAAATGAACAGAGACGACATCTGTAGAATAACAGTGTGTAATACCACTTTTCTGATGTATTCAAAAGCCTAAAAGTCGTCTGCTACACCCAAGCAGGGTTGGCAAAATCTCAGAAAAAAATTAAAATAAAATAAAAATAAAATGGAAAATTAGAGAATAAAATAAAATAAAATAAAATGGAAAATTAATAAAATAAAAATACAATTTTACTAAAAATCGAATTTTTGTAAAATTTTAGTAAATCTGTACAATAATTTGAATTTTTGTACAATTTTAGTCAAATTTTACAAAAACTCGAGTGTCTGTTGAATTGTATAGAAAGTTTTCTATCATGTTGCTTTAGTCCCTAGCTGCCAATTTGCAGAACTAGTGCCTTGTTGTATCTTTCATTGTTGTGATTGAAACATACCGTTGCTCAAAATTGCAAATTTTCACATTTTTAAAAATATTTAACCTTAAAGATCACTAATTTATATGATTTGTTTCCCATTTTCTTTGTTCCATACCTTGAAAAAGCCTATATATTGAACCACGCAAGCCCTCCCCCCACCCAAAAAAACAACAACCAAATTTTAGGTATCTTCCCTTGGGAGGAGCAATTAGATACATATATCCAGGACCTCCAGAGGGTCAAAATTAGGGTGTCAACTTTCCGTTTTCCGTTTCCGCTTTCCGCAGTCAAATTTTTTTCCGTTTCCGTTTTCCAGCTGCTAAATTTTTTTTCCGTTTCCGTTTCCGCTTTTCCGGCTCATTTTCCGTTTTCCGGCTAAAATTTCAGTTTTTCAGCCTTTTTTCCGCTTTCTGGCTCAATTGTCTGTTTTTCCAACTATTTTTCATTTTCTGGCTCAATTCTCTGTTTTCTGTTTCAGCCAAACTGGTAAACATGCATGCAGGTTCTCAATTATGTGAATTGTTTCTATTTCTAGCAAGATTTCTGCAAATTTTTTGATTTCTGGATAAACTTCTGCAAATTTTTTCCGTTTCCGGCAAAATTTCAGCAAATTTTTTCCGTTTCCGGCATCATTTCAGCAAATTTTTTCGTTTCCGTTTCCGTTTTCCGCCCTTTCATTTTTCCGTTTTCCGGCAGGTGCAAGATTTTTTCCGTTTCCGTTTCCGTTTTCCAGCAAGTGCAAAAATTTTTCCGTTTCCGTTTCCGTTTTCCGCCAAAAAGTTTTTGTTGACACCCTAGTCAAAATACAAAATGCCTACCTCACAACTTGTGTCAAAAGTTTACATAATTTTTTTTTTGTATTCATCTGCATGCATGTTTACCAGTTTGGCTGAAACAGAAAACAGGACATTTGGACATTTTTTTATGTCCTTGCATCCAAGATTTCCAATTTTTTGTAAAATTTTTGTAAAATATTTGTAAAATTTTTGTAAAATGGTTTCATTATATTTTTCTAATGACATTTCAGAATAAAATAAAATAAAATAAACTGAAACATGAATAAAATTAAAATAAAATACAATTTTAATAAAAATAAAATACAATTTTAGTAAAAAGAATTTTACAAAAACCAACCATGCACCCAAGAAACTGCATCTTATCATGAACAATATCTATCACTATTCGTGAAGCGTGGAGAAGCTAAATGGATGCACGTGAAGCAGCTTTTGTTAGTCACTTCTACACGTTTTTAGACATTTTAGGAAATTTTCTTCCATACACTTCACTTATCATCACGATTATCGTCGCGACTAGTGATGTGAAAAATCTTTGGCGCCACCATGTCGCTTTTTCGATCCCTAGCGCCAAGAGCCAATGGCGCCAGATAAAAATTGGCGCCAAGTTCCAGAAGCGCCAGGGCGCTTTTTGCTTTGGCGTTAGCACCAGGCACCAATGCCATGGCGCTTTACATCACTACCTAGTTGGCGAGACGAGTCGGACGAGTCAGTGAAAATCGAGTCTCGAGTCAGACAAAAATCTGATCAGACCGCACATCCAACTTTACCCATCGCACATCTAAACCCATCCCACATCTAAACCCCCCATAGATGTGGATGGGTTTGGATGTGCTTTGGGGTTAGATGTGTGATGGGCGCGCGTGTCGAGGCAAACACAAAGTATAGTCGGCAGACATGATATTATACAGGTTTGGTCCACTTATGTTTCCCTTCGCTGAGCGTCAATGAAATTCAACATCTTACTGAACAGCGAAGTGCGATACATCTTAAATACGGTAGAAAAACGGTGCACAGTGGGTCGTGAATATGTCAATATGTATAGTCGACGGACATATCATTCTACAAAATTGGAAAGTTATATTTTGTTCTTGTAAAGCGAACGAGAAAGGAATTTAGTAAAAAAGAAAATATAAAGATCGTAAGAAGGAAAATAAAAATGTGCTGTTCTTTACGCACTCGTTTACCTCAATTTTTGTGCCTATAGGTGCTGCAAATTTTTGATTATACGTTTACCTACGTTTAATCTAATTCATATTTAGAAAAGTTACACGCTATCGATTCATTTTGACGAAAACTTGTTACGTTCAAAATTTTGAATTCAGAAAACGTTCCCGCTTTGTATTTATTCAGATCCAGACGACGCTTGGATGGCATCATGCCAAAAAACTCAACTACACTTTGACGGGGGTTTGAATTGTGCCGGCACAATTGAATAGTTTCATTCTGTATATGCGTAAGCACGAGTCACCAAAACAGAGTTCTACGGGTTGGATACAGCGTGCATGATATGACATCATGCGACTCATTGTATAGTATCATGTCTGCCGACTATACCTCCCTGCCGCAGCTGGCAGCCATCCGCGCGACTCATGTAAAATGTCATGGCGCTTTTTCCAAATTCAAAGTCTTGAAGGCGTTTTACCATCACTAGTGATTGTCATTTTACTGGTTCAGTTTCTTCTCCTTCACTAGTGATGGTAAATTGCCATGGCACTGGAGCCAAAGTTGGATTGATGGAATTTTCCCAACACTGGTCTTCACGGGTGCACATTATGGGTGCAGTTTCTAGGTGTAACTAGTGATGGTAAAATGTCATGGTGATTTTTCCATCTGTGTATGATTTTTCCATCTGTGTATGAAGGTTCGATGATAGTGATATTGGCGTACACCCCGGTTCCTTCTTTAGGTTGGTGGCAAACACAAAGGTGTCTGAAATAACGCTCAAATCACTTCACATCTGACATCTAAACCCATCGCACATCTAAGCCAATCCCACATCTATGTGGGATGGGTCTAGATGTGCGATGGGTAGAATTAGATGTGTGGTCGGTTTAGATGTGGGATGGGTTTAGACGTCGGATAAGCATGGCTCCTTCGAGTGAAGGGATATATCAAGGAAATACAGTAGAATTGTGTGGCAATAACATTTAACATCACGTGAAGAGCTTTAACATCATTCAATACATATGTCTTTTTCTTTCTCTTTTAGGTTCGCTAAATGTGTATTCACCAGTGTTATGCCTTAGTGAGTGAATGTATTATTATTCTCAATTATTACTGTTAATCCGATTAGTTTAACGTTTCCATATTTTTTCTTGGTTTGTATTGTATTTTAGTACCCTTGACTTGTAGAGCCAGCAGCGGTATGTGTGTTAAAAAAATAAAAAATATGTCAAGTCAATCAATGATATATCATGCATGTGGTGTGGAAATGTGCACTTGTGCAATCAAGCAATTGTTTTGAAAAATATGTTTTAAAATTCATACCAAAATTGACATTTTTGGACATTATTCAATGGGAAACCTGACTCAAAACTTGGAGTCAAGTCAGGCAAATACCTCAAGTCTCCTCGAGTCAGGGCCATATTTTTGCAGTCGAGTCGACTCGGCGTCCAATTTTACCCTCGAGTCATGAGTCGAGTCGAGTCAAGTCGAGTTCATGCCTAATTCCCCAGGATAAGAAAGGGGGGATTGAGGGTGTGGTAACCCCCAACTGCCCCCATCCCCAACTGCTCGATTTATCCACTTTCTTGCTGCGAAGCTTGCATGTAACTACAAATAAAAGTTCATTGTCTATGCAGAGAAGAAACTGGCCCATCAAAACCAAATATTAAGACTATGCTAGTGGCTGGCATCTACATTATAGAAATGAAAAACAAATATGCAAATTATCAAGATCTGATTTTCCCAAAAAATTTCATCATTTTGAAATTGATAAAATAAATATTCAGCACAAACAATCTGTAAAAAGACAGTCACTAACCATTGTGGTTGTGTCAGGAATCACTGCCCAGCCAGAGGTGAAGCCAACCATGTCAGTGCACAGAGAAGCCTGATTAGCAAACATTGACTCAAGTGTTGGGATTTTATCTGTCCAAATCTGAAAAAAAAATTCACAAAAAAGTTTCATGGTGTGATATGTGATAAATTGTGAGAGTGACTTGAATCATGTGTAACACAGCTGCATAAATAAAAGCTTCTACTTAGCTCAAATGTTGAAATGTGTTATAGTTTAAATGTGAGCTCTGGTTTTGGGAACTCAGTTGTTTGTAGGTTGGGAATTTCAAAATTTTCGGGTTTGGGTGTCGGGTATCGGGTCCTAAAAATTTCAGGTTGGGTATCGGGTATCGGTTCCAAAAATTTTGCGGGTATCGGGCTTGGGTTCGGGTATTTAGGTCGGGTATCGGGTCTGGTTTTCAGGTCAAAATATCAGGTATCGGGTAATAGAATTGTTGGGTATCAGGTAATAGAATTGTCGGGTATCAGGTAATAGAATTGTTGGGTATCAGGCAATAAAATCATCTGGTATTGTATTGAACAACATAAATACAGCATGGCATAGTGTATCTATCACAAGGTGTATAACTAAATGCAAATACACATGGAGATGCAAAAAATCATCTTGCTTAAGAAAAAATCATGACCATTGCATTGTGATATAAAACATAACCCCATTTGTTGTGGGATACCATCACACCATGGTGGCTGAGGCCCCTAAAAATAGTGAAACATATTTTTGGTGGATTCAGATTGGCTTACAGTGTTACCTCAACTTGCTTGGGTAATAACTGCCAAAGCCATTGCACTGTGAACCAAAAGGAAATGTTTCAATGATTCTTAGTAATAATTTCCAACTGTAGCAATTGAGCTTTGCCAAAATTAATTGACTAAACATTGAGCTTAATTGACTAAGCCCACCAAAAGGTTTCAATAGTGCTTGAAACATCTTAGTTGATGGCAGCAGTATTCCAGTGGCATTCACAAGATCATTTTTAAGGTGTAACTGTTGGCACACTCAGAATATCAATTTTCATTGCCTGATTACAAAACAGTTGCAAACTCTACTGTGTGGACATTCTGCAGTTGAGCAAACAACTTTTTCTAAGTTGCTCTGGCACTGTGCCTGGCTGTGCCCCCAGTCAGACTGACTACCTTACTGAACCAGTGCAACTGAACACACAACAGTGGAGAAAACAGGAAATAAGTGCACCCAGATATTTGGCAGACATGTTGGCCAAGAGAAGGGCAGCTTTGTCTTCAATTGAATCACATTTTTATCAAATGTGAATGAAAACATGCTGTACAAAATAAAATCTGAACTTATTGAAACAAACCAATTAGAATTGTCTAAATTACAACTGCACCAAACAACTGGAAGTTGTATTCACAACACTTCCAAACTGCTTGAAAGATTGAACTGTGGGAAATTTTTGCGGGTATTTTTGGGTATTGAGTGCGGGTTCGGGTATTGAGGTCGGGTATCGGGTTCGGGTTCAGGTCGCAGAGTCGGGTTCAGGGATCGGGTTTCAGTCCAAAAAACAATTTTGAACAATGGTTCAAATATTTTATTGAAAAAGTGTGACCTATTCGTGTAACTTGTGTTTTAAGTGGAAGTAAATATCACATTTATAAATATGACTCACATCATGCCAAGTGTAGCAGCTTCCTTTGTAGTAATAACTGTTTGCAAGTATTCCACATTTTTCTTTAAATTCTGTAATTCATGCTATGGTTTTCTAAATAAAGATGTGGGTGTCAAATAATAAGTTACTGGTGACGTGTTTTTTGTGATAAACTTTATAAATGTGTTAATTATGCACTTGAACATTTGTTCTGAACATAGGCGGCGTATGTGCTTGTGCGCTTGTTAATGTCACAAGTGGAATTTTTGGTGTCACAAGCAGAAATTTCACTGTCACATTGTGACATTCACGAGCATTTATTGTATAAACGAGAATGAAAGCCCAAAATTTGCTCAAAATCCTTAAAATTTGCTCCATTTTGCCAATTTTCACCTATATAATCACTATTTTCATCTATATACATGGTTATATACCTATTTTTAGCCTATTTTTTATATTCAAAGTGATTTCGAATTTTTGGGCTGGCTGCCAATTTGACATAAGGGCTCCGATAAAAAGGTGTCACAAGGTGAAATTTTGGCTAATGTGACTGTCACAAGCGCAAATCGGGACCTTGCGCCGCCTATGGTTCTGAAGACTATGTTCTGAATGAACTTCACATAGATATCACTCACTTTGCATTGAGCTACATGCTTTCAAGCAGAATATTGTTAATCCGGTGATTAATATCACCTTTGGGAATATCATTTTTAATTAAACTGTTGAGGACAAAATCAATGGATCAATTCAGCGGCAGGATGAAAATACTGTACTTTTTGAGGAAACACTGGTTTTTATATGGAGATGTATTTATGTATTTCCATGTATGTATTTCCATGGAGACATGTATTTCCACAAAATACCACTGGTCGTTTTATTTTTTCAGAGTGAGAATTTTGAAGGGGGGGGGGTTGAACAAAGTGGGTGGCGGTATGTCGAGGGGGGTATTATTTTGCCACAAAAAAATGTGAACTGCCACTACTAATTTGTTGCTTATAACATACGCAAACGTGGCAAAATGCAACAATAAGCATCATGTAAATAAATATAAGAGTTTAAAGACTTATATAGGTAAGTATGTAGATGGTATAAACCTGTTGTAATATTACACAGCTTTCGTTTTTAGCTTGTGTTCTGTATTTCCCGGACCACAAACCGCAGCTTTTGTCATTTACACACAATCTAGGGGGGGTATTTCGAGGGGAAAAGGGTTATAAATTCAAAGTGGCCATTTTGAGGGGTATTTCGGGGGGGGGGGGGTATTTCGAGGGAGGGGGATTTCGAGAAAATACGGCATGTCGGTACCGAACTCTGACAAGCAGATAATTTTTAATGCGGCTGTGGAGTGAAAAGTGCCACATTCGATCAATTTGAGGTGCTTCGAGGATGCTAATCGTCAAAAGGCCTCTGCTTTGTCTTTTGAGGTACCCGTCCAAAGCGAATTAGCGCTTTGTGTGGCACGAACCAAAGATCTGCAGATTTGGTAGTGGCACAGGTGCCAGTTCCGCAAATTGAGAAGTGAGAAGTAAAATGGCAAAAGTACAATGGCAAAAGTGAAGTAAAATGGCAAGTAAATTGGCAAGTAAAAATGAAAAATAAAAATAAAAAGTAATTTTACTATTCGCTTTTGCCATTTTTTTATCAATTCACTCGGCTTTTGCCATTTCGCTTGGCTTTTGCCATTTTACTTCTCATTTCACTTGGCTTTTGCCATTTTACTTCTCATTAGCTGTATACAAGAGCACAAGAACTTACCAACGGGGATGTATGAGTACATTACCGTGGTGGACATATTCCGGACTTTTTAGTATGTGTGTGTCGTTACCTAAAACACCTCAGTTGTTCCAATGACGTCATTGGAGGAACAAGTGAGGTATGACTTGTGCTCTTGTATACTGCTCTCGTTTCACTTGGCTTTTGCCATTTTTCTTCTCATTTCACTTGGCCTTTGCCATTTTACTTCTCATTAGCACTGTTTGCTTATTACCGTTAGTAAGTTCTTGTGCTCTTGTATACTGCTCTCATTTCACTTGGCTTTTGCCATTTTTCTTCTCATTTCCCTTGGCCTTTGCCATTTTACTTCTCATTAGCAGTATACAAGAGCACAAGAACTTACCAATGGAAATGTACGAGTACATTTCCTTGGTGGACATATTGCGGACTTTTTAGTACGAGTGTGTCGTTACCTAAAACACCTCAGTTGTTCCAATGACGTCATTGGAGGAACAAGTGAGGTATGACTTGTGCTCTTGTATACTGCTCTCATTTCACTTGGCTTTTGCCATTTTTCTTCTCATTTCACTTGGCGATTGCCATTTTACTTCTCATTAGCACTGTTCACTTATTACCGTTAGTAAGTTCTTGTGCTTTTGTATACTGCTCTCATTTCACTTGGCTTTTGCCATTTTTCTTCTCATTTCACTTGGCCTTTGCCATTTTACTTCTCATTAGCAGTATACAAGAGCACAAGAACTTACCAATGGAAATGTATGAGTACATTACCTTGGTGGACATCATCCGGACTTTTTAGTACGAGTGTGTTGTTACCTAAAACACCTCAGTTGTTCCAATGACGTCATTGGAGGAACAAGTGAGGTATAACTTGTGCTCTTGTATACTGCTCTCATTTCACTTGGCTTTTGCCATTTTTCTTCTCATTTCACTTGGCCTTTGCCATTTTACTTCTCATTAGCACTGTTCGCTTATTACCGTTAGTAAATATAAAATAGGAAAATGCTAGTTTCGACCCATTTTGCTATACTAGCAGTCTGAGCTGGGTCATCATCAGTAGCAACTCAGTTACGCTTACACGCCTATCTTTAACACTTACCACTTACACCGCCAGCCGACACTTAACAAGTTAACTTAAAAAAACCAAAATACCACACACGAACCTTATTGTTGAAACGCTTGGCTGCCACGTTTTGTCCATTCGGGCTGGAGTGTGGGCGTTTTTGCACTCTGCCGCCGCCACGATTCACGTTGTTGTTGTTGTTGCCACGCTGGCCGCGATTGAAGGGGCCATTTCTGCCTCCCCACCAGCGGACCGCCTCTCGACATGTCTGCAAAATTTTTTTGCAAACCTTAGCCAGAACACAACACTATGTGAATAGGCGTTTTCTAAAGTGCAGTCTCACCTCAAACACTTCACAACGGCGCTTAAAATCGAAGCTTCACGTCTTAACGCCGGCACCAACTTCCGTACGCGTGATTTCTGAGAGAATTTGTTTCTTTTATTTTTCGGTAAAGAAACACTCGTACCGTTACACCGAGTATCCATGTAAACAGTCGTACCCCGGATATAACAGTTAGGAAGTTATGTATTTATTTTAGACATAAATAGTTAGAAGTTACAGGCTATTCGGACTAGTTAATTCACCAGAAAAACGGTCTATCAAAGCTTTTAATTCAACATCTGTATTCAAGGTGAATTTAGCCAGTAAGCCGCTGTGGCGGCTGACAAAAGTCCCAAAAGCCTGTAAAATCTCCTTTAAACCATACTTATTCAGCAACATTCCTTCCTTCAATGCAATAGCCTGATCCATAAAATCATGAATGTAAGTGCATGAACGGGCATACCTAATTAATGCACCCATTATAACTGCTTTGCAAAGTTTTTTGGATACATTAGAGTCTGCATGCAGATATTTGATAACTTTGAACGGGAATAAATCCTGTTTGTCAAATGTGCGCAAGTACAATCTATCTCCACCGAACATTAATTCCATGTCCAGAAAGGGGCAAGTGCCGCTGTCCGGGTCAGATGCACGTTCTAAAATCAATTCTGCCGGATAAATATCCTTAGCAACTTGCTCAAACTCAGGGAAATCAATGTACAAGCAATCATCGACATATCGATACACATTATTGAATTTATTAGCCGTGGGTTCACGCATGATAGTTTGCATATATTTATACTCAAAGGCGGAAAGTGTCAAATCCGCTACTGGTGGGCTATGCGGCCCCCCCGCAGGAATGAATGTGAGTAAAGGTGAGTGAAATGAGCGATTTGGGCGACTGATGAGCGAAGTTGACGAGCTATTTGGAGGGGCAGAATGGTTCAGCGGATAGTAGCTCAAAAATTGCCGATTTTAGGGGGAAAGGGCAGCTTTTTCGTACAATCCGCAACCAGAAAGTTGGAAACGGGCCAACTGGTATGCATCGTGCCATATACCTATGACTTGATTGGATCGGATCGGGTCAATTATGGGAACTTGGCTTGCTGCCAGATTTCGGCGTGTCGCAGAGCGATGTTCCAATACACATGCCGTAATGTTTACTTTTCAACGTTGCCGCATGTGCATTTTGGAGCATCTGCGACACGTGAAGCCGAAATCTGAGTTGACACAGACCTCGTGTCAACTAGTGTGCGGGACGCCAATGAATGGACAATGTATATATTTGGTCGCATGTTCATCATGTTTTATCGTTTTTC
The DNA here is from genome assembly GCA_964036195.1 of Sphaerolaimus hirsutus. Lineage (NCBI taxonomy): Eukaryota > Metazoa > Nematoda > Chromadorea > Monhysterida > Sphaerolaimidae > Sphaerolaimus > Sphaerolaimus hirsutus. The sequence goes on along the minus strand of OZ038453.1, from coordinate 4,927,386 downwards.
ATAGAGCACGCCATCGTCGGCGACGGTGTAATTCTGTTTACCGTATTTCCTCGAAATACCCCCTCAAAATGGGCACTATGAATTTGTGGTCCGGAAAATGCATAACAGACGTTCAAAACACTCCCTGTGTTACGTTAGAACATCGTTTATACCATCTACATCCTTATATAAGGCTGTAAAAACTTATAAATGGTGGTTATTGTTGCATTTTTCACGTTTTTCTCTCAAAATTTCCACTCTGAATAAATAAACCCCCTGGGGGTATTTCGAGGAAATACGGCATTTGGTCGCATGTTCATCATTTTTTATCGTTTTCCGTAGAGCACGCCGTCGTCGGCGACGGTGTAATTCTGTTTATTTCAATTTATTTACGTGTATCCAAATCTGTTGGTACCATGCCAAGTTCCCATACCAATAATCTTCCAGGATCGTATCATTTATGATATCTTGGCCCCCGTGGCCACGTTTGTATTGGATACAGCTGCGTATTGTACGAACGAGAGTATTAGACCGGAAATGGTTGCTAATGGCGGTTGACAGACTAGTTGACATATGTATGTGAACTCGTCTGTGTCCGTGAAGTCGTCTGTGAACTCAGATTTCGGTTTCACGTGTCGCCGAATGATCTTCCAATGCGCTTGCCGAAATATTTATTTCACAACGTGCCTCATGTGCATTTGGAGATCGCTCTGCGACAGTTGACATATCTGAGTTGACAAGGATCAGTTGACGCAAATGTGTTAACTAGTGTGCGGGTCGCCAATGAATGGGGAATGAATTTAGTCGCACGTTTAGGGTGGTTTATGGTGTTTCGCCTGTTACGGGTGTATCCAAAACTCTTCCTTGGCAAACGGCCAAGATATCATAAGGCACATCCCCGATCTTCCACTTGACCCGATCGCCTGGATCACCGACATTATGTGATCTTGGCAGTTTTCCAATAAGTCTAATTTTGTATTTGGATACGTATTTGGATTTGGATATTTTGTATATTGTACGAACGAGAGTGAAAGACACAAGATTAGTCCGAGTCAGTGATAATGTCCATATAATGTGATCAAGCCACGGGATATGGTAGCTAATGGCCGCCGACACACTGGCTGCAGCGCCCGTTCCCAATCGTCAACGACAGTATACAAACGAGATACCCATACGGGGTTTTGGACAGGTGCCAAGTTCACATAATGTCATAATGTTGGGATTCGGTCAAATATAACTTTCACAGGTTATGTAGACAGTCGTACACCTAGAAAATCCCGTGGTTTTTTTATCGCTTTTAGTAGACTTTGACGGCTTTTTGTTAACATCAACTCAGATCACGGTTATTCACACTTTGTAAAATGTGTTATTTAATGTTTCAAATATATTTTTTGACTTGTGGTTCGATATTTTGATGCAGTTTATATTTTCAATACTCGGCTACTATAACTGTTTCTCCAATGTGATCGGATAAAAAAGAAAAAAGAAAAAAACGGCCCAGGAGTTCATTCGCGCGCTGATTCACTATGCTCCAAAACGTGAGTTTGTTCACATTTTACATCTGGTGCCGTGTTAGTTTTGGACAAGTGCCAAAACATAATGTTTGTCAACTGGTCAGTTGACGGGTCGCGGGACTATTTTAAGTGCGCTTGCATGTCGAAAAGGAATTGATATCGGAATGTGCATTTGAACATCATTCAACCACCTGTCAACTAAAATCTGCATGGGAGCCGGTCGGCCCAGTTGACACTCCATTTCACTGGCAACTGGGGGCACTCCCAGACCCTGTAAAAAGTCAAATGTCATGCAAAGTGTCAAAAGTCATGGAAAATGCCCTGCAAAGTGGCAACTCGGTTGCCATTTTGCAGGGCATTTTCCTTGACTTTTGACACTTTGCATGACATTTTACATTTTACAGGGTCTTGGAGTGGCACCAGGGGTTTGTGGGGCCAAAAAGTGATGAGTACTCAGTGAAGTCTTATGTCGAACGTCGTGTAAAGCCATTTCACTATCTCAAATATGATTGACATTTTCAGCCAGGGCCGTCAACTAGCCAGAAAATTCCGCAAACTGAAAATCAATGTCAAGTTAAAGATTCGTGTTATTCGGACGATAGCGGCCAGCCGCCATTGACTAGGGACGATTTAAATCGCGTTCACGAGGAACTCGAGAAATTGAATATCGCCACTGGTTTGTTTTGGCATTTTTTGGTTTTGGCACTCTGCCAATTTTTAGAACCCGATTTCACTTTGTGGCGAGTATCTGGGAGGGGTATGAGTTTCAGATAGATGTTAGAAATTTCACTGCGGTAACTTGATGCAGACGTTTATCTAGCCATTGGATTTTTTTGTCAATCGACTTTTGATTTGTATATTTTTTTGCGTTTCACTAACTACAGAAGTGCGGAATTGGCTAAAATATACATCCCATGTGTTTTGGTCATTCCTTATACTTTAATTTCCTTTAAAACTATGTTACACAAAATGATCGGTTTCATTCACACTGCATCCATTTTTGATTTTAGTTAAAATTTCTCGGTGAATACTTTGGGATGACAAATAATATTTAGGCCTTGCTATTTTACGTTGCTGAATTGGGGAAAATACCGTTTTTTACCTTTCACACAAACGTTACTACGTTTTACCAACGTTTTACGTTACACTCAAAAATGACTCACTACACATTCAGATGTAATAAATCGCCTGGAATGTTCGCTAGATAGCGGTCGGGCGGAATTTCGAGAAACTCAGTCGAAATGGGGACACAAATTGGAACAATTGCGCAAAAAATTGGGCCAATGTATAGCGAAAAGTCGACCGTATTATGAAGCGAGGTTGCAGGCGAGTTTTTTTCATTTAACAAAGTTTTATAAAGTCCTGGTGCCAGTTCCGCAAATTGAGAAGTGAGAAGTAAAGTGGCAAATGCGAAGTGCAGGGGTCTCCTAGGGGGGGGGGGGGGCTGGGGGGGGGGGGCTGCCCCCCCTAAATCCGTCAGCTATCTATCTATCCCGGAGGCCGCTCAGCTGTCTATCTATCCCGAGGCAAAATTTTTGGCTACTACCCCCTTAGCCCCCCCCCCCCCCAAATCGCTCAGCTACCTACCTATCTGGAGCGATTTTTGAGAAATTTCGTCCCAATTTTCGCTCAAAATCCCTAATTTTCATACCATTTTATAGTTTTTCAGCTTCAAAATCGCGGCTTTCGCCTATGTACATGTTTATATACCTATTTTTAGCCATTTTTTCCCCTTTTTGCCTTCTATGCACTGAAAAAACCTCTATATTTGGCCCCCGCGAGCCCCCCTCCAAGCCCCCCCCCCCCCCAGAAATTTTTTTCAGCTATCTATCCCTCCGGAGGAGCGATTTGCTATCTATCCAGCCCCCGCGAGGGCCAAAATCCTGGAGACCCCTGGCGAAGTGAATTGAGATGAAAATTGGCAAAGGCGAAGTGAAATGGCAAGTAAATTGGCAAAAGCGAGTAAAAATAAAAAGTGATTCCCCTTCGCTTTTGCCAATTTCCTTCTCAATTCACTTCGCATTTGCCATTTTACTTCTCAATTTGCGGAACTGGCCCATGTAGTACTGGGCAAGTGACAAGAAAATTGATAAGTAAGATGTATTTATAGATGTTATTGATATGATATAATGATATTATGATGTTATGATGGAAGTCAAATGTTTTAGGTGGTAAGTCGGTTGAAAGCTATTTTCCATCTAAAATTTACTTATTTTTTATTTTATTTACTTAACTATTTATGAGTTCTCTTATCACTTGTTCACATCATGAATTGGGGACTGGCTTAGCTGTTTCCTTAGTTCTGGTTTAATGCTTTTGAAACCTCATTTTAGAAAAATTGCGATTTGTTCGGTTTGCGCTACTGAACTCATTTTTGCAATTATTTATCGTACGGCTACAATCAGGGGTCTCCTAAGGGGGGTGGCTGGGGGGGGGCTGCCCCCTCCCCCAAATCGGTCAGCTATCTATCTATCCCGGAGGCCGCTCAGCTATCTGTCTATCCCGAGGCAAAATTTTTGGCTACTACCCCCAAAGAACCCCCCCAAATCGCTCAGCTATCTATCTATCTGGAGTGGTTTTTGAGAAATTTTGCCACAATTTTTGCTCAAAATCACCAATTTTCGCACCTTTTTATAGTTTTTCACCTTCAAAATCATGCTTTCCGGCTATATACAGGGTTATATACCTATTTTTAGCCATTTTATACCTACTTTTGGCCACTTTTAACTGATTCTTAGCGATTTTTTCCCCCTTTCTGCCTTCTTAACCTTGAAAAAGCCTACATATTGTGCCCCCGCCAGCCCCCCCCCAAGCCCCCCCCCCCAGAAAATTTTTTCAGCTATCTATCCCTCCGGAGGAGCGATTTGCTATCTATCCAGCCCCCGCGAGGGCCAAAATCCTGGAGACCCCTGGCTACAATTGTTGTCCCAGGCGAATCTAAGTAACAATCTCCGTCTATTTTATCATGCATTACACATGCCACATGTTACATTGACAAATGAAATGTGACCCATTTAACCTTCCAATGCCACGAATTGGGACTGGCCCCAGGTAACAGTCTCACTCGTTTCAAATTTCCACCAATTGTCCAGGCGCGACACGTCGCCGAGGCCGGGCAGGCCGCAGCCATTGGCTTTGAACGCGCAGTTAGCATGCACCAAGTTGCAAAACAACAGGTTTTTTATGATGTTGTTTTTTTTGTTTTGGGAGGATTTTTGGTTCTGTGGTCAATTCAGCAGGTGAAGACGTGAAAAAACGACATTTTGAAGTGATAAGTAAAAAGTTGAACAGAAAGTAAATTTATAGCTGGTAAGTGAAAGGGATATTTGAAAGTCTACTTTTTATCGCTTGGAAATCGTTTTTTTATTCCACTGCACTTGCGGAATGGGTACTTACGTATCGACAAATCTTTTCGACAAAATCGGCATATGTTTTCAAAGATTATCGAGAAGTCGCATCAGGGATATTCTAGATTTCGACCCTCCGGGGGGTTGGATATATAGCAAATCGCTCCTCCGGAGGGATAGATAGCTTAAAATTTTTCTGGGGGGGGGGGGTTCGCGGGGGTTCAATATATAGGCAAAGAAGGGAAGAAAAGAAGAAATCGCTAAAAGTAGGTGAAAAGTGGCTAAAAATGGGTATATAAGGACATAAAAATAGGCAGTTAGAGGCATGAATTAGTGATTTTGGAGATTACGATCTATATTTAGGTATGAAAAATGCGATTTTGAGCGAAAATTGGGGTATAGTATCTCAAAAATCGCTCCAGATAGATAGATAGCTGGCCGATTGGGGGGGGGGGGGGGCTTTAGGGGATAGTAGCCAAAAATTTTGCCTCCGAGATAGATAGATAGCTGAGCGGCCTCCGGGATAGATAGATAGCTGGGCGGTTTGGGGGGAGGGGTAACCCCCCCTTTCCTACCCCTGAGTCGCATGCAGCAAATTATACAAAATATCAGCGATTTTCGGTTAAAATCTGGACAAAATCGCTCAAAATTTGCTTTACATTGATTGAGGAGGGGAGGAGGGGACAGTAAGCAAAAATTTTTTTTGATAGCTGAAAATTTGCTGATAAACCCCCTTCTACACCCCCACCCTCAAAAAACCCCCCAAACCCCCAGGTGGCCTTAACCCAAGACTCTTTAGTCCGTCAAAAAGGCTCCCCCACAATTGACCCCGCATGTTTAGAAGTTCTAAATCATCACATTCAAAGAGTTAATGAAGCGGAAAGGGAAAGAATGGAAATGGCTGAAAGGCATAGAATTATTAGTGCATCATTGGCTGATGCCAATGAAAAAGTGCACGTTTTGGAGAGGGAATGTTCGAGGTATTTTTTTTTTTGGGGGGGGGGTATTTGGGTGTGAGGGTTGGTAAATTTGAGTGGCTTTTTACTATACAAATGTGTGGGATGAAACAATGCAGTAAAGCGCACAGGCCTTTACATAGTAAACTAAAATGTGAAGGCAAAGTTGGCACTGAGCCAAACAGATGTATTGTGCAGTCAAATTTTTGAAAAATTTTTATATAAAAATGTGAAAATTCGATCTTCGAAATGCAGCGAAAAAGCTTCGATCATCGAAATGCAAGCGATATACATTTGAATCTAAATAAAATATGGACATATGACAAAAAATCAATATAAAATACAATCTTTCGATATCGGAATTTTATCGATAGCGGCACCCTAAACTTTGGAAAATCCATATCCCCGGCAAAATAAAACCGCAAATGGAAAGGTGCGGGGAAATTTAGGTCGAGCCAGAAGCAAATCGAGTGTTTTTTGTTGTTTTTTTATAAATTTTATTGTCATTTTACTAGTTTAATAATTTACTTGTCACATTTTCACAACGTATCGTGTCACTTATCGACGCGTGTCTCATAAATCAAAAAAATTCTCAGGGCAATCAAAAAATCACGCCCTTATTTCGACGCTCGACTGGAATTTACCAGAATTCTGGAAGAACAAAAAGCGGCCATTTTGAGATTGGAACGGGAGATTAAACAGAAAAAGGCTGATTATACTCAGAGTCTGCGAAATTTGGAGCATATTTCTGAAAGAATTCATTTGGAAAGGAAAGAATCGCAGAGGGAAAATAAGGGAAAAGTGAGTTTAAAAATAATTTTCCTTGACATGTGAATTTATAAATTTATTTCTGCTGTGGCGGCCTTTTATATTTCGTAGATTTAATTACAGTTTTCATTTATTTTACCCACCCAATACCTTTGTTCGTTCATCGTTCCAAACCCATCAACTTAAATTTGAATGGAAATTCAACATTTCTGCCCAGTTGGCGGCTGGTGTGACTGTCAACTAGGGTTGGCACTTGATTTTTTTAACTGATTGTTTTTAAATCTGATTTTTTTTAATCACAGGGTGGAAACTGATTTTAATTTAAAAAAATCAAAATGAAAAATTTCTGGTAGACTTGCACTAGGTATTTTGCAATATTGGGCGCGCAAGCGCGCAATTTCCAACACAATTACCATTGGTGGTGTTTTCATGGGTTTTGGGGCATTTTCAGTGTAAAAGATTGCATTTATTCATGCTACGGTGTAATAATAAGCCGTGATATGCTAGTGTAGTATATAATATCCAGCCAATGTGCTCCCACATACTTCTACAGTGTGTAGCATCACTGTCAATGTATTAGCCTTCTCTTACAACCTTATTTAAGCACTACTCCATGCTGAACTGCACTTGAAGTCACAAACGTTTGACAAAAGGCGATATATGTAATAATTCGACGTAAAATGGATATTTTTGAAATAAATCACTGCTTATAATGCTATCCCATGACTCTACAGTCATAATATGACCACAATTAGTGATGGAATGGCGCCATGGCGCTGGCGCCATTTGAGGGCGCCAAAGGGCGCCGCGCCATGGCGCCATTGGCACTTGGCGCCCTTTTTCTGTGGCGCCCTTGGCGCCTGGCGCCCACATTCTGAAAGGCGCCATGGCGCCCTTGGCGTTTGGCGCCCTTTTTCCGTGCCGCCCTTGGCGCCTGGCGCCCTGCTCTAGAAGGGCGCCAAAAAAGCGCCAGCAGGGTTTCACGGTGAGTGCTGTGTAAACGAAAAAGAACAGAAACACGCATCCGTGGATGATCTAATTTCGCCAGAAAAAAATGGACGGAGTAGTGTGAGTGGGTGGAAATCTTTCGTCCAACGGTTCATCAGATCTGTCTGACGGATCAGAAGACAAGAATGATGGATCGTTAACTTGCAAAATCATAAATAAACGGATTTAAATCGTTGCAATTAGGAAACATTGTTTGGAAAGGTCTATTTGTAATGAATGGATTGTTGTCAAATGACAATTTCCATTGCGTTTGAATTCGTCATGTGGATTTTATTCAAAAATTTTTTGTTGCTAGCCTTGTTTTTGTTCATTACATCCTGGAGAACGCGAATTAAGAAGTGAATGCGCGTACAATGGTGCTGTAGGAACATTTTTAGCACACGCATGGTGTTGTAGGCACTTTTTTATCCTGGCGCCCTTGGCGCCTGGCGCCCAATTTTCCAAATGGCGCCCTTGGCGCTTGGCGCCCTCTTTCCGTGGCGCCCTTGGCGCTTGGCGCCCACTTTCCGAATGGCGCCATGGCGCCCTTGGCGCCTGGCGCCATTTTTTCTGGCGCTTTTCCATCACCAACCACAATAGACATAACAATACATTGTCTGACACTTAACATACACATATTTTTCTCTATACCCCCATTTTGGGTGATTTAAAAAAAAATCTGATTTTAATTTTTAAAAAATCAAATTTTTTTAAAAATTGATATATTTTTTAAATCCAGGCGTTCACAAAAAAATTATTTTTTTCCAACCCTACTGTCAACTAGTTGACGTCGCTAATCTATTTTCTTAATTTGTTAATTTTAATTCTATTTTTTCTATCAGCAGATTAATTCTCAAATAATCCCCCCCCCACCAAAGGCATCGAACAAACGAGGGCACATGAGACGGGCGTCAAGTTCAAATTGCATCCCCGACAGTCCCCCATCCTTGAATTCTGAAGAATGCCCGGAAATTGCCCAAAATGCCGTTCCAAAAGTACCGAGACACCCGATGCTAAAGGCGAATTTATCCCGAAAACGATCCCTATCTGAAAGTGTGACGATCGGATTGAATTTGAATGAAATTGGACTGGATTTGGATGATTTATTGCAAAATGGGCAGTGTGCCAAAAATTCCAGCGACGGTAGCCCTTTGAGTCCGGACGCTGCCGCTATGCGAATTTTGTCCGGGGAAAGGGGCAAAAGTGAAGGGGGACATTTTAGCGAAAGGTTTGCTTAGGGTGTTTTTGTAGGGCGGGGTGCAGTCCCATGTACAAAGTGTAAAGTAAAGTGGAAAATACCATGTAAAGTGTTAATTAGATTAAAGGGGTACGATTTTATCGGGGGACGAATTTGTATGACATTTTACACTTTGAGGCGGGCGGGGCTGCCAACTGTGTTCAATCTCTTTATTAAAGTGACGGATTCCAGATTTTCAAACTTTCAGCCTACCGTTTCCAGGATATGTACGATTTCACTTGTCACTTGTTTTTTTTGTTGTAAAGATTTGATTTCATGGAATAATATTTGATGTATATTTTGAAGTTGTCACTTGACATGCACTTTACAGCATAGCATAAGGAGCCCAAGAATTTCGCTATCAAATATCAACCTCATTTCATGTATCCTAATCACATAGAACACATCACTTTTCCAAACACTGAATACTACCAGTTACCGAAAAATGATATTAACGTTAAACAATGTCCGGTGTATCACGTTTCATTGACAAAAAACTATAAACATAAACATCTTTTTCAGATTGTACGCTGCATTAGCTGGCCGGCACGCGAAAAATGCAACTGATGTTAACGTTTTTGCGTATGTTTTTTTAATAATACCGTATTACCTCGAATTATCCCCCCCCCTTGAACTAACCCCCCCTCGAAATACCCCCCCCTAAATTTCGGCTGAGGAAATAATAACCCCCCTCGAAATACCCCCCCCTAAAATTGAGTGTAAGGTGAACGTACATGACAAATACCGCAGTTTGTGATCTGTACAATGCAGAACACACGTTAAAACTGATGATTAAGTGACGTTAGGGAAGGGTTTTTGTGTATATACAGTAATATATGCCTATAAACACACATAAATCTATGTGATTGTTCGATTTTTCTACGTATGCGTATTGGGAATTTCCGATAATTTCTGGCGGAATAATAGACCCCCCCTCGAATAAACCCCCCTCGAATTATCCCCCCTCAAATTTTGCTGGCGAAAAAATAAACCCCCTGGGGGTATTTCGCGGTAATACGGTAATTAGTTTTTTATGTAGAATATTTTTCTCCAATTTGTAAAAATCCATTTTCAATTTTCGCAGTTTCTCACCCGATCACCTCGATTTAACATATCGCACTAATCCTGCCGCTGTGAAATCCGAGGATTATAATGATGTGGAGCAGAAAAACAGTTCGCGTAGGTTTCGACTTCTCTTTTTTGGAAAGTTGCCAAATCTGTTTTTTAAAAGTTATGGCCTTTTACATTAGGTTGATGAACCGGCAAGTAACTTTTCTGATCATTGGATTTTATTCACGGCCTCATTTCAGACATTTATTTTTTCCTTCTTTTTACTTCTTCCCGATTCGGTACTTGTCTCTTGGTGACATTTTTCCTCCAAAACTACATACCTAAACAGTTCAATTACCCATTTCCAGCCGTGACCAACTGCTCCGTGACGAATACACCCTGTGACGAAACGCAACAAGCCCAAATGACCGGTTCCCCAAGCGCAAATTCCCAATCAAATTTCTCGCTGCATTCATCTACTTCTGGCGATAGAAAATCGGTCGCGAGTTCTGGCGTTAGTAGTATGGCCGATGAACAATTAGTTGGCATGATTAGGAGCCATAGGGAAATGATTCAGGTGGGTTCTTTTTTGGACCTGTGTCGTTTCGTCCAAGTGCCAGTCCCAGACCCTGTAAAAATGTTATGGAAAATGACGAGTTGCCATTTTACCGGGCAATTTACGTGACTTTTGAAACTTTGCATCACATTTGACATTTTACTGGGTTTGGGACTGGCACCAGGGGCGATTTGACCCAGTGTATTTTGAGAGTGTTTTTGTGATCAGAATTCAAAAAAGTCAAAACTATATTGAAATTTTTCTGCGGGTTCGATCAGGATTGACATTTGGGGATTGGGATAGTATTTAGAATTTCCGGGATTGTTATTTTGGCAAAAACGGTAATGATTTGGGGATTCTGCTAATTTTTCACAACAAAAAATCTTAACATGCTAGTCATAGTTGCAAATTCAGAGAAATGCACAACAGAAGCTTCCATTGACATTTATCAGCATAAATCAGTTATTTTTCACTTTTAATCTTTCACTTTCAATATAGTAAAACGCATTGATTTGTTAAAATGTCTAAAAACACTGCATTCTTATTTATCATTCAAAATTCAGATCCTTTATTTTCAGGAAATCGATCAACTGGCTGAGAGAGCGAAAACGCGCGCGCGTACTCTCGTGACCGAAATCGATGACGAAACGCAACAGTCCGAATTGGCTTGTGACCAAACGGGATCGAGCACCGTGGCTCCGCCCACTGAGTGAATGGTTTGATGAAAGTTGTATTGTTTTGTTCGGAATAGTACTTTTTACTTGTGAGATGTAAAATGATGGATTGTTCATTGTGAAGAACTGGCGGCAGTCCCACGCCCTGTAAAGTGTCAAATGTAAAGTCAAATGCAAAGTAAACTGTCAATTATCATGCAAAGTTCAGTAATAAATTCTTTTCTTTTTTTGTCTTGATTGACACTTTACTTTGCATTTGACTTTACATTTGACACTTTACACTTTACAGAGCTTGGGACGGCCCCAGCACTTCAACTGTGCAAGGGTCAGGGACGTATCCAGGATTTTTGAGCGGGGGGGGCTGCTTGTTTACGGAGGCCGGCGGCCCCCCCCCTAAAATTTTAGCTACACAGTGGCGGAATGGCGCCATGGCGCTGACGCCATTAGTAGACGCCACGCCATGGCGCCAGCCCATGGAATGCTGTATATGAATGTAAATATACATACAAAACAGCAAAAAGCACGACATTGAGTGGAATTATGACGATTTGCGACCACATTAAGCAAATCTGATGATAAGACCTTATGTCGGGGGAGAATGCGCGCTTGCGCGCAAAATTTTTTACGCTGACGTTTAAAAAGTCGCATTTTCCGGTCACTTTCTTGTCTCGCCCCGGGAAGGGGGGGGGGCTGCAGCCCCCCCCCCCCCGCCCCCCCTGGATACGGCCCTGGCAAGTGTTATTTCCTCTGTTTTGGGCATTTATTATGCCTCTATAAATGTGGGTGAATAATTTTTTTCTGCAAGTATTATTAATCACTGCACTGCTTTTTGGTAGCACATAATGTTTTTATAAGTTACGAGCAAAATATTAATATATTTTACCTCATTTGGTGATTGTTGCTTGCAAGGGTTTCTTCTTCAAAAAAAATTCTGGTGACAGTATTAAAGAAAATTTCAGACTTTTTTCTTTTGTTCATTTAACCAGTTTACACATATTTATGTAAATAAAATGCTGATGTGAGATCTTGGTACATTTTATGTGACAAAATTGCCATGAGAGAATGTGATAACATAATATGCTACATTTTTTCTTGATTTGAAACCTGGTTCCATGGTTTTTGTTTCTTTTTTATATATCTTGGACTTTTTGGAACCTTGAAACTGGAGCTTTTTGGTAAATTTCGAGCGTATTCATCAAAAATTCTATTTTTTACGTTTTTTGCACCAAATTTTTTTAGTCGGACACTTGAAATTTTGTAATCATGGCTAAAAAAGTTTTCTTTGCTACCTGAGAGTTTTTTGCACATTGGTTGTTTGAGAATTATTGAGACAATGAATATAAAATTTGGGTGGTTGTATAAAATAAAGGACTACAAACTACAACTTGTGCATTCCGAAAATGTGAAAGTAAAAAATGTGGAACTTTTGAAAAGTGTTGAGTGCCCAGTGGTATATCGCTCAGCCTTTCATGTGGTAATATTTTTTATTTTAATTCGAAATAGCCGGTAAACCATACTCGGCGGACGTCACACTTAGTATGGGAACCTACCATAACGAATGAACCAAAATTTTTCTACAGTTTTTAATATCGAGCTTTTTCACAAAATTTTATTAATTAAATTATGGTAGGATTCTGCACATTCTCGGCGGACCGTCGAGTATACCGTATTGGCCCCACACACGCTAGTTGACATCGACATAAAATGTCAACTGGTTCCGTTCCCAATTCAAAGCTCGCGTTAGAACGTCGTTCGTCGCTTCGTCAGCAAGCTTTGAATCGGGATCGGCACCAGTTGACATTTGGTGTTGATGTCAACTAGCGTGTGGGGGCCCATTGCCGCTGCGCACACTGGTACACAGGATTTGAGGATTTGAGTTTACCATAATGAGGAGCTTGTCAACTACCTAATGTTGATGGCGGTATACTCGACGGACATGATACTCTGCCATCGCACTAACTTAGGTCTCACGTTGGAAGCGTGCCAATGATGATAAAGCGTGCGATTTTTGTATAAAAGGTGAAAAAATCATTATTGTGATTAAGTGAACGTCTAGCGTGAAAACAGAGATGACTTTTTTTCAATTTTTTTTTATGGAAATCGCACGTGTAAAAAATCGTTGGCACGCTTCCAGCGGGAACCGCGCGTGCAGGGTGTAAAGTGACTGGAGTATAAGAATCATCCATTCTGGTAAACTCAAAGTGTTATACAGATTTGTGTTTTTCCAAATTTTTGTGGTGGGCTATTGAGGTAGTGTGCGTGGCCACATCACCTCCAACAGGTACCAGTCCCAGACCCTGTTAAGTGTCAAATGTCATGCAAAGTGTCAAATGTCATGCAAAGTGTCAAATGTCATGCAAAGTGTCAAATGTCATGGAAAATGGAAAATGCCCTGTAAAATGGCAACTTGTTTGCTATTTCTCAGGGCATTTTCCATGACTTTGACACTTTGCATGACATTTGACACTTTACAGGGCATTTTACAGAGTCTGGGAGTGCCCCCCAGGGTTTGTAGCTCGTGTTCATTTCGTCAATTTTTTGCTGCGTATACATGAGCAAATCAATGAGATATTTGTTAAATTTTTCCCACATCAAATAAATATAAATCAATATTACAGGAAAATCCTGGCAAAAATTTGAATAAATACGTTTGATATTTCCTGAAATTAAAAATATAAATTTCTCGCGATTTTTTCAATACTAGTTTAACAATAACAGTTTAACTTTCATATCAATGCAAAAACTGCTCAGTAGTCGGTTAAAAAAATTTGTGTGCGTTAAGGGTAGTGTTCCAAAAATGCCAGGGATTTTTTTTACTTTTTAATCAAAATATATAAAAATATTTATCCTTTATGAATTTATTATTATCATTAAAAAAACTTTTTATTAAGCTTTATCCAAGTTTTTTTAGAATATTTAAATAAATGTTCCACAAAGTTCTATTGGAAGAAATACGGTAGTACTGAGTCGAAAAAATTCTGACGAAAAAAATAACCCCCCTGGGCACTTATTCTAGGATACACTGTATTTTATTTTCAGAAATTCACCGATTTTCGGAACGCTATCCTGGTGCGTATTTCTAAATAAAAACGTTTTTTTCCTGTTCTACACAAAAAAGTTTCTCTGTGCGGCAGTGAAATAACTGAACGCCATTTGCGCATGACGTTACCGTATTTCTTCAAATAGAAGTTTGGGTCCCGAAAAGAAATTACACTTACGTTTTTTTAGCCATGGTGTTTTATTGATTTAATGATAATTTGTTATCAAAGATCTATAAAATTCTATGAATAAGCGTTTCAAAGGACACTCTATAAAGACTGTAAAGCCGGGATTAGAAGCTCAGCGTAAAATTACAACGTAAAATTAACTAAATCAAAATGGAACAAGAGATGGGGTTGAAATTTCAGAATTAGATAGTTCTAATAATTTGTGTCATGTCTAAAAAAAAATTTAAAAAATAATCATTATTTAATTAGTTATTAGTTTTACGTCAAAAGTTTAGGCAAAAATTTTGTTGACGTAAAATGTTTGATGTACACTGTTGACGTAAAATGTTACAATTTTGACGTGAAATTAATGACTAATTAAATTATGATTTTTTTTAATTTTGGGAAATAAAACACAATTACTATACTATTCAATTCTGAAATTTCGACCCTGTGCCTTGGTCTATTTTGATTTAGTAAATTTTACGACATAATTTTACGTCGTCATTTTAATTCTGAGCTCTAATTCTGGTTTTAAGGCGAAAAAAAACTGTAAACTGCTGGCAGAACTTCCAAAAAAATTGCCTGAGGAAATAAAAAAAATATGTCAAATTGCATCTCCAGTAGAGTAGAAGGGAAGGTAGAAAGTTGACTAAAAATAGAATTATATGGTTCATTAGAAGAATTATGGTATCTCCATAATTTCATCGCAGTCATAACTTTTGTTTTTATATTATAGATGAGTACTTATGGCTCACATTTTCAGTTCGCATGTGCGCCTGTTTGGGTACTATAAAAGGCGGTTCAGTATGCTCACTTTTAATCAATTCTGTCAACTGAAATGGCAACTCAAAAGTCTGAGATGGAAATCAGTCATTCTTCGATATCTATTGATTTTATAGAGATAATAGAATTGGCTAATTATGAATATGCATCAATTGTTGAGATTGAATTGGAAATTCATTCTGTGGAATTCTATCTGGTTAGTGATTATGGAAATGATGTCATTTTGTTGGTGCTGCATTTAATTAGGAAGGTAGGTTTAGTTATTCCCTCAAGAGTGCTTTTTCAAGGTACCTCTATGCAAATGTAATATAATTTTTTTTACTTTTACTCCTGAGTAAACGTACTTTTTCTATGATAGTGTAAGTGAGTACTTTTTAAACACAATGTAAAAACAAGTATACCTGTTTCGTGGCAAATGTGGAATTGAGTTATTTTTGACTTTTTTTGCTGGGGGACAACAGATGTGCTTTTCTCCTGATAAGTCGCACATACCGTATTTCCTCGAAATATCCCCCGGGGGGTGATTGCTTCATAGTGGTCTCGAGAGGGGGGGGGTATTTCGAGGGGGGGTTATTATTTCACAAGAAAATTTTTTAAATCCCAGTACGAAATTGTCGTTTGAAATGTACGCAGACGTCGAAAAATACAACAAAAACCGCCATTTATAAGGTTATGTAGACTAATATTGGTACGTAGATGGTATAAACACTATTCTAACGTGATTCCGACATTCTTTTAACGTGTGTTCTGCAGTACGTAGAACACAAACTGCAGTATTTGGCATGTACGTTCTCTTTACACTCAATCTGGTGGGGGGGTATTTCGAGGGGGGGTGATTGTTTCATAGTGGTCTCGAGAGGGGGGGGGGGGTATTTCGAGGAAATACGGTATGCTTCTAAAGGTCAAAAAAATTCCCAATTATTATCAAGATGCCCTTGATTTTCAGGAAATCGATCAACCACCAGTAGTAGCAGATATGCGCGCGTGAATTTTGTGACAGAAAACTTTGGCGAAATGCAACAGTCTGAAATTATGTGACCAAATGGGATTTATCACTGGCTCCGCCTACTGAGTGAACGATTATGCAAATGTTTCTGTCTCGATTAAATTGATTGTGTTGATAAATGTTGCTTGATAAGGTTCAATGTGTTTGTAAAATGAAATTTTATTGTTTTTTTTCTCTCTTTTGCTTGCTGCCCATTTTTCACTGAACACAGATTTGGTTTCAAAGTGAGGTTTAAAATTGCTTATCACAAATCATTTTACTGATTTTTTCCAACTTACCCCCAGAAAATGGTAGATCACCAGTAAACTTAATTTTTACCAGAAATTACCCCCACGGTCAATGTTCTCACAAAATTTTCTAGATTTTTTATGTGTGTGTTTTTGGCAAACCAAACATTGTTTTAGTGTTACCGTATTACCTCGAATTACCCCCCCTTGAATTAACCCCCCCTCGAAATACCCCCCCCTAAAATTCGGCTGAGGAAATAATAACCCCCCCCTCGAAATACCCCACTAAGATTGAGTGTAAAGAGAACGTACATGACAAATACCGCAGTTTGTGATCTGTACAATGCAGAACACACGTTAAAACTGATGATTGAGTGATGTTAGGGAAGGGTTTATGTGTATCAACAGTTATATATGCCTATAAACACATCTACATCTATGTAATTGTTTGATTTTCCTACGTCTGAGTATAGGGAATTTCCGAAAATTTCTGGCGAAATAATAGACCCCCCCCCCTCGAATACCCCCCTCGAATTATCCCCCCCCTCAAATTTTGCTGGCGAAATAATAAACCCCCTGGGGGTATTTCGAGGAATACGGTATGTTTGTATTGATGTGACACCCAACGATGGGTAAGTTCTCCAAAAAAACACTTTCTGTGTTTTGAGTTTTTCAAAAATGAATACCTGTGTTTTGAGTTTTTTTCTCGAAAAAAACTTGAGTAACTCTGTTTTTATTTCTGTGTTTTTTGTAAAAACTTGAGTTTTTTGAGTTTTTTTCTAAAAAACTTGAGTTTTTTCCAAAAAAATCGAGTTTTCCCCCAAAAAATTTGATTTACAGCATTTCTATCTGGAAACAGTGGTTTTCTTATAAAATATTGGTTTTACACATGTTTTAACCCCACATAACATTTGTGTATTCATTCAAGTCTCAAAAAAGTACATAAAAATGTCCACAATGAGGACATCAACATCACAACACCAGCAACAAAATGCCCAGAAACAACAATTTACGCAGTACTCCAAAATTCTTCAATGGATGTGCACTGTATGGAAGACTACGGAATTGATTTGAACTACAACTACCATTTACCTCAAAATACCCCCATGGGGGTTTATTATTTCATCAGAAAGTTTTGTAATGATCATAGAAAATAGTACGCATTTACGTACCCAAAACAGGTTTTAAATGCATACAAACAGGATATATTTCAAATAAACATGTAGATAGCTACACAACCTAGTACAGTCTATGTGTAGCTGCAATGCAAATTAGCAGTAAAAAATACATCATGTACATTGGATACATGATGTACATCATCCCAGAGGGGGCTATTTTGAGGGGGGGCTTATTATTTCACCAGTCCATTTTGAGGGGGGTTAATTCAAGGGGGGGTTAATTCGAGGTAATAAGGTATATGTAAGTGCCGAAACTTAAATTGTCAAATCCACCATGAGATGTGCATTCCATCTTGAATTTCTTTTTTGTACCATTATAAAATATGAATACATTATGTACATATTTACATACTTTACATGCTTATCTTTTCTTGTTTAGTTTAACTGAATTAATGTGCATTCAACCGCTTCACTGAAAAAAACCCACAAAAACTCAAAAAAACTTTTCTGTGTTTCCGTGTTTCTGTGTTTCTGTGTTCTCCAAAAAAAAAACTCAATTGAGTTTTGAGTTTTTCAAAATTTATGAGTTTCCGTGTTTCTGTGTAAAACAAAAACACAGAAACTCAATGAGTTTCTGTGTTCAATTTCTGTGTTTTTTTCCATCGTTGGCTTCAACACCGTCCTCAGACTGTGAATTGTCTCCATTTTGAAACGAGGTGCCACAATAAATTTATTCAGTGGACATAAATTTAAAATGGGTCTAATTTTGCCTGATTTTTGAACAACGGTAAAAATCCGACAAACAAATCCAATATCTGAAACTTCGGAAATTGCACCTTTGAATCATTTCCTGAACTTTCTCATCGATAATCTTTGAATGCACATCATCAAATTCCATTGGTTTCAAAGCAACGGGTTGAAAAGGCGATTTGACAAGCCCAAGATCGGCTCCCGAAAGCAATTGTAAAACCCATGGGTCTCGAGTTACATCAGTTACAACAATGTCGGAATCACGTTAGAACAGTGTTTATACCATCTACGTACTAATATTAGTCTACAGAACCTTATAAATGGCAGTTTTTGTTG
>OZ038453.1:4676666-4908689 GCA_964036195.1 Sphaerolaimus hirsutus | reverse complement strand
CCCAGGGCCCAGGCTTCCTTGATTTTCATGCTTGCACCATGTTTGCTGCCATGATTCTGAAGGGGGGGGGGGTTTGAAATGGTGTGACTGAATGCATGTGATTATTTATATGTTTTCTGGGGATTTTGAGTAAATGTCACAATGAATTGAGTGTTACTTTTTTATGTGGATGTTGTGATGGGCAATTTGTGAAATTTTTATACCATAGTTGAATCTAAAAAATGCTGCCTATAGGAAACACAAAAGTTTGGTGTTTTTTGCACAACTTCATTTTCCACAGCTTGTCTGTGGGGGACATGCACAAAGTGGATAAAATGAGGAATAGGGTTCACACATATTGGCAGGTTTCCACAATATAAATATAAATGACATTTAAATTATAGTGTGTTTCCCATTTTTGGAAACACAGATCCCCATTGAATAGTCACTCAACATGATACTGTACATTGAAAAATATGTTCCTTTTATCATGTATGTGTGTCCATCAAAAATATCAATTACTTTTAGCAGCCTTTCAGTCTCACTAAATCCCTAGCCACTTGCAATGCCTCCCCCCCCCCAAAAGATCCAAAAACACCCCCCCCCCAAACCCACCAAGTGCCACTGGGCCCTATACCAAGGGTCATTCCAATCACTCACAGCCCTATTCTT
The DNA here is from genome assembly GCA_964036195.1 of Sphaerolaimus hirsutus. Taxonomy (NCBI): domain Eukaryota; kingdom Metazoa; phylum Nematoda; class Chromadorea; order Monhysterida; family Sphaerolaimidae; genus Sphaerolaimus; species Sphaerolaimus hirsutus. Next base: position 4,908,038 of record OZ038453.1, on the reverse strand, counting down.
CCTAACCAACAACCTCTGAGCATTGGCCCAGTGCACCATGTCATGCTGGGCCAATGTGGCAGCTGCCATCTGGTGGTGCTGATCTGTGTGCTGGTACTGGCCGTGGGATGCGCGGGGGGCACGTTTGTGGCTGGGGCCTAGGGAGAAGATGTAGTGGCCTTCCAGGGAGTTGATCTGGGGGGGGGGTGAGGGGGTTTGGGGGTGGTGAATGGGGGGGGGGGGTGAATGGGGGGGTTTGTGGATGGTAAATGGGTTGTTGTTGTTGTTTTTGTTTTTTGTTTTTTTTTTGGGGGGGGGGTGGTTTTCTCTGTGTAGGTTGAATTGATGCTGTAATGTGAATCATGTGAATCATTGAGGTTGATTTTAGCATTGGATAGTTGCTTTATTTACATGCCAGCATTTCTAAACTTTCTGTTTAGGTTAGATCCTTTTTACATTATTTTGAATATAATATTATAGTACATGTCATTCAATCAATAGTCTATTATCATAACACCTTGCAGTGAAATTTACCATATTCTAACTGAATTATGATCATGATGCACATACATTTTTTCTTAGATACATTTTTTATGGAATATATTGCTTTCAATATGGTATAAATTATGTAGCCAAAATTTCAATGTCACTTTGTTCATTAAAATATAGTCTATGTGCAAATCATGTGGTCTGCTCAGAACACTGATCAGACTGAATGAATGAAATCACATGAAAATTTGTATTTACACCAAATTTATCAGCAATTGAGCGTGATGAGAGAAAAATTGTTGCCATTTTTCTATTCACATATCATTGGCAATGGTGCAGTCATATAAAAAGTAGACAAATAAAAAAGCATCCAACCTTCCCCAACATCTGCATATCATGCTCAGCAGCCAAAACCCTTGCCAATGTTTCATTGACCTGTTTCAATTGCACAGCTATCTGCCTGCCATTGGGCAAATTGAGAGCATGCAAATCCTCCACAAACTCTGGCACATAATCTGACACACTTGCTTGGGACACTCTGTACACTTGAAGTAGTGAAAATAGACATATTTGTACACTTTGCATCAGAGATTTGCTGGTACCGGGTACGAGCATTTTGAATTGATAATGGTCACTGGTCCTGATCACTTTTTGGTGGAATGATAGGTTAATCAATTGACAATATTTGTCATTGGCACATATTTATTATTGTTGCCCAATTTTAGATAGACAATGGCGGCACGTTTTTTTGAAATAGTTTTCTGTTCAAAGTGTAGCGAGAAATTGGCCAATGTAATTTTAGAGTGTCTCTAATTTTATTGTATTGTATTCTATTGTATTTACGGCAGAGTAGAAGTGTAGAGATTCTCTGTTGTCTAGTTAAAGTGTTGCCGTCAAATAGTCAAGTAAAGTAAGAAGTGTATATAAATAAGTTTTGCATTTGAGTGTCCCTGAGTTTTTGCGATCGCCGCGGCACATGCGCTGACAAAAACTGCCCAAATCATGTGTGAGATTTGAATATGGGGTGTACTGAAAGTAGTGGGACAGTAGACATAGTTCTTGTGGGTGCTGTAAAATAAAGAAAGTTTTTAATGGAAAACCCATCTGAAAACCTGTCTGTAGCAAGAAATTCAAGATAGACCAGATTGGAGTGTGATATGGGGTGAAGTTTCTGGTGACTCATAAAGTGTGAACATTCAGTCAGATGAATCACAGAAATCACTTAAATCAAGGGAAAAGTTCACAGTTCCAGCACAAGTGAATGAAAAATCAAGTGGTAAATTGTGGGCAAAGTGACAACATTTAGATGTATGATGTGGCAAATTTGGTGTTTGTGCATATTTGCACGTGTGTTTATCGCCATGACAGGTAAACTTTGTGCCAGTTTTGACCATTTTTTCCATTTTTCAAAATTCATATATTAGAATTTGCATACATTTAGTACCACAAAAACCAGCACAATAACCTCATGAATCAATCTTAATACTATGCACTAATGAATGCAATCTGTGTCTTTCAATCAGTAAACTGATTTTTTATGGAAACTTAAAATTGATTTAACTGTTGAAAATGATACCATCTTTCAAAAAACACATTTTCAAACATTTCAGTTTCCATTCAGGGAAGCTTCTAAAATAACATTTGTAAACATGTTTCCAAAATGCAGATGTCTCGCCACTTTTGGGACACACGGAATCCTGTAAAAAGTCGGAAATAGTCTCTGCTTCCGTATTTGCGGTACTATAATACCACGCGGTTTGGAGGCACATACAATGCAATCCGCGTGTGCACTGTATACAAATACACCTGTATTTTTGTACTTATGTACACTCACTATGCAGTTCAGGGTGTAAATATGTATTGTATATTGTACATAAGTTGTGAGATATAAGTTCTTTGTGTCTGCACTTTTGCCCTTGCATAAGTATGGCATTTGGGCTGGCGATATCAATGGGTGTCTTTTTTGTCCTGATATTTTTGATGATGTCATATTTTGGGATGTAATGGCCCTGCGCACACTAGTTATCACACGAAATTTCGAAAACTAATAAATGAGCTTTGAACGTGTTTGAGTTTTCCACAATGAGTCATTTGCAATGTCTGTCAACTGTAGTTGACGGCCACCTCATCGTGGAAAACTCAAATGCGTTCTAGGCTGATTTGTGAGTTTTCGAAATTTCCTGTGAAAACTAGTGTGCGCAGGCACAATGGTGCCATGGTACTGGTGCCACTGCCAAGGTTCCATTTCTGGGTACCAAAATGTGCCTTGCAAGGCACTAAAGTGTGCCTTGCTGTGGCACCATTTGTACCTGGTGCCATCTTTGAGTCACAGCAAGGGCAAGGCATCAAAATGACACAATTTCTTTTCTTGGGTTTTTTAAACATTTTTTAAGAATAGCACCTTGGCTCTCATGAATATTGTAAAGCTTCCGGAGACATTTCTAAATTTCAACAGATTTTGATAAAAATGAAGCTTTTTAGGTCAAATTTTAACAATTTTTTACTGTCCGACAAAAATCGAGCACCGTGTATTAAAACTTTTTATATGCGTGACGTGTGATGATGTTCGATCGTGGAACCAATCAAAGTTTAAGTAACCAAATTTTGCCGTAAGTGTATAATCTTTAAAGGAAAAAATAAAGGGTTTTTGGAGTTTTTGTCAGCTGAGCTATTTATCTGTTAAAGAAATTGCAGTTTTTAAACTAATTTCGTAGATCATCAATTTTGCCCGAGATTTTAATGATAAAGTAGGTGATTTCGGCAATTTTGGAAAACAATTTTTTTAGATTTTTTTCAATGAAAAAACTGTCTCAAAGATAAAATATCCTGTGAAGTAAACATTAAGTTGAGTATGATTTGCAAAGATCAAAGTTTAAATTTGAACTTAGTAAAAATACACCCTGAAAATCTATTTTTGATAGCCACAGATGGATAAAACTTTTTATCACATTAGACCTTGAGATTAAACCTGACAATAAAAAGTTTGACTTTCACACACAGTGTAAACATGTTAATGTGTACGTAATGTAAATATATACAGTGACGTTTTTCTACAGACAGCATAAAATGCATAAATAATTTTACAGCATTAAACATTTTTGATAGATATTTATGTAAATCTTGTATGTTTGTGCATTAATAAAAAATTTCGTATTAGTTATGTTGTCTGGAATGTTGCCCAATCCTCATAAAAATGGAGTTTGTGTTTTTTCATTTACCGTAAATGCTCCAATAAGGCGACCGTCGGTTTATTGTTTTCAGCACATTTTTGGGGGTCGCATTATTGGAGGGGTTGCTTTATTGGAGAGGGTCGCATTGTATTTTTCGACACCTCAACAACTCAACTGTTCATTTACCGTATTACCTCGAAATACCCCCATGGGGGTTTATTATTTCGCCAGCAAAATTTGAGGGGGGGTTTATTCGAGGGGGGGTCTTATTATTTCGTCAGAAATTTTCGTAAGGATCGTAGTAAATAGTAGGCATTTGCATGCCCAAAACAGGTAGTAAATGTGTCCAAACAAGATATATTTGGACATAAAAACGTAGATTAGCTACACAAACATGTCCATGTGTAGCTGCAATACAGATAAACTGTAATATACATCATGTACATTGCATACATGACGTATTTATTATGTACATGACGTACATCGTTCCGAAGGGGGGGGTATTTCGAGGGGGGGTTTATTATTTCCCCAGCCGATTTTGAGGGTGGGTTAATTCGAGGGGGGGGGTTTATTCAAGGGGGGGGGGATAATTCGAGGTAATACGGTAACTCATATGAACATGGCATCGTAAAACAACACTGTAAAGCAAAAATCACCACAAAGCCACAAAATTTGCTAAATTTGCGGCAAAATTTGCCGAATTAGCAGCGTCCGAAGATTGCGACATCATTTTCTTACGTCCATTTTTTTGTTTTGTTTTTTTTTCTTTGGGGGTCGCATTATTGGAGAGGGTCGCTTTATACTTACACAACGTGCCAAAGGGGGTCGTACTATTGGAGAGGTCGCTTTATTGGAGGGGGGTCGTCCTAATAGAGCATTTACGGTATCTTCGTTATGAAAATGTTGACACCTGCGTCCATTCCTAGACCCTGTAAAATACCCTGCAAAATGTCAAGAAGAATGCCTTAAATGCCTTGAAGAAGTTATGACTGAATATTGTATGAAAATTGACACTTTACTTTACATTTTACATGACATTTGACACTTTCCAGGGTCTGGAATTTGGCACCAGGTGCAAATTCCATATGTGGACAAGTAACAAGTGCGAGTGGTAAATGTCAAGTGAATTAACAAAGACAGGTGAATTTGCTGTCACTTGTCTACTGGAATTGGCACCAGGTGCCAATCCCAAGCCCTGTAAAGTGTAAAGTAAAGTGTCAAATGTAAAGTCAAATGCAGAGTAAACTGTCAATTGTCATGCAAATTTCAGTAATAAAATCTTTTTTTTTGTTTTGATTGACACTTTACTTTGCATTTGACTTTACATATGACACTTTACTTTACACTTTACAGGGCTTGGGACTGCCCCCAGGTACCACAAAAGGCAGCACCAGGCAGCAAAATCACCTCAAAGATCAATTTTTTTCCTACATTGTAATGTTGAGAAGATTACTTTTATCAGTCATTTGAGCCTCAAAATTTTTACGGGCATTGAATGTCAATAAAACGAGTTACATATACAGCTGTATTAACAATCTAATTTTTGTACAGTATACAAATGTGTAAACTGTTTTTTTATGGAAACTGAAAGTTCGGAAGTTTTTGGAACGTTTTTGGAAGAATAGCATTTGTGGCATTTTCAGATCTACATACAAATGTGTGAATTGTGATGTAAAGTTCTGTAATAAAATCTTTCTTTGTTTTGATTGACACTTGACACTTAAATTTACAGGGTGCATAACTGCCCCCAGGTCAGATAATTAAAAGAAATCGCACCTAAAATAAGATTGCAAAAGAGTTTTTGCAGCATATTGCCTTGCCTTGCGGCTTGCATATGGGATTAATTCGAAATGGAAATTGTTAAAATTATTGAATCGGAACTAAATGAAAAAAGTGAAAACGAGTTGTAGGTAGCCGGCGTAAATTTGTAAAAAAAAGAAATCTGTCTATAATACTACCGTATTTCCTTGAAATATCCCAGGGCGTTTATTATTTCGCCCGCAAAATTTGACGGGGTATTATAGTTTGTTAAATAACACATCATGATTCATTTATTTCATTAACACAGTTTATCAAATTGTCACATTTAAAAACTCTTAGTGATTCAGTGATGGTAATTAAAGTGGTCAAACATAAATTATACGAAATATATTTCTGTAATTCCTCGAATTACCCCCTTTAATCGACCGCCCCCCCCCCCCCCCCGAAAGGGGCATGCCTAATACGCACATTTGCCCGTTACGCACATTTGACCGTTTTTTCACTTGACACTTTACAAGTGATTTTCAGATGTGAGTGAAGTGAAAAAATGTTGCGCAATGACATTAGTGAACTTTTTCACTTCACTCATATCTGAAAATCACTTGAAAATGTGTCAAGTGAAAAAAAACGGGCAAATGTGCATAACGGGCAGATGTGCGTATTAGTGCCCCCCCGAAACACGCAAAGGTCTGAGCGAGCTGAGGAAAGAAAACCACGTCGTTTTGGTATAATATGTCAAAAAAGCTTATTCTTTACTATGATGCTTAACGGCAATTTCTGACGAACTTATAAAACAACCCTCGAATAAGCCCCCCTCGTATAAGCCCCCTCAAATTTTGCTGGCGAGATAATAAGACCCCTGGGGGGTATTTCGAGTAATTACGGTAATTGAACTAATCAGTCTAAATATGGACATTTTACAGTTGTGATGGAAATTGGCAGCCAGTAATATATTTACATTTTATAAATACATCATTTATAAATACATAATGTAAATACATCATTCCTAAGGGGGGGGGGGCTTATTCGAGGGGGGTTATTCAATGGGCTGGTGTTGATTCGAGGAAATACGGTATTTGCAGCGTGCACTAAACTAATGCGCGGCACAAATCCTATGACTATTTTATGGTTCCAACTATTAAAATACTATCTTCAGTTTAAATATAATTCTAGCCTTGAAGTAAACGCCTACACTGTAAACTAAAAAGTGCCTATTAAATGTAGACAGAAAATAACATAAAAATAAGACATTCATCGGGAGTGACATCATCAAAACAATATAATCAAAGAGTAGACTTTATGTATCCCAAAATTTTAGGTATACATTCAAAAAATATGACCAAAATTGAAAAGACCGCTCAATAACCAATTATTTATCGTGCAGGGGGCGTTTTCTATTTTTTTTTAATTAGAAAACATTCATTTTAGATATTACAATGTGAAATGTAGGATAAAATAAGTTGTTTGTAGGTTGAAATCGTTTTTTACGTTTGAAAATAAATATAGGTGATGTTGAAATGCAAAATTTTATAGACATTATCATATTTTGAAACAGAAAGTCTTTTAAGCTGTTAAAAATGAATACAGTCATTTTTAAAAATCTAATTCAAAAACTGTTATCTACCGTCATATAAAATTGACAGAAACTGACTCCTATTCCAAAACGTTTCACTCGTTCAATACTGACACTTATTTTTTGTAACTTTTTGCACTTTTCAGCTTTAAAGAGTGAGGGGACTGCCCACTTGAAACCACATTGTTTGTGAATATTACAGAAATTTCGCGGGGTAAATAAAAGTGATGATATATACACAATGCAAATGTGTTAGGTATTTGTGACAATGGAATTTTGTGCGTTTGAGAAGTGACGGTTTATTGTTTTTTTTTGAGAATTTTATTTTGAGAAAACGAAAATTCAAAAATTAAACAAATTTCAAAGATTAACCGAAATAAGTTATCTATTTGTGAATGGGAGTTAAACAAATTTTACGCTGCTTAATAAAAAATTGTTCTTTTGAAATATAATCAAATATTTGTAAAATGGCATAAAAGTGGGGTATGGGGTAAATTATGGGGTTACCTATGTAATTTCATGTCTATTGTGGATACATATCTTATGCCAAAATAAAAATGTCCAACAAAAAAACTCAACCACCTCTCAAGAAAATATTGGTGAATCAAAATTTATCTAGGAAAAATCATGCTAAGAGAAAAAAACGTCGCTGTCTCAGTTATTCTGAAACAGGCCAAAAGTACAAGTTATCGAAAGTCGCTGCATATTTTTGTATCTATATATACAAATTCAATGTCGATCTGACAGATTTTCAATGTTTTTTAACATGTAAAAAGGCATTCATCATTTTGGCACACACGGACCTGGCGATGGAAATTTTTTTTACAATTCCTAAATTTGATAATTTTTGGGGGTTTTCTTTCTTTTAGTTTTCGAAAAAAATCGCTTTCAGCGGCAATGGGTGTGTGATGCGCCGTGAAGTGCCGTGAAGTGTCTTCACAGAGAGCAAACACACGTTGTCAATGTCAGTGTGAAGAAACTAGGCTTGGGAACAAACCGGATACCCACACATTTTTTGGGAACTAGAAGGGAACAAGATACCCAAACCTCACTCTACTAATCAGACTTAAAACCGATACCCCAATAAGTACCCAAACCTGCACTTGATACCCAGAAACACCCAAAGTGTAAATTGCCCTAGTGCAAATTTTCAAGGTGTAGATGCACACTTGTGTATGATGACAGGTGAAGCGTGTTGTAGAAATGAAAATTCACCAAAAATTCACAATTCACCTAAAATTTTGTGAAGTGTGCAGAATGTGGTAGGTTGCAGAGTTGTGAAAAGTACTGACTTTTTCAATGGATACGTAAACATAAAGTATTTATTATAACTCACACTTTGAGTACATAAAACATAAAGTAAACTCTTTTACTTTTACTCTTGTGTAAACATGAGTAAAATACTTTTCCACCCAGAAATCGTAAAAGTGAGTATTTTTGATGAATTTTGCCCCAATTTAACTTAAAATCACCATTTTTTCTTACCTTTTTGAGCATGTAACCTTCAAATACACTAGTTCATGGGTTTATTGCCATTTTAAGCTATTTTTAGAATTTTTTCCCCTATTATTCACTTTTTCTCCCTTCTCCCCCATCTATCCCTTGAATAAGCATATAACAAAACCTAGCTGATATATACACTTTCTGTACTCAGGTACTTTCAAAAAGTATATGTAAAAGCGAGTACAGGTACTTTTTCAAAGTACATGTAAATGTATTTACTCAGTAGTCAAGTATACGTACTTTTTGAGTAAACATAAATACGTTTGAACAACTATGGTAGGTTGGGGACCCAACCCAACCTAACCTGACTGGAACCCAATACCCACAAACTTTTTGGATTTGACACCCAATACTGAATCTGAACTTCTTATTACCCAATGCCTGATTGATATACTCCGGTTACTTTACACCTTCCACCAGTGGTTCCCGCTGGAAGTGTACCAACGATGATTAACACGTGCTAGTGTCATAAAAAGATGACAAAATTGATTTTTGTCATAATGTTATTCATTAACATATTGACATCAATGAATTTTTCATCTTTTTACGGAAATCACATGATTTAATACTCATTGGCACGCTTCCAACACGAGACACAAATCAGTGCGAGGGTAGAGTATCATGTCCACCGAGTATACCTGAACAAATACAAAAAATATTCCCAACCCTGATGTCTTCTGTATTCATTTTTGTAGTTTAATAGGGTTTTTCTCATTTCACAAGCATTTATCCTGCTTATATCACATGCAGCAAAATATGTGCTTGTGTGGTGAAAAAATAAAAGTTTAAAATTCATTTCTTTAACACTCAAAATCAAACCTTCAAAATTAAACACTCAAAATTAAACCCTCTAAAACCTACAAAAAACCCTCAAAATTAAACACTTTTCGCACTTTACAAAACTTCAACACTTGCCAGCGCTAGGAAGCACACACAAACACGCATTTCGTAATCAGTGAGTTTTATCGGAAAATCAATACAGTGTTTGTGTGCGCGTGAATCGAATCGATGAAGCATTTCGCTGAAATTTTACAAATTTGGTGCAAAAAGTGCCAAATTGAGGGGGGTATTTTATGATATGTATATCAATTGTCGATATGCGTTTTTGCGGTTGGAAATTTTGATTGGTGTAAAAAGAAATACCGTAGAAAGTATTTTTCACCAAAAAATCAGTTGTTTCGAAAATCTGCCACAATTTCGTTTGATGATAAAAATTTCTACAGAAAAATTCGGTTTTACCCACCGTGTAAAGATAGAACACGTGTTTGAAAAACCGGAATGAAAATGAGAAAAAAACCAGACTTGTTTATGTTGGTAACTGTCTAATATCTATTGGTGAAGGAAGGGCGCCATGGTTTTATTGGCGTTTGGCGCTGGCGCCATTTTTTAGCACATGTCGCTGTTAGCCTTGATGTCCTTTTTCTTTTAAAACTTGTTCCGTTCAAGGGTGGAGCCAAGGTCATAATTTATGGCGCAAATTATTTCTGGCGCCAGACACATTTTTTTAATAGCACCATGGCGCCATTGGCGCTAGGCGCTATGATTCATGGCACTTTTCCATTACTACCTGCCCAATAGCGATGGAAAATGTTTGTTTTTTGAAATTTCCCATCTAATTGACAAATTTCAAATGTAACAAAGAGTTACGGATAAGGTATATTTCCATATTTCTCACTTCTAAAACTTTAAAAAAACTTTCTTTGAAAATTCGATTTTTATATTTCTGAAAATTTTATTAAGCGCTAACTCAGTTGAAAAAAACACAAAATGATGACATTTTATTTTTGTTCAAATATCAAGCCAACAAATGTTGTACAATACACATACACTCCTGGAAAAATGTATTTATCCTCCTGATCGGGAACAAAAAAATTCAATGTCTCCCATGCTAATGTGCGACCCATGTCGGGGTATACATGGGATGAATTCTTGTAGATGAAGGTGCTTTTATGCCACATGTTGTTTTGTAGCTTTCTGGGTGCCTTGCTGCTCATTTGACAGTGATCCAAAGTCAAATTTCCGGTGGAAAAAAGTCTTAATCCCTTATGCTAAAACGTTCAAACAAAGAAGAAAGCCTGGTAAAACGATGAAAAAGACTACGATGTGATGTTACTACTAAAAAATTACACCTCAAAGTTTGCGCACGCGGAAACAGGGTAGGGGGGTTATTCGTGGAAATACGGTACATTTTCATCCGAGACTGTAGTGGGGATATCGTTTTTATAATGGAATAATTTATTACGGTTTTTATTTACAAGTTTTTATTCATTAAATTATGGTAGAGTTATGCGCAAATAATGCGCTCCACTCCGTATACCTAAAAGGAAGGAAGTACTATAGGGGATGGGGACTGTTCAAGTACATACGGTACATAACTCCAGCGACCTTACACAGTACAATGATTTCTACCATATCCCATCTGAATAAAAGAACAAACATAAAAAATTTCTCATCATATTTATCACATGGTACTTTTACTTTGGGTTTATTTGGTGAAGTTTTCCCGTGACCTCATTCAACCAAATATGGTATCATTCATTATATAGCGATTCGTATGTCCAATAGAGGTTTAAATAAATACACAATTACCGTATTACCTCGAATTAACCCCCCCCCCCTTGAATTAACCCCCCCTCCCCCCTCGAAATACCCCCCCTAAATTTCGGCTGAGGAAATAATAAACCCCCCCCCCTCGAAATACCCCCCCTAAGATTGAGTGTAACGTGAACGTACATGACAAATACCGCAGTTTGTGATCTGTACAATGCAGAACACACGTTAAAACTGATGATTAAGTGACGTTAGGGAAGGGTTTTTGTGTATACCGTATTACCTCGAATTAACCCCCCCCTTGAATTAACCCCCCCCTCGAAATACCCCCCTAAAATTCGGCTGAGGAAATAATAAACCCCCCCCTCGAAATACCCCCCCTAAGATTGAGTGTAAAGAGAACGTACATGACGAATACCCCAGTTTGTGATCTGTACAATGCAGAACACACGTTAAAACTGATGATTGAGTGATGTTAGGGAAGCGTTTATGTGTTTATACAGTTATATATGCCTAAAAACACATACATATCTATGTAATTGTTAGATTTTTCTACGTCTGCGTATGGGGAATTTACGAAAATTTCTGGCGAAATAATAGACCCCCCCCTCGAATAAACCCCCCCCTCGAATTATCCCCCCCTCAAATTTTGCTGGCGAAATAATAAACCCCCTGGGGGTATTTCGAGGTAATACGGTATACAGTTATATATGAGTATAAACACATATACATCAATGTAATTGTTCGATTTTTTTACGTCCGCGTATGGGGAATTTCCGAAAATTTCTGGCGAAATAATAGACCCCCCCCTCGAATAACCCCCCCCTCGAATTATCCCCCCCTCAAATTTTGCTGGCGAAAAAATAAACCCCCTGGGGGTATTTCGAGGTAATACGGTATGTTACAAGTGGGTAAATCATCGAGTTGAACTGTATCACTTCACTAATTTTCACATACTGACTCCATGTCGATTCACCAGTGGACATGTAATTGGACAAGTGAAAAGACAAGTTTAAGTGATTTTTTACATCCTGGTGCCAGTTCCGCAAATTGAGAAGTGAGAAGTAAAATGGCAAAAGCGAAGTAAAATGCAGAGTTGCGAAAGTGTATTTACACTTACCCGAAATACCCGGGTAAATGGGTATTTATATTTACACTTACACTTACACTTTCATAAAATACCCATACACTTTTTTAACACTTTCCTGAGCAAAATACCTGGGTACAGAAAGTGTATTTTTCTTCTTTCAGATGGCCCTGTTTTATGCTTTTGAGAAATATAAAATAGGGTCATGTACAAAAAATAACTGTACATTGCACACATGCAGTTATGCATTGAATGTAGAAAATACAGCAAATGTACAAACTAGCCTTTGATCTCCTACCTTTGATCAGTACTCATGGTTTTCTACAGTTTCATCATACTTTTGTAAAAAGAACACGATCAATGGAAATTCACCAGCTGGACACAAAGTCAACTGGCTTTTGCATTGACATTTACTGCATGTCCATTTTTGCATTTAAACAGTGTGTATCGCATTGCCTAATCAGTAAAATATCAACACTGAAAAAGTGCCATTATTAGGGAACTTCATACCACTACAGTATTTGTTACAGTCTGAAATGTTTCATAAAAAGCAGTAAAATGTGAGATAATGCATGAAAATGAGAAATAATTTGATCTAAAGGTGAAAACAGCGGTGTTTTCTAATGCTCAACAGTGAGAGCTCTTTCTGAAAAAATTTTTTACACTTACACTTTTTTTACACTTTCCTAGGTATTTTTAAAATACCTTACACTTTTTGTATCCATACTCAAAATTTGGAAAGTGTATTTACACTTACACTTACACTTTCCAAAAATACCGGTATTTTAACAACTCTGGTAAAATGGCAAGTGAATTGGCCAAAGTGAAGTAAAAAACTAAAACTAAAAAATAATTTATCTTCGCTTTGGCCATTTTACTTTTCAATTCACTTCGCTTTTGCCATTTCACTTCGCATTTGCCATTTTACTTCTCACTTCTCAATTTGCGGAACTGGCCCCTGGCCCTGGCCCTTGTAAATTGCATTGTTTTTGCCCAGCACCATAAATACTCAATCAGACAGAAAAAAAGTGCCAAAAGTATTCCATTTGCAAACATCGCAATCATTGGCTCTGCATCGCCGATGTTCATTGGCTTGCGGCTGGTGCATAGTGCGTTCTGAAATTGAGGCGTCTACTTCTAAAAGTCGACAAGTCCAAAATATGAAAATTTTGGGTTAGGCCCGGAAACGTCATCTGGGGTTAGCCCGCACATTTTTCATAATTTTTGCATAAATTTTTTGACCTCACATGCCCATATATGGCATAGTGCCAATTTTGACATTTTTTTGTGAAAAATGCTAAAAAATTTCAGCAAAAAGTCGACAAGTCCATCCTCTTCATCCTTTTTATGGGAAAAAATAGCAAGAAATGTAATATGTCCATCATGGACAGCTACTTCTAAAAGTCGACAAGTCCATAAATTGCCCATAAGGGAGAATCATCCAGGCCAGGAACAAAAATTTTTGTTAGTGCAAGAAGTCGACAAGTCCATTTCTCTCCCCAAAACAGTTTTGGCCTGTCCAAATGGAATTTTTTGGACACCCCATTTTTCACGTATACGTTGAGAGAAGAGGCTGAAAATTTGATACTTTATTGTCAACATTTGGAACTTAATGGTAGGCACGAGAGAGCCAAATTGGACACGCAGGATGAACCTGGAATTGGATCGGAAAATTAAAATGCGATTAACTCAAAATCGCATTTTGTGGACTTGTCGACTTCTAGAAGTAGACGCCTCAATTGTGTGCTGGGTAAATTATTTGATCAAATGTATATTTACCTGAGTATAATGTTAAATTTAATGCCATCATTCATGTTCATGTAAAGTGTAGAATGTCACACGATTTTATCAAATGCCATGTAAAATCGAAAATATTGTAAATGAAAAAAGGCAATAGAAAATTTTATTGGGCACATGAGAAATTTGTATACAGTTTTACGTGATACTTGACAAAGCTGTGTGACACTTGATAAATCCGTGTGATATTTCACATTTCACGTGACTTTGTAACTTTAACATAACATTCAACAAATTTACATTACATTTTATATTTTACATTACATTTGACAAATTTGTGTGACATTTTACATTTCACATGAAATTTTACATTTTACATGACACCCCAAATATTTCACATTTCACATTTTTTTATCGTACATCTCATTTTATAAATTTGTCAAAAATTCGCATAATGTTTTGAAAGTGGAACACATTCTGTTTCATAGAGTCACTTTCAAAAAAAGGGCGCCCTTGGCGCTTGTCAATTTGTCAAAAACAACTATGCATTTTTGTCATAATAGTATTTACCGTAAATCCTCGAATAAGTCCCCCCCACTCGAATAACTCCCCCCTCGAATAACTCCCCCCTGTAAACTGACTGAGAAAAAAATAACTCCCCCACTCGAATAACTCCCCCCTCTTTTATGGGTGGGAACAAAGTCAACATATAAAAAACGTATGTATGTATATGATCATTAAAAGCATTCATTATTTTGCAGTTAATGCACACTAGCATTGATTTTATTGCATGAATTACGGGATTTCTATTCTGGCTTACACGTTTATGCAGCCTACTTAACCCCATTCAAATGATATACTGATCAAGTATTTTACTCAATATTCAGACGAAGAATTAACTCCCCCCCTCGAATAAGTCCCCCTCAAAAAATTCTGAGGAAAAAATAACTCCCCCGGGGACTTATTCGAGGATTTACGGTATAACCAACCGATACTGGTGTACAATATGCATTCTTTTTGTTCCAATATTGATGTGTAATAGCTTTTATTGTCTTCAGAGATTTTTTGAGCGCCTGCTCAAATTCTGTTATTTTTGTGGTATTGAATTTTTTTCTGAAAATGATACCTCTCTCCATCTCGCCCGCTGCAAATAATTTGGATATTTTTGGGTGTGAAAAGTATTTTTAGAGAGGAAAAATTCCTAATTTTATGGCGTATACTCACCTTTTGGACCGCTGCCAAACTCAACTACTCTAGGATGACATTTGTGCTTGAACAAGTTTTATTCTTTAAAAATATATGTATTTTTTAAAGAGGGTGTAAATTTGTCCAATCCTTGTTCTTCCAATGATGTCCCCATGATGTCATAAAATTTTCTCATGGATCGGTGTATCTCAAAGGTTATATTTTTACAGAACTTTAAACCTTGAACTCTCCCATGTAAAACATTGTAAAGCAACTTTTAAAGTGTCTAGCAAAAAATTGCAAAAAGTTACTTTTTGTCAGGGTCTCGACAATTGGAAAAAGCCAGTCCCGGTCCCGGTCCCGGTCCTGACCTCCCAGTCCATGTCCCGGTCCCGACATTAGAAAATTTCTGGTCCCGGCCCCGGTCCAAAAAACCTTTCCCGTTTGAACCCTAGTGCCAATCCCAGACCCTGTAAAGTGTAAAGTGTCAACTGTCATGCAAAGTGTCAAATGTCATGTCAAATGTAAAGGAAAGGGTCAATTGTCATTGCAAATGTAAAGTGAAGTGTTAATTGTCGTGCAAAGTGTCAAATGTAAAGTATAGGGTTCAATTGTGTATCCAAATCTTACACGTTTTGTATCCTGATCTTATGTTTTTGTATCTAAATCGTTGATAATAAGATCTGGATATAAAAAGATTTGGTTACACAATTGACACTTTACTTTACATTTGACACTTTGTATGACAATTGACACTTCACATTTGTAATGACAATCGACCCTTTATTTACATTTGACATGACATTTGACACTTTACATGACAACTGACGTTTACTTTCGAAAAATTTGTTTTGAAAAAATGACATCCTTTTCAGTCACCAGATTGAGCTTGAACATATTTAGTAGTAAGTTTTTTCAAAATACTTTTGAATAATGTTTACTATACCATTTTTTATTTTTTCCTTGGATGAGCCAATTTTTTCAAGCAAGTACATATGCAGAATTTTGCCGGCTGCATGTCCTCTCTGCAATGGAGCAAATTTTGGCTGCACAATTTAATTCTCAACGTGGACAGATAAACACCTTTCAAGCCTGGTTCCGCACCTACTTTCTGAATCGATGCCAAACGCCTAGCGATTTTGGCAAAAAAAAAGTTGATTTATACGTCAGCCCATATCCAGTCTAGTGTAAAAAATGGATGTCAATAATATCTCTCAAAATTAAAAAAACACTACAGCCGCAGATATGGAATCGGGTACCAAGTCAGAAAGTGGTTGCCAAACTTGCCTTGGAAGCTGTTTAGAAAAAAGCTGATTTTCTGAAGAAAAACATTGAAGTATTCAGTATAAATTGCCTCGGCAATTTTAACAGTTTTGGCTTGAACTCAAATAATGTTTAAATATGTTGCACCGTGTGATCTTATCACGACTTATCATTGGCTCTTTGCCAACTCTATGACATAAATATAGGTACGCAGCTGTAAATGGGGTCACTCGAGTATACTCAATTCCATTCCTATATTAATGTGTGATGTTAGATAGATGAAATTCGGATACAATAGAAATTTATCGAGTTTTTTCATGAAACTCAAAAAGTAAACTCATAAATTGAGTACAAACAGTAAGGCGACAAAGACAGTATTGCCCAGTTGCACTTCCTTCCAAGTATAATCCCTTTCTTGGGCATTTTCTGGCAGACATCCAAATGTGCCATTTTGGAGCTCTTTGTATGGATATCTACGTTTGAATTCGAAATACAGCGAGCCAGGGATGAATTTTTATTGCCCGGTCTGTTTTTTTGTCTGCGACCGAAATCATTTTTCGTGGATAATGGCGCGCAGAGCCAGGCCTTGTACGCACGTAAACCCGGCGCGCACTACGCCCGGCCCGCACGTAATTAAACCCAGCACGCACATACGCCTATACGCTGGTGCTATATGCGTGCCGGGCCATGTGCGTGCCGGGTTTACGTCCGTGCTGAGTTTACGTGCGTGCCTGGCAGGGGGATAGTGTGGTAACCATGGGTCTGTGACCACTTGACGTGAAATATGACAAGAAAACTCAAAATTTTGATATGCACTAGCGGCCAGAATAGTTGAGGCTCTCCACCATTGTCTCATAAAGGAAATTTGTTCAGGTGAGGTCCGACTGTGTTTGCATGAACGCCACTCCTCAACCGCTGAGCGAAAATAGTTGATATTTAAATATAATGTAACTTTATGTCGGGGCTAAAGTGAAAAGCAATGGCATCTTTCTATGACTCCCCTGACCTAAGATATGGTGGGTCCAAAAAAGATAAATTTTTCTAAAAAATTTTGGGTGTTGCCCAGAAATAACAAAATTTGCATGTCATTAAATTGTTCAGTTGTCAACTGATTTTTGTCAATTGACTTTTAAAATGATCACAAATGATTGGAGAGTTAATTTTTGAGGTCAAATCGGTGATGTATAATTGTGCATATATTGATTTGGACCTGCGGTTATTGATATGGATGAAAGGCAGAAGTTTGAAGTGCTATAACTTTTGATTGGTAAGGGATATCAATCTGATTTTTCAGTATTCAGTATGACTAGTCAGTGAACTGCAAAAAAATATAATTTTTGATTTTTTCTTGTCACTTAACCACTTGATGAAGTGATGAGAAAAATCAAAAACTTTGATTTTTTTTGCAATTCACCAAGTAGTTAATTGACAAGAAATTTTTTTGTAAATTGAAAATAATGTGAAATGTCAAAAGTTCATGTCATTGGGGGGTTATGTAGGGGGGTCATAACCCATGGGGGCATGTACATATACTCGGCACGCACGTAAACCTGGCACGCACATGGCCCGGCAGGGCGTATGTGCGTGCCGGGTATTATTATGTGCATTACGAGCGTATGTGCGTGTCGGGTTTACGTGCGTACAGGCGCAGAGTCGGCCCCGCGCACACTAGTTTTCATACGAAATTTCGAAAACTCATGAGCTTTAAACGTGTTTGAGTTTTCCACAATGAGTCATTTGTAATCTCCGTCAACTGTAGTTGATGGCCACCTCATTGTAGAAAACTCAAACGCATTCTAAGCTTACCTATTTGTGAGTTTTCAAAATTTCGTGTGAAAATGTGAATTTTCGTGTCTGACTCAATGCGCCCTGCCGTGAAGAGCGTTATATTACTCCGCGTGAATATGAAAAGAATATATACCGTATTTCCTCAAAATACCCCACCCCCTCGAAATACTCCCCCCCCCCCCTCAAAATGGGCACTATGAATTTGTGGTCCGGGAAATACATAACAGACGTTCAAAACACTTACTGTGTTACGTTAGAACATCGTTCATACCATCTACATCCTTATATAAGGCTGTATAAACATATAAATGGTGGTTATTGTTTCATTTTTCACGTTTTTCTCTCAAAATTTTCACTCTGAAGAAATAAACCCCCCGGGAGTAATTCGAGGAAATACTGTAGGTAATAAAGATAAGAAGAAAAAGAGTAAATATGAAGTCGGATACAGAAATTTTTCGTTACTCTTAACTTTGAACTGGCCCCTGCAATGGGCTTTCTAAAAAATCTAATTAATTCGGATCCAAAAGTGAACATATCGGGCCAATTAAATGTCATAACAGCAGTTGACGACTGCAGGTTAATAACTTTCATGTCGCCGCTTTGCACCAAAGCCATTAACTCATCAATGTTGTTGAACATGGTGGATATCGGCTGAAAGTTTGAATTTACGTTGTAATGCGTGCTAATTTACAAAGTTCTGAAAATTCAAGATACTGTTTATCCTCGAATAAGACCACAGGGGAGTTATTATTTCGTCAGAGGCTTTGGAGGGGGAGTTATTCAAGGGGGGATGTTATTCAAGGGGTTGAGTTATTTTTCCCTCAGAACTTGCACATAATTCATTGTATGAATGCATACCATCAACTCATGTAATCCATGTATTGAACACTTCAACAACAACAAAAACAAGGTATTCATGCTAAAATTTGTTTTCATTGGCATCCAAATCATTCAAATACACATCGTGGATACACATTAAATACACATAGGGGGGAGTTATTCAAGAGGGGGGAGTTATTCGAGGGGGGAGTTATTTTTTCCTCACCTGGCCAACAGGGGAGACTTATTCAAGGGGGGTGTTATTCAAGGGGGAGGACTTATTCAAGGATATACAGTACCTAATTTTGTAAAATACAAGGATTTGTAAATTTTGTGGATAATTTCAGTGATCCAAGGGCCACTACTAGATACTGCAAGCTGCCTTGTAAGATGTCATAGGAGTAGTACGAATCTTTTGCCATTTTACAGTACATTTTACATAAATTTTGATACTTTGCATGACATTTTAACATTTTACATGACTCTTGACACTTTGCATGACATTAGAAATTTTACATTTTACATGAATTGTAACACTTTGCATGACATTAGACATATTACAGGACATTTTACATGGTCTGGGAGTGCCCCCTGCCCCCTGGTCTCTATCACTAGCTTCAATGTGCAAATTGTCTTACCTGCATGATGATAAAACTTTGCTATTGTAAATATTTGTACATCACCAATACAATACTCAAACTGTACTCACTTCCTCAATCAGACATCCAAAAATCTGCCCTCACCATTTCAAAACAAAATAAAAACATCAAAAAAACATACCGGTGTGACTAAATTGAGCACCAAAATATTGGAATAAAGACCATAAAACAGCACATTGAGCACTGACAGTAGGATAATGTATTTTCTGGCAAAAAAATGGTTCTGTATATCTGATGTCTGGCCAGGAAAGACTCCCCTTATGAATTTCCATGTAGATGTGCCTTGAAATAGAGATTTTGTGTGATTTTTTCCTGTTTAAATAAGCAGGCAAACAGAAATTGCCAAAAAGTGCCAAACTACCTGTAAAATGTCAATTAAATTTTTGCTGGTAATGAATGGCCGGCCATTAATCCTGATAATTTATGAAATATATGAAACTTTGAGATTGACTCACCTGTGAAGAGCTTGGCAGTTATGTAAACCAAGAATATGACGCCTATCAGACACAAAAATGTGTACTTGTCAAATATGGTTATTTTGTCAAACATGCCGCTGAAATTTGCCACGCGAATTTTTATCGACGATGGATTTCGCGTTGTCAACGCTGCCACAACACCTTGAACACTCCTGGGGTGAAATTCAATTTTCCTGACAATTTTTTTGAGGAATCTCAAGCGCGTCTTGTAAACTGACTTTTTTGTGAACTGACAAATTTTCAGTTTTCATAGGGTTGGGAATTTCAAAATTTTCGGGTTTGGGTATCGGGTCCAAAAAATTTCGGGTCTGGTATCGGGTATCGGTTTCAAAAATTTTGCGGGTATCGGATTCGGGTTCGGGTATTGAGGTCGGGTATCGGGTCATGTCGGGTCGGGTCGGGTTCCCAACCCTAGTTTTGCAAGCAGTAGTCTGACGTGAAATGTCAAGTTGTTCCCTGACACTGTGACGTGAAATGATGATGACGTGAAATGATAAAAATTGAATTTTTCAATTCGCTCTAGTTGTGGCTGATAACACTCAGTATTGGACACGATTAAGGTATTGATTCATATACCGTATTTCCTCGAAATACCCCCCCCTTGAAATACCCCCCCCCCCCCCCCTTCTCGTTTGACCCCCCCCCCTCTCGAGACCACTATGAAACAATCACCCCCCCCCCCTCGAAATACCCCCCCCCAAATTGAGTGTAAAGGGAACGTACATGACAATAACTGTAGTTTGTGTTCAGTGTACTGCAGAACACACGTTAAAACAATGTCGGTGTCACGTTAGAACAGTGTACATACCATCTACATACTAATATTAGTCTACAGAACCTTATAAATGGCGGTTTTTGTTGCATTTTTCGACGTCTGCGTACGTTTCAGACGACAATTTCGTACTTGGTTTTCAAAAATTTTCTTGTGAAACAATAACCCCCCCCTCGAAATACCCCCCCCTCGTTTAACCCCCCCCCCCCCCCCCCTCTCGGGACCACTATGAAACAATCACCCCCCGGGGGGTATTTCGCAGAGTTGTTAAAATACCGGTATTTTTGGAAAGTGTAAGTGTAAGTGTAAATAAACTTTCCAAATTTTGAGTATGGATACCAAAAGTGTAAGGTATTTTAAAAATACCTAGGAAAGTGTAAAAAAAGTGTAAGTGTAAAATTTTTTTTTAGAAAGAGCTCTCACTGTTGAGCATTAGAAAACACCGCTGTTATCACCTTTGAATCAATTTATTTATCATTTTCATGCATTATTTCACATTTTACAGCCTTTTATGAAACATTTCAGATTGTAACAAAAACTGTAGTGGTATGAAGTTCCCTGATAATCGCAGTTTTTCAGTGTTGATATTTTACTGATTAAGCAATGCGATACACACTGTTTAAATGCAAGAACGGACATGCAGCAAATCTCAATGCAAAAGTTGACTTTGTGTCCAGCTGGTGAATTTCCATTGATCTTGTCCTTTTTTACAAAAGTATGATGAAACTGTAAAATACCATGAGTACTGGTGCCGGTTCCGCAAGTGGACAAGTTAAGAGTTAAAAGTTAAGAGTTGAGTAAAAAGACAAATGGCGAGTTAAGAGTAAAGTTAAAGTTTAAGAGAAAAGTTAAAGTTTAAGAGAAAAGTTAAAATTTAAGAGAAAAGTTAAAAGTTGAGTTAAAGGTTAAGAGTTGAGTTAAAGGTTAAAAGTTGAGTTAAGAGTTAAAAGTTGAGTTAAGAGTTGAGTTAAGAGTTGAGTTAAGAGTTGAGAGTTAAGAGACAAGTGGAAAATGATGGTAAAAAAATATAAAAAAATAAAAATATGAAATTGGTATCGATACGGCTGTTCGCTGGCATGGTGCCAATGCAAGTCATTTGAAAATAACGTATCCAAAAAAATTATCGCTAAAAAAGAAAAAATCGCCGAACGTTGTTTCGAAATGGCCGTGCGGGGACAAAATATGATTGAAGATCAGCGTATCGCGCTTCTGCAACGAATGACCCATTTGTCTAATTAAATCAACTTTTAACTCATCTTTTAACCTTTAACTGAACTCTTAACTTTTAACTCAACTTTTAACCTTTAACTCAACTCTTAACTTTTAACTCAACTTTTGACTCAACTTTTAACCTTTAACTCAACTCTTAACTTTTAACTCAACTTTTGACTCAACTTTTAACCTTTAACTCAACTCTTAACTTTTAACTCTTAACTTGTCTACTTGCGGAACTGGCCCCTGATCAAAGGTTGTAGATCAAAGGCTAGTTTGCACATTTGCCATATTTTCTACATTCAATGCATTTTTTGTACATGACCCTATTTTATGCTTTCTCAAAAGCATAAAACAGGGCCATCTGAAAGAAAAAAAATACACTTTCTGTACCCGGGTATTTTGCCCAGGAATGTGTAAAAAAAGTGTATGGGTATTTTATGAAAGTGTAAGTGTAAGTGTAAATATAAATACCCATTTACCTGGGTATTTCGGGTAAGTGTAAATACACTTTCGCAACTCTGGTATTTCGAGGAGATACGGTATTATCCTTAGAAAATTGTAGACCCGTAGCATGATCCACACTCGTGTAATTAATTTCACGACGTCATTTCACGTCATCATTTCACGTCGAATCGACGCTGAGCTCTAATTCCCGCTTTATGCATGCGTAATTATGATGATATGAGTATGACTACCCAAAAAAGTATCAGGTAAATTGAAGTACACGCCTGGTGACTATAAATGGGAAATGTTTATTTGCTTCCGGGCTTAAAAGAAGCTGCTCCATGGCCACATCAATTTTGCCATTCTTGAGTAGTCCCAATTTTGAATTTACTGGCTCCACATTGCCACTCGGGTGAACAACACTGTACGATTTTTCAGTGATTTTTGAGTCACCACAACTATTAAAATTCAGCATTACGGTTGGGATGGTGTACCGCATCGAATATCAAATATCGAATTTTTTCATATCAAGTATTGAATACCGTTTTTCCTCGAAATCCCCCCCCACGAAATACCCCCCTCAAAATGGGCACTATGAATTTGTGGTCCGGGAAATGCATAACAGACGTTCAAAACACTTACTGTGTTACGTTAGAACATCGTTTATACCATCTACATCCTTATATAATGCTGTAAAAACTTATAAATGGTGGTTATTGTTGCATTTTTCACGTTTTTCTCTCAAAATTTTCACTCTGAAAAAATAAACCCCCGGGGGGTAATTCGAGGAATTACGGTATCTACTTTTTTCATATCAAATCTCATAAATCGATGCAGAAAATTTTGAAAAAATATCGAATATCAACAATTTTCATATCGAATATCGACCATAACCTATTTTTAATATCAAACATCGATACCGACTGTCCATATCATTACCTATATTGGATCTTGAGTTTGAGACAAATATTGAATATGTAATATCAATATTGAAAAGTCAATAATCCCATCTCAACCTTATCAACAACCCAATGGCCCTACACACAGTAGTTTTCACCGTGACTGGTGTGAAAACTGAAATGGCGACATGGCGACATCCAGCCTACTCTAATTGTATGCTATATGTGCTTTAGTTTTCAAATGTTCAAAGTTTAACTTTCATTAATGTCAATTCAAATTTAATTTGAATAAAATCGTTCAACCGTGTTCATTTATTTACATTTGAAAAAATTACAGTTTTCGCACGAAGTCACGGTGAAAACTAGTGTGTGTAGGCACAATAAAACATCCAAACTCACCCCAAGGGAAGCCTTGGGAATGTGAAAACATGTGCTTGCCAGGGTAGAAATTTGAGCAAAATTGATAATGTTTCCACATCAACTCCGGGCCATGGACAATCACCTGTTCTTTGTACTGAACCTGCTTTGTTATTTTATTTGTTATTTCACATTTTTCTCATTTTTATGTCACTTTTTCACTCAAGTCAGGACACAAACTGGTCATCTGAGACGAAATTTGAAAAAAGTTTGAAATTTGTGAAAAATAACTTTTTTCTTAATGTTACTGCCATTTTGGTTGAAATTTTTATTACTTCCTTTTTTTATTAGCTTTTGGTACTTCTAAACTCTAATAGCAATTTGCATCTATGGAAAACGAGAAAACATCACCAAAGTTTTTTAACTGTTCATGACCACATGTATCTCCAAGATAGCCTGAAAACATCCCAAATTTAACAACTTCCATTGGCACATCAGGAGACAGTCCCAGGCCCTGTAAAAGACCCTGCAAAGTGTAAAAGACCCTGTGAAATGTCAAATGTCAAGTAAAAGACCCTGTACCAGACTGCAGCGACTTTTTTGCGTGGTTTTGGTGGGTTTGCTGGTGTGCGACGAAGTGCTCGGACCGCCATGGTCAAACAGTGAACGATCTACGACCCGAGGAAGTCGCGTAGCGCTTCCAGAGGCGTTTTTCGTTTGCATGGCATCGTGCCAAAAAGTCATCGCGACTTGCCAACAAGTGGCTTTTAACCCAAAGTTGTCCAGATCATGTCCTGAAACGTTACAAGAACGATTCAACATGAACATTCTGCAACTTTTTACACCCCCGATGGGTGGCCCTGCTCGCTCAAAGAGCTCAACTCACTGTATATTGTGCTTACTCAACATTGAACATTCAGGTCAAACGTTATTACCGAGTTGTCCATTTTTGGCACGATGCCAAGCAGTACTTATGTACCATGTATCCAAATCTTTTTTACCACAAGAAAAAAATAAAAACGTCATTCGACACGCAACACGCAGCGCGGCACCGCGCCAGCGTGAACGCAATGTCCGGGGGTATCACGCTGGCGCAGTGACATTTTTTCAAATAGTGATGGACAAACAACCGGCGGTTAGTGTTACCGTGTTTTGGTGGAACTTTGGGACTTACGAAAATGACATTTTGAAGTTGGCATTTTGTAAGTGCATTTTAGTATTCATCGGTGCCGGAAGACGTGTGCACGGTGTCCCTCTGGACATGAATTCTATAGAGTCCATAGTTTGTGAACACTCCTGTAAAGTGTCAAATGTCATGCAAAGTGTCAAAAGTCATTTAAAATGTAATGTAAAATGGCAAACACGTATAAGGGGTACTCCCAAACTTTGTAAACTGTTCTATAATGTTTCAAATGTCCTGCAAAATTTCAAAAGTCATGTAATATGTCTTGTAAAATGCCAAGCAAATATAAGAGGTGCTTCTGAAGTTAATAAACACTCCTGTAAAGTGTCAAATGTCATGCAAAGTGTCAAAAGTCATGTAAGATGTTATGCTAAATGGCAAAAACACACAAGGGGCACTCCAAAACTTTGTAAACTGTTCTATAATGTTTCAAATGTCCTGCAAAATGTCAAAAGTCATGCAAAATGTCTTGTAAAATGCCAAGCAAATATGAGATGCACCTTTGAAGTTTGTAAATTTGTCTGCAAAGTGTCAATTGTCCTGCGAAATGTCAAAAGTTGTGTAAAATGCAGTGCAAAATGGCATACCCATACATGGGGGACTGCGAAACATTGTAAACTGCCCTGTAAAGTGTCAAATGTCCTGCAAAGAGTCAAAAGAGTAAAATGCTGTGGGAAATGGCAAACACATACATGGGTCACTGCAAAACATGCAACCCCTAGTGTAGTGTTTAACACAAACAAGGAAATGGGGATATTTTTGAGAGCAAAAACACTTTTTGTGGAACTTTTTTTTCATAGATTAACGATTTTTAGTAATTTTATTTCTATTTTTTTATTTGACGGTTTTTACAATGTCTTACTTTGGAAGATTGTCATGCACTGCTAGGTGTGGTTTCATTTCTCAAGGCTCCTTTTTTGTTAGGATATGCTTACTCTTATACATGTGCAAGTTAGTAAATGCTACACATTTAGAATCGCTTTATTCTATTTACTCTGAAAATGGCACATTGGGTGTCCTAGCTGGTCTTACTATGTTGTACCAAAACACGCGGTCATTGAAAGGAAAGTGGAGTGAAGTTTTGACTGCTATTTCAAACACTGCAGCAGATCTGCTTTGCTTTGTCGAAACAAACTTGATGTGTGCTACTGATGCAGGTTCATTGAAGGGTTACACAGCTGTACATACATTTAAGAGTGGCAAAAAAACAGGCGGTATTTCAATGTATCTGAAAAACACATTGCGATACACAGTGAACACTACTTCGCATTCTGATTATATCTCAGGTGTTCGCATATTAACGAACCATGGGCAAGCTTATAACATTTTTGCTTGTTATTTAGAAAATAACAGCAAGGCAAAAAAATCAATGGAAGTGCAAAAATTAAACAGTGATATATTAGATACACTGGGACACCTTCTTGTGCGATCCCAACAGAACAATGAGATAACAATATTAATAGGGGATTTCAATGGTCACATTGGATGCGATGAGTTAGGTATATTGGGAAACAAACAGGATGTGAATGAAAATGGAAAATTAATCAGGGATTGGATATGTGAATATACACCAACCCTGCTAAATGAACGCTTAAAAGGTCGGTGGACATTTGAAAGAAAAAATGCTGAATCAATAATTGATTTTTGTTTCTCCTCAGCAGATATTGACATAACAGGGTGCATAGATGACTGTGGTGAACAATGTCCTTTAATCTCAGACCATCATGCTATAATCATGAAAATCAACATGAACCCAGAAAAAATAAAACCAAAAGCTAGAATATTAAAACCAAATCAAGATGAATGGGAGATATTTCATACATGCACGGGAAATGCTCATGCGACAGATTACACAGATATGATAAAAAGTGTTCATGAAGCAGCAATTAAGTCTACAACTGGGCGCAAACAATTAACTACAGGCTCAGGTAATAGGCCTAACAAAGAAATCCAAAAACTGCATCGGCGTATGGCTAAGGAACGCCGCAAATTTAAGACAACAGGGAAGCTTCAACATAAACAAAATCAAACAAGACTTAGAGCAGAATTACGCCGGGTAAAAAGACGAAAAGAACGGGAGAATAATGAAAAACTTATGGATAAATTGGTTTCAGCAAGTCATAAAAACATTAATCACATCTATAAACATGTGAATAAAAACAAAAATGTTAACTCGGCGATAGTACACACAATGGAAAACATGAATGGTGATCCAATAAAGTCTCACTCCAAAATGAACGTAGAAATGAAAAAAGCTTGGGCTACAGTTATGAAACTGAACCCAGGGAACACAGAATGTCCAACAGTTGACAAATTACTAGATACATCTGTACTAATCGATACAGGTGCCAGCTCAGAATTCTCAATGTCAGAACTAGATAATGCAATTAAACATTTAAAAAATAACAAATCACCGGGGACTACTGACATTCATCATGAGTACTTTAAGCACATGAGTGTATCATTCAAGGAAAATTTACGGTTGATGTACAACTCATGGCTGAATGGGTCAGAGATCCTACAAGAAGCAAAAATTTGCAAAATGGTTTTACTTCACAAGAAGGGTCCAAAATCTAATATGAAAAATTACCGAACCCTAGGAATCTCATGTAACACTAAGAAGCTCTACATGACACTATTAAATCAGCGTTTAATAACAATTTGTGAAGAAACCAATGTCTTCACAGAACTGCAGGGGGGTTTCCGACCAAACAGAAGAACATGTGATAATGTTCAAATCCTAAAAACATGCAATAGCTATGCAAAGGCTAATGGTAATAAATTTTACACATGTTTTGTGGATGCGGAGAAGGCATTCGACCGTGTTGTAAGAGACAAATTATGGAAAAAATGATGGATATGGGTATACCAAGCAAACTGGTAACAGCGATTGCTAATGCTTACTCGAATATTAAGGTAAAAATGACATATGCTGACTATACAAGTGAAGACCTTGATTACCCTTATGGAGTTGCGCAAGGTTGTGCCTTGAGCCCAACACTGTACGCCATTTACATGCACGACTTGGCACACATACTTCAGAAGTCAGGACTAGGTGCGAAATTGGACAAAAATACAAGTAAAATCCCTGGATTATTCTTTGCAGATGATGTGTGTTTAACGTCAAATACAGAACTTGGGTTGCTGAAAATATTAGACCTCTTCAGCGACTGGGCGTGGAACTGGAACGTAAGTATAAATACATCAAAATCCATGGTTCTACGCTGGGGGGAACATTCAACTCAGATGAAATGGCCCCTGGGCTGGTCAGCTGAAAAAATCAAAGGTGAAATACATGAATGTGACGAGACTAAGTACCTCGGCATAACCATCACCTCGGAGCATAATCCATTCCACAAACATATACTTGATTCTTACACTAAAATGTTGAAATTCAGTTCATTAGCGATTTTATCTTCTAAAAAGACAGTTACGCCCTTGCACTATGCAAAAATATGCTTCAAGGGATATGTTGAGCCACAAAGTATGTATGGATTAGAAGTCACCGGTGCAGATGCAAAAATTCTATCTAAAATGGATAAATTATACATCAAGACAATGAAACGCTGTGTCCGCTTGCCAAACACATGTAGCTCAGCGAGTTTAACACTTGACCTGGGCGGGAATTTACCCTCCGACAAATATCACCAAATGGTCATAACATATCACAGATACATGCATCTACTAGATAATTCAAGACTCCTCAAAATATCGCTTCATTCAGACAAAAAATTATGTGGGAATGCCCGACTCTCAAAAACATGTGAAACATCAGAAAGTCAATTTAGGGGGGCATGTAAACATGTGAGAATCACTAACCAAACAGCACTTTGTTTGACAAAGATCAACCTAAAACGAATGGTTGAACAAAATAGATGTGTGACATCACTGCAGGCAGTGCAAAGCCAAAAGATTGCTGTCATACGCCCAGAAACACATAGTCAATGTAGTCCAAAAAGCCTAAAATACACTCAGTTAAACTGGTTTGCCGCACGGCACAATGGGCTTCGCGATCACGTGATTACAGGTAGAAAATTATGTTTAGCATGTAGCACTGACAATTGCAAAATACCTAGCAGTGTGACCCATATACTCTATACCTGCCCAAAATTAGACAGAATGCGAAATGATGTTGCCACTCTTAAATGTATGTATAACTGTGCATCTAGATATGATTTACTTGATGGAAATGTTTGCAGCAGACACAGAGATTTTATAGATAAGTTAGTCTGCACTGGGTTATACTTTTGTGGATAGTACTGGTAATTGAATGCTGCAGTAAATGGTAAATGAGTGCTGAGTATCACAATCACCTAAGTCTGAATAATACTCAGTCAGGGCGATTGTATATATATTCATGCACTGTCATTTGTCATTTACAGCAGTATGTTTGCATGGAAAATTTTGTGGTGATTAATGTGGTCAATTTTTAATGGTCAATTCAGGTGGTATTGATGTGATGAATTACAGAATCAAAAAACAAATTTTACACTGTCATATGTTAAAATTGCATTGCATGTGGAAATACACACTCTTTGGGCGGATAGATCAAATTCCTCAATGCTATTCTGCCCAAACAAAATATTTTGTACAAATCTTTGATTGGTTCCAACGGTGTTTTCCATGTGATCATGTGTAAGACCTCAATAAATAATATCGGGTGCAGCACATTTTTTCAGATCATGGGATGAACATCATTTCCCGGTTCATAAATCACTTTGGATTTGGGTGGTGTGCCATTGGCAAGTTGCTTGATAACAAAGGGTGATTGACACAATGTTAGGTGACATTCTCTATGTTCTTGTTGACATTGGAATTTTCTTCATTCTTGTGTTGACATTGAATGTATATTGCCTTTATACTGTATCCTGTGTGGAAGGACCAGACCTTATCTTGGTTGTCCCTTATATATGAGTAATTTTTCAAAATTGCTTGTATGTTGATCCACTCTAATCTTAAATTAAATTAAATTACCTAATTTATGATGAAAGCAAAGTGTAGTTTTCATTATACTCGTTCCACATTCATATCTAATTAAGAAATG
This sequence comes from Sphaerolaimus hirsutus, assembly GCA_964036195.1. Classification (NCBI taxonomy): domain Eukaryota; kingdom Metazoa; phylum Nematoda; class Chromadorea; order Monhysterida; family Sphaerolaimidae; genus Sphaerolaimus; species Sphaerolaimus hirsutus. The sequence continues at coordinate 4,878,085 of OZ038453.1, read as the reverse complement.
CACATGGAAAATACTATATGGGATATACATTGCCATGTTCATTCACTTTGCCCTGCTCGTTTACATTGACCCCCCAAAATGGCTTATGAAACAATACATTGGCGGTCAATAAAATCGAAGAAATACGGTATTTGCATTATATATGGGACATGACCGTCCTTGACACGTGCCTTATGTGGAAGCCCGCTGGTGCCAATCCCAGACCCTGTAAAATATCAAATGTCTTGCAAAGTTTCAAACGTACGGTTGCCACTTTGCATGGCATTTTCCATGACTTTTGACACTTTGCATGACATTTTACATTTTACATGGCATTTTTCAGGGTCTGGGAGTGCCCCTGGATGCGCTTGAAGCAGCCTCCGTGAAGCCACTTCCACACGCTTCACGAGGCTTGAGGTGAAGTGTCTTCACACGCTTTGCCTATCTTCACGAAGGCTTCACGAACCGCCTCAGCAGACTTTCACGTCTGGGGCCAGATTTAATACTCCCTACAGATTTGTAGGGTAGGGCGTACGCCCGACAGATTTTTTAAATTCAGCCGCTTTGACGCACATGCACCGAGAGCAAGGCGGTTCGTAAAATATACGAAACCATCCCTTAAGGTTGCCGATATTGCAATATGACGTATATCGCTTCGATTTTGGCCCGGAAATCACGATTTCGTCATTTCTTGGCCGTCTGCCGATTCACTTTTTTATTTTATTTTGTCGGGCGGGATACTCGCGTGAGTCGCGCTTTTGTGTAGTCAGGTGGCCACTTTTTTAGTGTTCACTGCCTACAACCGAAAACATGAGGGCAGCGACAAGAAATAAATGCATGCACGAGCCTACAAAAGCGCGACTTATGCGAGTAACCCGCCCGACAAAATAAAATAATAAACGAATTGGCAGACGGCCAAGAAATGACGAAATCGTGATTTCCGGGCCAAAATCGAAGCGATATTCGTCATATTGCAATATCGGCGACCTTGAGGGATTGTTTCGTGTATTTTACGAACCGCCTTGCTCTCGGTGCATGTTTGTCGATGCGGCTGAACTTTAAAAAATCTATCGGGCGTACGCCCTACCCTACAAATCTGTAGGGACTATTAAATCTGGCCCCTGGTGTTCATTTAAGTGTCCTGAAGCCTCTGGAGGAACAGTGATACTACTCGTTTTTTTGTCAAAGTCGAGTTTGGGTGATATCACGGCCCAAATTCTTTCAGTCGAGTCAAGTTTGTTGGCACCCGTTTTTACCCTCGAGTCACGAGTCGAGTCGAGTCGAGTTCGAGCCCTAGTGATGTGACTTCACGCTGACATTGCGCGTCTGCGTGAAGTCTCTTCACCGCTCATCACGCACTTACTTTTATCTGTATTTATAAATTTAGACAAAGATTAAAGTGATGTATACTTCAATTCAACACAGAGAATAATAATAATCCATTTTGTTCATATTAAGACGACTCTAGGGATGGCACGGTTTTTTTAAATCGTTTTTTATATAAAAAAACAGCAGCCGAAATTTTTAGTACTAAGCACTAGGTATTTTGCAATTTTTTTGCGCGCAAGCGCGCAATTTCACATACACATTACCATTGGTGGTTGTTTTCATTGGTTTTGAGGCATTTTTAGTGTGAAAGCTTCCATTTGTTTATACTACTGTGTCATAAAAAGCCATGATATGTTAGTGTAGGATATAATATCGAGCAAATGTGCTCCCACATACTTCTACATTGTGAAAAATCACTGTCAATGTATTAGCCTTTTCTTATAACCTTATTTAAGCACTATTCCATGCAAAACTTGACTTGAAGTCACAAACATTCGACAAATGGCGATATGCGTAACAAGTCGACAAAAATGGGTATTTGTGACAGAAATTACCACTTATAATGCTATCCCATGGCTCCACAGCTATTCTATGGCTATATTTAACGTCACAGAGTACTGATATGTATGTGTAGACCCATAACCAAATCTGGGAGCTTTAAAAAAACCCATTTTATTTATATGAAAAACGTTTTAAAAAAAAACGTTTTTTTAAACAGGGTCGTTAAAAACAGTTTTGTGCCATCCCTAGTTGTCTCCTTTATTTCAGTAATCGAATCAGTATGCGAAGTACAGAATTTTAGGGTGTCAACAAATAACCTAACAGAAATATATATGAAAACTGAAAGGTAAAACATTTTCACTGTCAGTAAACTGGGGGAATTTGTTGACACTCAAACAAGGATAAACATTACTATTTTTTAATCAGAATCCATATTTTTAACACCTAGAGCAGTTCAGAGCATTCCCAACATTACTACACCCACACAATGGTTTTGTCTACCAAAAACTACACCAGAATTTTATGTGAAAACATCTTTCAAGCCTATCCCCAGGGTAGTTTTATCACATTCTTCCAAAACATTTCCAGCCTGCTCAAATTTTCATATTGACATGGCTTACATGACTAGTAATGTCAGGGGGCACTCCCAGACCCTGTAAAAAGCCCTGTAAAATGTAAAATATGTCATGCAAAGTGTCAACAATGATGGAAAATGCCTTGCAAAATGGCAACCAAGTTGCCATTTTGCGGGGCATTTTCCATGACTTTTGACACTTTGCATGACATTTGATATTTTACAGGGCATTTTACAGGGTCTGGGACTGCCCCCTGGTGATGTTTGCATCACTAGGTAATGTCACAGCTGCAACAGGTGTCAAGTAGAAACATTTCTGGGTAAAACAACCCTGGGGCTGGACTCTATGGTGTCAGTTCGACAAGTGAACAAATGAAAAAACTGATGTGAAAATTTTTGTTGGTAAATAGGTAAGTGAAAACAGTGAACTCAGGTTTTACCAAGGTGTAAGATGTAAAAAAGGAGATTAATCGTTTGCCAAGTTGAAAGTGCCCAAAACGGTTACACAAAGACATGTGGCTGTGAATACTGTAAAAAATTTTACTTGTGAGTGTGAAAGTTGAATAGGTACCTAGATAAAAATCAAGGGTGTTTGAAATGAAACACACCCCTCCACCAACTCTCCGATGGGAAACGCCCACAAACACTTGAATAACGTGCCCACTTGCAGAATTGACATCACTTCACTTCCTAACCCCCCTACACTCAACTCAACCGACACTCAACTTATCACTTTGCACCGCTCAACTTATCACTTTGCGTCGCCCACTTATCACTTTCCACCGCGTGCTTGTCACTTTGCGTGCCCAAATTGTCGTCGTCGATGGACTTTTGCGTCTTGTGCTTTGTCACTTGATCCTCGGGTTCGGTCACTTTGCTGGGGGCAGTCCCAGACCCTGTAAAGTGTCAAATGTCATGTGTAAAGTGTCAGAAGTCATGGAAAATGCCCTGCAAAATGGCAACTGAGTTTTGACACTTTGCATGACATTTTACAGGGCTTTTTCCAGGGTCTGGGACTGGCACCTGGACGCCTTTCCGACGCTGATGCTTTTTGACCCTTCGTTTTGATTTGGGTCCTGGTTCTGGGGTCAATTCAAAAAGTGGAGAAGTGAAAATGCATTTGAGAGGCGACAAGTGAAATGTGAAGTGATCTGAGAGGTGAAATGTGAAATGAGACAGGAAATGAGAAGTGAAGTGAGTACCTTACTTAGCTTTTAACTCATTACATCTCATTTCACTTCTCACTTCTCATTTCACTTCTCACTTCTCATTTCACTTCTCACATTTCATTTCACTTCTCATTTCACTCCTCATTTCACTTCTCATTTGACTTCTCATTTAACTTCTTTAGTCACATCTCATTTCACTTCTCATTTCAGTTCCCATTTTAATTCTCATTTCACATCTCATTTCAGTTCTCATTTCACTTCTCATTTCATTTCTCATTTGACTTCTCATTTCACTTCTCATTTTACTTCTCATTTCACTTCTCATTTCCCTTCTCATTTCCCTTATTTTTTGACTTCTCATTTCACTTCTCATTTTACTTCCCTTTAACCCCTCAACTTCTCACTTCTCAAATTATTTTTTCCTTCTTCACTTGTTGAATTGTCACCTGGTCAGGGTCCAGTTTCTGTTTTGGCTGCATTGTGTCGGTGCTTCCCGAACTGACTATTGCTTTTTGGTTCTGCAGGGAGATGTTTTTATTGGTTACGATGGGAAACCATCTGGTACCACTCCCACACCCTGTAAAAAGCCCTGTAAAATGTAAAATGTCATGCAAAGTGTCAAAAGTCATGGAAAATGCCCTGCAAAATGGCAACTCGGTTGGAGTTTTTATGAAAAAACTAGAGTTAATGGCAAAAAACTTGAGTTTTTATGAATTCAAAAAAAAAGAAAGAAATAAAACATGGAAACTCAAAATACAGATATTCATTTTCGAAAAACTTAAATATGGAATTTGTTTTTATTTTGAGAACTTACACATAATTGGTCATGTAAAGTGTCAAATGTCGTGTCAAATCTTATGTTTTTTTCTATCAAAACCTTACTTTTTGACATTGTTTGGATGACAAAATAAGCTTTGGATACACATGACACTTTACAGGGTCTTTTACATGACATTTGACACTTACCATGGTCTTTTACATGACACATGGCATTTTCCAGGGTCTTTGACACTTTGGTTATTTAAAGGGCCTGGGAGTGCCCTCTGAACAAAAACAGAACCTCAGATCCTGATGGCTTGCTGCCTGAAGTATCTTCAGGAGAAGGTTTTTCATGGGCATCACCTTTTTCCTTGCTTCCCGACGTGCCTGTCCCTGAATCTTTACTTTTAGATTCCCCTGAAGGTACTGAATCCTGAATTCGTCCCTGTTTTTTATCACTTGCTTCCTGGGTGCGAATTCAATTTGAATTTAAGGCACATGTAAGGCACACAACACTGGAGTAAGGTATTGAAATTAGGCACAATACAATTTAAGGCACTTTGGAAGTTGAGAGTCAAATACAGCTTGATGTAAGTTTCAGTGTCATGATAAAATAAATTTTATGGAAAAATTGATTAGTTACATGTTTCATTGAAATAAATAATTTACAAATTTCATGGAAAAATTGATTATTCCCACTAAATATGATTGTGATACCAGCCTCCAACGGCTAATCACAGCGGCCCTTATTGGGGACCAGTCCCCGGTGAAAAAATTTTTTTTTCAAAAGTCCATAATTAGACCCCGTTTACACGGATTTTTTGTGACGACTCGACAAAAATAAAACGTTCAATAAGTTGAGTAAAAATGTTCCATATTTATGAGAAAAAGTGGTCAATTATATTTACATCTTACCTAGGCAAACATGCATGTCAAATTGCACAATCGTGCTTGTAGCTCATGAGTTAAAGGCGTTTGAAAACTTTTGCAGTTGTCGGACAGTTGTCGGACTGTCTCTGACAGCCAGCGACAATAGCAAACTTTTTTCGGACGTTATAAATCTTGAGCTACAACCACGAGTCTGCAATTTGGCCTGCATATTCGCTTAGGTAGAAGGTATACTGGACCACTTTTTCTAATGAATATGGAACCTTTTTACTCAACTTATTGAACGTTTTATTGTTGTCGAGTCGTGACAAAAAATCCGTGTAAACGGGGCCTTAGTCTGTATGGGTTGTTTACATGTTAATTGGGTTTATTATCACCAAATTTGCATGCACAAAATTCCTGCAAGACAGTTACACACACTGACACATATCCTCTTGGGGGTTGTATAGAAAGTTTTCGATTTGTCTCAATTTTGGCATGTGTGTACTAATCGATTTGGTGAGTATGCATGCCAAATTTCAGCTCAGAGAGGTTAGTGATTCTTATTCTTTTACACTTTTATTATTGTCAATCACTGTATTTTTGTATAGTGAATGTGAATTTTGTATACACCCCCCCCCCCAAAAAAAAAACAAACAAAAAAACAAACAGTAAGCGTGTGTAACCATCTTGCAGAAATTTTGTGCATGCAAATTTGGTGATAATTAACCTAACTAACATGCAAACAATCCATACAGACTAATACTTGACTTTTCAAACATTTTATTTTTCACCGGGGACTGTCCCCTATAAGGGCCAAAACAGGCACCTGGGTTCCCTCATCTCCAGGTTCAGTGATGAAGCCAATGGTCCTTTGCCAGTGCCTAGTGGGTTGCAACTGTTTGCGCAGCTGTAATGTTGATGGTTTATAAAAATGTGTAGTTCAATAGTTCAGTTCAATGTGTGATAGTAACTTGGCACTTATCCAAAAAAAATTATTTTATTTTATTTTTTACATGTTTAAAAAGTTCAGTGTACCCCCCCCCCAAAAAAAAAGCACCCCCTTTCCCAAACCGACCTCACTCCTAAGGGAACCCCCGTGTCTGCAAACCTTCACACAGGTCATAATAACAACCACAATGGGGCACACAATTATAGGTGCAACCGCGAATGTAAATATTAGCCATCCCAAACTTTCTGCCCAAGTGGGGTATGTGTAACTGCCGCGGGTGGTCCGTTTGTAGGTGGCAAATGAGAAAATGAATATTGTCTGGGTGGGGGGGGGGTTGTATTTGGAGATGGGGTTGTCGGATGATATGACTAATTGATGTCAAGAGGGCCCTAATTTGCCCCAACTTCAAATCCAAATTGCCCCATTGCAACTGACCAAATGCCACCCCACTCAAAAAACCACGCTCCTGAAAAAGTTACTCAAGGAAGTTAACTTCTCCTAACCCCCCCCCCCACAAATAACCACCCCTGTTAATAACCAACACCTGTCAAAAGACTACCCCCTCGAAAAGCAACCCATAGAAACACCACAGCTCTAAACACCACCCCCTCAAAAAGTCAACCCCTGAAAAGGCTATCCCCTATGAAAAAATCCACCCCTCAACAAGCCTTCTTTGAAAAGGTACCCTCCCCCAAAGTCACCCCCCTCAAAATTCACCCCTCCTTAAAAAGCGCACCATATAGCCACCATCATCCACCCCTTCAAAAGTCTACCCCCTAAGAAAGCAGCCTCTCAAAATATCACTTCACCCGAAATACCTACTCAAAATGCCAACCCCTCAAATATACCCCTTAGAGCGCCACGCTCTCAAATAGACCCCCTCGAAAGGGGTGCTCGAAAGGCCACCTCCTCAAAAAGCCACTTCCTCAAAAAGCCACCCCTCAAAAAGCCACCCCCTCAAAAAGCCACCCCCTCAAAAAGCCACCCCACAAAAAGCCACCCCCTCAAAAAGCCACCCCCTCAAAAAGCCAACCCCTGTAAAAGCCACCCCCTCAAAAAGCCACCCCCTCAAAAAGCCACCCCCTCAAAAAGCCACCCCCTCAAAAAGCCACCCCCTCAAAAAGCCACCCCCTCAAAAAACCACCCCCTCAAAAAGACACCCCCTCACAAACCACCAACAACAGGGGCGTGAGCGCGATCCAACAAGCGATCCAATAATAATTCACAGGATAGCCGGTGAATTTTTTGAGCATACTATTGGCCGGTCCCAACATTTGTCGAATGTCGCCGAGGAATCTACGCCAGCCGTAAACATAGGATACTACGATCGCTTCGAAGGCGCCAGAGAAAACCATTGGGAGGCCGCCCCCGAATTTGTCGAAAAGGTCGATTAGGTAGGGACCTGGGGGGTTTTTTTTTGGGGGGGGGGTTGATCGAGGTGTTTTTTTGAGAAAATGAGTGTTGTAGTCTACTGGGTGGACAGTTTTACTCAGTTTTACGTTTTCCCAGAAAACGTATTTTCTCAGGTTTTATTCAGTGTCAAAGTAAAAAGTTTTTATTTTACGTTTTCTGTACTCAGTGGTGAGTAAAAATTACGTTTACTTTGAAAAAAGTCCAGTACTTTAGCAACTCTGTTTATAATGAGACGATCGGATGTCAATTTTCAAATCAATCTAAAATTCACCGATTTTCCTCTCAGCTTTCAGAAACAAAAATGAAAACTTCCAGCAAAAAAGTTCCCCCCCCCCCAAAAAAAAACAACAACAACCAACCCCCAGGGCAGCAAAGGGCAATTCCTGGCAAAAACAGAATTATGCATACCAGTGCAACAACAGAAGTTTTCAACCAGGGCTTTCTCAGAACTGGATACTCATCAAGTGCTGCAGTAATTGGGGTTTCCACCAGCACTAGCTGTGAAGGTGTGTAAAACAAGTTTTGGATACTTATAAGCTTTGAAAATTGTCTGGGTTTTTTGTATTGAAAAAATTTCCGAAAAAATACAAAAATATGGGGTTGAAAGAAAGATTTTCCAGGATTATTTTTTCTCGTTTTTGAGATTTTCTGAGGTTTTTGAAAATGTAAAAATATAACATTTAAATTTATTTTATATATTTTTAATCAATGAGGATTTCTAGCGTATTTCCTCGAAATACCCCCAGGGGGTTTATTTTTACAGAGTGAAAATTTTGAGGCAGTAGTTGACGGGGGCTTATTGGAGGGCGGGTTACTTTTTTGCCATCAATTAATACATCATGTACCTTGCATACATGATGTACTTTTTTCCAGACGGGGGTATTTCGAGGGGGGGGGGGTTATCTTTTCACAGCTTGAAAAGACCTGGGGTATTTCGAGGGTGAGGGGTTAATTCAAGGGGGGTATTCCGAGCAAATACGGTACCAAAATACCCCCTCACCTGCGAGTCGATTCCCAGCAGAATAATCATGAAGAAAAACAGCACCGCCCAGAGTTGGGAAAGCGGCATTTTCGAAAGCGCTTCTGGGTAAACGATGTACGCGAGAACGGATCCGCTCGACGCCAACTGGTCCACTGGAAAAAAATAGGTAGGTATACTCGGCGGACCGCAAAGTATGCCCCCAAAATTATTCATGCCTTGGTCGATCACGCGCGAGCAGGGCCGTATCCAGGGGGGGGGGCGGGGGGGTGGCTGCAGCCCCCCCCCCTCCCGGGATGAGACCTAAAAAGTCCCGGAAAATGCAATTTTCCCAATACATTTTTCGATGTTTCTTAAACATTTTGCGCGCAAGCGCGCAATTTCTTTCCATACATTTCAAGTTCAGTGACAAGTTCACCACCCATTTTTTTATTTCACTTCGAACGCGATATCTCCATCCATGGGGGTGTTATAAGGCTGAAACTTTGTATATAGAAAGTTGTAAGACCCCTCTACTCCCCAACAATGGGGGAGGTGCGGCGACCCACCCTGTAGTGAGTCGCTGCACCTCCCCCATTGTTGGGGAGTAGAGGGGTCTTACAACTTTATATATACAAAGTTTCAGCTTTATAACACCCCCATGGACGGAGATATTGCATTCAAAGTGAAATAAAAAAATGGGTGGTGAACTTGTCCGGGGAGGTGTTTATATGCACTTTCACAAAAAAAAGTTTTTTTTAAAGAAAAAGGCAGAGTCGCGTACAAACGGAATGTTTTTCCCCGTCATGTTTTTCCTTTTTTTGCTGGAATTATTTTTATTTTATTAATGATGGCGTCATGGTGGAGTGTTTCCTTCAGAAAAATGCATAGCATGCGGTCCGCCGAATATATTCAATTTTAAATACCGTATTTCTTTGTAATAGCCCCTGGGGGTTTATTTTTAGCCAGTTAATTTTGAGGGGTCAATTCGAGGGGGGAGGTCACGTCACATGGATAGACAACTGCAGTTTTGTCATGTACATTCTCTTTGCAGTGAAATAAGGGTGCGGGTAATTCGAGGGGGGTCGATTCTAGGGGGGGGGGTACATGTATTTATTTATAATTAAAATTATTTATTTATTTGTTCAAAATGTCACAAAATCTACCCATGGCGCGAGAAAAAGTGGTAAGTTGTAGGTAATAAGTGTCCAATATCAAGTGATAAGTGTCAAGTATTGAGGCTTTGATAAGCATGAGTGATCGATCGATCTACAGTGTGTCAATAATGATGAAACGAAATGGTAAAAACCACATTAAAACAAAGAAGAAAGACTTTTCAAAAACTTCAAACTCACTCGACTTTCCAGTTTTGAAGGACACATATCCCAGCACTGAGAAAATGACAAATCCAGCGAAAAATGATGTCGCGCAATTGCACAGCACCACGAAAATTGCGTCCCTGTGTGTTTATATACCCAATTAATAATTTTAATAATTTATAATATTGTCCTCAAAATCTCAAAAGTGCTAGTGAAATGTCACTAGTAGGGTGCCAAACAAATTTTTATGTGAAACAGAAATGGATAATTTTTTGCACTTGCCGGAAAACGGAGACGGCAACGGAAAAAAAGCGGAAAAAAGGAAAATTGAACCGGAAAATGTGAAAAAGCAGAAAAACAGGAAATTGAGCTAGAAAACGGAAAAATGGCGGGGAAACAGAAAACTGTGCTAAAAAACGGATGAGACAGAAAAATGGAAACAGAACAAGGGGAAAAAATTAGCGGCCAGAAAATGGAAACATAAAAACGGAAAAAAGAATTCAGCAGCCGGAAAATTGAAACGGAAAACGGAAACTGAAAGTTGACACTAGTGTGTTAAAAGCGCCATTACGCGTTTTGCTTTGAGGCCAGCACCAGGCGTTTTGCACATGTCGCCATTTTTTTCAGATAAATATAGATATTTTAGAAAATGGCTCCCATAAAACCAGAGGGTGGCGACATTTTAGCGCTTGGCACTTTTTACGTCAATACACAAAACAACCCAAAAAAAATCCCCCCCCCCAAATCCAACCTAAAAACATTATGACCAAAATTATTGTAGCTAGACAGCGTAATCAGACCCCCATTTCCGGCGCTCAGAGAAAAGAAAATTTGATTTGCGGCATCCATCCACACGCTGGAATCCTTCAATTTTCCCCAATCCGGAACCAGGAACCATTTCAGACCGATTGAAGCCCCTTCCAAAGTGATTCCACGGATAAACAGAATCAACAGAAGGACGTATGGAAATACGGCTGTGAAGTAGACCACCTGGGATGGTGGGAAGTTTTATTTAGTTGGCAAAGTGCCAGGTTTTTGTAAGTTGTTTTATGATGGCATGGTAACTTAATTTCCACATGAAATTCCCACAATCAATCACCATTGCCTTTTCAATTATTTATCTACCAGGTGGCAATCCCAAGCCCAGTAAAGTGTAAAGTAAAGTGTCAAATGTAAAGTCAAATGCAAAGTAAAGAGTCAAAAGTAAACTCAAATGCAAAGTAAAGTGTCAAATGTAAAGTAAAGTGTCAATTTTGTATCCAAATCTTTTTTTTGGTATCCAAATCATATGTTTTCATATCCAAATCTTATTTCTGACATAAGATTTGGATACAAAGATGTAAGATTTGGATACCAAAAATAAGATTTGGATACATAGTTGACACTTTACTTTACATTTGACACTTTACTATACATTTGACACTTACCTTTGCGTTTGACTTTACATTTGACACTTTACTCTGCATTTGACAGTTTACTTTGCATTTGACTTTACATTTGACAGGTATGTCAGACTTTACATTATCATAGGTAGCCGTGATTTTCTGACATATTTAATATTATAATATCTTTTCCAAAGATGTCCAATTTTTAAGTCAATTTTACCACCCTCCCTAACCTTGCCAGCAGATTTCACCCCCTTACTCAGAGTGCCCCAGACGAGAATCCAGGCAGCTAAAAGGCACAAAACTATGTCCCATCTTGGGGCCCCGAAATCTCCCAGCCCAGATGAAAAGCCGAGCAGGTAGTTGCTGAAATTGGGGAAATTTTGACAGAAAATTTGAAAATTTACTAAATTGGTTGGTGTGGATGTTTTTCTGAGGATTTTTCTGCATCAATTGGAAAAAAATGTTTTGATTGTATTTTTAAATTTTGTCAGTAACATAAGCAAATTCACAATTAGCATTGAAACAATCTCTGTGAGATTTATATTTAAAAAATCTCAGAAAATATAAGATTTTCCGGGCTATGTACACAGGCCCCAGCCGGGGACCGGTCCCCAGCAAAAAATAATTTTTTTTCAAAAGTCTATAATTGGTGTGTATAGGTTGTTTGGATGTTTATTAGGTGAATTATCACCAAATTAGCATGCACAAAATTTTTGCAAAACGGTTACACACGCTGATGCATATTTTTTTGGGCGGGTGTATAAAATTATTCCGATTTGTCTCAAATTTGGCATGCGTGTACTCCTTCATTTTAGCTCCGAGCAGTTACCGGTTTTTATTTCATGTATACTTTAATTTTTTTTGATCACTGTATTTTTTTATAGTGATCAAAATCCTGCTGGGGACTGGTCCCCGGCAATGTCGAATGGGCCCCGACTGGGGTCAAATGTCCCCTGTGAGAAAAATTTTTTTTCAGTAAGCAGAATTTTGGTCCCTGACCGGGGACATTTGTCCCTGGCAGGAGACAAATTTTTAGTCCCCTGCCAGGGACGGGGACCAAAATTCTTTGTTTACTGAAAATAAAATTTTCTCACCGGGGACATTTGACCCCGGTCAGGGCCATTTTGACATTGCTGGGGACCGGTCCCCGGCAGGATTTCAATCACTATACAAAAATAAAATGATTGAAAAAAATTTAAGTACAAATACAATAAGAACCGGTAACCGCGCTGAGCTGAAATTTGGCATTCATACTCAGTAAACGAAGGAGTACTCACATGCCAAAATTCAGACAAATCCAAAAAAAATTACACACTCCCACAAAGAAAATGCATCAACGCGTGTAACCGTCTCACAAAAATTTTGTGCATGCTAATTTGGTGATAATTCATCCAATTAACAAGCAAACCACCCATACATGCCAATTATTCACTTTTGAAAAAAATTATTTTTTGCTGGGGACTGGTCTCCAGCCAGGACCTGTGTAAATAGCCGATTTTCCGTGCTTTGTGTTTTTTCCACGATTTTTCAGAGAGATTTAATTATATTCACTTTTTAAGAGATTTTCTGAGATTTTTTAAAAATATTAGAAAATCTCTCAAATTCTGATATTTATATTTATCTATATACTTTTCAGAGTGATTTAATTACATTTTATTCATATATTTTTCAGAGTGATTTAATTACATTTTATTCTTGAGAAATTTCCTGAGATTATATTTTATTATATTTATTTTCCAAAAATTGACATTTATTGTCAATGCTGTTCACAATGTTTACAAACTGTTCTTGAATCTTCATTTTGAAAAGAGTTTTTATTAATAAAACGGGCATTCAAATCATTTGCAGAATTTTTGTGTTGCTGAAAGCAAGGGTACACAAAAAAGTACTTCTAAAAAGGCCAAAAATGATATCATTTTTCAACAAAAAAGCTTTCCCAAAATTAAAATTCCCAGTAAAAATCAGCTTTCACACTGAGCTTGCGGGCACAAACAAATATCATCCATAAAAGAAAATTTGAATTGAGCAAAAATTGGGAGTTCTTGGCCCAATAAAAAAATCAAAAATATAAACATCACAAACTTGTATTCCAGTGATGGTGAAGTATCGTTGTGAAAATCTGCATAAAAGTCGTTCAGCTCAGTGCCATTCATCGTCTCCACCTTTCCATGTATGGTTATATTGGCCTCGAAATTGGAGGGCCAACATTTCCCCTTGAAATAAATCGGTGTTGTGGTGCTGTTGAGACAAGTCTTCGCAACTATTGTGTCGTAGCACCCTGGAAAATATGGATATTATTTAAAAATTTGCAAGCAAGCAAAGAATGAGAGTGTGATGCGTCGTGAAGCGGGCTGGATGTGCGTGAAGAGGCTCGCTTACACAAGTATTTTATCATGAGATAAAGTGGAGTGCCACAGTGAAGTGCCTTCAACACACTTCATCGCCACAGGCGCATCCAAAATTGTGGAGGCACTTCACGATGCTGGCGCTTCCACATGCTTCACTAACATTCACATTTATGTGCCTTGTAAAAAAGTGTTAAGTGTAGGGTGTCAAAATTTTTTTTTTACGGAAAACGGAAAACGGAAAGGTAAAATTTTTTCACTTTACGGAAAACGGAAAACGGAAAGGTAAAAAAAAAATTTCTGCCGGAAAACGGAAAACGGAAAGGTAAAAAAATTTCACTCAGCGGAAAACGGAAAACGGAAAGGTAAAAAAAAATTGTTGGCCGGAAAACGGAAAACGGAAAAATGAAATGCCGGAAAACGGAAAACGGAAAGCAAAGTTTTCACGGAAACGGAAAAAAATAAAGTGAAATTAGCACGGTAATAGACAAATTTGCAGAAGGAAAACCTGCATGCAGGTTTGCCTGTTTGGCTTTGATTGTGGTAGCTGTACATTCTGCAACTATGGATCATGCCTGTAACTTCACTTGTAGTTCAAGCTTAACTGAACCAACAAAAAATCATCAAAAAGTAGCCATAGTGGCCATAGGAAAGGAAACACTACGACAATTTCACAGTCTAGAAGCAATGGGAATCACTGATGACCCCTGATGACGACATTGCAGAGGAGATGATAATAAATAGCATAAAATTCAACGACAACAACAAACGATACTATATTGACTGGCCGTATAAAGAGAGTATCAGTGACCTGCCCATGGGAAAAGCAGAAGCCTTGGTACGGTTTAAATCACTGATAAGAAGATTCAACAAAGATCCAAACTTATTCAAACAATACAGGAAAGTTTTGGATGACCAACTAGAAAAGGGAATAATTGAGATTTGTGATGACAAAACAGACAACAAGGGGATTCATTACCTGCCACACCAGCCAGTAATCAAGCCGGGCAAATCGACATCATGCAGAATCGTGTACGATGGGTCGGCAGGTAAGCCCAGTTTCAACGAGTGCCTTTTTAGAGGACCGATTACAACACCATTAGCACTGGGCCTACTCCTGAGGTTCAGGGCAGGCAATCTAGCATTAATTGCCGATATTGAAAAGGCATTTTTGCAAATAGGATTGCATGACCAAGCTAGAGACTACACACGATTTTTCTGGCTGAAAGATGCCTCAAAACCAGTAACTGAAAATAACTTAATAGTACTTCATTTTGAACGCATACTGTTTGGACTTGTCTGCAGCCCAGCAATTTTGGGAGCAGTCATAAAATACCATTTAAATGTGACAATAAACAACATATTACTATAAGAACTATATTACAAAGTCAAAGCTTTATTTAACCAATGTTCTATGAACATGAGGGAATGGCTGTCAAACTCCAGATCAGTCATGAATGAAATAGCAGAAAATGACAGGAGTCCAAAGGTGAATAAAATTGTCGCAGTAATGGGCATGAAATAAAATCACCGAACGGACATGCTGGCAATATCAACACCAAAATTGCAAATTGACAGCATCACAACACCAACCAGATGAAACTTGGATAAATTATTGATGTCAGCATATGACCCAATTGGGTTCACAGCACCTGTTTCACTGACCCTGAAATCCCAGTTGTCAATGCTGCTCCAAGAGACAAAAACAACACAATGGGATGAGCCAATTGAAGATAAATACAGATTGGAAAAACAATGGAAAAATGCCAGAAAACTGAAAATCGAGGCAGAAAATGGAAAAATGGCCTGGTAAAACGGAAACGGAAAGGTAAAAATTTTTCAGCCGGAAAACGGAAAAATGGGCCGGAAAAACGGAAACGGAAAGGTAAAAAATTTTCAGCTGCCGGAAAACGGAAAACGGAAAGGTAAAAATTTTTGGCTGCCGGAAAACGGAAAACGGAAAGGTAAAAAATTTTCGGCTGCCGGAAAACGGAAAACGGAAAGGTAAAAAATTTTCCTGCGGAAAGGCGGAAACGGAAAACGGAAACGGAAATTTGACACCCTAGTTAAGTGACTTCATCACAGCAAAAATATGGGTTCGTGAAACGCGTGCTTCCACGCGCTTCCCCCAGCATCACAAAATTTCGAGTGAAGTGTCTTCCACATGCATCACCTAGCTTGACCATGCATTTCAAGTGTTTCCAACAATGTGGGAGACACTTCACAACGCTGGCGCCTCCACACGCTTCACGATAATACACATATGAGGCGTCTACTTCTAAAATTTGACAAGTCCAAAATATGATAATTAATTTCTAGTTAGGCCCAGGGCAGAAACGTCATCTGGGGCCACTTCCGCACATTTTTAATCATTTTCCAAAAATTTTTGACCTCACATGCCCATATGGCAAAGTGCCAAATTTGACATTTTTGGGGAAAAATGCAAAAATTTCGGGCAAGAAGTCGACAAGTCCACCCTTTGTCTACGTTGTTGTTGGGAAAAATCAGCAAGAAATGTGATAAGTCCGTCATGGACAGCTAATTCTAAAAGTCGACAAGTCCATAAATTGCCCATAAGGCAGGCACAACGCCAGCGGGTACAAAAATGTTCTCGAGTGCAATAATTCGACAAGTCCATTTCCCTCCCAAAAACAGTTTTGCTCTCTGACCGAATGGAAATTTATGGACACCCCATTTTTCACATAAAGGTTGAGAGCAGGGGCTGAAAATTTGACACTTTATTGTCAACATATGGAACTTAATGGAAAGCATGAGAGGGCCAAATTGGACACGCACCACGGGCCTAGAGTTGGATCGGAAACTTAAAATGCGATTTACTCAAAATCACATTTTGTGGACTTGTCGACTTTTAAAAGTAGAGGCCTCATATGCATGCCTGCTCCATATTAATAGGAGTGAAGTGGCTTTTGTGATGTGTGTGGAAGCACTAGCATGCTTGGTGAAGCATCGGGAAGTGTTGATGTGAAGGCACGTCATGCTTCCCTACGCTTCTGTGGGTGAAAATACAGCTAGTAAACCATGCCTGAAATGTAAACGACCACTATGTGCAGACAACCTGACACTTGAAAACAACCATGTGTGACTGAATGAAGACTTGTGGTGCAGTCACAGAGAACGCGAAGTTCGCTGTGCACCGCAACGCCATCACCGAAGCCGCAGCCCCCATGATGGTACGCCCGACTGGAACTTGCAGCGGCCATGAAACATTTTTTTTAATTTTTCCCATTAATTATACATTAATTACCCCCACATTTTAATTATTAAGCATGTTTAGAGTATAATTCTAGTAGGATCTAACCAGTTGCTGGAATTTTTATTTTTCCATTCCATTTACTTAAGTTCTTGACCAAAAATGTAACCACTGAAAGTGTTGTGCCTAGAAATGGGCTTGAAATGTATGGAACTTTTGTCACGTAAAAAAGGTGTTCGCTTTGTTAGCACGTTTTAGCAGCCTGAGATAACCTTTGTTTCCCCCCGACCGAGTGAATTTTACTTAGGAATCAGTAATGGGTGGACAAGTGGCAAAAATCAATTTATCACTAGATATTATGTACACGCGACACATGCAGAGCACAGCAGATAGTGAAGAGCACTGCAGTGCCAATTAAAAGTCCCATCACCTAGGGTGATCTGGTGAACTCAGAAGTGCTAGTGTCGTTGCAGTGCGTACTGCGCCCGTACGTTTCCACCCATTACCCGGCAATGATATTACCTTGAAAAAAAACCACAAAACATATTTCAATAACCTTGGTCAGGTGGGCAACTGAAATAATTTTGTCTAGCGGCGCGTGGTGATAACATAGCGATACACCACCTGTTCAAGTTGTTACTGTAATACAAAAATAAAAGCCCACTTTTTGACACTTTGAAAGTGATAATTAGTGAAATAAATAAGAAAGATTCTTCATTGTATTTATGCTCCCCTGTTTTTATAAGTTTACGCTGTTCACAATATTGCTATTGATATGATTATCATGTATTTCATTTTTCCAATTAATTATTACGCTTTGCATTTTGTGGTTTTCACTTGATCAACCTCTTGCCTTTGAATTCATTCAATTATTATATTTTGTTGTGTCTTAAATTTATTATTCATTAGTATTATGATGATTTACTGATGATTATAAAATGTGCTGTTTTTGCAATTTTTGCACCCACTAGAGGTTCTACGACTCATTTTGTGCTATTGTGATTTGACTCAGATTATTTGATAAATAAATTTCCCATGCAAACCATTTCGGTCCCTCTGGAGCATACTAACTGCTTGAAGCTTACTAGAGCTTTTAGTTTATTTTTATCTAGATCTAACAATTAACCAAAGTAAACTGTCGGCAGATACGAAACAGCCTGTAAGTTGACGTGTCCGTCCTTGGGAACTTGCCACGACCTCAAGGGGTACTGGTGACTGTTCCTGTATTGTGTGTCAACTCCCCGTACCTCAAATCCATCTCATTAACTAATTAAGCATGCATTGGGCCTAGGAACGGTGCACAGCAATTTTCCACTGCAGAGATCCGACGAGTGGTGAAATAAGGAAGGAAAAACGGAAAATAGAAGATTAGTAAAACATGTAAAATATCTGACACATCCACACACCCATTTTTTCTGTGCATGCAAATTCCATGATGCATGTGAAGCCGGAATTAGAGCTCAGCGTCGATTCGACGTGAAATGACGACGTGAAATGACGTTGTGAAATTAATTACACGAGTGTGGATTATGCTACGGGTCTACAATTTTCTAAGGATAATATATGAATCAATACCTTAATCGTGTCCAATACTGAGTGTTATCAGCCACAACTAGAGCGAATTGAAAAATTCAATTTTTATCATTTCACGTCATCATCATTTCACGTCACAGTGTCAGGGAACAACTTGACATTTCACGTCAGACTATTGCTTGCAATAGTCTGACGTGAAATGTCAAGTTGTTCCCTGACGTAAAATGATGACGTGGAATGATAAAAATTGAATTTTTCAATTCGCTCTAGTTGTGGCTGATAACACTCAGTATTGGACACGATTAAGGTATTGATTCATATATATTATCCTTAGAAAATTGTAGACCCGTAGCATGATCCACACTCGTGTAATTAATTTCACGACGTCATTTCACGTCATCATTTCACGTCGAATCGACGCTGAGCTCTAATTCCCGCTTGATGCCTCAACATCGACAAGAGTCTTCCGCAATTTTGGAAGCACGTGAAGCGTGTGTGAAGTTATGTGAAGCATGTGGAAGTGGAACATCGGGAAGTGGCTTCACTGTAAATTTCAAAATTTCGTAATGCCAGTGGGGGGGTGTTGGAAATGTGTGGAAGCGTGCCATTTTCGCACATCCAGCCCGCTTCCACAAGCTTAACAAACCTGATTTTTGCGGAAACTCCTGACATGAATTTCACCCCCAGAAGTCGTGTTCGCTTTCAAATTTCAAACAGGCACAAAGACCATTCAATCAAAAATAAAACCCTCAACCAAAACTCACTGAAAGTATTCCATTCATTCTCGCACCCGGTCCATGGTAGAGTCGTGGCAAAAGAGGCAAACATATATCTGGGGGCACTCCCGCACACTGTAAAATGTCCTCTAAAGTGTAAAATGACATGCAAAGTGTCTCAATCTAAAGTCATGGAAAATGCCCCGGAAAATTGCAAACTTTTTATGACGCACATTATCATTTTACTTCATTCAGGTGCATTTTACATGACTTTTGACATTTTACAGGCCATTTTACATAACTGTTGACACAGCATGACATTCGATATTTTCCAGGCCATTTTACATGATTGATAACACTTTGCATGACATTTGATACTTTCCAAGCCATTTCACATAACATCAGACATTTTACATGACCTTAGACACTTTGCATGACATTTGACATTTTTTAGTACATGTTACAGTGTCTGGGAGTGGCACCGGATGGCCCAAGCGATGTACATGTTGTAATAAAGTGCTGTAATTGAACAGATGAAGCACATCGTGTAGCCGAGACCTGCGGATACAGTTTGCAATACAGTTTTTGGTGGGAATTTGAACATTGGAAATTCGAGTGGAAAATTTCGGAAATCATAGGAAATTTGCTGAAATTTTCTATTTTCTAGAAAATTTTATAAAACTTTGAGAATGCTGTCTTCTTTGTGAATGTTTTGTGCATCTTCTGTTATCAAATCAAAATTCAGGAGAAATGTAAAACTCCGGCAAAAACCACAAAACATAAATATGTGCTGATGCATAATGTACTTTCCGTCGAGCAATAATAAAATATCTGGGGGAAAATGCATTCACCAATTTACCAGTTACTCTTTCGCCTGACGCCATGGCAATTGGCGCCAGCGCCAAAAAAAACCTTGGCGCGCGTTTCTACCACCATAAAAAACAATAATACAACCACTAACCCCCCAAAACGGGCGCCATTCTGCGGAAACACAGCGTCGGGTTGACGGCAGAATATTGGCCCAGTGCCAACTCCATGTAGAACACCGGCAGCCCGGCCACGACCATCATTATTACGTAGGGAATTAGGAAGGCCGCGCCGCCGGATCTACATGAAAAAATGAAATTAAACAATGAGGTAGGTACCAATTAAAAGTGAACACAAGTTCAACTATCCTCTAATTATGCATCGCTTTGTCCCCATTTAAAACTCCCCCTCTGTGTACCCCTTGAACTATTCTCACATTCACCCCCTTGAAAATACCCCCTTGAAATTCCCCCACGGTGTACCTCATTGAATACATATCTATCTATCTTGATGTGCATGAATTATTACTGTGATTTTTACCCTCTTGCCCTTTTACCCTGTGATACATTTCCCTCGTTTGATGTCCATTAAATGACCCCTATCTGAAGAATTTTCCTTTTGTGTACCCCCTTGAATAACTCCCCATATTAGAATCTTCCCCCTTTGAATGACTCCCTCGCATAATGCACTTGAATACTCCCCCACTTGAACAATTCCCTCATTCAAAACCCTCGAACCAAATAGCCCCTTCCCTTAAATAATCCCCCCGTAAAGCCTTGAATAATTCCCCACCACAAAATTGACAAGTAATTAAAAGCCAACCTGCCACACAAATACGGAAATCGAATGACATTGCCAGTGCCCACAGCGTAGCCCACACAGGAAAGTATGAACTCTAGTTGGTTAGCCCAAGTGTCCCTTCCTGGGGCGGAGTTTAATTTTCCCGATTTATTTGATTTTTGGGGGGAGCCTGATTTTTTGTGTTTGAAAGTTTTGTGTTTGTGATAAAAAACAAGGTGTGGTTTTTACGTGGCAGTCCAGCACATTGTAAAGTGCAGTCGAGTCCGAGTGCAAATGTCATGTAAAATGTCAATTAAAATTTTAAAAAAGGGATTGTTTACGGACCTTTTTAGATTTACAAATTTGTATGACGTTTTGCATGACAATTGACAAATTTACCGTATTTCCTCGAATAACCCCCCCTTGAATTAACTCCCCCTCGAAATACCCCCTCTCAAAATTTCCACTCTGAAAAAATAAACCCCCCTGGAGGTATTTCGAGGAAATACGGTACATGAAATGTGACTCAAAACACTTTACAGGGTGCGGGATTGCCACAGCCACAAGTTTGACAAGTGATTATATCTTTGCAAATTAATAGAATTAATTAGACTCCCCGAGATAGAAACAATTTCGGGTGAATTAAATTCCGTTCCTGGGTGCCCACTGGGAGTTGTTGCTGCTTTGGTCATCTTTTATTTTTTTCTTTATTTTATTGATGTATTGTAGAATACTTATCGCTGTTTTAATTGCTTTTCTCAAGTCAAACGGAACTCAAAAAGTTGTGCATTTTCGACTATTTATGATAGTGTGCATTTTTGTCTAATCTTATCAGATTTTTCTGAATATGAGTCAAAGTTTCAAAAGACATTACAAAGGCCTCACTTATTCGTGGATGGCTAGTGATGGAAAAGGCACCGGGAAATATGACACCGCACCGCACCGACACCTCTGCCAGTCCTCAGAAAGGGCACCTGGCAACATTGGCACGGGCAAAAGAATGGCACCGCACCGCACCGGCAGCCGGCACTGGTGCTATTTTGCAAAACTTACACCGGCACCGTGTAAGTGCACCGCTTGCTTGCACCGAAAGGCATCCTCTAAAAAGGTCACCACACCGCACCAGCACCAGCTTGCTGGTGCGGTGTGGGTGCCCCGGTCCCGGTGCCTTCCCATCACTAGTGATGGCGGCGCTTTGGCCACTGTTATCTCACCTTATTCTTCTTGGATTATTCAAACAATGTTTCACGATAAAAAAACTTGTCATGTAATTTTTAAAATTTAAAAAAATTTACCTAAACTATACACAAAAAGTAGGCAAACTCATATGAGATAGGAAACTACCTAATTCAAGGGTGTGGTGAAAGAACTGAAAATAATATTTCGGTGTATTACAGCACGTGAAAAAAATCTTTAGGTGAGCTATTTCTCCCAGAGTTGTTAGAATTACTGGACTTTTAAAAAAGTATATGTAAACGTAAAGTATTTTTATTTTACTCATCACAAAGTATAGAAAACATAAAATACTTTTTTTTACTTGTATGTACGCGTAAAAGTGTGTACAAAATTTATTCCCAGTAAATTGCAAAAGCGAGCACTTTTCTTCATAGAATATGTAGAACTGGGTACGTTTTCCAAGTACCCCACTCAAAATGGTCACTACGAATTACCTAATAGACCCCCGTCAAACCCCCCCCCCAATTGAGTGTAAAGAGAACGTAAACAACAAAACTTTCAGTTTGTGTTCTGTGAAATGAAGGTCACACGTTAAAACAATGACCGAGTCACGTTAGAACAGGGTTTATACCATCTACATTTACATATATACTTATATAGGTAACTCTATTATTATTATAATGTATAACCTGAGATGTAGGGCCATACCCATTGCTGGGTTCCGCCCCTCTCTCTCCTACCTCTGCCAGGGCTAGCTGAGGGGGATCAGCCTCACCCTGACACATGCAACACTTATCACACTCATTATGTATATCGATATTGATCAATTTATCGATCTGTAATTTGCACCACGCAATCACGTATCATCCTATCTATCCCCCCTCTGTGAGCATGGCATAGTTTTGATCCGAGTGGGTTTACCTTCCAATCACATGGTATAGAGCAGTGAATTTTCTTCAAGTTTTCACGTTCCGTTATATTAGCCTGACATACATAAAGAATGTGGTGCAAGTTCGCAACTATTTTTACATGGCTGCTCGAACAATGCCTACAGACTTTTCTTTTGGTTCCACACCTGGTTCAAAGTGCATTGTATCTTGCAGCTAGCCAATTCAGCTCGTTATAGTAAATATTTTTAATTTCCACTTGATAGAGCACACCACCTCTGTTAGTAACTGCTGTTTCTCCCATAAGTCTATCACATACACATACCAACCTTTTCCTATGTATATAGGCTTTTATATCTGATCCTCTCAGATTTTGAATAACTGTATTGATCTGTGATGACTCAATACATTGATTCACTAACGTCCTGTTAGTATTATTGATTTTCATACGTGAATTTCCCGAAATCAGCTTATCAGTTTCATGTGCTCTCACCAGCCATCTTGTCCTACACGCTCGCTGCATGTAGTTGTCATTAGTTAGTAGTAATTGGTTATATTTATCAGATGGTAGTATGCCGTTGATGTCATATAGCATTGAGCTGCTGCTACAACTAATTGGTAGCCTAGCAGCCTTTTTCATTGTTTGTACATATATTTTGTCCATCTCTTTTAATTGGCTAGTGTCTAAGCCGGTTATTTCTACCCCATACATTGATCCTGGTTCCACATAGGCTTTCCATGTTATATAAGCCGTGTGGAGTGGTGTAATTGTCCCTTTGGCTGCACATAAGGGTAATGTACTCAACCTTTTCATTTTGGTTAGAACATTAGTTTTGTGATCTTTAAACGGATCTGCACCTGTGTTTATTAGCACCCCCAAGTATCTTATCTGATCTGTTTCTTTTATCACTTCCCTCTTGCTGTTTTTTGTACCCCCTATATCAATATACCATTTTCGTTTTGAGATTTTACTGTCGCCCCATCGCAGTACTTCACTTTTCGATGAATTTATACTCACGCTCCATTTCCAGGCCCAGGCACTGAATACACTCATAAGATGTTCGAGCTCGCTGTCTCTCGATGCCATTATTACAATGTCATCAGCAAAGAAAAGTGCAGGTATTTTCTCGTCGCCCCGTCCACATTTAGCTCCCATCTTTGTTTTTAGAAGCTCGTTTGCAAGATCATGAATATATATTGCATAGAGTGTCGGGCTTAGGGCACACCCCTGTGCCACACCAATTGGGTAGGCCATTGTGTCACTTTCGAACCCCCCATATGTCATCACCGCTTTTGTCTTTATGTGCACATTCGCTTTTGCTGTTACCAGTATGCTGGGTATTCCCATCATCGTCATTTTCTTCCATAGTTTTTCTCTGTCCACACGGTCAAAGGCCTTGACCGCATCAATGAAGCATGTAACAAATGGATTACCATTCACTTGAGCATAATTGTAACAAGTCTTTAATATCTGTACATTATCAAGTGTTCGTCTCCCCGGGCGGAACCCCCCTTGCATCTCCGTCAATGCATCATTTTCTTCAAGCCATCTAATCAGCCTCCGATTGAGTACTGACATGTATACCTTTTTAACATTACACGATAGCCCAAGTGTACAGTAATTTTTCAAGTTACCTTTATTGCCTTTTTTATGTAAGAGTATCATTTTACATAAAGCAGCTTCCTCTGGTATCTGGCCCCCCTCAAGCCAATTATTATAAATTGCACAGAGAGTTGTTTGATAGTCTCACAGCAAAAAAATGGGTGTGTGGATGCGCGGTGAAGCGTCGGGAAGTGTCTTCACGCCAACACTTCCCGAACGCTTCACCAAGCTGCCAGCGCTTCCACACACATCATGAAAAAATGCGTGAAGGCACTTCACGGTTCTTAATATGGCGCTCCCACACAAATTTATATGCGGGGAAAGCGTGTGGAAGCGCCAGCAGCGTGAAGTGTCTTCCACATATTTGGATGCGCGTGAAGCGCGCAGTGAAGATAGGTGAAGCGTGTGGAAGACACTTCACCCATAATCTCGTGATGTTGGTGGAAGCGTGTGGAAGCGTGTGGAAGCGCACCACTTCACGCGCATCCAGCCCACTTCCACACGCTTCACGGATCTATTTTTTGCTGTGTCTTCTTCTAGTAGTTTTAGATGTTCATGAAATACACCTGTCGTACCTGCTGATTTATTGTTTTTCAGATTTATAATTGCTTTCTCAACTTCTATAAGTGTGATTGGTTCTGTAAGTTTTTGTGTTGTTCTTTCTGGCGCTTCAATTTTAGGTATAGTCCCTGTCTCAGACAAGTCACATCCTGGATTTGACATAGTTACTGCCTGCCAAGCTTTTTCCATCTGTGTTTTCATTGCTTCAATGAATGCAGCTGGCACGCCATCCTCACTGTAGATAGTGTGTACAACGTCTCTATCACTTCCACGTATGTTGTTTACTTTCTTGAACATCTCTTGCATCTGATATTGTCCGCCCTGTTTCGCCAATCGTTCAATTTGTCTCTGTTTATCTTCTCTGTCAAGAGTATACTCTATAAATACATAGGTGTACTCTTGTACATGGGGAATATTTTCTACCGAAATGACACGGCGTACATGACAAACAACGAATTAGCACTGAGAGTTCCAAAACATTCTGGTGAAGTAATAAACCCCCCTCAAAATACCCGCCCTTGTTGAACTCCCCCCCCCCCCTCAAAATTAACACTATGAAACAATTTCGAGGAAATAGAGTACATTGCAGTGTAGTCACTAGTGATGTTAAAGGCACCGGGAAAAATGGCACCGCACCGCACCGGCACCTTTGCCAACGCATGAAAAGGGCACCTGGCACCCTGGGGCACCGGCCAGAAAATGGCACCGCACCGCACCGGCACCGGTGCCTTTTGGAAAAAATGGCACCGGCACCGAAGGGCACTGGCGGGTTGCCGGTGCTAGCACCGAAAGGCACCGCACCGGGCTGGAATTTCTGAAGTAAATATCGGGCAGTTTCTCAGTGGTCTCACCTTTGGAAGTGCATATTTCCATGAATTTTCAACCGATTTTGATGGTTGAGCACTTAAAATGATCAGAATGATGTGGCAATCACTTTTATGAAGCAATTACAATTATTACAAATGAAAGATAAAATATTTAATTCATTACAATGTCCATAGCCACTATTGTCTACTGATCGGAGTCGTTGCTGTACAGAGAATGGAACTATCTCTGTCATAAACTGACAACAAATTTTGAACAAAAAAGTAAGATAAATATAAAATATAAAAATGATTTAAAATTCAACAAAATTTTAGATTCGCTCATCAGATCACGTATCGTGTATAATGGATTTCACAGTAGGTATATTTATTTGATGGGAGGTTTACAAAATAGGCAAAAACGGTTGGGTAAATATATCGCCGTTTTTTTAAATATGAATAAGCACATACTATGGACAAAATTGCACAGTACATGAAGCCTTGGCCGGTGCCTTTCCCGGTGCCTTTTACTTTGCCCTGGTGCTAGCACCTTTGGCACCGGCAAAAAAATGGCACCGCACCGCACCGGCACCGGTGCTATTCTGAAAAAAATGGCACCGGCACCGGCATGGCACCCCTGAAGATTGCAATGGCACCGCACCAGCACCGGTGCTGGTGCCCTTCGGTGCCCAGCACCGGGGCACCGGTGCCCCGGTGCCTTTACATCACTAGTAGTCACCTTATAAATATGTCCCACATTGAATTCACAGAAATACGTTTTCTTTACGCGTATGCCACAAAAACGTACGCGTACACGTGAGTACGTTAATTAAAAAAAGTATATGTAAACGTATTTACCGCGTACTCGCATACGCGTATTTTTCGAGTAAACGTACATACCTTTGATTGATCATACCTTAAACAACTTTGATTTCTCCCTTGTCTACCAAACAGATCAGGGTTTTTTCGAGTGTCTAGGGTGCCTTTGGTAAATTTGTAGGTTGTGTAGGGTGCTTTTTTAGGGTTTGTAGGTTCTTTGTAAGTCTGGTCCAATGTTCTTTATGTCTCGATGACACTTAATCGGTCACAATCTTTGGTCTTAAAGTTATGCCATCTCACTTTTTGAGTTCCACTCGCTTGACGTTGTACTGAGCACGTTTTTATTGTTTTTTTCTTCACATCTTGCGATTTTTACGTGTGAAATATGGATGTTCGTGTATACCTATGTGCATTGTGCAAAACTTTTTTTTTGGAAATGGAAACTGACAATTTTGAAGGTGTTATTAGCGAAATCGCTTTTCACGAAATGATTCCCAGAAAATGTAT
The DNA here is from genome assembly GCA_964036195.1 of Sphaerolaimus hirsutus. NCBI lineage: Eukaryota > Metazoa > Nematoda > Chromadorea > Monhysterida > Sphaerolaimidae > Sphaerolaimus > Sphaerolaimus hirsutus. The sequence continues at coordinate 4,851,129 of OZ038453.1, read as the reverse complement.
TTTCATTCGTGCCCGTTCATTTCCGAGAAGCTTGGTGTTTGATAAAGCAATAGTAAAAAGTGTACATTTGTAATGCTGCATTTGTAAACGCAGTGTACAGATAATATACACTTACAATGAAATCTTCATACAACATCACATCTTAATAAATGACCATTTCTCATTTTTAAATAGTAGATGGCTCCTTCTATGGGTGAATTTGGTGCAAAATACATCCTGTGCCTTTTTTTATCAAAACATGGTTTTTTCATGTCTTTTGTGGACATTATCCAATCATTATAAAATGGGCAGAAAAACTATACACTGTACACTATGTAAATTATATACCTAATAATATAACTAGCAATGAATACCTAGTATAAAATAGGGCAATGAGGTATAACAATTATCCAGGGGTCTCCAGGATTTTGGCCCTCGCGGGGGTTGGATAGATAGCAAATCGCTCCTCCGGAGGGATAGATAGCTGTAAAATTTTCTGGGGGGGGGCTGGCGGGGGCACGATATATATGCTTTTTCAAGGTTAAAAAGACAGAAAGGGAAAAAAACGCTAATAATCAGTTAAAAGTAGCCAAAAGTAGGTATAAAATGGCTAAAAATAGGTATATAACGTTGTATATACCGTATTACCTCGAAATACCCCCACGGGGTTTATTATTTCGCCAGCAAAATTTGAGGGGGGGGATAATTCGAGGGGGGGTTTATTCGAGGGGGGGGGGTCTATTATTTCGCCAGAAATTTTCGGAAATTCCCCATACGCAGACGTAGAAAAATTGAACAATTACGTAGATGTAGGTATATGTGTTTATAGGTATATATAACTGTATATACACATAAGCCCTTCCCTCACGTCACTTGATCATCACTTTTAACGTGTGTTATGCAGTGTACAGATCACAAACTGCGGTATTTGTCATGTACGTTCTCTTTACACTCAATTTTAGGGGGGGTATTTCGAGGGGGGGGGTTATTATTTCCTCAGCCGAATTTTAGAGGGGTATTTTGAGGGGGGGTTAATTCAAGGGGGGATAATTCGAGGTAATACGGTAGCCGGAAAGCACGATTTTGAAGGTGAAAAACTATAAAAAAGTTCGAAAATGCGTGATTTTGAGCGAAAATTGGGGCAAAATTTCTCAAAAACGACTCCAGATAGATAGATAGCTGACCGATTTGGGGGGGGGGGGGGTCTTTGGGGGTAGTAGCCAAAAAATTTGCCTCGGGATAGATAGATAGCTGAGCAGCCTCCGGGATAGATAGATAGATAGCTGAGCAGCCTCCGGGATAGATAGATAGATAGCTGGCCGATTTGGGGGGGCAGCCCCCCCAGCCCCCCACCCCCCCCCCCCAGGAGAGCCCTACAATTATCAATTTTGATTGTGAAAGTTGGATAGGTAAATCTGGTGATAGATGTACCTGAATAGACCGCCCTCCCCAAGTCTCCAATTGGAAACAGTCACTTCCACTTGAAATTTACCGTGCCACTTTTTCTCGCGACTCGCGCACTTGCACAATTGGCATCATTTCCTAATTACCGCCTACTTCCCGGCACTCAACTTATCACTTATCACTCAACTTATCACTTATCACTTTCCACCGCGCCCTTGTCACTTTGCGTGCCCAAATTGTCGTCTTCGATGGACTTTTGCGTTTTGTGCCTGGGGGCACTCCCAGACCCTGTAAAATACCCTGTAAAATGTCAAAAACCCTGTAAAGTGTCATGTAAAAGACCCTATAAAGTGTCATGTAAAGGACCCTGTAAAGTGTCAAATGTCATGTAAAATACGCTGTAATGTGTCATGTGTATCCAAATCATATTTTATCGTATGCAAGTCTTATGTTTTATAACCAAATATTATGTTAAAGGTACGATTTGAATACAAAAACATAAGATTTAGATACGAAAAAGTAATTTTTGGATACACCTGACACTTTACCGGGCATTTGACATTTTACAGGGTCTTTTACAGAGTCTGGGAGTGGCACCTGGTCACTTGATCCTCAGGTTCGGTTACTTTGCTGGACGCTTTTTTGATGCTGACACTTTTCGACGCGTCGTTTTGGTTCTGGTCCTGCGCCTGGGGCTGGGGTCATTTTCGCAAGTAGGAAAGTGAAAAAACAAATACCTATTTGAGGAGTGGGAAATTAACTGAAATGACAAGTGAAAAGTGAAGTAAAATGAGAAGTGCTATAAAATGAAAAGTGAAATGAGAAGTAAACACAATTAGAAGTGAAATGAGAAGTGAGAGGTGAAGTGATATGTAGGTAACAAACCTTTTACTTCTAATTTCACTTCCCACTTCTCATTCTACTTCACTTTCAACCTTTTAATTCTCACTTCTCATTTACAATACCTCACTTTTAACTTTTAACTTCTCACTTCTCAAATTGCCCCCACCCAAAAAAAAAAAATTGTGAGATTGTCACCTGGTCAGGGTCCAGTTTCTGTTTCGTCTGCGTTGTATCCGTGCTTCCCGAACTGCCTAGTGCATTTTGATTCTGCGAGAGGATGGTTTTGATGGATATGATCACGGGGCCTGGGGCCAGTTCCGCAAGTGGAAAAGTTAAGAGTTAAAAGTTAAGAGTTGAGTAACATGACAAATGGCAAGTTCAGAGTAAAGTTAAATGATAAATGATGAGTTAAGAGACAAGAGTAAATTTAAGAGTAAAGTTAAATGACTAATGATTAGTTAAGAGATAAAAGTAAAGTTAAGAGTCAAGCAAGTGTATCCAAATCATATGTTTTTGTATCCAAATCTTATGTTCTCTCATAAGATTTGAATACAAAAACATAAGATCTGGATACAAAAAAAATAAGATTTGGATACACTTGCTTGACTCTCTTAACTAATCATTTGTCATTTAACTTTTCTCTTGTCTCTTAACTCATCATTTATCATTTAACTTTACTCTTAACTTGCCATTTGTCATTTTACTCAACTCTTAACTTTAAACTCTTAACTTCAAAAAAGACAGTCACACCATTGCACTATGCAAAAATATGCTTCAAAGGCTATGTTGAGCCCCAAAGTATGTATGGACTAGAAGTCACAGGGGCAAATGCAAAAATACTGTCAAAAATGGATAAACTTTATATCAAGACAATGAAGCGCTGTGTTTGCCTGCCAAACACATGCAGCTCAGCGAGTTTAACACTTGACCTAGGCGGTAACTTACCCTCTGACAAATATCACCAAATGGTGATTACATATCATCGGTATATGCATCTACTTGATGACACCAGACTACTCAAAATATCCCTCAATTCAGACAAAAAACTGTGTGGGAATGCCCGCCTCTCAAAAACATGTGAAACATCTGCAAATCAATTCAGGGGGGCATGCAGTCATGTAAGAATAAGTAGCCAAACAGCACTTTGTTTGACCAAGGTGAACCTAAAAAGGATGGTAGAGAAAAATAGACAGGAGACTTCACTGAATGCAATTCAAAGCCAAAAGATTGCACATATCCGAACAGACACAACCATTCAATGTAGTCTGAAAAGCCTAAAATACACACAATTAAACTGGTTTCGTGCACGTCATAATGGGCTTCATGATCACACAAGTACAGGTAGAAAAATATGTTTAGCATGTAGCACTGAAAATTGTAAAATACCTAGCAGTGTGATACATATACTATACACCTGCCCAAAATTGGACAGAATGCGAAATGAGGTTGCCTGCCACACTTAAATGTGTGTACAACTGTGCATCTAAATATGATTTGCTTGATGGAAATATTTGCAGCAGGCACGGAGAGTTGATAGATAAGTTGATAGGCACTGGGTTATACTTTCGTGGATCATGCTAACACTCAAATACTGCTGTAAATGCTAAATGAGTTCTGAATATTACAATCACCTAAGTCTGAATAATACTCAGTCAGGGGTGATTTAACTCATATTCATGCAACATCATTTGACATTTACAGCAGTATGTTTGCATGGGCAATCTGCATCTGCATGCATGCTGTGAATCAGTAGTTTCTTTAATTACAGTAATTTTGTTGTACATATCTTCAAAATAAAGAAAACAATTTATACTGAATATAATACATAAAAATACACAAGATGTGTAAAATCACACTTTTGAGGCAAATTGATTAAATTGCTCGCTACGCGATTTGGCCCAATATAAATGTGTTGGGCTGATTCTAGATGAAATTGAATGGCATTTTCCTTGTGATTGTGCATGAGTCCTTGATAAATACTGTCAGGCGCGGTGCAGTACAGCTGCATACAAATACAATTTGTATGCACCTGTATTCCATGCTGCGCCATGATAATATTTATAGATATGTTATCATGTACTAGTTGCACAGGTGACAAAACTTCAACATCTCTTTCACGTAAGGGCCAAAAATTTGTAAGAAAATCATTCATATTTATGCGATAATTAAACCCTAAAAAGAAAAAAACCCATAATTTATCAGATCATATAATGAGCGCCATTTTCCAAGTCATAAATCTCTTTGGATTTGAGTGGTATGCCATTGGCAAAATGCTTGATAACAAAGGGTTATTGACAGAATGTTGAGTGACGTTTATCTTATAAAGTTTTCTTTTCATGTTGCTAGTTGACATTGGAATTTTTATTATTTTAGTGTTGACATTGGAAAATATTTATTGATATGTTATTCTGTGCGGAAGGACCGGACCTTATCTTGGCTGTCCCTTATGTATGAGTAAAATTTTAAAAATGCTCATGCGTTGATCCGCTCTATTATTGATTAAATTAAATTAAACTTTTCCACTTGCGGAACTGGCACCAGTTCCGCAAATTGAGAAGTGAGAGGTAAAATGGCAAATGCAAAGTGAAATGAGAACTGAGAAGTGGATTGAGAAGGCAATTGGCAAAAGAGAATGGAAATTACTTTTTCTTTTTCTTTTTCACTTCGCTTTTGCCAATTTACTTCTCACTTCTCAACTTGCGGAACTGGCACATGGGAAACCCTTTGAAAAAATGTGTTTACCGAAGTGCTTTTTCTGAAATAACTTTCCGAATTTCGACTTTTTCCAAAAATTGTTTTCGAAATTTCGACTTTTCGAAATACTTCTCGAATTCCGATTTTTTCCACTAATTTATTGAATCTCTGAACATTTCTGCTGAATTTCAAATATTTCCAAGCTAAAATATTAAACATTATATAATACAGGTATTTTACATTTTCGAATGTTTCAAAAAACAAGGATTTTTAAGTGTTTTTATGGGTGAAATTTCGTTTACCATTCTTAGTTACATACAAGTTTACTAATCACTTTATCTATGGGTCCACAATTTTATCCAACTTATCACAAAAATGGTATCCACTCCCAGAAACCACGAAAGACTCTAAACCAAAAAAATAATAAAAAAATACCTCATAAGGCGCATCAGCTGACGGCTTGCTGCCTGAACTAATTTCAGGAGAAGCTTTTTCACGGTCACCCCCTTTTTCCTTACTTCCTGAAGTCGCAGTCCCTGAATCCTTACTTTGAGTTTCCCCTGAAGGTACTGAATCCTGAACTCTTGCCTGTTTATCAGTTGCTTCCTGGGCGCAGATCCAATTCGAATTTAAGGCACTTGTAAGGCACCTAACATTGGAATGAGACACTGAAGTTAGGCACAATACAATTTGATGCACTTTAGGCTTTTAGGGTTTTTAGGGTGGATTACAGCTTGATGTAAGTTGCAGTTTTAAGATAAAGTAAAATCTCATTGAAAAATTGATTACACTAGAGTACATTGTGATAAAAGTTTCCTATTTGACACGAGGAAGGTTAACTGATCCAACCATTCTGTCCAAAAATTACCCTAAAAATCAACATTTCTGGAGATTTTAATTTTTTTGTGTATTCCAATTAATTTTACATCAAAAATGTCAACCCTGTCACAAGTGGGGTGCCTTAAGCGCACCCCACATTCAAATTGGAATAGGCACCTGGGTTCCCTCATCTCCTGGTTCAGTGATGAAGCCAATCGTCCTTTGCCAGTGCCTAGTGGGTTGCAACTGTTTGCGCAGCTGTAATTTTGATGGTTTACGTATAGTTCAGATCAAAATATGTAATGGGATGGAAACTTGGCACTGATCCAAGCGAATATTTAATGTGTAGTTTCATTTTACATTAAGATTAAAAAAATAAAAGAACCACTAGGGTTGGGGAACCGAACCGACCCGAACCGAACCGAACCGAGAACCGAGCACTTTTTTGGAACCGAGAACCGAGAACCGGAACCGAGCTTGAGAACCGAACCGGAACCGAGAACCGGCACTTATACCCGGAACCGAAGTAAATAACCGAAAGAACCGAAATTTTCTAGTAATCTTGAAGTTTTTAACAGCGTTTTTTTTTCCAACACCTACATCTAAGCCTTTAAACAGCAGCTGAACATCTTTGTGCGTGTTCAGAATTGCAAAATTCATCTGTTTGCAAAATGATTGCGCGGGAGCGTGTAATTTCACATATACTCCAGCGACATTACACCTTACAATGAAATCTACCATATCCCACCTGAAAAAAAGAACAAACATAAAAAAAATTTCTTCATATTTATCAAATTACTTTGATAAATATGATGAAATTTTTTATGTATGTTCGTTTATTCAGATGGGATATGATAGATTTCATTGTTAAGGTGTAATGTCGCTGCAGTATACACATTATCACTGGTAGTAGTTTTCATTGGTTTTGTGGCATTTTTAAACGTAGTTGGCAAAAGTTATTTATGTTTGTACTCAAAATAATACGCGTACTCACTCGCGTACTACATAAATACATTTACGTCTCCTCCAGCAAAAATACCAGTACTCATTTACTCGTGTACTTTTTGAAAGTACGCAAGTACAGAAAACGTATATGTTTGCTTTTACACTTTTTCAAATACCAGTATTTTTATAACAACTCTGATTTCTGCATTCTACCACAAAATAATAAGCTGTTATATGCTCCTGTAGTATGAAATATCCAACCAATGTACTTACACATGTAAACTTGGGTATATTGTTGTTCTGTTGTTCAGCCGATTATTACCCGATACCCGGTTATTTTATTACCCGGAACCGAAATTGTGATCATTTTAGAACCGAAAGAACCGAACCGGAACCGAGTTTAAGAACCGAACCGTGAACCGGAACCGAAAATTTTCAGGAACTGAGAACCGATACCCGAACCGAAATCTATTGGAACCGAGAACCGAGAACCGGAACCGAAAATTTTGAAATTCCCAACCCTAAGCACCACCCCCCCCCCAAAAAAAAGCACCCCTTCCCAAACCAACCTCACCCCCAAGGGAACCCCCATGTCTGCAAACCTTCACACAGGTCATAATAACAACCACAATGGGGCACACAATTATAGGTGCAACCGCGAATGTAAATATTAGCCATCCCAAACTTTCTGCCCAAGTTGGGTATGTGTAACTGCCGCGGGTGGTCCGTTTGTAGGTGGCGAATGAGAAAATGAATATTGTCTGGGTGGGGGGGGGGGGTTCTATTTGGAGATGGGGTTGTGGGATGATTTTTATTGGCGATGTGAAGAGGGCCATGATTTGTGGTGGGCTTGAAATTCTATTTGTACACATATACAAGGTTTTTCACTATCTGTATACAACGATGGAAAAAACACAGAAATTGAACACAGAAACTCATTGAGTTTCTGTGTTTTTGTTTTACACAGAAACACGGAAACTCATAAATTTTGAAAAACTCAAAACTCAAATGAGTCTTTTTTTGAGAACACAGAAACACAGAAACACGGAAACACAGAAAAGTTTTTTGAGTTTTTGTGTTTTTTTCTGCGAAGTGGTTGAATGCACATTAATTCAGTTAAACTAAACATAACAAGATAAGCATCTATAGTATGTAAATATGTAAATACATGATGTATTCATATTTTATAATGGTACAAAAAAAGAAATTAAAGATGGCATGCACATCTCATGGTGGATTTGACAATTTAAGTTTTGACATTTAAGTATACCTTATTACCTCGAATAAACCCCCCCTTGAATTAACTCCCCTCAAAATGGACTGGTGAAATAATAAGCCCTTCGAAAGACCCCCCTCCGGAATGATGTACATCATGTATCCAATGTACATGATGTATTTATTACTGCTAATTTGCATCGCAGCTACACATAGACTGTACTAGGTTGTGTAGCTGACAACATGTTTATTTCAAATATATCCTGTTTGTACGCATTTATAACCTGTTTTGGGTACGTAAATGCCTACTATTTTCTATAATCCTTACAAAACTTTCTGACGAAATAATAATGCCCATGGGGGTATTTCAAGGTAATATGGTAGTTGTAGTTCAAATCAATTCCGTAGTTTTTCATACAGTGCACATCCATTGAAGAATTTTGGAGTACTGCGTAAATTGTCGTTTCTGGGCATTTTGTTGCTGGTGTTGTGATGTTGATGTCCTCATTGTGGACATTTTAAAGGACTTTTTTGACACTTGAATGAATACACAAATTTTATGTGGGATTAAAACATGTGCAAAACCAATATTTTATAAGAAAACCACTGTTTCCAGATTGAAATGCTGTAAATCAAAAATTTTGGGGGGAAACTCAAATTTTTTGGAAAAAAATCAAGTTTTTTTGAAAAAACTCAAAAAACTCGAGTTTTTACCAAAAAAAACACAGAAATAAAATCAGAGTTACTCAAGTTTTTTTCAAGGAAAAAACTCAAAACACAGGTATTCATTTTTGAAAAACTCAAAACACAGAAAGTTTTTTTTTTTGGAGAACTTACCCATCGTTGTCTGTATAACATAATGTCTGCCTTCTTGCATCTACATACATTTGTCTGTTTTCTAATGCACCTGAGTATATACAATTTTTGTTGTTGTGAATGTGTCCATTGTGATTAGTGATGTAAAAGTGCCATGGAAGTTGGCGTCAAGTTGTGGCACTTTTTGCATCGACTAGTCAGGATATAATATTATAAAAATACTACATAGTGCCTTGTGACAAATTGTCCACTTGTAATTAACAAAAAGCCACCAACTCAAAAAGCCACCCCCACTCAAGAGGCCACCCTCCTGAAAAAGTTATCCCCCTCGGAAAGTTACCTTCTTCTCAAAAAGCACCACCCCCTGAAAAGACCACCAACTTAAATAACCACCCCCTATCAAGAGACCCCCCTCCAAACGCAACCCTCAAAACACCACCAACTCAAAAGTCCGCTGAAAAATCCACCCCCTATGAAAACATCACTCCCCAACTGACCATCTTCCTTGAAAAGCTACTCTTCAAATGGCCACCCTTCTCAAAAAGCCGACGCCTCAAAAATTTACCCCTTTTTAAAAAGCACCCCAAGTAGTACCATGTATAATATCAACCCCCTAAACAGGCTACCCCCTCAAAAGGCATACCCTCAAAATGTCACCTCACATTAAAAAATCGTTCGAAAATCTACCCCCTCAAATAGACAGCCTAAAAAGCCACCCCCTCAAAAAGTAAACCACCTCTCAAAAAGTCAGACACCCCTCAACCCCCCCTCAAAAGCCACCCCACCCCTTCCCCCCCCCCTTCAAAAAGCCAACCCCCACAAACCACCAACAACAGGGGCGTGAGCGCAGTCCAACAAGCGATCCAAAAATAATTGACAGGATAGCCAAAAAATTTGGCGACCATACTTTTGGGGGGTCCCAACATTTGTCTGATGTCGCCCACAAATCTACGCCAGCCGTAAACATAGGATACTGCGATCGCTTCGAAGGCGCCAGAGAAAACCATTGGGAGGCCGCCCCCGAATTTGTCGATAAGGTCGATTAGGTAGGGACCTGGATTGTTTTTGCGGGGGGGGGGGGGTTGATCGAGGTGTTTTTTGAGAAAATGAGCGTTGTAGTCTACTGGGTGGACACTTTGAAATTGAATCTATTTACCGTAGTCAATTTGAATACGGGAAAACTTATATTTAGTTATTCTGATAACATTTGAATTGCATGGCTCTCAGTTTTTGTTGAATTTTGGTTATCAGAATACGGTCATTTTTTATTTTTGAAAACACTCTAATTTGCGATATTTTCGAGATTGTAAAATGTATTTTTATATCAATGAGCAGTTTTTATTATGAGACGATCTGATGTGAATTTTCAAATCGATCTTCCTTTCAGCTTTCAAAAACACAAAAATGCAAATTTCCTGCAAAAAAATTTACTCCCCCCCCCCAAAAAAAAAAAACCAACCCCCAGGGCAGCAAAGGGCAATTCCTGGCAAAAACAAGAGTATGCATACCAGTGCAACAACAGAAGTTTTCAACCAGGGCTTTCTCAGAACTGGATACTCATCAAGTGCTGCAGTAATTGGGGTTTCCACCAGCACTAGCTGTGAAGGTGTGTGAAACAAGTTTTGGATACTGATAAGCTTTGAAAATTGTCTGGGTGTTTTATATTTGAAAAATTTATGCAAATATACAAAAATATAGGTTTTACATATAAATATTTTTAGAAAGATTTTCCAGGATTATATTTTCTCTTTTTTTGAGATTTTCTGAGGTTTTTGAAAATATAAATATAAAAATATAACATTTAAATTTATTTTTATATATTTTTAATCAATGAGGATTTCTAGCGTTAATGTACCTACCGTTTTTCCTCGAAATACCCCCAGGGGGTTTATTTTTACAGAGTGAAACTTTTGAGGCAGAAGTTCGACGGGGGCTTATTCGAGGGGGTTTACTATTTTGGCATCAATAAATACATCATGTACCTTGCATACATGATGTACCTTATTCCGACGGGGGTGTTTCACCGGGGGTATTTTTTCTCAGCTTCAAAATAGACCTGGTATATTTCGAAGGGGGGGGGGGTAATTCAAGAGTGGGGGTGTTTCGAGGGGGGTTAATTCAAGGGGGTGGGGTATTCCGAGCAAATACGGTACCAATATACCCCCTCACCTGCGAGTCGATTCCCAGCAGAATAATCATGAAGAAAAACAGCACCGCCCAAAGTTGGGAAAGCGGCATTTTCGAAAGCGCTTCTGGGTAAACGATGTACGCGAGAACGGATCCGCTCGACGCCAACTGGTCCACTGGGAACGATATATAGAATTTTAAATACCGTATTTCTTTGTAATAGCCCCTGGGGGTTTATTTTTTAGGCAGTGAATTTTGAGGGGGTTTATTCGAGGGGGGAGGTCACGTCACATGGAGCGACAACTGCAGTTTGTTCTGTCATAGACATTCTCTTTGCAGTGAAATCGGGTGGGGGGTAATTCGAGGGGGAAAATTTACTTAGTTTTACTTTTATTATGTACTTTTATTTGTGCAGACATGTATTTATAACCTACCTATGTACAAAAACAATTTTATTCCATTTACATAAATATTTCTTTGTTCAAAATGTCACAGATTCTACCCATGGTTCGAGAAAAGGTGGTAAGTTGTAGCTGTAGGTGATAAGTGTCATTGACAAGTGACAGTTGACATTGTCAAGTATTGACAAGCTTCAATTTTCCATTTTCTTATATCTACACTGTGTCAACAATGATGAAACGAAATGGTAAAATCCACATTAAAACACACAAAACTTTTAAAAAAAGCTCAATAAAACTCACTCGACTTTCCAGTTTTGAAGGACACATATCCCAGCACTGAGAAAATGACAAATCCAGCGAAAAATGATGTCGCGCAATTGCACAGCACCACGAAAATTGCGTCCCTGTGTGAAAATTTAGACATTAATAGTAATCGTAAAAAAATTTATACACTATTTCCTCGAAATACACCCAGGCCGTTTATTTTTTCATAGTGAAAATTTAGAGGGGGTATTTCGTGGGGGGAGCTCATTCGTTTTTTTTACCCACAAATCATAGTAAAAATGGGCTTTTACATACCCTAAACTGGTAATAAAGGTGATGAAACAGGATAAAACTATTTATGTAGATGGCTACTAGGGTGTCAAAAAAAATTTTTTACGGAAAACGGAAAACGGAAAGGTAAAATTTTTTCACTTTACGGAAAACGGAAAACGGAAAGGTAAAAAAAAAATTTCTGCTGGAAAACGGAAAACGGAAAGGTAAAAATTTTTCACTCAGCGGAAAACGGAAAACGGAAAGGTAAAAAAAAATTGTCGGCCGGAAAACGGAAAACGGAAAAATGAAATGCCGGAAAACGGAAAACGGAAAGCAAAATTTTCACGGAAACGGAAAAAAATAAAGTGAAATTAGCACGGTAATAGACAAATTTGCAGAAGGAAAACCTGCATGCAGGTTTGCCTGTTTGGCTTTGATTGTGGTAGCTGTACATTCTGCAACTATGGATCATGCCTGTAACTTCACTTGTAGTTCAAGCTTAACTGAACCAACAAAAAATCATCAAAAAGTAGCCATAGTGGCCATAGGAAAGGAAACACTACAACAATTTCACAGTCTAGAAGCAGTGGGAATCACTGATGACCCCTATGCAATTGATGACAACATTCAGGGCAGGCAATCTAGCATTAATTGCCAATATTGAAAAGGCATCTTTGCAAATAGGATTGCATGACCAAGCTAGAGACTACACACGATTTTTCTGGCTGAAAGATGCCTCAAAACCAGTAACTGAAAGTAACTTAATAGTACTTCGTTTTAAATGCGTACTGTTTAGACTTGTCTGCAGCCCAGCAATTTTGGGAGCAGTCATAAAATACCATTTTAATGTGACAATAAAAAACATGAATGAATATGAAGAAAATGAAGGGGAACGAAACCAGTTGGCAATGATAATTAACAACATTTACGTGGATAACTTCATCATTAGTGTCACAAATGATGTTGAAGCTTTAGAACTATATTACAAAGTCAAAGCTTTATTTAACCAATGTTCTATGAACATGAGGGAATGGCTGTCAAACTCCAGATCAGTCATGAATGAAATAGCAGAAAACGACAGGAGTCCAAAGGTGAATAAAATTGTCGCAGTAATGGGCATGAAATAAAATCACCGAATGGCCATGCTGGCAATATCAACACCAAAATTGCAAATTGACAGCATCACAACACCAACCAGATGAAACTTGAATAAATTATTGGTGTCAGCATATGACCCAATTGGGTTCACAGCACCTGTTTCACTGACCCTGAAATCCCAGTTGTCAATGCTGCTCCAAGAGACAAAAACAACACAATGGGATGAGCCAATTGAAGATAAATACAGATTGGAAAAACAATGGAAAAATGCCAGAAAACTGAAAATCTAGCCAGAAAATGGAAAAATGGCCTGGTAAAACGGAAACGGAAAGGTAAAAATTTTTCAGCCGGAAAACGGAAAAATGGGCCGGAAAAACGGAAACGGAAAGGTAAAAAATTTTCAGCTGCCGGAAAACGGAAAACGGAAAGGTAAAAATTTTTCGGCTGCCGGAAAACGGAAAACGGAAAGGTAAAAATTTTTCGGCTGCCGGAAAACGGAAAACGGAAAGGTAAAAAATTTTCCTGCGGAAAGGCGGAAACGGAAAACGGAAACGGAAATTTGACACCCTAATGGCTACACAAAACTAGTCTATGTGTAGCTGCGAGGCAAATTGGCATCAATTAATACATTGTGGGTAGAAATATGGCTAGTAAACCATGCATGAAATGTAAACAACCCCCTACGCGCAGACAACCTGTCAACTCGAGAACGCCCATGTGTGACCAAATGAAGACTCGCGGTGCACAGGGAAGTCACAGTGAATGCGAAGTTTGCTGTGCACCGCCACGCCACCAAAGAGTCCGCAGCCCCAGGACAATACGCCCGAATGGAACTTGCCGCAGCCATGAAACAATCTTATAATTTTTCCCATTAATTATATGTTAATTATCCCCGCGTTTTTTCTTTTCATTTATCAATAAGTATGTTTAGGAAATAAGATTTAACTAGTCGCCACAATTTTCATTTCATTTTTACCATTTACATAAATAGGTTTGACAGAAAAGGTAACCATTGGAAAGTATAGAATTTTGTCACGTAAGGGAGGCGTTTGCTTTGTTAGCACGTTTTAGCGCCTTGAGATAACCTTCGATTTTCCCCCGACCGAGTGCATTTTTACTTAGGAATAGGTAATGGGTGGGGAGGTGGCAAAACAAAAATAAATTAGACTTATGTCAAACAACACATGCAGAGCACAGCATGAAGTGAAGAGCACAGCAGTGCCAATTAAAATTCACATCACCTAGGGTGATTTGGTGAACTCAGAAGTGCTAGGTTCGTTGCAGTGCGTAATTTACCCCTGCATTCCCACCCATTACCCGGCAATGACTTAACCTTGAAAAACCCTACAATACATATTTTCAATGACCTCGGGCAGGCAACTGAAATATTTTTGCCTATGGTGCAGAGTGATAACATAGCCACACACCACCTGTTCAGATTGGTACCGGAATTAGAGAATAAAAGCCCACTTGTGACACTTCGAAAGTGATAAGTAGTGAGATAGCTAACGAAACGTTTTTGCAAAAGTACGCTCCCCTGTGTTTCTATAAGTTCACGTTGCTCATAAGAAATTGTTTGATTGATAAATTATCGATTATTGATTGATAAAATATTGATTCGCCAAGTCGTTACGTTTCGCATTTTTTTAGTTTTCACGTGATCATTGTTTTGCTTTGATATATTTAATTACTGTATTTTGTTGTGTCTCAAAATTAGTATTTGTTTGTGATATGGTACTTCATTGACGACTATAAAACGTGCTGATTTTGCAGTTTTTTCACCCACTAGAGGCTTTACGACTCATTTTGTGCTATTGTAAATTGACTCCAATTACTTCACTGAATAGAGTTCCTTTGCAAACCAAATTGGTACCCCTGAAGTATTACTAACTGCTTTGCGGCTGACTGGAGTGCTTTTTGATTTGATTTTTTTAATTAACAATTAACCGAAGTAAAACATCAGCAGATTATGGAACGGTTGGTAAGTTGATGTGTCCGTCCACAGGAACTAGCCAGGACCTCAAGGGGCCCTGGTGCTGCTTCTGATTGCGTGTCAAACTCCACGTACCTCAAAAACAACTCATTAATTAATTAACACACATCTGTGCTTAAGGACTGGGGATGCCGATTTTCCGCCGCAGTAATCCACGAGTGGTGTAATTGGGAAATAAAAGTGGGAAAATAGTAACTTAGTAAAAAATGTAAAATATCTGACAACATCATGTTATTACATTGCTATTTCGAGGGGGGGTAATTCAGGGGGTATTCCCCGGAAATACGGTATTGTACTCAAAATCTCAATGTTAGTGAAATATCACTTGTGCGGAAAAAGCGACTAAAATATCGACTTTGGCATCAAGAGTCAAAAGCGCCATAACGCTTTTTGTCATGGCACCAGCGCCAGGCGTTTTGCACCTGGCGCCAATTTTTTTCCAGATAAATATACCGTATTTCCTCGAAATACCCCCAGGCAGGGTTGGCAAAATCTCAGAAAAGAATAAAAATAAAATTAAAATAAAATGGAAAATTGAAGAATAAAATAAAATAAAATAAAATGGAAAATTTCAAAATAAAAATAAAAATTGTATAAAAATTTGAATTTTTGTAAAATTTTTGTAAAATTGTATACAAATTCATATTTTTGTAAAAATTGTATAAAAATTCATATTTTTGCAAACATTTTTTTCTGTTGTTTATAGTTCAACCTGGTCATTTGCGGAGCTGGGGCAGTCCCAAGCCATGTAAAGTGTCAAAATGTCATGAAATGGAATGGAAAGTGTCAATTTTCATGAAAATGTTAAGTAAAGTGTCAATTGTCATGACAAATATAAATTAAAGTGGAACCTGTTAAGCAAATTGTATCCAAATCTTATCTTTTGTATCCAAATCTTGTTGTTTTTGTAACCAAATCTTATGTGAACATTTGGATACAAAAACATAAGATTTGGATACCAAAATATAAGGTTTGAATACCAAAACATAAGATTCAGATACACAATTTACACTCTGCATGACATTTGTCATGACAATTATACTTTGCTTGACATTTGAGATGCTAATTGACTCTTTACTACATTTGTCATGACAATGACACTTTGCATGATATTTAACAAATGCGCCCAGCACACTCCAGTAATCCTTCTACTGAAAATGCAAACCATTCTTATCGATAATTGTAACATGACACTTGCAACTAGCTAACAATACCTACTGCATGCAACTTTTGCAAAGTAATGGAAAAATTTGTCACACGTTTTTCATGTTTAGGTCTAATTATCACATTTTTCTGACCTTGCATGCAAGATTCTGATTTTTTGTAAAATTTCTGTAAAATGTTTGTAAAATTTTTGTAAAATGGTCCATTTTATTATTTTATTATTATTTTGGAATAAAATAAAATAACTTAAAATGAAACAAGAATAAAATAAAAATAAAACACATTTTTATACAATTTTTATACAATTTGTATACAAATGATTTTTATAAAACCAACCCTGCCCCCAGGGGGTTTATTTTTTCAGAGTGACAATTTTGAGGGCGGTATTTCGAGGGGGGCTAATTCGGGTGGAGTTCTTTATTTCGCCAGAAATTTTTTGAACACCCAGTACTAAAAACGTACATGAGGGTGGTGACATTTTAGCGCCTGACGCTTTTTACGTCAATACACAAAACAACCCCAAAAATCCTCCCCCCCCAAAAAAAAAAATCCAACCTAAAAACATTATGACCGAAATTATTGTAGCTAGACAGCGTAATCAGACCCCCATCTCCGGCGCTCAAAGAGAAGAAAATTTGATTTGCGGCATCCATCCACACGCTGGAATCCTTCAATTTTTCCCAATCCGGAACCAGGAACCATTTCAGACCGATTGAAGCCCCTTCCAAAGTGATTCCACGAATAAACAGAATCAATAGAAGGATGTATGGAAATACGGCTGTAAAGTAGACCACCTGGGATGTTGGGAAGTTTTATTTAGTTGGCAATGTGCCAGGTTTTTGTTAGTTGTTTTATGATGGCATGGTGCCATGGACCATGGTAACTTAATTTCCACATGAAATTCCCACATTCAATCACCATTGCCTTTTCAATGATTTATGTACCTGCTGATTGGCATACTGGTGTTAATCCCAGATTCTGTAAAGTGTAAAGTAAAGTTTCAAATGTCTTTTAAAATGTCATGTAAAGTGTCAATTTCATGACAACTGTAAAGAAAACTGTCGATTGTCATTCAAAGTTGAGTAAATAATTTTTTTTTGCTTTGGTAGATACTTCACATGACATTTGACACATTACTTTACACTTTACAGGGTCTGGGAGTAACTGGAACTGCCCCCAGTTTCATTTCAGATAAGATTTCAATGTAATGCAAAGTGTCAAAAGAGATGTCAAATGTCAAATTTTACTTTAACTTTAGTTCAATTGTTTTTAGAGATTTTCTGAATCAATATTTAAATGTTGTTTCCAAAGATGACCAATTTTTAACTCAATTTTACCACCCCCCTAACCTTGCCAGCAGATTTCACCCCCTTACTCAGAGTGCCCCAGACGAGAATCCAGGCAGCTAGAAGGCACAAAACTATGTCCCATCTGGGAGCCCCGAAATCTCCCAGCCCAGATGAAAAGCCCAGCAGGTAGTTGCTGAAATTTGGGAAATTTTGACAGAAAAATTTGAAATTTTAAATTGGTTGGTGTGGATGTAGCTATTTAAATGAGTGGGGTTGCATGCCAAGGATACTTATAAAGCTATGACCGCCAGTATTTTTCTGTATTAATTGGTAAATAATATTTTGAAGATATTTTTAAATTTTGTCATTGTTTTTACGTAATATCAGCAACTTCACTCTGTAAACTTGAATCTTCATTTTGGGAAAGTGGTTTAATAGAACAATGGCTATGGCATTCATATCATTTTCAGAATTTTTGGGTTACTGAAAGCAAGTGTACACAAAAAAGTACTTCTGAAAAGGCCAAAAATGTCATCATTTTTCAACAAAAAAAGCTTTCCCAAAATTTTAGTTCCCAGTAAAAATCAGCTTTCACACTGAGCTTGCGGGCACAAACAAATATCAGCCCTAAAAGAAAATTTGAAGTTATCAAAAATTGGGAGTTCATGGCCCAATAAAAAAATATCAAAAATAAAAACATGACAAACTTGTATTCCAGTGATGGTGAAGTATCGTTGTGAAAATCTGCATAAAAGTCGTTCAGCTCAGTGCCATTCATTGTCTCCAGCTTTCCATGTATGGTTATATTTGCCTCGAAATTGGAGGGCCAACATTTCCCTTTGAAATAAATCGGTGTTGTAGTGCTGTTGAGACAAGTCTTCGCAACTATTGTGTCGTAGCACCCTGGGAAATAGGGATGTTATTTATTAAAAATTATCATGGCAAAGAATGAGAGTGTGATGCGTCGTGAAGCGGGCTGGATGTGCGTGAAGAGGCTCGCTTACACAAGTACCACTATTGGAGTGCCTTCAACACATTTCACCGCTACAGGCGCATCCAAAATTGTGGAAGACACTTCACGATGCTGGCGCTTCCACATGCTTCACTGACATACACATTTATGTGCTGTGTAAAAAAAGTGTTAAGTGACGTCATCACAGCAAAAGAATGGGTTCGTGAAACGCGTGCTTCCTCCTGCATCACAAAATTTTGGGTGAAGTGTCTTTCACATGCTTCATCTAGCTTCACCATGCATTTCAGGTGTTTCCAAAAATGTGGGAGACACACTTCACAACGTTGGCGCTTCCACACACTTCACGATAATATACATTTGCATGCTTGCACCATGATTATAGGAGATTTGTGATGTGTGCGGACGCGCTAGCATGCTTGGTGAAGCGTCGGGAATTGTTGATGTGAAGGCACTTCACGATGCTTCCCTGCGACATCCACACACCACTTTTTTCTGTCCATGCAAATGCCCATGATGCATGTGTGAGCGAGTGTATTCCGCAGTTTGGGAGCACGTGAAGTGTGTGTGAAGTTATGTGAACCATGTGGAAGTGGAACATGGGGAAGTGTCTTCACTGTAAATTTCAAAATTTCGTGATGCCAGTGGGGGGGGGGTGTTGGAAATGTGTGGAAGCGTGCCATTTTCGCACATCCAGCCCGCTTCCACATGCTTAACAAACCTGATTTTTGCGGAAACTCCTGACATGAATTTCACCACAAATAAAACGTGATCGCTTTCAAATTTCAAACAGGCACAACGACCATTCAATCAAAAATAAAACCCTCGACCAAAACTCACTGAAAGTATTCCATTCATTCTCGCACCCGGTCCATGGTAGAGTCGTGGCAAAAGAGGCAAACATATATCTGGGGGCACTCCCGGACACTGTAAAATGTCCTGAAAAGTGTAAAATGGCATGCAAGGTGTCTCAATCTAAAGCCATGGTAAATGCCCGGGAAAAATGCAAACTTCGTTTTATGACGCACATTATCATTTTACTTCATTTGAGGTGCATTTTACAGGCCATTTTACATAACTTTTGACACAGCATGACATTCGATATTTTCCAGGCTATTTGAAATACATGATGAAGGATCTCGAGTGGGGGATTTAGGAGTTTATTGATGTCCGGAGTGTCAGCCAACTGCCCTATGTGGGCTATCACTGAACATTAAATAATTCACATCAGGAAGCATCAATAAGTTCACATTTCTAACATTATCCCCTCTCAAATTAGCTTGAAACTGAAGGCCACTCCTCTCCCCCTCCTCCACTAGTTCATCCATGTAGATTTGGGTCCAATGTCAGTGCCATTGACATCATTTTGTGCCAGCGCTGGTGCTGGCTAGAAGCATTGCAGGAGTAGTTGTCAGCAGCCACACGCGTGTCACAGAATGCCAGCGGAATGCAGAGTGGATATGCAGATGTGGGCATGTGAGTGTAGCCATATAACGCCTTCGATGGATTCTTAGGAGGGAGGGGGGTGCGCTTGTTACTGTGTTGTGGAGTGTAACAATGCTGTTGCTGGTGTACAGGAATTGTGGAAGCCATTGGAGGTGACATGTTAGGAGTTGCACCAGGACTATAAAGCACATTTGAGTTCATACCAGGACCGTAACATTTTCTGGCCATTTGTGCCAGTGGTGCCACATTTGGGGTTACACGTTTCCCGTGTTTCCCCTTCTTGGAACCTGTAGATTTCTTTGTTGGATTGGTTGCGAGGGTGGTGGGGACCTTCGCAGTCTTTTTGTTGACCAACTTTCTTCGCAAATCAGGGTCAGGACCCTGGGGTTAAATGGGGTTATGTGGGAGGTCTCGCAATATAGAGCCAGGGTGCGCAACTGGACCGTGGGAGGGCAGTGTGACCTGTGTCTGCTTTTTCACATTGCGGAAATAGTCATCGATTTGGCGCGCCATCTGACTCATGGGAACCTTACCCTGGGCAAACTTCGAATGAAAGTCGGCCATGACATAGCAATTAAAGCGCAATTTGTCGAAGCGTGACCACACTTTTAAGGCAACCAATCGATCTACTGAACGTCTGTTTGACCCAACAACTTCCAAGAGTTCGGCGGGTATTTTGGAAACCAATTGCAGGTAAAACTCAAGGAATGTCTCATCGTGTGACATGGCAGCACTCCAAATAGGTGTACGCCTCGGATGGGGGTCTGAACACATGTCAACTCACCCAAAACAAATTCACTATCACCCATTTTGTCTTCCGGGACCAATATGGACAACACTCGATGGGCCTCACCAGCCAGCTTCAGGGTGAAAATATCAGACCAAAAAGATGGCAATAGGGACACATAAGGCAAAGAGCACACAGTTTGGCACACCAGGTGACACCATTCCGGGAAAGACAGGGTCTTCGAGTTGCCATAGAAAATGGAAATTTTGTCAAGGATGTGTGGCCTCAGGAATGCCCAGTATTGCCAAATGTCACTGGGGATGGAACCAGGGGTGGAAGAAGGTGGAACATTTGCATGTGGTGCAAGTGGGACAGGAGGAACCACTGAACCAGCACAGGGGGCAGCATCACCCCCACCAATGTGCAGGGTGAGCTGTTCCAGGCACTTGTAGATCTCCTCTAGCAATGGATCTCGGATCGGTGGTGCCGCTGGGGTCTGATTGGATGGCACTGGGGTTGTCACATTTGAATCAGGGGATGCACCTAGACTCATAGCGGGGGGTGCCATACTCGAACTAGGGGGTGCCACATTCATACCAAGGATCTCAGCAGGGAGCAGGGATCTCTGCCCGTGTGAGAGGGAAGGAGGGTGAGGGACCACTGAGGGGTTGGAAGCCATCGCAGGGGCCACAATTCCAGTGGGAGATGCTACGGGTGATGCTACCACACTAAACATCTGGGGTGTTGCAGGTAGTGCGGTAGTTGGTCTACCACTGAGGGTGTCGAGAAGGGTGCCACCATTGCTGCAATTCGTACCATGGGCATTGTAGTCACAGGTGATGCAGCTTTCAGCAGTGCCCTCGAATTCTGATGCAGGTAACTCTCCCCACTCTGCTCCACCCCTGGGGGCAGGAGCCAGCTGCGGGGTCGCGACCATTGAATGTCCAGTAGGGAGGGTGTGGGGGGAAAGGGGTGTCCCTGCAGTGTTACTGGGTAGTGGGCGGCGACAGCGTCTGGAGTTCACAACCACATGGACCTTGGAAGTTTCCATTTTTGGGACAGAGCTGGCAGGGTTGGGGGGTACTGGGGTCACTACTGGGGATGCCATCGCGCAAACCACTTGGGGTATTGTGAGTAGTGAGGTGGGTGCCACAGTCACTGTGGTATGGGGGGTTACCACTGGGGGTGAACCTAAGGGTGCCATTGCAGTTTGAAACACAGAGGTTGCAGTCACAGTGGCATTGGGCTGTAAGCGCGCATGCCCGTGTGGCATCCTGGAAGTCAGCAATGAAGAATTGCATCCAGACATCCTCCTCTCCTGGGAAGACATGTAGTCCAGGTCGTCCACCATGAAGGATCTCGAGTGGGGGATTTAGGAGTTTATTGATGTCCGGAGTGTCTGCCAACTGCCCTATGTGGGCTATCACTGAACATTAAATAATTCACATCAGGAAGCATCAATAAGTTCACATTTCTAACAATGATTTGAAATACAAAAGTCAACAAAGTTCTTGCAAGAGATCGAAAATGTTCTTGACATGGAGGACCTTCCAACCAGCTATGACGCCCTGCTTGAATTTTTACAGCAATGGGCGAAGTGCTGGTTTGGGGTCAAAGAGAGAAAGAAGAAAGCGACAAAGTAATGGTAAGAAGATACAGGAAATCAAACGCACCCTCAAGCAGAAGAGACCAGCACTTCACGAAGGCAGGTTAGGTTTATCAGAGTACCAAGAGCATCGGAAAAAGGGACTGGGCAATATCCGACAACAAGAAATATCAGCTCATGAGAACAAATTGGAACTGATTGTGGAGAACAAGCTACGGTACCGTATTGAGAACACTAACCTATATAAAATGGCACAGAAACTTCAGGAAGCGGATGTGAAATATCCAATGCTCAAAATTGGAAACAGACCTTGCAAAGATAACACTGAACTAAAACAAGTTCTGAATGAATTTTGGAAGAGGATACAAACTCCAAACACCACAAAAGAAAAATTCAAAACAGACAGCAGTATGATAGGAATAATTGATAAAAGTTCATCGGAAAAAATGGATAGGGAATATCAACCATCAAGACTGCAGAAGCTTGCAAGTGACTCAAGTTGGGGAAATCGGCAGGAACAACAGGAATATCACATGAGATGATAAGGATGCCTGGACCAAAGCTCGTCGCCACCCTGAAAAACCAGATGAACAGATGGTTCAGCCGGCGAGAAAAATACCTGATTTGGCAAAAACATGCAAGCTTGTTCTGCTACACAAAAAAGGCGCAAAATCAGACGTGAACAATTATAGGACAGTAGGAATACAGTGCAACATACTCAAGCTATATTGCTCCATCTTGAAAAAACAATTGATGGATGCATTTGAAAGCAACAATGCCCTTGGAGACATGCAAGTGGGATTTAGAGCAAACAGAAGAACAACAGATAACCATGTCATACTGCAATGATGTTTATTGGAAACAAACCAGTTGTCAACGTGCTTCGAATGGATGCGGTGAAGGCCTTTGACAGAGTGGATAGGGGACGTCTCTGGGTAAAACTAAGAGACTATGGATATGGAGAAAAAATCTGTGGGACAATAAAAACCTACATAGATCAAAAATGCTACCTGCAGTACAACAAAGTCTGCACTGGAGAACTCGATTATCTGATGGGGGTAAGGCAAGGTTGCTGCCTAAGTCCAACGCTATATGTGCTGTACATGGCGGACCTGAGAACAAAACTGGAAGGAAGTGGATTGGGAGCAAAGCTTGGGGACAAATGAATAGCACCCGGGTTTTTTGTGGACAATGTTGTACTTATGGAAAATAATGACATTGAGCTGCAGAAGATAATGGATATTTTTACAGACTGGAGTCACTAATGGGGGATTGGGATTAGTGAGCAGAAGAGCATGATTATGCACTTTAGAAGGAAAGCAGACAAAAACAAGGAATGGCAACTAGGAATAGGGGAGGATGGGAATAAGCAAATTATCAAAGAGTGCAATGAGACCAAGTACCTAGGTATCGTTCTCTGTAGTGGTCAAGATCAATTCCAAAAACAAAATAGTGGATACCTAGATAAACTGATAAAAGGCAAATTTCTCACGAAAGAGGTAACAAAATACAGCAGAAGACAAATATGGGCGCTGAACATGTTATGGGGGGTATATGTCGCAAGTACAGTCATGTACGGCATTGAAATAACCAAAATATCAAAGACTGCGCTAAAACAAATGAGGGCTTCACAGATGGGACTGTACCATCAGGTGGGGAATGTAGGGAAACACATTTCAAACAAGCTGCTGGGGATAGACTGTACTATCAGGACAATGGAATGCTGGTACAAATACAGTGTTATCAGATATAACAACTATTTAAACTCGGACAAAGCTTTGGAAACAACAAAAACTGCAGCAACAAAATGGGGTGAACAACGGGGGACTGCAGGGACAACGCGGAAAAATTGACACGCAGGGCGGGCGAATTTGGCAAAAAGAGAGGTAAACCTTGAAAACACAGAAACGCTTGGGAAAGACAAGATTCTAAATGCTTGTAAGCACTACGGGTGGGAGGTTGGACTAAAACCACAAACAAAGACAACCAGGAGTATACAACAAGAAAACCAGGTAATACAGGAAATCACACCAATTTTGCCTGAAACGCTTCAGGTGACAGATGTGATGAAGCCACCGAAGTCAGCATCTTCTACCACCGAATCTGGCAACTCCAAGACCGTAGTGAGAAACAGCCTTTAGAGTAGTTGATTTCCCGTTGTAGCTGAACGTCCACTTGTCGACAGCCAAGTTGAGTTTATTTCATGGTTGCGTGTTGAAAGGGGGTTTTGAGATTGTTTCAGGTACTTTATTTCGATCAGATAGAGCTTGATAAAAAAGCGCAAAGCCTAGCGAGCTCCCTAGTCGAAGTTTCTATCGCTAGCTTATTTTGAAGACTTGGGCTGGGTCCGCAGACTTGGGTCAGAAGACTGAAGTAAAAACTCCCAAAGTAGCTAAGACACGGAAATTATGTATAAAAGACAGCTACAGTAATTTCCTAAATTCAAATGCACAAATATAGCGTAAATGTAAAAATAAGACACATTTAGCCGAAACAGTTGGCTTATTTTACGCGTGCATATATTCAAACAATTATGGTAACGAAATACTAGGTACAAATTAGGCTAATGGAAAAAACTATTAATCTTGAGAGGCGCGAAGTCGGCAAACACGGCCGATTTACTAATTGGTTTCAATTTGTCAGAAAACATTGACGCACATTGGAACTAATATAATAGGGTTTGGAAATTGTAAATAGTAGTGCAAATGTTCCTAATGACGTAAATAGAGCAAAGTATATTCAACACAATAATAGTAATCACTTCCTGGAAATGCATACTTTATAATTGACAAATTGGGACTTATTTGAGGTAAATGGGTATATTAATTGAGCAGGGTTTATAACATTTAATTTGAGCAGGGTATTTACTATAAATGTCAAAGTAAATAATAAACAGTCAGCAGGGTTTAATAATTATGCCTACGCGAAGGGCTTTGTACTGTAAATGCTAGTTGTACACAGGGCACTATTTCTCTATTAGGACGCTGGCCTAAGTAAGTATGTTGCACATAAATATTTTACAAGATTTGACTTTCCCAAATTGCAAGTAAACCATGTAAATGTATATATAATAATGATCAGAAAATTACGGCGAGTTGAATGAGCCTAATTTCATATTCATAAACCTAATAATAACTTATTTGACCTTTCAACCTAAATATTCCACATAAACATATCAATAACTCATAAGACAATTTCCTAATTGAATATTCTCCATGGATAAATAATATAGTGCAGGAAATATAATTTGCGTGGTAAATTATTATAGTGCATGAAATGTAAAAATAGTGCAAAATAGGTAAATGGACAAATGAGCCTAATTATCAAATCTCTGTATTTCTTTATCCATCCATTTTGCCACAGTCAGCACACTCCGGGCGGAAGAGTTGCTGCACCCCGTTGTTGCAGCAACGTCACATGCTGGTGGTGGTGGGTGCTGTGTAACATTATCGTAAAATGTAAAAACCTTTAATATTTAAGTTAACGTTTTCATGTTCGCTTTTATATTTAATTAATTCAATTTATTACGATTTCATTTTATTCACATTCCAATTTTAACATCTTCGCATTCGTCAGTTAATATCTCAAGCGACGTTGTTTACAACATGCGCTTCACATCGCTCACATATTTAGATCTTAGTCATTGCTCACATTCCGCCACATTTCCTTGACAAGCAGCACGCAAATACGCCGTCATGTTTATGTTAAGCGGCCGGCTCGCCCCATGCGGGGGGCCGAGCCCGCGCGCCATTTCAAATGCTGTCTGGCTTGTCTCACATTTTCACTATCTTGTCCGTTTAGCTCGCTTTTCATCGGAGAAGCGAGCGGGCAAGGATTGAACTTTCACAATTGGAAATGTTGGGTAAAAATCGGAGATTAGAGCCGACCGATTGGCGCCAAACCAATCGCCATCGGTCTGGCCCTTAAAAGCCGATTTCACAGCTAAAATTGGCAGTGTTTGCAACCTCGTCAACTTCACACGAATCTCTTCCTAGGATCTAAATAAGCGCCTTTTGTCATTTTATTTAGTCGCTTGTTTTTGGTGCTAAGTTTAACTCTTGGTGCTTTAAGTCTCCTCAGTGCTTAATTCACACACGCGCTGTTTGAGGTGCTTTATTCACAACCGCGCCACTTAATTGTCGCCTATTGTCGTAATTAAGTGCCTTCTTTAAATTGCCTTATTTTCTACGGTAATTAGAGCTTCTTTTACGTTTTATTTAAGTAATTAATTTAGTTGTAAATTAATTCCTTTGTTTATGTATAATTATATATATTTTATTTATACTTATTTCTTTGTGTTTAATTGTCTAAATAAAAACGTTTGTCAAACCTTTGGTAATCTAAATTTGCTTCACACTAACTCACATCAATTCACTACAACTCAACTAATCACATTTTGATAAAATAACAGAACGTCAACTAAGAGACGACGCTTCACGTCAACTTTCATACGTTCACATTTGTCCTCTTCCTCGGTTAGGAATAGGATCTAGTTCACAAGTCACTTCAACAAGTTCCGTATTATTTTACATAGCGCAGCGAGCA
Organism: Sphaerolaimus hirsutus; assembly: GCA_964036195.1. NCBI lineage: Eukaryota > Metazoa > Nematoda > Chromadorea > Monhysterida > Sphaerolaimidae > Sphaerolaimus > Sphaerolaimus hirsutus. Next base: position 4,824,511 of record OZ038453.1, on the reverse strand, counting down.
GGGTGACTAATTAACTAATTGGTCACTCTAATTAAGTCGTCTCGCGCGAAATTTCATTGGAAATTGAGTTTCACAGCCTGAGTCACACGCACGGAGTTACGGTAACACGGTTTTGGACGCAAAATCGTTAGTAGCGCGTGCATATTTACTTACGATTTTACAAGTACAAGTCACAAGTAACGAAATATTTATTTTATTATTTTATTTCGTTCACAGCTAGCTACCACTTTGCTAATAAGCAATAAACCGATCGAACTTTGCTATGGCCGACGAACGCCTACGCGCTTTGCGAGGTGCAACCGCCGCCTCAGCTATGCCACCGAGCAACGTAGATGAGACCGACACCACTCAGCATAGCCGAGCGTTGACTGGAGTACGCACCGGCGTGTTACGATTCACAACTAAACCGATTCCTAAAATCGTCAAAGACGAGTCACAACCTGCCGCTGTAAACTTACAAGCGGCGGAGGAAGTGTTAGAATCACTTCAGGCATACGTCTACCAAGCCGAGCTGAAACGCTCGGACCTGTCCACAGCTATGGACAGATTCACATCTATTGTCCAAGATTACATCACAAGCTTGGACAGAGACCAAGACGGTGCAGCCGAAGAAGCGAAGAGCGCCAACGCAAAATTGGAGCGCGCGCTCTATTCAGGCTCGAACAACGCGACGATGCTCATGGACGAGCTGGAATCGAAAATGGCGTCCGCCCAAGCGCACATCAAATCCGCGGAAAGGTTGATACTTTCCTTGAAAGGTCAGTCAACTGTTGATTTAACTACTCAACCCCCTTCACAACCACCCTATAACAATGTCAACATGGGAAGTAGTTCTCAACTTTCACAACCGGAAACTTTGTTAAAGTTACCTAAAATCGAGCTTGCCAAATATAACGGTGATCCGTTAGAATGGGCAGCTTGGTGGGAAATATTTCGAGCTCAAATTCACGACCGAGCTAATTTGTCAAATGGTATGAAATATACATACCTTAAGCTCAGCCTTATCGGTCCAGCAGCGGAACTGCTGGCCGGACTAAAAGGTGATGGTCGAGATTACATCACAGCGGTCACCATGTTAAAGTCAAACTTTGGTGAAACGCATCGGGTACAAGCAGCCCTTTGGGATAAATTGTATTCACTCGAAAAGCCTTCATCAAGAGGAGACTCCCTCACAAATTTCACACGAACCCTTTTGTCAACTCTCAATCAACTAAAAGAAAGGGGTGAAAGTGTCGATTCTGGTGCCGTGTTAAGAATAATTCGTGGTTATCTCCCCGATAATATTGTTCTTGCCGTCACAGAAGAACACCGGAATTCGATGCGCACTGCTGCAACCGACGACACAGAACTCACAGTCGTCAGGTTTGTTGATGCATTAACTACCATTGCTCGTGCTCGTTTAGATGCGATGAAAACTGAACAACAAAATTCACAATCTTCAAATGTTGTTCAGAAATCACAAAATTCATCGTTAAAAAAGCCACAAAACTGAGGTGGTTGGCAACAGCAAAAGAAAAAGGGAAATAAATCACAAAATACCTTTTCAAAACAAAAACCTATTCACAATACGGTTGCTTTTGCTGGTACCAATGCTAACGCTGGTAAACCACAAGGAAAAAATAAAAATTCCACTCAACCTCCCAGAACTCCCGCGAGCGGCGCGATTAGTCAAAAGCAGTTTTCACAACCTGCTGCTGACTATCGCAAGCCGAAATTCGAGTGCTTGTTCTGTGGCATCAAAGAGCACTACACCACCAATTGCCCTCAGTACGTCACACCGAGAGAGCGCATCGAACGGTTGCAAGCTTTGGGCGACATGTGCACGCGATGCACGCGCAGAGGCCATCAAGCGGAACAGTGCACTCAAAGACTGAGTTGCTACTATTGTCGCCAGATCGGCCAGCATCACGGGGCGTTCTGTCCTACCAGACAGGCACCCGTAAGGCGTCAGGTAAACAATTCACAAAATAAAGCCTTTGTCAAAGCAACGAGCGCTAATTTTGTCAACGCTCAGGTAATCACAACGGGCGCGGCTTCGTCACATGCACCGCCATCGTATCCGCCTTCACACACGGAACCGATGAGCGTGTGTGTCATCCCCCCAGACGAGAACGATTTCCGGTGGAGACAGCAGACGCTGTACCAAATGGACATGGACGGCCCGCTGGACATGGGCGAATGGCCGAGGCCCGCTAACGAGCTCCAGGCAAGAGCTCAGGAGGAAGCCCGCAAGTATCACAGCGAAAACAAGCTGTGGACGACGCTCCGTGCCAACCTCATCCAGGATGGCACAGATATGGAGACCGTCAAAGCCAAAATCCGCGGCTTCCAGCAGAAATGGTACGAGGTGTACCCACACCTCAACCCGAATCAAATGTCATCGTCGGTGCCACTTCAACCCAGTCACAGGCCCACGGTGGAGGTGCTGAGCGCACAAGCGGGTTACGGTAACCTCAACACCGCTACCAGGCAGCAGACCGAACAAGAATGTGAGTTCGATTTTGCACCTATTGTTCGTTTGCAAGTGGCCCAGGCTTCATTAGTTAATAAAGACGCTGAATTAAATCGAGTCACAGACCCTTTGTTAATATTTTTTGACACTGGATGCGAATATTCATACATTAAAGCATCCGTGGCAAATGAGTATAACTTTGAAAACAAAGGAGATGTTGTTCTTCAAATGAACGTGTTTGCGACAAAAACGCCAGTCACAGTCAATACGTTTTTGATCGAGGCAGTCATGCCTATTTACAAACACGTTGACAATAAGGGCAATATGTTACAATATCCACTCACTTTACGTGCAGTCGATAATTTGGCAACATATGCATGCCCACCTCCTTTGTCACAAGATGACAAAACAGTCATTTATATTGTGTACGGTGAACATGCACAAGAACAATTCGCAGAACCGCTTGAATTGTCAGAAATGACTGATGAGTTTTGTCACAAATTATGTCAACCAGATGTGGTCATTGGTCAAGACTATTATTGGAAGTTCGATATTCGACCAACAGAAATCGAACTCCCATCTGGATTGATCATCGTCGAATCGATACTTGGATTGATGCTTGGCGGAAATGCGTCATCACAGTCATTTGTCACAACACCTGACATTTCACCACATCAATTCATGGTTTCATGCAGTTCACATGCATCATCAGCTGTTGCTGTTGGACAAGAGACATTATTTCAATTTCACAGTCTCGAGTCAATAGGTATCACAGATGATCCATTATCACATGATGATGACATAGCTGAACAGTTAATTCTGGAATCAATTACTCTTGATCCAGAAACTGGGCGCTATAGCGTAGATTGGCCATTCAAATCAACAATTCACGAATTGCCAACCAACAATTCAGAAGCATTTCGCCGCTTTCTGTCACTGTTGAAACGGTTTCGAAAAGATCCCGATTTATTCGCTACATACGCGAAAGTCATCTCAGATCAACTTCACAAAGGTGTCATAGAACCCGTCTATGGTTCACAGGATGGTTTGCAAGAACACATCTTACCTCACCAACCTGTCATCACACCTGGCAGATCGACAACATGTCGAATAGTGTATGATGGTTCTGCAGGCAAGCCAAGTCTCAACAATTGCTTATTTCGAGGCCCAGTTCTCACACCACTGGCGCTCGGATTAATGCTTCGTTTCAGAGCCGGAAAAGTAGTGTTATTAGCCGACATTGAGAAAGCATTTTTACAAATTGCTCTTCACCCAAAATCACGCGCTTTCACAAAATTTTATTGGCTGCGTGATGACACTATTCCTACTCACGAAGACAATATTCAAATGATGCAATTCACAAGGGTGCTATTTGGTCTCACATGCAGTCCATCCATTTTGTTGACTGTTATTAAATATCACCTGGAAGCGGAATTAGCTCACATGCATCCCGCAGAGACACATGAACGATCGAAACTGGAACTGTTGCTCAACAGCATTTACGTTGATAATTTAGTTATCAGCGTAGATGATGAAAAATATGCAATACAGCTCTACCGCTTAATTAAAGCTGTTTTTGCAAGAGCAAATTTCAACATGTTCAAATGGATGACAAATTTGCGTACGGTTTCGGAGAAAATCAAATCTGATGATCTCAACCCGAAACAGTCCCAATACATCAAAGTAATGGGTCTTGTTTACGATCACATTGAAGACACCATTGCTGTGCCAGCTCCCAAGAAAGATTTCACGCTCATTGTCACAGCAACACGCCGCAACTTGAACAAATTGCTGGCTTCAACATACGACCCAATTGGCATCACAGCACCCGCGTTATTACGGTTGAAATTTCGCGTGTCACAAATAATTCAAAAGTGCAATGTCACAACCTGGGATGAACTCATCGAAGACCCAGAGGCGGATGACTTATTGGACGATTTGAAAAGACATCTCTCGTCTATAAGTCAAATCAAATTCCCGCGCTCATTTCACTCTTCTGGCATTGACGTCAAAGCCGAAACACGTCCATTAGAATTACATGTGTTTTGTGATGCCTCTAAAGATGGATACGCCGTGTGCGCTTACTTGCGTCAAAAAGCGATCTCACCCGATGAATACGGCTATGAGGATGACCGATATTTTAGTGGTTTTCTCACAGCTCGCACAAAATTGGCTCCACTTCCGTCAAAACAAGGTCAACCCCTCACAATCACACGCTTGGAATTGCTCGGTGTCACAATTGGTGCACAGCTCATCGATTATTTACATCATGAACTTGTTGAGCTAGGTGGATGGAAAATTCACAGCAATTTCCTATGGACCGATAGTACAGTTGTCATCGGCTGGCTATATACTTCAAAGCCGCTGGCTACTTTTGTTAACAATCGGGTCACAAAAATCCATTCATTCATGTCAAAGCATTGCATTCAAATTTGCAAAGTCGCTACAAAAGACAATCCAGCTGACATTGCGTCACGGGGATGCACTTTTGATCAACTTATGATCGAAACAATGTGGTTTACAGGACCAACATTTTTCGCTGAACCCTTCACATCAGCCATGGTTGACATTTCGCAATATCAAGCGCAACCTGTCACCGAAGAGCTTGCGAAAGGCGACACTCACATCAGTCGACCTTTATATGCTGGAGCAGTAACTTCACAGCCTGCTTCACAACCAGCCAATGCTCTCGCACAACAAGTGCCTGTCAATTTGGACCCCAATTTGTCACAAAATGTCACTCCTCAAAATCCGTTTGTCGAAAGTCGACAACGTCACATCCCTTCAAATCCGTTCGAAATCGACATTCGACGATTTTCAACACTGTCAAAATTGTTGCGCACAGTCGTTTATCTACTTCGTGTAAAAACATATTGGCTAAATCGCTCTATGCATAAAGCTGCAAAACGCGAAAGCGAATATTTATCAAAACCCATCACACAAGCTGATTTAAACGAGGCATTTAGACATGTATTGCGCATTTCACAAGCCGAAGAATGCGCCAGTTGAATTTCACAAGCGCAACTTGGCAAGCATCACATGCTCAAATGGGACGCGTGGAATAATTTACTATATTGCGTCACGCGTGTGTCTCACAAAGAACACAGAAACCCTTCGTTGTTTTACTACCTACCAAAAACTGGGTGGTTAACAACGCTCGTGGTTACTCATTTTCATGAGCTGGCTGGTCACAGTGGCATGCTTCACACGTTAGCAGATTTACGCGAACACTGCTGGTTGTCAAGTGCCAAGCAGGTAGTTGCAAAAATTTTGCGCAAATGTGTCACATGCCGCAAAGCGGAAGGAGGTCCATTCACATTACCTGATTTTCACACACTACCTGTCACTCGAACTCAATCACAAATCAAGCCATTTCAACACATTGGCATTGATTATATGGGACTGTTAGTTTATTCACAGAACGGAACCCGTCACAGTCAACACATTTTGTTGCTAACATGCTTCAGTACACGCGCCATTCATTTAGAGTCAACTAATAGTGTCTCAACAGCCGACACAATTATGGCTCTAAATCGTTTTATTTCACGTCGAGGCATGCCGGACACAATTTGGTCCGACAATGCCCCAGCGTTCAAAAATTGTGTCAAAATGCTACCGGACGTAAAATGGCATTTTATCACAGCCAATAGTCCTTGGCAAGGCGGCGTGTACGAACGCATGGTCGGATTAGTCAAACGCTTGCTCAAAAAAGCATGCGGCTGACGTTGTCTCACATGGCATGAATTCCTCACAGTCATGCTTGACGTCGAATTCTCCGTCAATACGCGACCATTGTCATACTTGTCAAACAGACATTGGTGCAGCGATATTGCGCCCAATACATTTTCTTTGGGGCACCCCACCACCATGTTACATGGATGAAAAACGTGAGTTGGAACTCGATTCCACCACGATTGAACCCATGCGAAAAATTCCAAAAGAGGAATGGGAAAGAATAACGGATGGATCTTTCAACCTCACACCCTCACAAATCGATAAATCCTACGTACTCACACCCCCACGAGTCAATGACGTCAATTGCATTGATGAAATTGCACTCAACTCTGTGCCTGAAAAGGACAGAGATGACATCACATTACTTTGGGACCAAATTCGTCACAATCGTGAAGTGCTTTGGTATGAGTGGTCACGTCAATACATCGAGCAAAAATCGAGCAAAAAATCAACACTTGAAAAAAGGCACTATCAACGAAGCTCCCAAACGTGGCCAAGTGGTGTTAATTACTGATGATAAACAACCACGTGGCATGTGGCAAATGGGCCGCGTTCACGAGATACACGTGTCAAGCGATGGCAAAATACGTGCAGTCACAGTATTGTCAAGTAACGGCCGTCGCACACGTAGATCCCCATCTAACCTCGTACCTCTTGAAATCGACACAGAGGATGGTGTTGAGTATAAAATCGACACAGAGGTGAAAGATGATGATAAATCACAACCTCCACCTGATAAAGGTGATGATTCACAAACAGATCAATCACATCAACAATCACAATCTTCACAACAAGATGCAAGGCGCGTAAACCCACGTCGAACATGTCGCTACACTGGCACATATTCGTTCTGGGGAAACGTGTCGCATTTAATGGCACTCACGTTGCTAATACAATCAAAATTAGCCAACACGCTCACATGGACAGATCAATATCACAAAACTTTCAATCTGTGCCATAAAACACGCACTGGTCACGCAATTCAACTTCCGGAAAAAGTAACATGTCATTTTCCTCAAGTTACGGCCATAGAGGATATTGTGATATCCATATGGACGTTGCGTGTTGAACCACAAACGACACCAATTTATAGATGCTTTCAACAAGAGCATACTATAGTCACATATATGAGTCTGGTAGGCGGAAAATCTATGCTGCCACCAGAAATCATTAAAAATCACAGAGTCACAACATACGATTGCATGATCGCCTACCAAAATAAAACTTGGAAAGGCGAACCTTTAGTAAAAATAGGTCATGCATTGTGGAGCACCAACAAATCACTTCACATAGATTATTGTTACTTTTGTCACAATCTGAGTAACACGGTGATGAACTTTCACATAGAAGAAGGTGTAGTTGCAAGTCTTGATGGAAAGAAAATTGTTTCCGAAATTCAAGATCTGTCACATTGCAACCCACAAGCCAGCTATTGTTATGACAGCGACAATGGTGTCTCTTTATGGAATGCCACTGCGTTTAACAAACAGTGTGCGCTCCAAAAGATTGGTCAATTTGATGCGCAATATTCACAAAATCATTACGTAGTGGAAAAATTGCAAGCTGCATTTTTGGTTACATGGAGATCACAAAAATTTCCAAGTAATGCAGAATGTGTGCCAAAAGACGCAAAATATATTGACCAGGGCTCGGCATTCATTCAATTTCTTCGATATCAACTTAAGAAATTGAAAAAACCTGAAACCGAAAAAGCTCCTCTTCATTTCAAACTCGCACCAAATCTTGATGTTGGTGTATTTCACTTGCTCACAGCCCGTCAACAATATGAAGTTGACAAAATTGCACATTTGGAACAAAAACAATTTGGATCCATCTGGCAACAACTATGTCACATCCGTCAGACCCAGCTAGATATAATTCATGCAATTGTCACATTCAATCCCACGCTTGGCTTGCGAGCGTTGCTAGGACGTCAAAATCTCTATGCTGAATGGCATGGAGATATATTGATGTTTTGGGATTGTAAACCTGTCACAGCAGAAATGATTTATTTTCAACATGAATATAACAATACATGTTATAAATTTCTGCCGGTCAAAGTCACAGATCACCCACATATAATGTTCGTTGCTCCTGGTACCAATGATCTAATCACACATTCACCAATAGATCATTGTCTCATGAAAGACCATAAATATTATCAATTAAATGATAATTCATGGGCTAACGAAAACGGACCAACGAATTTACATGTCACAAAACTCCCAATCGAATTAATTTGGGCTGGCTCGTGGAAACCATTCACACTAAATGTTTCCGGGTCACCAGGTGTAAGCATGACTGATATTGCATTCAGTATCATGGCTGCACATCATCACTTTCAAAATTTGCAACGACTCGAACAACAAGTCACACGTTCAGTCGATTATATTGCAACCAAGTCCAACGATCCAAAAGCCGTGCAAGCATATATTGCTGGCATCGGTCAAGGGGTTGGTGCATATTTTGAAGGTGTAGGAAAAGAATTGGGTCACATTATTCACGGTAGTGTCACAGGTGGTGCATCAGCATTAGACACGTTACTTACTGGGCCACTTCAAACAGCTGTAAACATCATACTCATTATTATCACAATTGCTTGTATTGGGTATATTGGTTATGTTTACATGCAGTGGCGGCTCGTAACCGGCAGGGGTATGCTGCCAGACATCAAGGGCTTTTTCCGAAAAAAGGGCAGAAGGGACAGAAGCCCAAACAACAAGGGCCCCTGTCCGTTCAGCAAGGAAAAATCGGTAAGCGACGGCGACGTAACCGCCAGAAGAAACCGAAAAGCGGCTTCAACAAACCCGCTTTGTCAAGTCAAACCGTCACACAATCGTCAAGTTCGTCACAGTTACATTCAAAGTTTGTCACACCCCTCAAATGAGTTTCTCCATTCAAACTGCTTTCAGGACGCACGGTACAGCCTAGATCGGATCCCCCGGTCGGTTATAGTACCGAGCGCGCCGAAGAAATCGAAATGGAGACGGGTGCGCGCCGGGTCACAAAACCTGCACCCCCCTGCGAATCACAAGCGCAGAGCTCGTCATCAAACGCCAGACTCACAGTCACCGAGCCTGTCACCACGGAGGTCACAATGGAAGACGCGTTCCCTGACCGCGAGCCCTTGCAAAAGCGACTCAAGAGATTCGCTGGAGTCGCAGGGCTCCCAGGTGAGCAGCAACCGTCACACCAGACATTTTCCTTTATACCCCAAACTTTTCACAAATTCAATAACATCAAAAAAAACTGGTCAAATCAAAAGTTAAACGATCTAAAAAGATCCGTGACCTTCCTCAGACAAACACCTTCACAGTCCGACATAGAACTCGGAGAGATGGAAGAAAATCACGTTCAAGATCTAGATCCCCCTCCGTACCATTTGACCAATTCAACTCAATCACTTCACAATGTACGACCTCATTCACAACCTCCCCTGTCCCCTTGCTACCAAGCCAACCGCTTGCAGCAACGGAACAATGGCAGCCCACCGAGCCGTCGAAGACGAGCGTCGACGAGACCGACACGCTCTGACAAGCCCTCGAGCAACTCGTCGAGGAATCGGAGAAGCTCCCCAACTGGCCGGGTCGACCAGCCGGGGCCCCAGAAGACCAAACGACCGGGCACGGAGAAGGCAGCCAGCCTGAGGAGGATGCCGTCGAACCCATGGACGAGCATCATGAGGAGGGCCTTGGAAAATGCCGGCGTCGAAGACGCCGACGATCTACTACCACAGGAGTGATGAGAGTATCACAGGCGTTTGATCTTGATTTTGTTTCACATCAATTTGCCGAGATTGGCTGAGATAAAATTAAATTAAATTTAATTTTTATTCTAGTTTCGGGAGTGTGTAACATTATCGTAAAATGTAAAAACCTTTAATATTTAAGTTAACGTTTTCATGTTCGCTTTTATATTTAATTAATTCAATTTATTACGATTTCATTTTATTCACATTCCAATTTTAACATCTTCGCATTCGTCAGTTAATATCTCAAGCGACGTTGTTTACAACGTGCGCTTCACATCGCTCACATATTTAGATCTTAGTCATTGCTCACATTCCGCCACATTTCCTTGACAAGCAGCACGCAAATACGCCGTCATGTTTATGTTAAGCGGCGGGCTCGCCCCATGCGGGGGGCCGAGCCCGCGCGCCATTTCAAATGCTGTCTGGCTTGTCTCACATTTTCACTATCTTGTCAGTTTAGCTCGCTTTTCATCGGAGAAGCGAGCGGGCAAGGATTGAACTTTCACAATTGGAAATGTTGGGTAAAAATCGGAGATTAGAGCCGACCAATTGGCGCCAAACCAATCGCCATCGGTCTGGCCCTTAAAAGCCGATTTCACAGCTAAAATTGGCAGTGTTTGCAACCTTGTCAACTTCACACGAATCTCTTCCTAGGATCTAAATAAGCGCCTTTTGTCATTTTATTTAGTCGCTTGTTTTTGGTGCTAAGTTTAACTCTTGGTGCTTTAAGTCTCCTCAGTGCTTAATTCACACACGCGCTGTTTGAGGTGCTTTGTTCACAACCGCGCCACTTAATTGTCGCCTTTTGTCGTAATTAAGTGCCTTCTTTAAATTGCCTTATTTTCTACGGTAATTAGAGCTTCTTTTACGTTTTATTTAAGTAATTAATTTTGTTGTAAATTAATTCCTTTGTTTACGTATAATTATATATATTTTATTTATACTTATTTCTTTGTATTTTATTGTCTAAATAAAAACGTTCGTCAAACCTTTGTAACTTTCACAGTCGCCTCGGTGGTGAACGTGGTTGTGCGCGAAGTCGTGGGCATGCGTGAAGTCACAGGTCCGGTTGCTGGTGATGCCAACGCCGACCTAGCCTGATGATGAAGTAGGTAGTTGGCCGTGTCGCTTCCTGCGCATTCGCGTGTGGTGAATTTGCGGATATCAGGCATGTGAACACTGTCTCTGTTCCTGGCTCTGACTTGTCTCTCATCAGCTGAACTTTCATCTGGCTGAACGTATACTGATAGTGACTTTGCCATTCTGTCCTCTGTTTCTGCTCTCCTGGCAAATCTGACAGACTGTGTTGAGTTGGATCTGGCTCTCCTCTTGATTGCTGGTCTCAACTCTGTCTTGCGCACTTTTCTCTGTGGATAATTGGTTTCTTTCTGGGTTGATCTCTTGACAGTATATTTGATGGCTCTGAAGCATAGCCATATGCACTTGAATGGACACACTATGCATCTCCATATGCATGTGTACACGCATGGTGGGATCACTGGCTTTCCTGTGGCAATTCTCCAATTGTACCACAGGTATCCTGCAGCTACAATTCCAGCTATCAGGATTGTGATCCCCAGCAGCATTGCGATTGTGTTGATGATCACTTGAAAGGGTCCTTTCAGTATTCCTCCCATAAAGTTGGTGTACCCTTTTGACACTCCAGATATGTAGTGACCATATGCCTTGCCAATTCCTGCTGCTGTCTGTCCAATTCCAGCTCCAATGCCTTCTATTGAATTTCTGATCACTCTGGGATCCAATGACATATCTGCTGTGTAATCGATCAACTGGTTCTGCACATGCTCTAGATTCTGTAGTCTCTGAATCTTGCCTCTGACATCCATGAAATTGGTCGCTCTGTTGACAATGTTGGTGAACAGGTGAGGCGCATAAAACGTAAAGGCCTGCCACTGTCCTTTCCATGTCATTTCAATTGGCGTCTCTGTGACGTGCACCATTCCATGTGCGGACTTCCATTGTCCATGTATATTTCTGTACAGGTGCGGTGTGGTGTGGCTGCAGTCCTCTTCTGGTGATTTCTCCACCAAGTCTCTGCTGCCTGGGCTCTTGAACCACAAGGGCCCGTCTTTGTCCAATCTCATTGGTGTGTACTTGTAACATGTTTCTCCCACTTTTCCTGTCTGATAAATTATGTATGGCTGCACTTCCTTGCATTCCCAAAACATAATTGCTTCTCCAGCCCATTCTGCATGAACATCCTGTCTCCCCAGCATGGCCCGAATTCCTAATGTTGGGTCGATGCGGAAAAGCTGAGTCAACATGTCCAGCTGGTTCTTGCAAAGTTGACATAACTGATGCCATACAATTGCAAATTGCACCTGAGTCATCTCTCTGACTACATGTTGCAGGAACTGAAACTTGGAGTTTCTGTCGTCCAATCTGGCATACAATGTTCCACTGATTGTCGACTCTCTTGCCTCCACTATTTTTCCTGGCATTGCCCATTCCACAGGCACATCTTCTCTTCTGTCAAACTGTATGAATACACCTCCTTGATCGGTGTAGTATGTGTCTCCCGGAACACATTCTGAGCCAATTGGCCTCTTTGTCTTGTTACTGTGAGAGTATGCTGCTTGCAACTTTGACACAATAATTGTCTGGCCAGATATCTCTGATTTGAATCTGCCAATTCTCTCATATGCACATTGATGCTTGAAATTCTCCATATCCCACACTGTGATTCCATAATTGTGATCTCTACAATGTCCCATCATGGCTCTGCACTGGCTGAAATCTTGCAAGTCGCTGATTACAGTCTTTCCATCAAGTGAAGCCACGGTTCCTTCTTCCATGTAGAAGTTACTGACGACATTTTCCTTGTCATGACAACACCATGAATATTCCACATTCAAGGTTTGATTAGTTGTCCACACTCTGGGCTCCATTTCCACCAAAGGTGTTCCTCTGAACATCTTGTGAATTCTTGCATAGTTACAGGCTACCACGCCAACTTGCTGGTATTTCTCAAAATTGCCTGTAATGCCTTTTGCTCCCCAAAAACTGGTGTGTGTGATGATTTCTTTGATTCTGATATAGCATCTGTATGCTTTCTCTTTCTGTGGAATCTGTTGCTGTGCATAAAGCACAACTTTCATTGCCTTGACAAAATTTCTTGGTGGGATATGGCACTGCACTTCTTCCGGAACTGTAAGCACATGTCCATGTCTTCCACTGGTGCAAATCTGATACTTTTGGCTTTGTGAATTGATCACCTGCTCCACAGGATGATCCTTGATTGCATCCTTGAATCTCTCATAAGTCTGCATTTCTCTGACAGATTTTGGTGGCCATTCTGAAGGCAAAGGCGGCAATCCATGACGCGCTGCCAATGATGGTGGCTTTACTGTCGAGGTTTCTAGAACGTATGTTCTGGAAAATACTTCGCCGTAAGCCTTGCCGGCTTCTCTCAGCATTGCTGACTCTGACATGCCTGTCAACATCAACATCATGCACAGCATTCCAATCACCAGACTGCTGGTGGTCGCTGTGGCTTTCCCTGTCGCACTCCTCAGGACTCTATCTGATGCTGAGTTCCTCTGAGCAGGGTCCGTTATAGGGTCTTTACTTGAGTTCTGATTTCTGATATGTTTCTGGACAATTGCCGGGTCCAGTAAATCCACTTTGACTGTCACTGCCGTCTCTGGGATATCCATTGTCTTTGAATTGATTTCCAGCGGATACAATTGATTGAGTGGTCTGCTAACCACATTTCTGTTGGCAGTTCTGACTTTTGCTGAGCGAATCTGTCCATCTTTGCTGGGCTCTAACTGCTCGATGCGACCCATCTTCCATGCACCTCTGGGCATGTTTTCTTCATAAATCAGCACAATTTCATTTACTTTAGGTTCTTGAGTCGCTGTCAATCTGCCATGTTTGTGTGTCACTTGAGTCCTTTCCCTCAAGCTCGGGATGTACTCTTGATGCCACAAGTCCCAGAACTTATCCAAAGTTTGCTGGGTTGTCTCCCAATATTTCTGCAGTTTCGCTGCGTTATCCATTCTGGGCACAAATTCTCCATCTCTGTCTGTATCAAACTGTGGTGCTCCAATCTGACCTTCCCCTGTCAGGAAGTCTTTCGGTGTCAGTACTCTGAGACTCTTCACATCACCATAGATGTAAGAGATCGGCCTGCTGTTGATCACTGCCTCAACTTCTGGCAGAAGTGTCAACAATTCTTGCAGGGTTAACATTCTGTGCCCTACAGCTGCCTTGAAGTGTTTCTTGGTGATGCCCACCATTCTCTCATAGACTCCTCCTTGCCATGGTGCCATAGGAGTTGTCATGTTCCACTGGATTTGTTGCTGTGAGCAGTATGTCTGTACTGCTCCACTTTTGACCATTTCTGACCATTCTTTCCCAGTATTAATGGCCTTGTCAGTGCTTGCGCTGAGCACTTTCTCTGTCAACTTGAATTGCGTTGCATTGTCTGAAATCACTGCTTCAGGCTTTCCATGCCTGGCGATGAATCTCCTGACCGTGTTCAGGAATTCCTGTGCTGTCATGTCCAGCACACTTTCCAGGTGAACTGCACGTGTCACCATACATGTGAACAAACAGATCCACATTTTCCTGTGATCTTTGTCCACTTTGTACCAAACTGGTCCCAAGTAATCCATGCCCGTGTACTGGAACGGTCTGGCTCTCTGAACTCTGGTTTCTGGTAAATCTGGCATTGGTGGAAGCTGGTACGGCTTAGCTCCCAATTTCTTACAGGTTGGGCAGGTTCTCGTTACATTGTAGATTACTTGTCTGCCCTGTGTAATCCAGTACTTTTGTCTGATCGCTGCCAACGTGTGTTGCACTCCTGCGTGCATCAACTTCTCATGCTGGTCTCTGACGATCAGCTGTGTCACTGTAGCCATTGCTGGCAACAGTATGAGTGGCACTGTGACCTCCCGTGGGTCAGTATGCTCCATTCTGCCATGGCACTTCAGGATTCCATCCTGATGCATTTGCACATTGAGCCATTTGATCAACTGCTGGTCTGCAGCTGCTTTCTTGCTATTCTGGCTGCCTTTGCTGTGGCCTGTTGCCAGAATCTCTGCCACTCCTTTGTAATGATTCTGTTGCGTAACTTTGATCCAATATTTCAACGCAATCTCTCTCTCTTCAATACTGATAATTCCTTGTGGTTTCATTGTACCACAGATACTTTCCATGATTTCTGACAGTACATTCTGACTGCCATTTTTGCTGCGCTTTTTGTACATCTGTCACACAAATCTCATCATGTATACTGTTGCATCCAGTAACTTTGTCAATGATGAGAATCTTTGTATCTCAATTCCCAATGGATTGCTTTGCTTGTTTCCATCAGCTTGCTCATTGCTGGCATCTGGGTTACTGACCACTTGCTGTGTGGCACCCAGGTAAATTGGACTGGCTTTTGGGAACTTGAGCTCTTCTTTCTTGATTTCTGCCATTACTTCTGGCGTGACTGGCTCCACCTTCGGCTCTGGCCACTCCCCAGTCATCAGCCATTCTGGCCCCTTCCACCACAGGTTACTGCCTTCCAACTCTGACATATTCATGCCTCTTGTGGCCATGTCAGCTGGGTTCTCCAGTCCTGCGATGTGTCTGATGTGCATGTTCTCTGTCTCACTTTGAATCTTCTTGATTTCATCCAATCTGTTCTTGACAAAACATGCCAGTGGCTTCGCAGTTGTCAGCCACTTCAGACAACAGGTTGAATCTGACCATACGACTGTCTGACTAAATTTGACGTCCTTGAGCTCTCTGTGAATAAACTTTGACATTCTGCTGCCGATCAGCATTGCTAACAATTCCAATCGTGGAATTGTCACTTCTGGTTTCTTTGGAGCAAGTCTCAATCTGGAGTACAGCAGGCTTGACATGCCGCTGTCATTTTCTGTTTTCTGGCATATGTATGCCGCTGCGCTGTATGCCATTGCTGAGGCATCAACGAAAATGTGCAGTTGTACATATGCACCACTCTGGTAATTCAAATTTCTGTTGAACTTGATCTGTCCAACTTTGAGCAACTCTGTCTCCAATTGCTGCCAAATTGCTGTCTGTTCCTCAGACAAGGGTGTGTCCCATTCTTTGGCACTTGGTCCTGAATGCCATAATGTCTGCAAAAATCTCTTTGCTGGCAGTAGGACAGGACTGACGAGTCCCATTGGATCAAAACATCCCGCAGTCACCTTTGCAACTGTCCTTTTCGTGGGAAGTTTGATTTTCTGGTCAGTTTCTGATAATTGTGATTGCTGAACTGTCTTTGGTGTTTTCAGCCATATCTGGTCACTTTCTGTGTCCCATTTCATTCCTAGGACTGTTGTGACAATTTCCTTGGCCACATCTGATTCTGCTAATTGCCAAGTAAAGTTCTTGTTGTTGCTGTTCCATTCTCTCAGATTCATCTGTGCCTCTGTGAACAGCACTTTGGATTCCTGGTACAATTCGATTGCTTTCTGTTCTGTATTCACACTGAGGATCAAATTATCCACATACAGATTTTCATCGATCAACTTTGCATTCTCTGTGCCAGTTTGATTCAGGTGGTATCTGACTGTCAGTGCTAGCAGCGCTGGGCTGCAGATTTTACCAAATGGCACTCTGGCAAATCTGTAAATCTGAATGTTGTCCTCCATGGATGGTTTCATGGGATCCTTGTACCACAGAAATCTTGTCACGTCTCTGTCACTGTCCTGCAGACTGATCTGCAGGAATGCTTTCTCTATGTCTGCAACCAGTGTGATTCCATGCAATCGGAATCGCATCAGCATCCCTACCAGCTGTGGTAGTATCACTGGACCACGGTACATGCACTCATTCAAGCTTGGCATGCCTGGTGGTTTTGCTGAGGCATCATATACCTCTCTGACCTTTGTGGTAGTTTTTTCTGGTGTTATCACTGGTTGATGAGGCAAAATATGGAACTTTCTGCCGTCCATAATATCCTCTTGCACTTTCTCAATCACTCCTTGCTCCTCTTGTGCTTTCATGATTGCCTGAATTTTCTCCATTAATTCTGGGTCTCTCTTGAGCCTGTTGGTGAGGTACCTGAACCTCTTGAACGCCATTGCTTTGTTGTCTGGGAGTTCATGCAAATTCGGCTTGTACATGAACTTGACAGAGTACCGTCCATCTGGGTTTCTCTGTACACTCTCATTGAATTGCTTGATAGCCTCATCATCCTCGACGAGGTCTGGCTGGTCCATTATGCCAATGGTATCCAGTCTGTCCATGTCTTTGACATTCGGTACAGGAGCAATTGACAATGGTGCTTCCTCGTACCACTTTTCTCTCTGAATTTGATGCACAATTGTATTGACCACCACCGGATATGCGCCATCCGTGGTCCATTGATTTCTGTTGCTTGTCAGCTGCCCACCTCCCATCAGTAATCCCAATTCTGATGGAATTACATACAATCCTGACGGAAGTCTAGTGGTGCTGGTGTTTCTGGACATCAAGTCCCAGAAATAATTCAAGCCCACTATAATGTCTGGCTTGAACGTACACTCTGTCCCTTTTTCCTTGGGAATTTTGTCTGCAAAGTAACTCTCATCCGGGAAGTACTTCTGTAGGTACTTTTCGTCCTGTTCTGACACAGGCACTTTGACTTGTTCTGTGGTCAACGTCGGGACTAGTGATGGAAAAAGCGCCAGGCTTTCGGCGCCAAGCGCCAAAAGCGCCATGGCGCTTTTCTGACCCCGGCGCCAAGCGCCAATGGCGCCAGAGCAAAATGGCGCCAAGCGCCAAAAGCGCCATGGCGCTTTTCTGAACCTCAGCGCCAAGCGCCAATGGCGCCAGAGGGTAATGGCGCCAAGCGCCAATAGCGCCAGCGCCAAAAAAAAATTGTTCTACAATTTGATGGTAGAAAATGAGTGCATAACTGTGAGTGACGTACCGCTGAAGTCATAGTAGTCTATTGAACTTTTTTGCCCATTCAAACAACCACTAAATCGGGGCGAAATTTCTCAAATAATCACTCTGGAGAGATACATATCTACATAGGGATTTGGGGTGGGGGTTGGGCGGCTTGAGGGATAGTAGTCTAAAATTTAGCCTCAGGTTAGATAGATAGCTGAGCGGCCCGGGAATAGATAGATAGCTGGAGCATTTGTTGGGGTGGTAACCCCCCCCCCCCTCCAACCCCCGCCTGATTTAGACTGCAAGAAAGAATTAGAAGCAAAGCACAAAAGGGGAATTACCGCGATTTTAACACCTCTGCTTTTATTCAATGTAAATGCATCTATTTATATAAAGTCTCCCCTAATATTAATCAATATTTATTCAGTTGCCTCAAAATTGATCAACTGCAGTGTCGATTTCACCGTATTATAAAATTTTTTTATTATCATGGTTGGCGCTTTTTTGGCGCCATTTAAAATGCCGGCGCCAAGCGCCAATAGCGCCACCAGAAAATGGCGCCATGGTGCTTTCTCAGACCCCAGCGCCAAGCGCCAATGGCGCCAGAGCGTTTTAGCGCCAAGCGCCAAAAGCGCCATGGCGCTTTTTGCTTTGGCGCTAGCGCCAGGCGCCAGCGCCATGGCGCTTTTCCATCACTAGTTGGGACCACATCAGCCACCATATCAACTTTCTGGCCATTTCTGAGCCGCATCCTGAATTCTACTTGCTGTACCACTTTATAGTGCGGCTTTTCATTTCCGAATGTGTACACCTGGATGTGGTGTTCACCTGTACTCTTCAAATTGAGTTTCTTGGCCACTTTCTCTGACATGTATGTTCCCTGGGATCCTGTGTCCAGGAACGCTTGAATTTGTAGCGGTGGCTGTTCAGGCTCCATCTCTGTATCCATTTCTGAAGCCTCAATCATAGTTCTGGCTGTCATCAGCATTGACATATTCCTGTTTACTGACAGATTCACTGACGTATTCTGTTGCTTTGCATTTGGTTCTGTAACCACTGTGCTGGATATGGTTTCTGTCTCCACCATTTCTGGTCCAGCTTCTTCCACAGTGACACAATTCACTGTGGCTTTTCTTTGTTGGCTCTGTGCTGGTCGACCGGCCGTCGGCACAGACTTTCTGCCATTGTTTGCTGATTGTTGACCATTCTGTTGACCATTTACTCTGAATGCTGGAGTTTGCCGTCCCGCACTTCCATTGCCACTGTCACCAAATTTCTCTGGGCACACTGCACTGTGGTGCCTATTGGACTTGCAATAGAAACAATTTCTTGTAAATTGACACTGAGCCATGTAATGCCCTTTCTGCAGGCATCTCAAACATTGCTCTGCCTTTGACAAAATCATTCTCCTTTCTCTGGCAGTTTTGAACTTTGGACACTTATCATTGAAGTGTAATTGCTGTGTGTCATTGCAGAACACACACGGCCTCCCAGGATTCATGAATCCAGCCTGCGGTGCACTCTGACCATTCTGGATCACAGACATGCTCCCTGTGCTGGTCCTTGGGTTCTCTGGCCCTCTGAATCGATTCCCATTGCCCAGGAACTGATTATTGAATTGCTGTGCGCGTGGATTATTCCCAAATCCCTGGCGCAATTGCTGAACTGGTGCATCAGTGTTCTGTGCATGCTGTACAGCCTCACTGAGTGCTAGCTGCTTGCCAAACAGCTTTCTGAATTTCTCCATTGTCAAGGCTTCCTCAGTTCCCTGTTCCTTCTGGATTTCTCTGAGGACCTCTGGTGGCACTTTCTGTTGCAGCTGGCTCAACAGCATTGGATGCTCCACTGATTCTCCCAGTGACTCCAACTGTTGGAGCAGCCTTTCAATTGCATCAAACAAAATTCTCATATCCTGACAGGTATTCCTGGCCTGTCGCAACTTCATGATATCACTCATCAGCGTGTTTCTGACCACAACTGGCTGGTCATATCTCTTTTTGAGCATTGCAATTGCGGGTGCATAACTTTCTGCAGTCACACTCAATCCACTAATCATGCCAAATGCTGATCCTTTCAGCAAACTTCTCAAGTACAAGAACTTGGAAATGTCCTCCAAATCTGCCTGATTGTGAATGTGGGATTCAAACATTTGCCACCATGATCGAAATTTGACAATTTCACCAGAAAATTGTTCAACTTCCAGTTTCTGCAATTTGACTCTCTTTGCTGTGGTTGCATTGGGTGAACTGGCCCCTGAAGCAGCTCCCTGAGCTGTCAGAGCCATCTGGGCAGCCATCTGCTGTATGAATGCTGTATTGACTTCATACATGGTACTTCCGCTCAGTTGCTGGATCATGTCTTGCAACTCTTCAATGTACACATTCATGGCTGCAATTTTCTGTGTCACCAAGTCTGACATATTTGCGTATTCATCATATGAATCTTGGTACATCTTTTGTTCTTGCTCCAATTGATTGGGTTCGTCAATGTCCTTGACGACATCCCTCCATGCGTCAAATTGAGTTCTCACTGTAGTCATTGCACTCTCCAATTTTGCGCCTTCCTGTTTGATTGATGCAATCACCCTACTCATTTCTGTTCTCTTCTCATCCTTTGATGCCTCCGCATATATTTCTGGGTTATACTTTACATATTCTCTTGACAATCTGCTCTCCACCCTGTGCTTTGCTGGGCCCAGGGTCTTTCTGATATGCCCTGTTGGTGAAGGCACCATTTTTGCTGATGAACTTTTCTTTCACTGTTTCTTTTTATAGTGTGTCTCCTGTGACACTTGTGACGCTTCCCTGCGCCTTCTTGTGCACTTCTCTGTGCACCACGGATTTGTTGTGCCACGCACAATACCAATGCAGTCCTACAGGCGCCTCATGTGTTCTCACGCGTTGACCTTTACTGCACTGGCACCAGGTGTGTTCCTAAAGCCCCTGACATGATTGCTTACACGCGTTGACTTCAACACACCGGTCAAATCCACCTGGACAATTCTTTGCCCAGCAGTGTGCACCCAAAGAGGGTCCGTACACACTAGTGTGCGCCCTAAGGTCCGTACACACTCTTTCTGAGCGCTCTGGCGCTCTTTCTGGCAAACCTGTGTGCCCTGTGACCACGCCGGCCACTTGCTTCCTGAGCGGCTCCTGTGCCGCTGTGCGCACTGCACTGCGCTTGCCGTGTCGCCTGTGACACGTTTCTGTGCACTCTGGTGCACTTTCTAGTTCTGGGCAGTGTTTCTGTACACTGCTCTGCAATTGCGCCTGTGCAATGCAGAATTCTGGCACTTTTGTGCTGTCTAATCTGATGGTACCGACCAGGCACAGCGTGTATATTTGACGGGAGCTCCGCAAAGCCCCTACACGCTACCAAGTATCCTAATACTTGGTTTTCAAATCCACTCTGTCAGCTACAGCCCTCTGTCAGCTACAGCCCTTTGTACACTGATACCCCTACTTTGCACTTCCGAGGTATGAGTTTACCCTAACCCAGTTGAGCGAGGGACCTCCGCGAATGCGCAAAAACCAGCCCTTTGACTAGCATGGCTCTGTGGCGATCCTGTCTCCGTCAGGTCACCCTCCCTTGGCATAGGAAGGACGTGCAAGCAGTCACTGGCGTCCGGATGTCCAGGAGTGTCCAGCAAAAGTTTGACCACCGTCCGACAATGACTCCTTGTCAAATGCCGGTGCCGCCCAGCGTCTAGCACCTTGCCAGAACACTGGTGAAAGCTGCCTGAAATCCTGACAGGCTTGTCAGAACTCCAGTGTCCTCCGCGCGTGAGCGTAGGACCGCTCCCAGGATGTAGACAGGAGTGCCGTGACTTTGGCACAATGTTGTCTGCAAATCAACAGCCAACGCTCAGCCAAGGCCAATTGATGTTCAGCAGGACTTTTGAAGTTCTGCCAACTGCCGCACAATGTTCGTTCCGGCTTGGTGATAGCACAATGTCATGCAATCACCCTGCTCGCTGCGCCATGTGATGAAGCCACTGAAGTCAGCGTCTTCTACCACCGAATCCGGCAACTCCAAGACCGTAGTGAGAAACGGCCTTTAGAGTAGTTGATTTCCCGTTGTAGCCAAACGTCCACTTGTCGACAGCCAAGTTGAGTTTATTTCAAGGTTGCGTGTTGAAAGGGGGTTTCGAGATTGTTTCAGGTACTTTATTTCGATCAGATACAGCTTGATACAAAAGCGCAAAGCCTAGCGAGCTTCCTAGTTGAAGTTTCTATTGCTAGCTTATTTTGAAGACTTGGGGTGGGTCCGCAGACTTGGGTCAGAAGACTGAAGTAAAAACTCCCAAAGTAGCTAAGACACGGAAATTATGTATAAAACACAGCTACAGTAATTTCCTCAATTCAAATGCACAAATATAGCGTAAATGTAATAATAAGACACATTTAGCCAAAACAGTTGGCTTATTTTACGTGTGTATATATTCAAACAATTATGGTAAAGAAATACTAGGTACAAATTAGGCTAATGGAAAAAACTATTAATCTTGAGAGGCGCGAAGTCGGCAAACTCGGCCGATTTACTAATTGGTTTCAATTTGTCAGAAAACATTGACGCACATTGGAACTAATATAATAGGGTTTGGAAATTGTAAATAGTAGTGCAAATGTTCCTAATGACGTAAATAGAGCAAAGTATATTCAACACAATAATAGTAATCACTTCCTGGAAACGCATACTTTATAATTGACAAATTGGGACTTATTTGAGGTAAATGGGTATATTAATTGAGCAGGGTTTATAACATATTAAATTTGAGCAGGGTATTTACTATAAATGTCAAAGTAAATAATAAACAGTCAGCAGGGTTTAATAATTATGCCTACGCAAAGGGCTTCGTACTGTAAATGCTAGTTGTACACAGGGCACTATTTCTCTATTAGGACGCTGGCCTAAGTAAGTACGTTGCACATAAATATTTTACAAGATTTGACTTTCCCAAATTGCAAGTAAACCATGTAAATGTATATATAATAATGATCAGAAAATTACGGCGAGTTGATTGAGCCTAATTTCATATTCATAAACCTAATAATAACTTATTTGACCTTTTAACCTAAATATTACACATAAACATATCAATAACTCATAAGACAATTTCCTAATTGAATATTCTCCATGGATAAATAATTTAGTGCAGGAAATATAATTTGCGTGGTAAATTATTATAGTGCATGAAATGTAAAAATAGTGCAAAATAGGTAAATGGACAAATATGAGCCTAATTATCAAATCTCTGTATTTCTTTATCCATCCATTTTGCCACGGTCAGCACAACAGAACATGGATGGTTCACCAGGAGACATGGCTGGTTACCAAATACACAACAAATACGCTTTAGGCATAACAAAACAAGACAATGGAATAACTGTCCGCTGTGTGAGATGCTGGGGTGGTCATTCTGGATGACAATGTCCCACTATTTGGGACAGTGTCAACATCCGACCGTGACACTCTGGCACACAGCCTGGGCTAAGTCGATTAGTGAAGACTGCTGTAGCTGACAGTGCGGTAAACAGTTTACCTAGCCCAAGGCAACGGCGGCATTAATAACATGACAAGTAACCCATAGCATTGAGAGACAGGTTCCTAGCATGGTATTTGATGCCGCAGTTTGCCATATAATGTGTATTGATGTGTCGCAACACCTGGCCAACTTGATCAAAATACTGGCAGACTGGAGGGAATGCAGCGACGGTTAACTGTTTGCGAGCGGGAACTCCGGTCAGCCAGTATTCTGATTGACAGAAATCAGGGAACTTGTAAATATCAACAATGTACAAAAATGTAGCACAAAACACTATCAATCCGGATAGCATAAAAATTTTGAAAATTGCAACACACTGGACGCTTTGTTATGATAGTGATTTTCAATGACAATTTTGATTTACATCTAACATTTAGTTACAATTCCTTTATTTCTTTTTATGTTTGTTGCTCAATGCTTTTTTTATTTGAAACAGTCAAACCCAATGTTGTCTGCAGCATTCCACTGTAAGGTTTCTAGGTAGTTTAAGTGTTTTCTCTATATTTCCCTAGTCAACTTTGTTCAATTGCGCCTCAAAAACTCACCTGTTAGGAGCGCGATTAGGGGTAGTCGATGGATGTGCAATGTGTAATGTGTGTTTTTTTACTTGCGTTTGGCTTTTATGGTCTGAGTCAAGTAAACCAATTAATAATAATAATAATGATTGATAACACTTTGCATGACATTTGATATTTTCCAAGCCATTTCACATAACATTAGACATTTTACATGACTTTAGACACTTTGCATGACATTTGACATTTTTAGTACATGTTACAGGGTATGGGGGTGGCACCGGATGGCCCAAGCGATGTACATGTTGTAATAAAGTGCTGAAATTGAACAGATTAAGCACATCGTGTAGCCGAGACCTGCGGATACAGTTTGCGGATACAGTTTGCAATACAGTTGGGGGGGGGGAATTTGAACATTGGAAATTTGAGTGGAAAATTTCTGAACTCATAGGAGATTTGCTGGGATTTTCTATTTTCTAGAAAATTTTACAAAACTTTGAGAATGCTGTTTTCTTTGTGAATGTTTTATGCATTTTCAGTTTTCAAATCAAAATTCAGGAGAAATGTAAAACTCCGGCAAAATCCCAAAACATAAATACCGTATTTCCTCGAAATACCCCCCCCCCTCGAAATACTCCCCCCTCGAAATACCACCCCTCAAAATGGACACTATGAACTTAAACCCCCCCCCCTCGAAATACCCCCCCCCAAATTTAGTGTAAAGAGAACGTAAATGACAAAGGCTGCGGTTTGTCATCGGGGTAATGCAAAACACACGTTAAAAACGATGACTCTGTTATGTGAGAACAGTGATTATACGTCTACACACTTATACAAGTCTTTGGAGTCTGTTAAATGGCGATTTTTGTTGCATTTTCGACGTCTGCGTACGTTTCAGACGACAATTTAGTACTTGGTTTTCAAAAAATTTCTGGCGAAATAATAAATCCCCCCTCGAAATACCCCCCCTCGTTTAACCCCCCTCAAAATTCTCACTCTGAAACAATAAACCCCCAGGGGGTACTTCGAGGAAATACGGAATGTGCTGATGCATACTGTGCTGTACGTAGAGCAATAAAAAGCACCATTTAACAGTTACTGTTTCGCCTGACGCCATGGCAGTTGGCGCCAGCGCCAAAAGAAATTGGCGCGCTTTTACACCACAATAAAAACACAAGAATACAACCACTAACCACCCAAAACGGGCGCCATTCTGCGGAAAGTCAGCGTCGGGTTGACGGCAGAATATTGGCCCAGTGCCAACTCCATGTAGAACACAGGCAGCCCGGCCACGACCATCATTATTACGTAGGGAATTAGGAAGGCCGCGCCGCCGGACCTACGCGGAAAAATAAAAAATTGGGTAGGTGCCAATTAGAAGTGAACACTTAAAGTCAACCATGCTCTAATTATGCCTCGCTTTGTCCCCCTAAACTTCCCCTCTGTGTACCCCTAAATTCTCACATTCACCCCCTTGAATAAAACCCCTTAAAAATCCCCCCTGTGTTCCCTATTGAATACATCTCTATCTTGATATGCATGAATTAATCCTGCGATTTTTACCCCCTCGAAAAATACCGTCACTTTCAATGATCCCCCATTAGAACATTTCCGTCGTTTACCGTATTTCCTCGAAATACCCCCCGAGGGGTGATTGTTTCATAGTGGTCCCGAGGGGGGGGGGGTTAAACGAGGGGGGGTGGGGTATTTCGAGGGGGGGTTATTATTTCACAAAATTTTTTAAATCCCAGTACGAAATTGTCGTCTGAAACGTACGCAGACGTCGAAAAATACAACAAAAACCGCCATTTATAAGGTTATGTAGACTAATATTAGTACGTAGATGGTATAAACACTGTTCTAACGTGATTCCGACATTGTTTTAACGTGTGTTCTGCACTACGGAGAACACAAACTGCAGTATTTGTCATGTACGTTCTCTATACACTCAATCTGGGGGGGGGGGTATTTCGAGGGGGGGGGTGATTGTTTCATAGTGGTCTCGAGGGGGGGGGGTCAAACGAGGGGGGGTATTTCGAGGGGGGGGGGGTATTTCGAGGAAAAACGGTATGTGCATTAAATGACCCTTCTCTGAAGAATTTTCCTTCTGTGTACCCCCTTGAAAAACTCCCCATATTAGAATATACTCCCCCACTTGAACAATTCCCTCATACAAAACCCTGGAACAGCCCTTTCCCTTAAATAATCCCCCCGTAAAGCCTCGAATAATTCCCCACCACAAAATTGACAAGTAATTAAAAGCCAACCTGCCACACAAATACGGAAATCGAATGACATTGCCGGTGCCCACAGCGTAGCCCACACAGGAAAGTATGAACTCTAGTTGGTTAGCCCAAGTGTCCCTTCCTGGGGCGGGGTTTAATTTTCCCGATTTATTTGATTTTTGGGAGAGCCTGATTTTTGGTGTTTGAAAGTTTTGTGTTTGTTATTAGGGTGTCAAATTTCCGTCTTCCGTTTCCGTTTTCTGCAGGCAATTTTTTTCCGTTTTCCGGCTGCTGAATTTTTTTTCAGTTTTCCAGTCCGTTTTCCGGCCACTCAATTTTCCATTTCCGTTTTTCCGGCTTATTTTCGATTTTCCGGCCAAATTTTTAGTTTTTCCATCTTTTTCCATTTTCGGGCTCAATTTCCAGTTTTTCCACCTTTTTCCCATATTCCACCTCAATTTTTCGTTTTTCTGCCTCATTTTACCTTTTTCTGGCTCAACTTTCTGTTTTCTGTTACAGCCAAACTGGTAAAGATTCATGCAGATTGTCAATTACATGAATTTTTTTTGTTTCCAGCAAAATTTATGTCAAATTTTTTCCACTTGCGGCAAAATTTCAGCAAATTTTTTCCATTTTCCAACAAAATTTCAGTAAATTTTTTTCATTTCCGTGCAAATTACATTTTTCCGTTTCCGTTTTTCTGGGCCCTTTTTCCGTTTTCCGGCCGCTGAAAATTTTTTTCTGTTTCCGTTTTCCACCAAGTGCAATTTTTTTTCCGTTTTCCGTTCCATTTTCCGGCCGCTGAAATTTTTTTCTGTTTCCGTTTTTCGTTAAAAAAAATTTTTGACACCCTATTTGTGATAAATACAAAGTGTGATCGTAGGTTTTTGGTTTGGATATAGAGAAACGGATAATATGAAAATTGATTATTTCGTCTAATAGAACGGCACCTCCAATAGAGCGACAGGTAGAAATTACGTTGGAAGAATGCCAGAACACACAAATATTAGAAAAATGGGTGGTGAGAACATCCAAAGTGTTCAGAACTATGATTTAGGGTTATTTTCACATTTGATTTTATTTGAATTGATGCTCTCATAGTAAAATATTATTCATTTTTCATTAAAAACACTATGTTCAAATGAAAAATGTCTGAAAAATCTTGGTGAAACAAATAGAACGGCAGCTTCCAACAGAACGGCATCTCTAATACAACGGCAGGTAAAAAAGTTGACAACGGTATACGGTATACAAAGAAATACGGTAAACCGCATATTAATTATGAGTAATAGGTAAAATATTTGGTTTTCAGGTGGCAGTCCAGCACCTTTTTAGATTGTACATGACAATCGACAAATTTGTATGACGTTTTGTATGACAATTGACAAATTTATATGACATGTGACCAGGGTTGGTTTTAGTTTTTACTAAAATTGTATTTTATTTTTATTAAAATTGTATTGTATTTTTATTTTATTCTTCAATTTTCCATTTTATTTTTATTTTATTCTTCAATTTTACATTTTATTTTTATTTTATTTTTATTTTATTTTTATTTTTTATCTTAGTTCGTGACCAGGATTGATTTAAGTAAAATTCTTTTTACTAAAATTGTATTTTATTTTTATTAAAATTGTATTTTATTTTTATTTTATTCTTCAATTTTACATTTTATTTTTATTTTATTCTTTAATTTTCTATTTTATTTTTATTTTATTTTTATTTTTTTCTGAGATTTTGCCAACCCTGCATGTGACACAAAACACTTTACAGGGTGCGGGATTGCCACAGCCACAAGTTTGACAAGTGATTATATCTTTGCAAATTAATAGAATTAATCAGGCTCCCCGAGATAGAAACAATATCGGGTGAATTAAATTCCGTTCCTGAGTGCCCACTGGGAGTTGTTGTTGCTTTGGTCATCTTTTATTTTTTTCTTTATTTTATTGATGTATTGTAGAATACTTATTGCTGTTTAAATTGCTTTTCTCAAGTCAAACGGAACTCAAAAAGTTGTGCATTTTCGACTACTAATGATGGTGTGCATTTTTGTCTAATCTTATCAGATTCTTTTGAATATGAGTCAAAGTTTCAAAAGACATTACAAAGGCCTCACTTATTCGTGGATGACTAGTGATGGACAAGGCACCGGGAAATCTGGCACCGAACCGCACCGACACCTCTGCCAGTCCTCAAAAAGGGCACCTGGCAACATTGGCACCGGCAAAAGAATGGCACCGCACCGCACCGGCACCGCACCGGCACCGTGTGGCATCGGCCGGTTGCCGGTGCTTGCATGTACCGAAAGGCACGCTCGGGAAATGGCACCGCACCGCACCGCACCGGCATGCGTGCTGGTGCGGTGTGGGTGCTCCGGTCCCGGTGCCTTCCCATCACCAACGATGGAAAAAACACAGAAATTGAACACAGAAACTCATTGAGTTTCTGTGTTTTTGTTTTACACAGAAACATGGAAACTCATAAATTTTGAAAAACTCAAAACTCAAATGAGTTTTTTTTTGGAGAACACAGAAACACAGAAACACAGAAAAGTTTTTTGAGTTTTTGTGTTTTTATCAGCGAAGCGGTTGAATGCACATTAATTCAGTTAAACTAGCCAAGATAAGATATGCATGTATAGTATGTAAATATGTACATAATTTGCTCATATTTTATAATGGTACAAAAAAAGAAATTAAAGATGGCATGCACATCTCATGGTGGATTTGACAATTTAAGTTTCAACATTTAAGTATATCTTATTACCTCGAATTAACCCCCCTCAAAATGGACTGGTGAAATAATAAACCCCCCTCGAAATACCCCCCTCCGGGATGATGTACATCATGTATCCAATGTACATGGTGTATTTTTTACTGCTAATTTGCATCGCAGCTACACATAGACTGTACTAGGTTGTGTAGCTATCTACATGTTTATTTCAAGTATATCCTGTTTGTACGCATTTATAACCTGTTTTGGGTACATAAATGCTTACTATTTTCTATGATCCTTACAAAACTTTCTGACAAAATAATGAACCCCCATGGGGGTATTTCGAGGTAATATGGTAGTTTTAGTTCAAATCAATTCCGTAGTCTTCCATACAGTGCACATCCTTTGAAGAATTTTGGAGTACTGCTTAAATTGTCATTTCTGGGTATTTTGTTGCTGGTGTTGTGATGTTGATGTCCTCATTGTGGACATTTTTATGGACTTTTTTGACACTTGAATGAATACACAAATGTTATGTGGGGTTAAAACATGTGTAAAACCAATTTTTTATAAAAAAACCACTGTTTCCAGATTGAAATGCTGTAAATCGAAATTTTGGGGGGAAAACTCGAATTTTTTGGGAAAAAACTCAAGTTTTTTAGAAAAAAACTCAAAAAACTCGAGTTTTTACAAAAAACACAGAAAAAAAACAGAGTTACTCAAGTTTTTATTGAGGAAAAAACTCAAAACACAGGTATTCATTTTTGAAAAACTCAAAACACAGAAAGTGTTTTTTTTGGAGAACTTACCCATCGTTGCCCAACACTAGTGATGGCGGCGCTTTGGCCACTTTTATTTCACCTTATTCTTCTTGGATTATTCAAACAATGTTTCACAATTTAAAAAAACTTGGATGGTTGTCATGTAATTTGAAAAATATAAAAAAAATTACCTAAACTACCTATACACAAAAAGTGGGCAAACTCATATCAGATAGGAAACTACCTAATTCAAGAGGTGTGGTGAAAAAACTGAAAATAATCTTTCAGTGTTTTACAGCAGGTGACAAAAATCTTTAACCTATTTCTTCCTTGTCTACTAAACACATCAGGGTTTTTTCAGTGCCTAGAGTGCCTTTGGTAGATTTGTAGGTTGTGTAGGGTGTCTTTTTAGGGCGTGTAGGTGTTTTTTAAGTCCGGTCCTATGTTCTTTATGTCTCGATGACACTTAATCGGTCACAATCTATGGTCTTAAAGTTATGCCATCTCACTTTTTGAGTTCCACTCGCTTGAAGTTTTACCGAGCACTTTATTATTGTTTTTTTTTCTTTACATCTTGCGATTTTTACGTGTGAAATATGGATGTTCGTGTATATGTGGATTGTGCAAAACTTTTTTTTGGAAATGGAAACTGACAATTTTGACGGTGTGATTAGCGAAATCGCTTTCACGAAATGATTTCCAGAAAATGTATTTTCATTTGTTCCCGATTATTTCCGAGAAACTTTGTGTTTGATAAAGCAATGGCAAAAAAGTGTAAATTTATAATGCTGCATTTGTAAAAGTATAGTACAGATAATACACACTTACAATGAAATATTCATACCACATTACATCTTAATAAATGACCATTTCTCATCTCTAAATTGTAGATGGCTCCTTCTATGGGTGAATTTGGTGCAAAATACATCCTGTGATTTTTTAAAATTAAAACATCGTTGTCTGTATATAGACATTATCCAATCATTATAAAACTAGCCAAAAAAACTATACACTGTACACTATGTAAATTAGATAATACAGATAAAAATACTTATGGCTTGATTCAATGCATCAATTCAAGTCACTTTCATATGCAAAACAAAATAGTAAAGCACATGTACCTAAATATAAACAACTAATAAACAATAAAAAAGTGTAAAAGTGCAAAAAAACAGTGCAAAAAAAACAGTTCAAAAATATGCATTTTTCGAAATGTAATCTCTATACCATTTAACAGCGACTTCATAAATAAAGTAATCCGCCCACTGAATTGATCTCAACTTTTCAACTTTTCCGATATCCAATTTGTAACTTTTCACTTTCCCACTGTAAGTATTCGCAGAAGTGGTGCCTTTCCAAAACTTTTTAGGCCATTTTGTTAAATTGGACAACTCTGAATAACATCTGGGGGCAGTCCCAAGCCCTGCAAAGTGCCCTGTAAAAACTCAAATGTCATGCAAAGTGTCTAAATAATGTCAAATTGCCTGGAAAGTGGCAAACTAATTGTCACTTTAAAGGGTATTCTAAATGACTTTTGACACTTGCATAAAATTTTACATTTTACAGGGCACATTACAGGGTCTGGGAGTAGCACCTGCCTATGTCACTTAACAAACAGACAAAATCCAAAGATTTCAAATAGGATGCAACTTTCTGGAGAGTGACATTCCCTTTTCCATCCCAACCAAGTTCCTTTGATTGGGTATTTGTTATGAACCAATGCAATTTTCTCATTTTTTCTGGGAGGAACTTCTCGTGATGGGTCAGGTGGTCATGGAACAAATCTATAGTTGTCTCTAGATTTGGGACATCTTGCACCTCGTGTCTGTGTGAAAAGTGTTGGGGTGTTCTGAAAGTAGTGCACATGTGTTGTTTTCAACTGCAAGTTTTTTGTAGTGCCCAGAAATCTAGATAATCTCTAATTAACTTGTGTGCAGTGTGTTATACTCCGGTCAATTTTACTATGTCCGGTCCGGTTATACTCCGCATGGTTCCCGCTGGAATTGGCCAGCCGCTGCGATTTTCAGAAAAAGTTAACAAAAAGTCATTGCCGTTATAACACTATACATAAACTCGTTCACAACAATGGCTTTTTTCATTTTTTATACAAAAATCACATGCTATGTCATCATTGGCATGCTTCCAACGTGAGACATAAATGAGTGCCAGGGCAGAGTATCATGTCAGTCATATATACCTAACACACACTGATCTTGTAAAGTAACAATAGAACTCATTGACATGAAAAAGCTGTTGGCACACTGCCAATGTGAAATTCTGGTTCTTGCTTAGTGTAAAGTCACTTGAGCATATTGCTACATTACTGTGTGAAACAAACCAATGATTGTGTAGTGTTGACGGAGGGTAAGGCTGCCGCCATGCAGCTATGCCCGAGGTCATCCTTACCTCAAGGTGAGAGGAGCGTAATCTCACTAAGAGATATGGCTCCACATCTCATTGTGCTTATTATTATTATTATATTGAGGTATCTTGATGTGTGTAAAAAATGTTTTCCCAGCTAAGAAAAATGCAAAACAGAAGTTATTTTCCCTGATGCCTAAGCAAGTCCACTGGAAATGGATTCTTCCTGTTATTTAATGCTTTGAGATGTGTTTTTTTGCAAAAAAAAGTGCCTTAAAATCAAATCATTATCTCATCAAAAACATACCCAAATCTTTCCCAGAAAAAAAACAATTTACAAAGCAAGCTTGCACATGTCTATATATACATTTCATAATTTTCATTTGAAAAAACTTTACTCTGTTGACTTGAGATTAAACAACTGGTGGAATGTGCACTTTTTAAAATCTCATTTATCCATTAAAATTAAAGTGACACTGTGCACTACTTTTAGAACAACCTAGGAAATGATGCAACATTAAAACAAAAGCAAACTTTGGGAAAACTGATGTAAAGAACTTACTTGAATGTCAATGTTTGCCTGTGATAACTGATAAATTGTTCTACTGGATCTCTGAGAATTGTGAACTTGAAGGGATTGTATTTTTTCACAAATTTCTGCATGAATTCCCGATTCTCTGGCACAAACAATGGATAGTGTTCCACTATTCCTGAAAACATTCTATACTTTTGGACACTAATCATAGGAGTCATTACTTGTGAAAATTTGTTTACTTTTACTTAAGAACAAAACACGTAGGTGTACTCAAATAAAATTCTAAAACTTCAATTCAATAAAACCAACCATCCAACTTCTTTAATATTTGTTCATCACTCTTATTTGAAAACATCTGACAACAGCCACTTTTCATTCTGATCACAGTCCCAGACACTGTGAAATGCCCCGAAAAAATTCAAATGTCATGCAAAGTGTCTAAAGTCATGTAAAATTCCCTGGAAAATGGCAAATGTCATGCAAAGTGTCTCAAATCATGTAAAATATACATGGCATGGCAAACAGGGTAAATATAAATAGCAAACATACATTTGCTATTATTCAGGGCATTTTACATGACATAGACACTTTGCATGACATTTGACATTTACCAGGGCATTTTACAGGGTCTAGGACTGGCACCTGGTGACAGTATATGACCCATATTCCACTTCAAACTGACTTCCCATTTGTTCACTCAAATCTTTCATACAATACCACCCTTTTGTTTCATTGCACATTTTGTATGTTAAACATGTGAGATGTTTTTCATTGCAATATTTTCTCAAATTAGCCCGGGTATGATCTGAACCGGTTTTGTGTAGCGCGTGGTATATAAATCTGAGTGTTTGGAGGGATAATTTTGGGATATTGAAGAAAGCTGATATACCGTTTTACCTCGAATTATCCCCCCCTTGAATTAACCCCCCCCCCCTCGAATTAACCCCCCCTCAAAATGGGCTGGGGAAATAATAACCCCCCCCCTCGAAATACCCCACCCCCTTCAGAATGATGTACGTCATGTACATAATAAATACGTCATGTATGCAATGTACATGATGTATATTACTGTTAGTTTGCATTGCAGCTACACATAGACTAGTTTGTGTGGCTATCTACGTTTTTATGTCCAAATATATCCTGTTTGGACACATTTATTACCTGTTTTTGGTATGCAAATGCCTACTATTTACTACGATCCTTTCGAAAATTTCTGACGAAATAATAAACCCCCCTTGAATAACCCCCCCCCCCCCTCGAATAAACCCCCCTCAAATTTTGCTGGCGAAATAATAAACACCCATGGCGGTATTTCGAGGTAATACGGTAATTCATGGAAAATTGGTGTATTGTGGCAGGGCAGTCCCGCACCCTGTAGCAATTAGAAATTTGTGAAGAATGCAAATGCAATCATAAAATTGCTCATTTTTGTTTGATCCTCCAAAATTCGCTAAAGCCACTTCTATATCTGATGTAATAAATCTGTGTGCAGTGTGATAGCAGCCACAGAGAAAAACAAATAAAAACTACAAAACCCAAAGTATAACAAAATATACAAAAAAACTTGTGTCAATAAAAACGATTCAGAAATTTTGAAATTTAATTTTCAGTTTGTATTTATTTATCTGCAAAAAGCCTACAAGATTTCATGTTAACAGACTATTCATGCAGAAATATTAAGTCTAAATTAAAAGAAATTAGTCACTTAAAACTTGAATTGACTTTTTATACATTTTTATGTGGAATATGGACATTGAATTCAAAGATGTCAAATGACACAAAGCTGAAGTCAAAACGATTCATAGAAATAAATTCAATGATTCACATAAAAAACATACTTTTTCACTGGGCCGCGTCTGCTCACAGGTGTAGTCTGTTTAATAACCAATTCTCTTGTCTGTTTTGTAATTGTACCATTGTGTTTGGCACTGAGACGGAATTTTACATTTTTGTCTAGCCCAATAAATTTCATCGTAATAATTTGAGGGGGGTACTTTAGTGGTTTTATTCAAGGGGGAGGTGTACTTTTCGCCAGCATTTTTTGAAAGTCCATCATTGATTCATCGTTTGTAACGTATTCAGTCGTAGAAAAATCCCACAATAACAGGCATCTCTTTATTAACATTACCCTAACAACCCATCCAGGGGGGGGGGGTATTTGAAGGGTTCTACTATATCGCCAGCTCACTCAGACCAGGGGGGGTTTCCGGGGGGGGGGGTATTCAAGTGTGGGGTATTTCGCGGAAATACGGTAATTTCAAATCTACAAATCGGGCGACCCCCCAGAAAATTCGGGTTAGTAAAATTTATCACCTGGCAGCAGGTAAAATATCAATTTGATCTTCAGGCACATATTTTCGTTGACTTTTTTCAGATTGAGCGATTTCTTTCAGAGTTCTG
The DNA here is from genome assembly GCA_964036195.1 of Sphaerolaimus hirsutus. Taxonomy (NCBI): domain Eukaryota; kingdom Metazoa; phylum Nematoda; class Chromadorea; order Monhysterida; family Sphaerolaimidae; genus Sphaerolaimus; species Sphaerolaimus hirsutus. The sequence goes on along the minus strand of OZ038453.1, from coordinate 4,789,656 downwards.
GGGCCAGTTACGCAAATTGAGAAGTGAGATGTAAAATTGCAAATACGAAGTGAAATGAAACTTTACGTCGCTTTTGCCAATTTACTTGCCATTTCACTTCGTTTTTGCCAATTTTCTTCTCAATTCACTAGCTTTTGCCATTTTACCTCTCACTTCTCAATTCGCGGAACTGGCACCTGATGTTCTCCGAAACTTCCCTGTACTTTTGGTATACCAAAGTCCAATTCATAGGCTCTTCTGGCGATTTGCCAATGTACAGGGTATTAATATTTGTCCATAAAACGACAGCTAATAAAATGGTGGATATTAGCGCGACTTTTTTGTATGTGGAACTTGACAAATTCTGGGCCATTTTCAAATCGATATGCAATATTTAGGAAAAGGTATAATCTCGGTAAAAACACCGTTAAAATAAATACATTGGTTATTACTGTCACAGAAACACATGGTCTAATAGATACATAACAGTCTACCAACTCTGCACTGAAATCTACCATATTCTATCTGAATAAGGAACAAAAATTATACTTTTTCCTCGCAACATAGGTAGGTTTCTCTATATCATCAGTGAACTCAAGATTTTATCCATGAATTTATTCATGAAATTATGGTAACATTTTTTGCAATGCATGTATTGTAATAAGAATACATTCAGTTACAATGAGTATAAGCTCATCTGCAAATGTCCAGTTACTAATAGCAACAGTAGTAGCGCAAATATTTGGCATGTTTAATGTATATACATGTATTCACTGCATGTGAATTTATACACTACATCTGATCTGTTACATCTCATATCATTCTATTTTATTTTATTTTTCAAAAAACACATATTTTGTTTATAGGAAAAGTGTGTATGCAACAATGTGACCATTTATGCATTCCATTTCCCCAGTCCAAATTCAATTGGGAATACATTGTCATACCGATTGTCTTAACTACCATATGAATTGTTGGGCTGTGTATTTAAAACCCAGGTTTGACAAGTGGACAAGTGAAAAGAAATTGGTAAATGACAAGTGAACACATAAGTGTTAAGGTAAGTGTGGCAAGAAAATCAATACCTAAATGGCAATACCTGGCACTTGACTTTTTACCACTTAACACTTAATCTTTAACCTCTTGTCACTTTTCCATCTGAAGAAGTTACAACCCAATATGCCCAGTACCATTTCACATGTGTGGTCACTTCCATAGTTTGTAAAATCTTATTTACAAGGTAAGAAGTTTGATCACTTTTTACCATGTATTTGCCATTTTTCATGACATTTTACAGTGTTTGGTAGTGCCCAAGCACTTTAGCACCCTGGTACTTCCCAGACCTTTTAAATGTGACATAAAATGTCATGAAAAAATAAAAGTATATTTTGCCCTATCTTGACACTTGACATTCAACATTTGACATGACATTTTACATGATCTGCTAGTCCCTGCTGAAGTTTAGTAGGTTAGGGTATGTAGATAGTAATTGGGCTCCTGTAGTTGTGTTTAAATGAACAAATGTGTAAAAATAATCTCGGTCCTGTCTAAAATATCCTTAAAAAGTCCTAAAAAGTTAAAGTCTAATGATTCTTAAAGAGTCCTTGTTTTGACTCTGTTAAGATTTGGGCCATAACAGTACTGATACTACTTCCCAGTGTGATAGAATTTAACTGTGAACTACTAGTCATAAATAGAGAAAATAATAACTCTGAACGAATCGCTTCACTTCGATGATTCGGTACTGAAGTGATGCGTATTTTAAAGTAAACGTAAATATTTACGTTTACGGGACAGTTCAGGTTGGGTCATCACCTGGTGCCACTCCCAGACCCTGTAAAAGAACCTGTAAAGCATAAAAGACCCTGTAAAGCATAATAGACCCTGTACAATGTCATGTGTAATTTAAAAGACCCTGTAAAGTGTCATGTGCATCCAAATCTTATTTTATCATAATCAAATATTATGTTTTTGTATCCAAATCTTATGTCAAAATACAAGATATGGATACAAAACATAAGATTTGGATAAGATAAAATCATATTTGGATACACATGACACTTAACAGGGTTTTTACATGACACATGACACTTTACAGGGTCTTTTACATGACACATGACATTTTACAGGGTCTTTTACACTTTGCAGGGTCTTTTACAGTGTCTGGGAGTGCGTCCTGTTATTACGCGGCATTGGTTCAATAAACAGTGATGTCAAATGTTTAAGCGGAACAGCAACACATACTCTAATGTGGGCACATTTCACTTACACTTTCCTGCATAAAGATCATTTCCTTATATCTTGCTGCGTCATATTTTCTACTTTATATATCTTCAGTCTTTTGCCTTGAGTAAGTTCAAAACACCTTTTTTTTGGTTAAAAACATTTGTCACTTTCAACAACAAATAACTACTTCAATAAAGACCCAAATTTCAGGCACCTAAATATGGAAACTGCAAATTCGCTTTATGTAGTGCTAGCTCTGGTGCCAATCCCAAACCCTGTAAAATGCCATGTAAAATGTAAAATGCAATGCAAAGTGTCTAAAGTCATGTAAAATGCCCTGGAAAATGTCAAGTCATGTCAAGCGTCAATAGGCAAACTAGTTTGCGATTATCTAGGGCATTTTATATGACTTTACACACTTTGCATGACATTTTACATTTTCCAGGGCATTTTACATTTTCCAGGGAATTTTACATGAATTTACACACTTTGCATGACATTTGACATCTTACAGACCATTTTACAGGGTCTGGGACTGCCCACAGGTAGCATTTGCTAGCCTATTTTGGATGTTCACCACTGAAAGGATTACTTTGAATGAATATTCACTAATGAAGGTTGTGTTGAAAATTTTGAGAATGTTTTAAAGTGTTTGTGTTTTTTATAGTGAAATAGTTTTGTCCTCTGATAGTCAGACATGTTTGTGGAGGGAGGTTTTATAAAATTTAGTCATTTTTGAAGGAGATTTACCTAAATTTGGTCCTATTGAGGTGATGGCAAATTATAATTCAAAACTTTTCATGATTTTGGAAAAAAAACATTATCTCTGAGATTTGTGTATGCAAATAAAGGAACTATATAGCAAAAGTTATGATTTGTGCACTGCTACTTTCATGCGAAATAGTGCAATCTAATATGCTTATTAGCTGGAAAATACAGCATGAATTTGAAAAAAATACCATCATCGAAAAAAAACACGAAGTGCAAAATCCGAAATTCACGTTTGTTGGAATTTTCCATTCAAAAACCACTTGAAAAACACATTCACGTCAAGTATAATTCAATTTCATCGTAGTTTTATTACTTTCGCCATTATTTTTCATGCATAATCTCTCTCAAAGGTCAAATCACAAGTAATTTCTAACATTCAATGGGCATTCAATTTCAATGAAAGCCATTTGGACAACAGGGGCCAATCTCACACACTGTTAAGTTTCCAATTAAGTGACAGATTTCAGAGAAAAAATGACTTGTTTTCTGTAGTAAAAATTGATAATATAAGTATAACGTCAAGTACACCGTCACTTAATAAAGTGAGACTGTCTAAAAAATTCATAAATCTGATAAGTCAAGTGAAGCTTTAAATGCCCTGTAAACACTTTCAAACAAAAAATTCAAACATTTTATCTGCCTGGCACTTTTATGGGCATTTTTTCAAAACTAAAGTGATGGTTCAAGTGTCAAATACACATAAAAGTGACATATGATGTAAAGTGACACTAAGACACTTTAAAGTGACAAAATAATAGAAGGTGCACTGTCAATATTTCATAAATAAAGTTTCAAATCCCCTTTCATCTAAAACTCAACACTTAACACGTCATTTGCGCATAAAATGTGGAACTTAATCTCAAATTTGTCACTTAACATAGCACTTCCCAGTGCGTTGGATTAGCTTCAGATACACGCAAATAGCATATGGAAAATATCTAGATAATGAGGTTTCGCAGTTGATTTCGAGAAATTTGGAAGTGGCCACAAAAAGCATAATAAAGCCATTAAAAGGAAAAGATTATGCAGTGGCGATTTATGTGAGAACAGCCCCAGATCACTTTGAAATCAGGCAACTTTTGAGGGACAAATTATGGATACCGGAAGCCTTGGAACTCGGTTAGATAAAAAATTAAGTTAAAACATTTTTTCCATTGAAAATGGCCAATATAAGTCTGGATCATGAAAAGCCACTCTCATTTCAATAATATTGGAAAAAATTGAAAATTGACGAGTATTGTCTAAATTAAACCGAAAATATGTAAAAAAAATTATGTATTTTTATTTATGGATAAGCGAAATGAATCTAGACCCGGCCCGTTTTAATTCATTTTTTAATAGAATCACTACAGTATTCTTAAAATGTACACTAAAACAATTAAAAAACGTAACTTTCCAGGCATTTTTGTCCGTTTTTTAGTGGCCAAAAGCAAGGAAACGTCGATAAATCAGAAAGTTGACAATGAAACCGAAAAATACGACGACATGATAATTTTTGATTTCATCGACCACTACCATAATCTCAGCGTGAAAACGAGAGATACTTTAAATTGGCACAATGCCAACATTGCAAAAAGCTACCCTACAGGTGCGAAATTTAATTGGCCCGACATAATTTTTCGGGCAGTTCGATGATTTTTATTTGAAGGTTTTAAGTGAAATTTTTCTTGTAAACTGACTGACCGAAATCCGAACAAAGAATGACACATTTCATTCACAGAATGTCAAAGTATTTTTTGATGAAAGACATGAAAAATTGACATTAAATATTATAGTGTAAATTCATAGTGTAAATTTCATTTTAAAGCGTGACGTCAGTGGACTATTCATAAACGTCCACAGACACTGTACAATTCCATGCCATGAAACCGTCCAACAAAAACGCGAATATTATTCTTGAAGCGCGCTGCTTGAAACACATTACGAAATGTTGGCACTAAGCCAAAAGAACGAAAGTAGATTGCTCTCTTAATCAAAGGTTGAAGTCAACAAAATCAATTGTTAACCGAACAAAATCCGTCCGTTTAAATTTGTATTTAAGACATAAGTATCATAGTCATATACTCGGCGGGCCGCAAGATATGCATCCAAAATTACTTACATTACGTATACGTTTTAATCGATAACCCGCGAGTACGCACTTTCAGGATACTTATGAACGCACTTTCACAAAAAAAAATGAAAAATAGGCGGAGTGCTTACAATTGATGAACCTTTTTTGCACAAACATTTTTTTTGTTGATTGTATTAATGATGAGTGTATCCTTCAGAAAAATGCATACCGTATTTCCTCGAAATACCCCCCCTCGTTTGACCCCCCCCCCCCCTCTCGAGACCACTATGAAACAATCACCCCCCCCCCTCGAAACACCCCCCCAAATTGAGTGTAAAGAGAACGTACATGACAAATACTGCAGTTTGTGTTCTGCGTAGTGCAGAACACACGTTAAAACAATGTCGGTGTCACGTTAGAACAGTGTTTATACCATCTATGTACTAATATTAGTCTACAGAACCTTATAAATGGCGGTTTTTGTTGCATTTTTCGACGTCTGCGTACGTTTCAGACGACTATTTCGTACTTGGTTTTCAAAAATTTTCTTGTGAAATAATAACCCCCCCCTCGAAATACCCCCCCTCGTTTAACCCCCCCCCCCCCTCTCGGGACCACTATGAAACAATCACCCCCCGGGGGGTATTTCGAGGAAATACGGTAACATGCGGTCCGCAGTGTATAACTCAAGATATCATATTTTAGCAATGGAAACTCAAATGTAATTTCGAATACAAACACCAAAAAGCTCGGCCAGTCTGAAAAAACTGTTTGGCTAATTAAATTTCACCCCAGTTTTTATGTGGACCAATCACGATGGAATGGTGTTTCCAAAAAATCTGGTCAAATATGTAGAAGATGAGAAAGTGCACTTGACAAATAATACAGTTTTTGGACATTGCACTTGCAAAGGCTTTTGCAGGGGGAAGAATGGCCCACCAGTTATGAGAGGGTATGTCAAACTTTTTGGGGGCAAAATGTATAGAATTCATAAAAAAACACTAAAATTCTGACGGCTAGCTGACAGCTTTCTGCCAACCATCAAGATAGCTGACAGCTCGCTGAAAACAAAAATTAGTTTGCTGACAACTAAAACTGGTGCATTTTGCGGCATACGCAATTGTGTATCGCACACACAGTAACAAGCTGACAGCTGACTGACAACTACTTTTAGAAGCTGTTGTAGCTTGCTGACAATTGTGCACAGGTCACTGACAACTGTAAACATATGGTTGTCAGCTTACTGTCAGCACAGCACGCTGTCAGCTTTTTTGTGTTCCCTGTGATTTTACTGCACAATATTTTATTGTATTTTACTGATGATTCATACGGGGGTCTTTTTCCCCACTCTAACATGTGAAATTATTCAAGGGGGAGGGGCTAATCAAGTAAATACCATATAACTTGAATTATATCTTTTAAAATTGATTTTTTGCTTGGCTGTATTGCAGAATTGAACAACTTCTAAAGTCCAAATTCAAACCAGAGTTGTTAAAAGTACTGAACTTTTTTTTAAGTAAACGTAAATGAAAATTATTTTTATTTTACTCACAGTCGAGTACCAAAAACGTAATGAATTTTTTTACTTTTACGCTGCGTACAACGTGAGTAAAATACTTTTTCATGGGGAAAACGTAAAAGCAGGTATTTTTGCTGACATAAAACGTAAGAGCGGGTATTTTTTCTCACAGAAAATGTAAAAGTGAGTATTTTCTCTTGCAGAATTTCTCAGTATTTTTTTGCAATTTTTACACTGGAATACATCAAATGTGTGGGTTTTTTCTCCTGGTACGTATTTTTTGGGAAATATCCAATGTTTGTCACTCTATATGGCCCCGTAGAATACGTTTTCGGTACTTGCGTACTCTCAAAAAGTACGCCAGTAAGTGAGTACCGGTATTTTTGTCAGGAGGAAACGTAAACGTATTTACGCCGTACTCGAGTATCGCCGTTTATCGAGTAAACGTAAATACTTTTTAACAACTATGATTCAAACCCCCTCCAAACTTTCCCAGTGGAAAATGGGCCATGCCATTCAAAGTATATGAAGCCTCTCATTACCCCCACTATTGTTTTGGATACTCAACAATGATGGGGCCACAAACTACAGAATCACTTGCTAAAGTTGCAAATGCAAAATCTACAAAATGGTTGATGGATAATTGGATAGATGATGTCACTTATACTGGCCTTCTTGTTCAGGAAGCTGGCAATGTGCAATTGTCACCTACTGGTTAGATTTTCAGAGTTTTTTTTTGCCGTTTTGGGACAGATTTGACATATTTTGTCAAGTGATTTCACAGACAAATGTGCTTAGATAGGTGATCCATTTCTTCTCATTGTGAGTGATTGAAGAAAGTTGCCAGAAAAAATAGCTCCATAAACAAATAATGATCCAGGAAACTACAAAACACTGACAGCTAAGCTGACAAAACTTGTTTACATTTGTCAATGAACTGTCAGTGTCTGTCACTTGGTTGTCAGCAAACTGACACCATTTGTCTCAAAGTTCCTCAAAGTAGTGTCTGAGCTGTCAGCTGTTGGAATGTAAATGCCCCACACACAATTTCACAATTTGTCAATTGAGCTATCTGCAAACTAATGTTTGTTGTCAGTTAGCTGTCAATATTTTTGACAGTTGACAAACAGTTGTCAGTGTACTGGGCACTTTGATCGAATAAAATGACATACAATTTTCAGGCCTTTTCTCTGGCGGCTTGGGGAAAGATGGTTGCACGAAATGTGTCGCCGGGCACATACCGAACAACAAATTCGAAAATTTGCTCCGACATTGGAAAATTTATACAGATGCTAGAGATTCTGCCAAAAGTTGATGGGAAAATTTTTTTTATTTAGGTATTCAATTATTGATCCTGGACTGTGAATGCGTGAAATTGTGCTTACGTAAAGTGCCAAAAATAAGCCATCACCCAATTTAAAGGGTGCAAGTGCAGAAATGACAATAAAGGTGTAAGCTATAAGTCAAGTTTTTTCAAGTCAAGTCAAATTCCTACAACTATTAAGTATACTGGCCACTTGACTTAAAACTTGACACTTTTCTTATCATTTATACACTTTTGGTTTTTAACGATGGCAAACTGCCTGGAAAGTGTTAAAATTTTCAAGTGTTTAAAAAAAATAACTTTTTGAATTTTTTTCAAAAATGGTTTTTGAATTTCTGTTTGCCATCGTTTATTGCTATGTAACCACTTCAATTCCTAGGGTTTTTTGTGACACTTTTTTGTTATTCTCCGCAGATCACATTCGATGCATTTTTTTGGAACGAAACACTCCATCATGACGTCAACATTTATTTTAAAAAAATTGTCCCCAAAAATGTTTTCAAGCATGAAATAGATTATGTTGGTTGTACTCGACCCCGCCCTTTAAAAAAAGTTTGCTTTCTGTGAAAATAATACATGCATAAGTATTTATGGCATTGGTGCATATACTCAGCAGAGCTCAAAGTATGCAACAAAAATTACTTATGCCTTAGTCAATAGCGCGTGAGCAGGGTACTTATGTACCGTATTACCTCGAAATACCCCCATGGGGGTTTATTATTTCGCCAGCAAAATTTGAGGGGGGGTTAATTCGAGGGGGGGGTTAATTCGAGGGAGGGTTTTATTAATTCGTCAGAAATTTTCGTCAGGATCGTAGTAAATAGTAGGCATTTGCGTACCCAAAATCGGTAATAAATGTGTCCAAACAGGATATATTTCGACAAAAAAACGTAGATAGCTACACGAACTACTCTATGTGTAGCTGCAATGCAAATTAACAGTAATATACATCATGTACATTGCATACATGACGTATTTATTATGTACATGACGTACATCATTCCGAAGGGGGGGGGTATTTCGAGGGGGGGGTTTATTATTTCCCCAGCCCATTTTGAGGGGGGGTTAATTCGAGGGGGGTTAATTCAAGGGGGGGATAATTCGAGGTAATACGGTATGCACTTTTACAAAAAAAAGAAGAAGGCTATAACAGAGAACAAAAGAGAACATATTTATATCGCTTTGGCGCTTGGAACTTTTTTTCTTTTTTGAATGATTTTTTTTCGCTATCACGTCATGATAGAATGTTCCCTCAGAGAAATGCAAAGCGTGCGGTCCGCCGAGAATTTTTTCTTCAATTTTATTTTTAACATTTTGATCTCAATAAAGCGATTCTTCGATTTATCGTCAATATTTGAGGAACATTTTCTCGTTGAAACACAATGAACAAAAACACGATTCAGAAAATTTGACAAGTAACACGAAAAGTTGCGAGGTAAATCAAGTGACAAAAAAAGTAAAACCACACTGACAAGTAAAAACTGACAATTCTCGAGAGTCGGTAAAACCTTTTTCAAAGTTCTAAATATTGAAGTACCTACTTGAAAGTACAAGTAGCTACTCTAAAAGGTATTTACTCACCCCCTGAGTACATACAGAAAACTCAAAGTAATTTTTTATCATCCCACGCCCACCCCACTTTCAAATGCGGTGAGCATCCGTGATGACATGTGAAGCGTGTGGAAGGCATTTCACCTTGAATCTCGTGAAGCTAGTGTGAACGTACGGAAGCCATCACTTCACGCGCTATATATATCCCCTGAGACTTCTGCGATGCATAGTTGTTAAAAAGTATTTACATCTACTCAAAAAGTACGTATGCTCGAGTACAGAGTTAATAAGCTTACGTATACTTTGGAGAAAGTACCTGTACTCGCTTTTACGTATACTTTTTGAAAGTACTCGAGTACTGAAAACGTATTTCAGATAGACTTTGTTATAGGTATTTTCAAGGCATAGATGGGAAAACATTGAGAAAAAATTGAAAAATAGGAAAAAATTGACAAAATGGCTGAAAATAGGCAAATAACACATGAACTAGTCAGGGGTATCTTAAATTTTGACCCTCCGAGTGGTTGGATAGATAGCAAACTGCTCCTCTGGAAGGATAGATAGCTGAAATATTTTCTGCGGGGTTGGGGGGGTTTGTGGTGGTTCGATATATAGGCTTTTTAGGGACATTGAAGGAAGAATAGGGAGTAAAATCGCAAAAAATAGGTGTAAAATGGCTCAAAATGGGTATACAAGAGCATTTAGTAAATATTCCTAAGCTAAATATTCCTGAAAATAGGCAAATAGGAAACAGAACCATGATTTTGGAAGTGAGAATATATAAAAAGGTATGAAAAATAGTGATTTTGAGCGAAAATTGGGGTATAGTTTTGCAAAAATTGCTCCAGATAGGTAGATAGCTGGGCAGTTTGGGGGGGGGGTAACGCCCCCCCCCCATTCGAGACCCCTGGAACTAGTCAATTTGAAGGTTAAAATGGTCAAAAAGGAACAAAAATCAGTGATTTTAGTGAAAATTGAGGCAAAATTTGTATAAAAAACTCATTTTACGTTTTCTGGTGAAAAAGTATTTTACTCATATTTACATTACTTTACTTACTTGAAAGTAAAAAAGTAAAAAGCAAAAGTAAAAAAAAATTACTTTACGTTTTCTATACTCAGGGGGTGAGTAAAAAATCAATACTTTATGTTTAAGTATACGTTGAAAAAAGTTCAGTGCTTTTAACAACTCTGCTACAATGCTCAATGTAAATACTTACACTACTTCCCATTTTGATAGAATATATTCAGCTGCAGCGTATTCACCAGTCATCAAGAGTGTACACAAACATTCCAAAAAATCACTGTTCCAGCGGAGAAGCAAAATGAAATTTAAGCGGTAATTTCATTGGATAAAACCTGGGGCCAGTACCGCAAGTGTACAAGTACTTTACTCTTGACTTTACTCTTGACTTTTCACTTAACTGTTAACTTTGCCACTTGCCATTGTGTTTGGATATAAAATCTAATTTTTGGATACACAAAGATACGATTTGGATACACACCTGACACGTTGGGACTGCCCCCTTGTGCTGGTTACGCAAGTGGCAAAGTCAAGACTAAAGTGAAAAGTCAAGAGTAAAGTGAAGAGTAAAGTCAAGAGTCAAGCACTTGTCAACTTGCCGGACTGGCCCCTATAGTTATATATCAATAAAAATTCTAAATAGCGTATTACCTCGAATTATCCCCCTTGAATTAACGCACGCCCCCTCAAACTACCCCCCCCCCCTCAAAATGGCCTTGGGAAATAATCGTCTCACCCACGAAAAAACCCCCTCTGGAATGATGTACATCATGTATGCAATGTACATGATGTATTTATTACTGCTAATTTGCATTGCAGCTACACATAGACTAGTGTGTGTAGCTATCTACATTTTTATGTCCAAACATATTCTGTTTGGACACATTTATTACCTGTTTTGGGTATGCAAATGCCTACTATTTACTACAATCCTTACGCCCTGCTTACACGGATTTTCTGTGACGACAGAAAATTTGTGTCGTCACAGACCTTTTTCAATGAAAAATTGAAAATTTTACGTGTGTGACGACAAATCGGCCACGATGAAAACGCGACAAGTCGGCCTCGATGCCGCCGACAAGCATTTTTTGGACAGATGACATTATTGTGCATCCAACATTACATTTTTTAATGAAAGAATGCCATGAGATTGTTGGCACCACTTTGTGGTATTTTGAAAGATTCTTTTATAGAATTATGGTGTTTTTGTCATCACAAAAAACACGCGTTCACAGCTTGTGATGACAATATCACCATGCACAAATTCGCAGAGTTAGGATTTGTCGGATTTTTGTCGGAAAGCCTCGCTACCGAGGCTGAATCGTCGGTAAACTTTGATCTGATTTTTATTGGTCATTTATCGTCTGATTGGGACCGTTCAGCACTTAAAATGATCAGGCTGATGTGAGGATTCCATTTTTGTATTCAGTTTGGTGATATCTACTAACCGAAAAATGCTGCAAAAATGGTACCATTCAAACATTGTGTCATGGTTAACGATGGAACTGCATTAGAAAAATGAGCCTAAGCCAATGGGGCCATTTGTAGCCATGGCGCCAAGCACCACACAAAACGGTGCTAAGTGCCAGGGTTGCCATGACTCCATTTGAAAATAGTAAAAAAGCACCAGGCACGAAGGGCCCAGAGAAAACTATGTGTGATCATTTCAAATCAAAGTGCATTTTTGATGTATTATTTACCTTATTTATTTGATGTATTAATGACAGTGATCATATTTCATTGTTCATTCGCCCCCTTCACATTCATGCTGTATTCAATAATAACAACAATTTAGCCCTGAAATAGGGATGGAAAATAATATTTTTAATGACCCTGTCATTTTTAAAAGGACCCCCCCCCCCCCCAGAAAAAGCTCCCAAATATGGTTGAGTCAACCTATACAGGTAAACACCTTCCTGGTCAAGTTAGGCACCCATTTTTTATTTCACTTCGGAAGCTATATCTTGGGCTATGGTGGGGTTATAGAGCTGAAACTTTGAATATATAGTTGTATTGTAACACCCGTCTACTCTGCAACAATGGGGGGAGGCATGGCCACTCACTACAGGGTGGATTGTTCTTCATGCAACAACTTTTTTTGTCTTTTTCAGTGTCCCAAACACGTTCACCACCTACTTGATTAGCTACACTACAGGGGCTGTATCTTCAGTTGTGGGGTTGGTAGAAAGCTAAAATTTTGGGGGTGTCTTGGCAACAACCACCCCTACTATACACCAGTGGAGCAGCTCCCAAAACCCACTACAGTGTGGGTTGCTATGTATAAAGTTGTTGTTTTTTAAATGACCTGAGTGTGCTGAACAAGTTTATCACCCAAATGCATTTTTAAAAATTTGTGAGAACATACTTGCTATAAAAACTTAATCAGGTTTTAAACCTAGTTCTGCTAATTGAATTTTATCAGTAGTTCAGCTACCCACACCATAAATGGCAGACAAATAATTTCAATTTTAACCAATTTTTAGTTCCACACTTTAAAAGTTGGTTTACAAAGTTCAGTAGGGGAGAGTCTAAGGTACAAAGTTAAGTAAACACCATAACCTCAAAAATGCTGACATAAGGAAATTTATTTGGGTGGAATGAAAAATTGAAAATTTTGTTCCTGCAATCACATCATTATGACATCATAGAATTCACCCCAAATAAATTTCATTATGGTGGCATTCTAGAGGTTGATGTTTACATAACTTTGAGCCTTAGACAATCCCCTACTGAACTTTGTAAACCAACTTTTGAAGTGTGTAACCAAAAATTGGTTTAAAGTGACATTTTTTGTCTACCATGGTTGGGGGTTGGTTTCCTACTGAAAAAATTCAATTAGCAGAACTAGGGTTAAAAGCTGATAAAGTTTTGATACCAGGTATCAGGCTTGCAGCTCCCGATTTCGATGTGTGAAAAATAGTGTGAATTTGGGAGCCTGTTAAATATCCACTTTTGTCGGGCACAATTCCATGTGTTTGTTTACTATGTGTAGAAAATCACACACATAAAAATAACGGTGCATATTGCACGTGTGAAAAAGCCGGGGTTTGCGCAGGGGTCAAATAATTGCACAGACACATACCCGGTTAATTGCTTATGTGTGAATGCCGGGTGCCTCAATCATGTGTGAAAAAATTATGTGTGAATAATGCCCGCCACTTTCAGTTCTTTTTACTGTGTGAACGTGTGAAAATGGTGAATATTTATTTGATTCAATTAATGTGACAAGTTAAATTATGTTGCAATGCTCACTTTATTAAAATATTTGTTTCAATTTTTTGCATTGCAGTAACACAAAGAGGCTTTTACCATGAAAATCGATTTTCAAAAAGGGCCATTATCACTTTACAAGACTACAAGTGGTGGTTAAATGACAATTTCACTTAAAAATACATTTTAAAATCTTAAAATTGAAATGCAGAAACAGAATACAAAACAATACAAATTCTATTGGAGACACCCTTCTATTTGAGACACGCCCTTCTATTAGAAGAAATACAGTAGTTAAAGTTTCAAACAAAATAATAGCAAGTGAATTTTACATATTCACAGTAAAAGTAGAAATAAACAATCACATTCAGCATTAATTACATTTTCTACGCTACAAAAAAATTTCCGTCGGTGCGCAGATCCGCGCTCGCGGCTGCCAACAGCGCGGATTTCATACATTCTCTGCAACTATTTAGGAGCTCGAAATAAAGAAGCGTGCCAGCCACGCTTTGAACTGTAATCGCTTTTTAAATGTCCAAAGATGCGCTGTGCCACTACTCTCCATTTTCATAAGAATTTCTTAGGTGAAAAATTTACATTTCAGATTTGAGCTAATAACCTACTACCTAAGAATTTGTAGGGCTCATTCGGGTCAGGCCTAAATGGCATCTAATCCGCTTGGCATCTGGACCCGGATAGCATGGATTTCTGCCTGCTTGGCATCTAGACCTGCTTGGCATCTATCCAATGCTGGATGCCAAGCAGACTGTGGCATAGATGCCAAACGGGTGGGTAGGGCCAGATGCCAAGCGGGCAGGGGGGGTCTACATGTCCAGTGTATCATGTGCACAAAAAATATGAATTCAATGTGTGTAAAAATTTCAATGTTTTCCCAATTATTATTTTCAGATGTCAAGTGTCTCTGAATTTTTTTATTGAAATGCAAATATGAGTACCATTTGAAATGGGGAAGAAGGGTAGATACATGCATGCCCATGTAAATTCATAAATACAATTCTTTAGTAACCCTGTAAGAGTGGCTACTAGAATAAATTTTTATCAAGCCATTTTTTTGTGGGAATTGCATTTTGGGACACCATGCATGTAAAAAGCCTCAGTGTTAAGGGGCAACACTCAAATTGATTGATCATTTTTGGAAACAGCTTTGTAAACTTCCATGTGTATTGGGCCACCCTGTTCAAGTGGCTTTCAACATTGAGTCCCAGCAGTGTTCACATGGAATTTTAACTCATTTACAGGGTGGCCTACATTAGTGGATTCCTAGTTTCCCAGTTTAGTGCGTATGGCTAAATTTCAATCAAACACAGTATTTGGATGAACACAACACTAAATATATTGATCAATATTTTATTTCAATTTCACATTTCAAATTGGCTGATTTTGAGTAAATTAAATTAAATACAATCCCAGAAAATCTGTTAAAAATATCTAATTTGACCATCTATTTCTAAGCCACCATGTACACAATATTCAATGCATCTCTCACCACACTACCCAGATCAATTTGAGTGTTGTCCCTTAACACTGAGGCTTTTTACATGCATGGTGTCCCAAAATGCAATTCCTACCAAAAATGGCTTGATAAAAATTTATTCTAGTAGCCACTCTTACAGGGTTACTAAAGAATTGTATGTATGAATTTGCATGGGCATGCATGTATTTATCTACCCTTCTTCCCCATTTCAAACAGTACTCATATTTGCATTTAAATAAAAAAATTCAGAGACACTTGACATCTGAAAACAATAATTGGGAAAAACATTGAAATTTTTACACATTTCGAATTCATATTTTTTGTTCACATGATACACTGGACTGGATAAACAGGTGTACTCCTAAGTAAAAAAAATAAGTAAAAAATAGTGTAAAAATAAGTTGCAGGGTGACAGGTTCAGCGAGTAATATTTCAGCTGTGCAAATAAAGGTTCAGCATGAATTTTTGAAGAAAAAAAACAATTTTTTGTCAGAATTCATTTTGGGACACCGTGCATGCACAGGCGCGCAACAGCCCGCCATGAGGCCGTCTCGTGGGTGTGTGGGGGGGGGGGGGTTCAGACCGCATGGCATGTGCAGGCATGTAGCCCGCTTGGCATCTATGGGACGATAGATGCCACGCGGGTCTAGATGCCATGCAGGCAGAAATCCATGCCACGCGGGTCCAGATGCCATGCAGGTTTAGATGCCGAGCGGTGCAGACTCGGCTCATTCACATAATTTCACGTCATCGGCACATTTGAAGCATTCTGAATGATTTCAACTCCAGATAAAATGTGACTTGCAGCGACTTTGACAAAAGTCGCTGCAGTTTCACACACACTCAAGCGACACACAGCGCGAAAATTTCACATTTTATCAACATAAATATCACATTTTTTGCCGAAAAATATGAAATTCACACATTTTCACTTTTCTCTGTTATGGTGTGAAAATCACATTTTATCGAAAATGTCATATTCACCCAGTGTGTGAATTTTTACCCCGACAAATCACCATTGCGTAAGTGTAGATAGCTTTCACACAATATTTTTTTTCGGCCCGCCTGTTGTGTGTTAGCAAAAATCGATTTACATTACCGAAACCCATTCTGTGTGTGATTTTTCAGGTGCAATTTGACCTCCCAGATGAGATAAACAACTGGTGCGCGACCGAAAAATAGCTGTATTTTTTGGTAGCATTTATGTGTGGTTATATGAAAATGTGTGAATGTGTGAATTCAGCTTCATCCCTGCCAGGTATGTTCTCACAAACTTTTCTTAGAAGCATTTGGGCGGTGAACTTGTTCCAGACACTTGGGTTGTTTAAAAAAACAACAAACAACAGCTGCTCCACTGGTGTACAGGAGTCTGCATCAAAATCCAAACAGCTCATAATCCAAACCCCATAATCCAAACACTTTTGAGGCAAAATCCAAACAAAATGAGGCAAAATCCAAACACTTCCATGTGCCACCAAATGGGGCATAATCCAAACAAAATCAGGCACAATCCAAACACTTCCATGTGCCACCAAATGGGGCATAATCCAAACAAAATCAGGCACAATCCAAACACTTCCATGTGCCACCAAATGGGGCATAATCCAAACAAAATCAGGCACAATCCAAACACTTCCATGTGCCACCAAATGGGGCATAATCCAAACAAAATCAGGCACAATCCAAACACTTCCATGTGCCACCAAATGGGGCATAATCCAAACAAAATCAGGCACAATCCAAACACTTCCATGTGCCACCAAATGGGGCATAATCCAAACAAAATCAGGCACAATCCAAACGAAAATGAGGCAAAATCCAAACACTTTTTTGTGCCACCAAGTGAGGCATAATCCAAACAAAATCAGGCTGAATCCAAACAAAAATCAGGCAAAATCCAAGCAAATTTCATTCAATAAAGTCACCATATGTGTTCAGTTTCATGGATCAACTTTCTTTTGATGTGCCATATCTAATATGCCGCAAAAGAGATAAGCCGCGTGTCGACGCGTGCGCGTCTGTTGCGTCACAAGTGGACAACAGACGAACTTTGGCTTCAATGAGAAAATGCATTTGTCAACTTTGAAGTGACCGACTGCCTTCATGATATTTCGCCATGATTGCCATTCAATTGCAGTTATTGCCAAAATGGCAATTTTTGGCAATGTGAGTGATGAACTGCAAGGTTTAACACAGAAAAACAAGCTTGCATTGTTTTTGAAGAGTAGAAAGTTTGAGAACCACTATTACAAGTTCACATACTGCAGCAAAAGGGCCCAAAGTGAGTACTACACCTGTACACACTGCTGCAGAATATCTGGGAAGAAAACGCGACCGTCGATTCGCATTGTGTGAGTTTTCGGTGTTGGGTATTTTTTAGATTATTATCACACATTTTACCTACTGCGACACCGTTACACAAACAAATACTCATGAAAGTTGATCATTCTGCAATTTAAAATAGGTATTCAATTGGTGAATGTAAATATTTCTGCCCCTGTATATCAAATTTTTATATGTTTACAGGCCCGAGACAGGGGCGCTTCTCACCGATCCTGATGCGACGATTACACCGCACGTTTGCACCAGCGATTTCACCACGCATCCACGGTTCACATTGGCGGACGTGCACAGTGACCAGTACTATCGGCGAAAGGTTTCTGCATTGCAGAATGGTGAGCACGGTTACCAGAGACCTAAGGCTGCCTTCTGTGAGATCAGGGAGTCAGTGGCGCGAAACATCAGTGATGCCACCCTGCGAGAACAGGTATTTTTTACTGCAGGTTTTGTAATTTTATTCTGTTTGTACATTAGGTGATTTTGATGCTGTTTGAGTATGTTGGGGTTCGGGGATAGGGCAATGACGAAAAATTTTTGTTTGCTTGAATAATCCCCCAGTCCTGACATAAGGGGGGTCTATCAGTAGTTATTTTTGCTTGGATAAATGGAATCAAGTTAAATAACTCTGCCATTTCTGGGCCGATTTTGATACTTCTACAATAAAAATGATTGGGACAACCTGCAGATTCCATTTTTTCATATGAATGAATTTTCCCATCACTGCAGGTGACTCAGAAGTTGGCATCATTACCTTCGAAGCGCAGCACACTGCAGCGTGCAGCAGCGGCCAGTGGTGCAAACGCGAAGAGGCTCGACGAGCTCACTGTGAAGCTAAAGGTTGGGTTTGGATATTTGAGTCAGGGTTGTGTGTTTAGTAAATTGCAATTGGTAGTCAAATTAGAAATCAGCATGTTTTTCTGATCATTTTAAGTGTCAAATGAGAAAAATCGGTTGTGAAATGGCTGAGATAGAAGCATATTTACATTTCTATCGGCTATCCTATAAAATACTTAACGTAGGTATCGTTCCACGAGCGCATGCGACTACAACGGGGCGACATAAACGAGGATGAAATTGATGCTGCCGAGGTGCTGTTTTTCATTTACGTATACTTTGAAAAAGTTCAATACTTCTAACAACTCTGAATATCGTATCAAATATCAGAATAAGTCAATGAAAAAACACACTTCATATTTCACCACTCAGCTCGCTGTCGTGCCCGGGCAACAACAGCCACTGCAGGCACAAAACGCGTTGGAACCGATCATCAATCACCCCATCCCGCAACCAATGGCGCTGCCTGGTGACGAAAATGGTCAACTGAACCCTGACGCGCGTATGCAACAAATCATACAGATGCAAAATCTGTTGCAGCAGCAATGGGACCTACTGCACCATGAGCGCAACGTGCAGGTGAGCATGGGAATTCATGAATGCAAGGATAAGTTGGAGAAGATGCAATGTACATAAATACATTTTTGACATATTACCATAAATACCTCCCCGGAGGTTTATTTTTTCAGGGTGAAAATTTTGAGGGGGGGGTTAAACAAGGGGGGTATTTCAAGGAAATACGGTACCAACATTAACATTTATTACACCCATGTTTACATATTTTGTACACACACAGGCGGTTCAAAATGGGCAGAATGCGGCAACTGCGTATGCTGACGGTGGATTAAATGCGACTGCAGCGGTAATCGTGGAGGCGATGGAGACGCTAGTATAGAGATTTTTTGCATTCTTCTATTGTCATTTTTGTCGCATTTTATACCTATTCATATGAATATATTTGCGCCTTTTTATTTGATTACTGCTTGCCGATGACCTGAACTTGAACTTCATAAAAATGTTGCACGCCTATGTAAAATACATCACATTTACACATCAATCATCTTGCATAAACACAATAACAGGCAATATGAGTGTTTGGATTTTGCCTCATTTTTGTTTGGATTTTGCCTAATTTTTGTTTGGATTCTGCCTCATTTTGTTTGGATTCTGCAGCAGTTGGTGGCAAACAAAAGTGTTTGGAATTTGCCTCATTTTTGTTTGGATTTTGCCTCATTTTTGTTTGGATTCTGCCTGATTTTGTTTGGATTCTGCGGCAGTTGGTGGCAAACGGAAGTGTTTGGATTTTGCCTCATTTTTGTTTGGATTCTGCCTGATTTTGTTTGGATTCTGCGGCAGTTGGTGGCAAACGGAAGTGTTTGGATTTTGCCTCATTTTTGTTTGGATTATGCCTCAAAAGTGTTTGGATTATGGGGTTTGGATTATGAGCTGTTTGGATTTTGGTTTTTGCCCGTGTACAGTAGTTGTGGTTGTTGCCAAGACACTCCCAAAATTTTAGTTTTCTACCTCCCCCACAACTGGAGATACAGCCCCTGTGGTGTAGCTCATCAAGTAAGTGGTGAACTTGTTTGGGACACTGAAAAATCCAAAAAACAATTGTTGCATATAGGGCAACCGACCCTGTATTTAGTCGCCATGCCTCTCACCATTGATGCAGATATTAGAGGGGTGTTACAATTATTTATTCACAAAGTTTCAGCTGTATAACCCCACCATAGCCTGAGATATAGCTACTGAAGTAAAATAAAAAATGGGTGGCTAAGTTGACCTGGAAGGTGTTTATATCAGACAAGTGCCAGTGTTTTACATTTGCGATGTAAAATATAGCCATAGAATGGCTGTGGAGCCATGGGATAGCATTATAAGTAATGATTTATGTCAGAAATAACCCTTTTTATGTTAATTCATTATGCATATCACCTTTTGTTGAACATGTGTGACTTCAAGTGAAGTTAGGCATGGAAAAGTGATTACACAATGTTATAAGAGAATGCCAATACATTGACAGTGATGTTTCACACTGTAGAAGTATGTGGGAGTACATTTGCTGAATATTATATACTACACTAACAAATGCAGGCTTTTACACCTAAAATGCATGAACAACCAATGAAAACCACCACCAATCGCGAAGTGTAAATATGTGAAATTGAGTGCTTGCAAGAAAAAATTCAAAAATACCTAGTGGATAAGTACTAAAAAATTTGGATGATGTCTCAAAAAAGAGTTTCAATGCCTGTGTTTTTTAAAAGACATTTAATAAGACAGTTTACAAAAACACCAGCAATCCCTAACACATCCCCTAAGTGCAGAAAATGTAAAGTAAATTTTTTTAACTTTACTCTTGAGTAAACATGATACAATTAACTATTACAAAATGATAAATTTTGCTATAATTTTGTAACAAATCACTGATTTTCATACCCTTATGCACATTTTCATCTTCTAATACGCTAGTTCACTATGCTTTTCGCCTTATTTCAGCTGTTTTCCCTTTTTAAGCTTTTTCTCCCTTATGCCTTGAAAAAATTATATATAAAAGCCTGTCTGAAATACGTTTTCTGTACTCATGTACTTTAAAAAAATGTACAAGTATATACTTCCAATGTACTTCCATTTTCTGGACACTTAAATTTTTCCTATTTCCATTTTTCTGGCCCATTTTCCATTTTTGGGCTAAATTTTCAGTTTTTTCACCTTTTTCCATTTTCCAGCTAAATTTTCTCTTTCCACCTTTTTTCCATTTCACAGCTCAACTTTCTGTTTTCTGTTTCAGCCAAACTAATAAACATTTGTGCATGTTTTCAATCATGTGAATTTTTTTCTGTTTCCAGCAAAATTTCTGCAAATTCTTTCCACTTCTGGTAACATCTTTGCAATGTCTTTCCATTTCTATGCAAATTTTGCTTTCCATTTTCAATCTTCCACCATTTCCATTTTCCAGCAAGTGCAAAAAATGTCCATTTTCATTTTCTGACAGGTGCAAAAAATATTTCTGTAAGATTGCAGCCCCCCCCCTTTCTCAGGGTGAGACAAGTAAAGCCTCGGAAAATTTTGGTGTCGATTTTTGAAGGTTCGCATAAAAATTGGCATGCAATTCTCCTTACACAAAAGGCTTTTTCTTCAGATCGACCCCAGTAGATGTAAATTACACAAAATGCCATCAATAGTGTGCCTGTAACTGTGTATGTAGGGATGGCTGAAAAAAGGGTTTTTTTCCAAAACCTCCTAGATATGGTTATGAGTATACATATTCAGGTATATCAGACGACTGGCAGTACTTTGTGATGTTATATATAGCCATACAATGGCTGTGGACTCATAAGATAGCATTATAAGTGGTGATTTCTGTCAAAAATATCCGCTTTATGTCAACTTATTATGTATATCACTTTTGTCAAATGTTCATAATTTCAAGTTGGGCATGGAAAAGTGCTTAAATAAGATTATAAGAGCAGGCTAACACACTTGCAGTTGTGTCACACACTGTACAAGTATGTGGGGGCACATTGGCTGTATATTCTATACTACACTAGCATATCACGGCTTATTAGGATGCAAAAGCACAAACAAATGGAAGCTTTTACACCAAAATGCCTCAAAACCAATGAAAACCACCACAAATGGTAATGTGCAGGTGAAATTGCGCGCTTGTGTGCAAAAAAATTCAAAATACCTTATGCTTAGTACGAAAATTTTGGCCAGGGTATCCCTGTGTATATATGTATATTTACATGCATATACAATGGCTCTTGGTGCCAACACCAATGCCACCATGGCATGCCACCTATGAATGGTGCCAGCGCCATGGCACCATTGCATCACTATGAAGGAAAACATTGGAAGGGGGTGGGGCGTGGGGGCTGAGCCCCCGCCATTCGCAAGGCTCTTTAAACAAACAGCCCCGCACTCAATAATCCTGGATATGTCTCTGTGTTTATGTATACTTTGAAAAAAGTACCTGTACTTGCTTTGATGTATACTTTTTACAAGATAAGTACTCGAGTACAGAAAACGTATATAAGATAGGCTTTGTTATAGGCTTTTTCAAGACATAGATGGAAAAAAGGGAGAAAAGAAGTGAAAAATAATTTTTTCTCCAAAAAAAGCTTTAATTAGGCAAATATCACATAAAATAAATTGTCGAAAAGTTACAAAAATTAGTTATTTAGTCTGAAAATTTGGGCAAAATTCCAAAAAATACTCACTTTTATATTTTCTGGAGTACTTTACGCTTTCTGTACTCAGGGGGTGAGTAAAAATAACGTTTACGTTTACTTTGAAAAAAAGTTCAGTACTGTTGACCACTCTGTGCCTCAACTTCTTATTCAACTCTTATTCTAAAGTCTTAGTTAAAAGTGAAAAATATAATTTTTCAAAGTGTTGAAAAACAGTATACTCAACATACAGAATTTAGACATCAATATTTCAACCACAAAAATGGGATCTGCAGGTTTCACCCATCATTTTAAGTGTTAATCATAACAAATTTGCCCAGAAATAGCCAAGTTATTAGGCTTCAAAGTCTATGTGCATATCAGCAAAGCAAAATGACCACTGTGGGTTGCACTATTGGGCCCACACATGCTAGTTGACATAGATACCAAATGTCAACTAGTTCTGATCCCAATTCAAAGCTTGCATTTGAACGTCGTTCGTCCAGTCGTCAGCAAGCTTTGAATCGGGATCAGATCCAGTTGACATTTGGTGTCGATGTCAACTAGCATGTGTGGCGCCATTGGAGAGGGTCGCATTATACTCATACACTGTGCCCACAGAGATCACACTAGAGGGGTCGCTTTATTGGAGGGGGTTATAATAATAATAGAGAATTTATGGTAAGACATATTGTCGTCACTAAAAAACACGTTCACAGCTTTTGCTGACTATTGACCACTTTGTGGCCTTGTTCCATTTCGTGTGTGACGACAATTTGAAATCGTCACATTCGTGCAATGTTAAAATTAATTTTTTTCTGATTTGTCGGCGATTGTTTTTTGGCTTCCGACAACTTCGGTGACAAAAACAAATCAACAAACGATAATTCTTTAACGACCACGCTGAATCGACTGAAATTGGACATGCATATACACCTTAGTACGATATATACTCAACCCTTTTTTTCTTAAAAATATGGAACTTTACAATCGACTTATGAAACTTTTTAAAGTGTCATTTTTGTTCTTTCTTGTCACCCAAAAATCCGTGTAAACGCTGCCTTACGAAAATTTATATCCCCATTGAATAAAGCCTCCTTCGAATTATAACCCCCCCCCCCTCCTCAAATTTTGCTGGCGAAATAATAAACCCCCATGGGGGTATTTCAAGGTAATACGGTACCAGCTTTCTTACCACGTCTACGCCAAAATTTCAGGCAAATAAAGATGAATACTTCAAATTATATTTGTTTGGCGCTAGCTCTGGTTGCAAATGTCCACTTTATTTGGATGATCACCACTGAAAGGATCAATTTGAATAAATATTCAATGATGAAGGTAGTGTTGAAAATTTCAAATGTGTCAAAAGCTGGAATATGAACAAAAAGTGCCAATCCCTTGAATAAAACCCATCACACGGCTGTTCAGTAGTGATGGAATGGCGCCATGGCGCTGGCGCCCTTTCATGGCGCCAAAGGGCGCCAGTGCCATGGCGCCATTGGCGCTTGACGCCCTTTTCTGTGGCGCCATCTGGCGCCTGGCGCCATTATTTCGAATGACGCCATGGCGCCCTTGGCGCTTGGCGCCATTTTCGCTGGCGCCAATTTGGCGCCCGGCGCCATTGTTTTCGATGGCACCGGAAATGGCGCCAAGAGACGGGGATGAGCGATGAATGGTCACATTTGGCCATATTCAACTGCCTTTCCTGCTGAATTATGTCATTTAGATGATATTTAAGCCATTTACCTCTGTATTTTTTTGATAGTATTGCAAGTTTGGGTTCATGTTCATTGTTTTTTTACCATATAAATGGCAAATCTTCAAATATGAGAATTTGAAAAATTGATTACCTATTTACAATGGACTCACAATTTCCATGAAATACCCTCAGGGGGGGGGTCATTATTCCCCAGCTTGCTCAGATCTGGGGGTATCTCGAGGGGGGTTTATCCGAGAAAACACGGTAGTTGCATTAGGGAGGGTCGGGGCGGTCAAAGCCGAAGGTTATTCAAGCAAATACGGTATGTCTATAGACCTAAAGCAATGAATAGATAATACAATATCATGAAAGTTCTGGCGAAATAATAGACCCCCTAAATCACCTTAGGCCCATAATCGAAAGCACCTTAATCTGACCCCCCTAAAAATTTGCTGATGAAAAAACAGACCACTGAGGGTATTTCCAGGAAGTATGTTTTATAATACCGTATTTCCTCGAAATACCCCCCCCCCCTCGAAATACCCCCCCCCCCTCCTCTCGAGACCACTATGAAACAATCACCCCCCCCCCCTCGAAATACCCCCCCCCCA
Source organism: Sphaerolaimus hirsutus (assembly GCA_964036195.1). Classification (NCBI taxonomy): domain Eukaryota; kingdom Metazoa; phylum Nematoda; class Chromadorea; order Monhysterida; family Sphaerolaimidae; genus Sphaerolaimus; species Sphaerolaimus hirsutus. The sequence continues at coordinate 4,764,848 of OZ038453.1, read as the reverse complement.
ATTGAGTGTAAAGGGAACGTACATGACAATAACTGTAGTTTGTGTTCTGTGTACTGCAGAACACACGTTAAAACAATGTCGGTGTCACGTTAGAACAGTTTACATACCATCTACATACTAATATTAGTCTACAGAACCTTATAAATGGCGGTTTTTGTTGCATTTTTCGACGTCTGGGTACGTTTCAGACGACAATTTCGTACTTGGTTTTCAAAAAATTTCTTGTGAAATAATAACCCCCCCCCCTCGAAATACCCCCCTCCCTCGTTTGACCCCCCCCCCCCCCCCCCTCTCGGGACCACTATGAAACAATCACCCCCCGGGGGGTATTTCGAGGAAATACGGTACTCATGATCAGATGAGTTGTGTGGCTTGAGTCACCACTCACCATCACGAAAATTGTATACAACACAAATGTTGATCTTCTATAAATGCTTCCATGACTACCGTATATATTCTAATAGAACGGCATACCTCCAATAGAACGGCAGGTTTTGGCACTTTTTTGCTGTCACGAAAACAATAGAACGGCAACCTCCAGAACGACACCTCCAATAGAACGGCAGGTGGACATTACATTGGAAGAGTGCCAAAGCACAAAAAATATCAGAAAAATGGATGGTCAGAACGTTCAAAACATTCAAATTGATATGAAATCTTAAATTATTTTAAATTTGATTAATCTTAAACAAATTGCTCAAGCTTCATCAAAAAAGAAGACTTTGTTCAAATGAAAGCTGTGTGAAAAATTGGTGAAAAAAAGAACGGCAGCCTCCAATAGAACGGCACCTCCATAGAACGGCAGGTAAAAAAGTTGACGAAAAAAATAGAACGGCGCTCTTCTATTAGAAGAAATACGGTATATACAGGCCGAAATATTGAATTTTTTGTTGGCGCCATTTTGGCGCCTGGCGCCATTGTTTCTGGCGCCCTTTGGCGCCCGGCGCCATTTTTTCAGATGGCGCCATAGCGCCATTGGCGCCTGGCGCCATTTTCTCTGGCGCCCGGCGCCAATGTTTTGAATGGCGCCATTGGCGCTTGGCGCCATTTTTCCTGGCGCTTTTCCATCACTACTGTTCAGACAGACTAAAATGGCGAAAAAATAGAAGGGCGGTTTCCAATAGAACGGCGGGTAAAAAGTTGACGAAAAAAATAAAAGGGTGCCCTTCTATTAGAAGAAATACGGTAGTAATCAGAGGCATCAATGCGATGCAAAATAAGCATACTCGGCCGACAGCGCACCTAGTATGAAAACCTACCATAATTTTATGAATAAAATCTTGTGATAAATTTCGTAATTAACTATTCCATAGTAAAAACGAAATATTATGATGAAAAAACTGCATCATTTTTGGTTCACTATTCAGATGGGTTATGGTTAGGGTGTCAACAATAACTTTTTGGCGGAAAACGGAAACGGAAACGGAAAAAAAATTACACTTGCCGGAAAACAAAAACGGAAACGGAAAAAAATTGCACCTGCCGGAAAACGGAAAATGGAAAATGAAAGGTCGGAAAACGGAAACGGAAAAATTTGCTGAAATTATGCCGGAAACGGAAAAAATTTGCTGAAATTTTGCTGGAAACGGAAAAAAATTGCAGAAATTTATCCAGAAATCAAAAAACTTTGCAGAAATCTTGCTAGAAATAGAAACAATTCACATAATTGAGAACCTGCATGCATGTTTACCAGTTTGGCTGAAACAGAAAACAGAGAATTGAATCAGAAAATGGAAAAAAGTTTGAAAAACAGACAATTGAGCCGGAAAATGGAAAAAAGGCTGAAAAACTGAAATTTTAGCTGGAAAATCGAAAATGAGCCGGAAAAACGGAAACGGAAACGGAAAAAAAAATAAGCAGCTGGAAAACAGAAACGGAAACGGAAAAAAATTTGCCTGCGGAAAGCGGAAACGGAAAACGGAAAAAGGAAAGTTGACACCCTAGTTATGGTAGGTTTTCATACTAGGTGTCCTGTCCGCCAAGTATACTTTATTAGCCACATGCTCAAATGTTTACATCTTTCAACGTCATATGAGAACTTGGAAGTGGGAATAAAACCCACCATAAGCGGGCATCTGGATAACGGATTCACAAAAGAATCGATACTTTTCACAATTCTAAAATGCTTCAATAAACACGACAAATATTTGTTAGAGATGGGGAAAACTTGAATCAGAAACTTCTTCAAGATACCACAGATCTAATACAGCAAGATAAACATGAGCACATGAAAATATTACTCATAGATCTGGATTTTTCAATGATTCTTTTCTGAATATCAAGCACAAACTCATTTAAAATTGTTGGTTTTTGGCACATATTCAACTAGGCGCCATTTAAATATAAATTTATTACGGGGAAACCGGTTATAGATACTGCCCCTGGACTAGTGATGTAAAAGCGCCATGGCGCTAGCGCCAAAAAAGCGCCATGGCGCCTTTGGTGCTTGGCGCTATTTTGCTTTGGCGCCATTGGCGCTTGGCGCTATTTTTGACCGGCGCCAGGAACAAAATGTATGGCGCTGGCGCTTGGCGCCATTTTGCTCTGGCGCCATTGGCGCTTGGCGCTAGGGGTCGGAAAAGCGCCATGGCGCTTTTGGCGCTTGGCGCCAAAGTTCTGGTGCTTTTCACATCACTTCCCTAGACCAAAACTCATTTTTATGGATCGATTTCAGCGTCAACCAAGGCCAGAAAACTTCACGATTCTAAAACAAGTCAAGAAACCAGCCCCAAGCGACATTTTGGCACAAAAAGTTTCTCAAGAAATGGCTGAGGAAAATGGGCAGGGCGGCGGCAACACCGTTGGAAATAATCCGGTTTGTTCTGGTGCAGTTCATTTGCTGTTCAACTTTCCTTCTTTCCAGTTTTTCAAATCAATGTATCAAGTGGGGGACCGTTAGGGGCCTCAAATTTGACGCTGGCCAGGGGGGTGCCTTCATCTCTGATCAGTGGGCCGGGGCACCCCCCAAAAGCTGGGTCGAGTCAGTTGATAGAACCCAACGGGTTTGAGGGTCTATTAAGTACAATTTTTATACAATAAATTTTTATGAAACAAACCCTGCTCACAAGTATTTAGTGATGGAAAAGCGCCAGGAAAAATGACGCCAGGTGCCAAAGATTGCCAGAAAAATGGCGTCAAGCGCCAAAATGGCGCTAACAATAACTCAAATTCACCCAAAGTAGAAGCAATTTCATAAATACTGTTCTACCTCGAAATACCCCCATGGGGGTTTATTATTTCGCCAGCAAAATTTGAGGGGGTCAATTCGAGGGGGGGTTACTCGAGGGGGGGGGGGGTTAATTATTTCCCCAGCCCATTTTGAGGGGGGGGGGTAATTCGAGGGGGGTTAATCCAAGGGGGATAATAAGAGGTAATATGGTATGTTAAAAAATTTTATGTTTGTTCTTTCATTCGGATGAGATATGGTAGAATTCATTGTACGGTGTAACGTCGCTGGAGTATACAAGAGTGTGGGTTCAGTGTGGCTCAAGCCTACTCATTATCTCCACACATGTTTTTTGCATATTTGATGGCAATGCAGCATCTCTTTGTTAAAGCATGTGAACATGATGTATTATTGCATTCTAGCTCTCAATGTGTAATTTGCATAGATGTTTGAACATAAAGGTTTTACTATGATTAGCATTCCAAAAAGTGATGTTTCCTAGAAAATATACTGAAATATATTCTCAGAATATATCTCATAAAAAAAATATAATTAAATCTCTCTGAAAAAAATAAAAATAAATGATATAATTTTATATTTCATTCTCATAAAAAAACATAATTTTCATAATTTCTTATCTATGTAAAAACCTGGAGGAAAATATAAATAAAGATTTATATAAAGAATAAGATTTTTTATTATTATTTTTTAAGTATAAATTTCCCAAGATTTTTGTAATGCGAAAGTGTGCAAATTCAAGCTAAGAATATAGAAATAACTCTTATAACTTATTCTTCACATTGCAGAATGCTTTTTCACACAATCTGCAAAAAAAATTGTAGAAAGTCACATCAGATTCACAGTTGTTAGTGCATATTTACTTCCACTCAAAAAGTACACAAACTCAAGTACCGAGTAAATATGTATACACATACTTTGAAAAAGTATCTGTACTAGCTTTTACTCTTACTTTTTGACAGTACTCAGGTACAGTAGAGTATTTTTTTCAAGTACAGAATGTGTTTTTCCTATTATACACTAGCGGCCAGAATAGTTGAGACTCTCCACCGTTGTCTCATAAGGGAAATTTGTTCAGGTGAGGTCTGACTGTGTTTGCATGCACGTCACTCCTCAACCGCTGAGCGAAGATAGTTGATATTTAAATATAATGTAATTCTATGTCGGGGCTAACGTGAAAATCGATGGCATCTTTCTATGACTCCCGTGACCCAAGATATGGTGGGTCTGAAAAAAAGTAAATTTTTCTTAAAAAATTTGGGTGTCGCCCAGAAATAACAAAATTTGCATGTCAATAACTTGTTCATTTGTCGAACGATTTTTGTCAATCGACTTTTAAAATGATCACAAATGATTGGAGAGTTCATTATTGAGGTCAAATCGGTGATGTAGAATTGTGCATATATCGATTTGGGCCTGGGGTGATTGATATGGATGAAAGGCAGAAGTTTGAAGTGCTATAACTTTTGATTGGTAAGAGATATCGATCTGATTTTTTCTGTATTGTATTTCTCTCAATCAATAGTATATGATACCATGTTCAAAAAAATATATTTTATGTGTTAAAAAATGGGTCAAATCGGCATACAATATTTATACATCACTAATCTGACGTCAAAAATGGAATCTTCAGGTTGTCCCGATCATTGTAAGAGTTGAATGATCCAAATCAGCCCAGAAATGGCCAAGTTATTAAGCTTCAAAGTCAATCACCAAGATTGGTCAGATTTTTTTAAATTCATTGACCACCTTTTTTAAGACCCCCCTTATCTAGTCACTGGGTGATTATTCAAGCAAACAAATTTTTTTAGTCATAGTCCCAACCTGAAAACCCAACATACTTAAACAGCATCAAAATTGGGCCAGGGACAAGCAACTGAGAAACAACAAAATTGTGGTGGACACCCAGCCTCCATTTTCTCTATGGTGAAAAGTCTCAACTATTCTGGCCGCTAGTGTATTTTTTTGGAATGCTAAGCATGAGTTAACTGCTCTTTCATAAAGAATACTTCTTAATAGAAAGCAAAAATCTTTTTGTTGTCCAGGGTGAATTTTGATGATGCTCCATTTCCAGAAAGAAAAAGTACTTTTACTTGCTTGTACACTTTCTTCAGAAAAAATACTTGCATTTACACTTTCTTGGAAAAAAGTACTTTTACTATCATTTCCTTGTGAGTGAAAGTAAAAAATGTTACTTTACACTTTCTGTACTCAGGGGGTGACCAAAAATACTTTATGCTTACGCATACTTTGAAAAATTTCAGTACTTTTAACAACTCTGATCAGAATGCGGTATCCCACTAATGAGCTGTTAGGTATTCACTTATTTCATTAACACAGCAAAATATTGGTATGTGATGCGCATTGAAGTGTCGTGAAGTGTCTTCACGCAGATGCGCAGTGTCAGCACGCAGATGCGCAGTGTCAGCATGAAGACACTTCACTGCCTCCGGAGGCATCTCATGGACCATGCAAAGCATGCTGTGATGGTGAATGAAAAGCACCATTTACATAAAATTTGCCTTTTGTGATGATAGCTAAAGTGTGCCGAAGACACTTCACCACAAATCTGTGTGCATTAGGGTCTTCACAAAACTTCACACTTCACGATTCCATTATTTGCAGTGAAAATATGAAGATAAATTTGTGCAGGGCCACAAATTTATAGACATTGATAAAACATGGAACTGAGGTCAAAATGGTTGCACAATATGCACTACTCACATTCTTTTTATGTGGTGCTAGCTTTGTTTGCATATGTTAGCCTATTTTGGATGTTCACCACTAAAAGGATCACTTTGAATATGTATTCACTGATGAAGGTTGAGTAAAAAATTTCTTGAAAAAGTAAAAGTTTTTTTTCTGGTTCAATATTTCAATGTGTCGAAAGCTGAACTGTAGACAAAAGATGCCAACCCTGTCAACTGAAAAATTGACAATGTTCATTTAAGCTTTGTACTTTTCACAGATTATCTTAGTCTTCATCTGAAATTTGTCACTTTACATGGCACTTTACATTTTTCTAGAATTCCGTCAGATACACTGGATTGCATATGAAAAATTACTTTGTAGTGAGGTTTTACAGTTATTTTCAATACAATACTCCCAAAAACATTCCAGGACGAAAGTTCAGAAAGCATAATAAAGCCATTAAAAGGGAAAGATTATGCAATGGCAATTTATGTGAGAACGGCATTAAATCACTTTGAATTAAGGCAACTTCTGAGGGATAAATTGTGGATACCAGAAGCATTGGAACTCGGTTAGATAATATGTTATATCTGTATTGTTTTCATTGGAAAAACTGCAAGTTTTTTTTGCAAGTGAGCAGTGAAGATAAAATGGTACTAAAGAAAGTGGTACTAAAGGGTCAAGAATTCTTAAAATTCGACCAGCTATCCAATTAGATTTTTGAAAAAATTTAATGCCAACTTTTGAAAAAAATTTCATCCCTTCTTAACTCATTCTCTCTTTCAAAAGCACTACATAGTTAATGTGTCTTATAACTTTCTTGTGGCTATAAATATGTGCTTACCGTATTTCCTCAAATCACCCCTGGGGGGTTTTTTCAGAGTGAAAATTGTGAGAGAAAAACGTGAAAAATGCAACAATAACCACCATTTGTAAGTTTTTACAGCCTTATATAAGGATGTAGATGGTATAAGCGATGTTCTAAAACAACACAGTAAGTGTGTTGAACGTCTGTTATGCATTTCCCAGATGACATATTCATAGTGCCCATTTTGAGGGGGGTATTTCGAGGGGGGAGGTATTTCGAGGAAATACGGTATCTACCTATCTTTAGCTTTTTTCCACCTATTTTTAGCAACTTTGCTCCCTTAACAACACGAAAAAGTCTATGTATTGGACCCCTGTTAACCCCCAGGGAATTTTTCAGCCATATATTCCTCCAGAGGGACGATTTACAATCTATATGAACTCTCGCAGAGGGTTAAATCTATTAATCCTTGATACACTAAAACTAATAATGACAGTCACTTTCCAGGTATTTTTGTCCGTTTTATACTGGGCAAAAGCAATGAAATGCCGGTAAATCAAGAAAATGACAAAGAAGCCAAAAAATATGATGACATAATAATTTTTGATTTCATCGACCACTACCATAATCTCAGTTTGAAAACGAGAGAAACTTTAAATTGGCACAATTCCAACATTGCAAAAAGCTACAACACAGGTACAAAATTTGATTAGCCAAACATGTTTTTGAGGCAGCCCAATTCATTACAACTAGATATATTATCTCCAATTATATTTAATCTGATCAAATCTGTCCAAAAATCGCAGCCCAAACATTTGGGCCACCCAAAAAAAATCATCAGTATAATCAAATTTTGTCCCAGTTTTTATGTGGACAAATGAAGATGGCATGGTTTATCCCAGAAATTTAGTCAAATATGTAGATGATCAGAAAGTGCACTTGACAAATAATACCATTTTTGGAGATTGCACTTGCACTGGATTTTGCAGAGGGTTGAATGGCCCAGATGTTCCAAGAAGGTATGTCAGGTTTTTCTAGGGACACTTAACCCTTTTTGCAGGTGGAGAAGTGACAGCTTCCACTTTTGTCCCAGTTTTCTGAACATATCCAGACATTTAGGGTGTGGATTGGTACAAGTGAGACTGGGCCACAATGGGTTACATCATGGGTTATAACCAACATAGCATAAAACAAAATACTAATTTTGGACATTTCCAGTGTTTCAGTACAAATGTACCCGATTTATGGTATCACCTGTGCCACTGCTACCATAACCCATAAATTCTTCACTCACTTGTATCAATCTACTCACTAAATGTTTAGAATATGTCAACAAAATGGAACATTTTTGGAACATATTTATCCATTTGGTCAAAGGCTCTTGTATACCGCTCCTCTACATATTTACAAATCTGTATGGAGCATATAAATGATGCAAACATAATCTTTTCAAGTGCACTGCATATGTAAATATGAGAATAAATGCACACATGTTGCTGGATTCTACACTGAGTGTATTTGCAGAGGTTCTCAGATGCACCTGCTAAAATACATAGGGTATATAAAGAGTGGGGTCACAAAACTATTACGCATGTAAACCTGCAACGCACGTAGACCCGGTACACATGTAGACCATGTGTTTTCATGGCTCACGTGTTTTCATAATAAAAATTCATGCAAATGCATCCATGTTCACTTCCAAGATGATTTATAATGCGTTCTCAGCAAATCTATGCAACTCCTGAAAACAAAATTGAAAATGATCGATGAAATGTGATTTACACACCAAATATTTATAACAAATTAATTACCTTGAAATTTGCAAATTAATTACCATGAGTTTCCAACTTTTCCACAGGTATACAGTACCAGAGAAAACATAAGTGTGGATTGTCTATCAATTCATATGGTTTTTAATTCACCAGTTAGGGGGTCTACATGTCTGCCGGGTCTAAATTCATGGTGGGTTTACATGCATAGAGGCACAGGGTCAAACAGACACTGAACACCATGATAGCATGCATGCATTCAGGATTTTTACAATTTTTTTTACATTTTGATTAGGGTTGGAAAAAAAACGTTTTTTTTAACTCGATGTTTTTTTTTTTTAAACACGTTTTTTTTTATAAAAAAACGTTTTTTAATAAAAAACGTTTTTTTTAAAAAGCTCCCAGATATGACCTTGTGTCAACATATATAGGTATATCAGACAGTGGCAATACTCTGTGATGTTATATATGACCATATAATGTATGTGGAGCCATGGGATAGCATTATACGTGGTGATTTGTGTCAAAAATATCCTTTTTTCGTCAACATATCGTTTGTATATCACCTTATAGTCGAATGTTCGTGACTTCAGGTAAAGTTTGGCACAGAATAGTGATCAAACAAGGTTATAAAACGAGGTTGTTACTTTGGGAGTGAAGTTACACACTGTGGAGGTACATGGAAGCACATTACCTCAATATTATATACTACAGCAACATATGACGGCTTAGCATGGTAGCACATAGAAATGGATACTTTGATACTAAAAATGCCACAAAACCAATTAAAACAACCACCAATGTCAATTTGTGTGTGAAATTGCGCGCTTGCGCGCAAAAATTTTGCAAAATACCTAGTGCTTAGTACTAAAAATTTCGGTCGATGTTTTTTTTAAAAAAACAACATTTTGGACGTCATCTTTTTAAAAAAAACAACGTTTTATTAAATAAAAAACGTTTAAAAAAACATCGGCCAACCCTAATTTTGATTGCTTGCGTGTGGCTGCGACACCTCACCCACCTAAATACATTTTCAGTGGAAAACATACCATGCCATTCAAAGTGTATCCAAATTCAAAATGGCCCCACTTTTGTGATGGATACTCAGTCTTGATGGGCCCGGAAACTACAGAAACTCTGGCCAAAGTTGCCAATGCAAAATCATTGAAATGGTTGATGGAAAATCGGCTGGATGATGTTGTTTTTACTGGAATTTTGACCCAAGAAGCTGGCAATGTCCAGTTGTCATATACTGGTAAGATGTTCAGGGGGTTTGTATATATTTATACTGTATTTCCTCTAAGGGACAGTTCTCCAATAGAACTAGGTGGTATACTTCTTGGACTTGATTCGTGCCACTAAATACATATATAGAGGGGCAGTGTGCTATAGAAAGGTCAAAAACTGCTGGAAGTGTGCCAAATGTAGGGATGTAAAAAATCCTTGTTTTTTTTTCCTTTTTTCAAAAACGACCTTTTTCAAAAACAGCGTTTAAGAAACGGTTTCAATGAATGTTAGAAATGTGAACTTATTGATGCTTCCTGATGTGAATTATTTAATGTTCAGTGATAGCCCACATAGGGCAGTTGGCAGACACTCCGGACATCAATAAACTCCTAAATCCCCCACTCGAGATCCTTCATGGTGGACGACCTGGACTACATGTCTTCCCAGGAGAGGAGGATGTCTGGATGCAATTCTTCATTGCTGACTTCCAGGATGCCACACGGGCATGCGCGCTTACAGCCCAATGCCACTGTGACTGCAACCTCTGTCTTTCAAACTGCAATGGCACCCTTAGGTTCACCCCCAGTGGTAACCCCCCATACCACAGTGACTGTGGCACCCACCTCACTACTCACAATACCCCGAGTGGTTTGCGCGATGGCATCCCCAGTAGTGACCCCAGTACCCCCCAACCCTGCCAGCTCTGTCCCAAAAATGGAAACTTCCAAGGTCCGTGTGGTTGTGAACTCCAGACACTGTCGCCGCCCACTACCCAGTAACACTGCAGGGACACCCCTTTCTCCCCACACCCTCCCTACTGGACATTCAATGGTCGCGACCCCGCAGCTGGCTCCTGCCCCCAGGGGTGGAGCAGAGTGGGGAGAGTTACCTGCATCAGAATTTGAGGGCACTGCTGAAAGCTGCATCACCTGTGACTACAATGCCCATGGTACAAATTGCAGCAATGGTGGCACCCTTCTTGACACCCTCAGTGGTAGACCAACTACCGCACTACCTGCAACACCCCAGATGTTTAGTGTGGTAGCATCACCCGTAGCATCTCCCACTGGAATTGTGGCCCCTGCAATGGCTTCCAACCCCTCAGTGGTCCCTCACCCTCCTTCCCTCTCACACGGGCAGAGATCCCTGCTCCCTGCTGAGATCCTCGGTATGAATGTGGCACCCCCTAGTTCGAGTATGGCACCCCCCGCTATGAGTCTAGGTGCATCCCCTGATTCAAATGTGACAACCCCAGTGCCATCCAATCAGACCCCAGCGGCACCACCAATCCGAGATCCATTGCTAGAGGAGATCTACAGGTGCCTGGAACAGCTCACCCTGCGCATTGGTGGGGGTGATGCTGCCCCCTGTGCTGGTTCAGTGGTGCCTCCTGTCCCACTTGCACCACATGCAAATGTCCCACCTTCTTCCACCCCTGGTTCCATCCCCAGTGACATTTGGCAATACTGGGCATTCCTGAGGCCACACATCCTTGACAAAATTCCCATTTTCTATGGCAACTCAAAGACCCTGTCTTTCCCAGAATGGTGTCGCCTGGTGCGCCAAACTGCGTGCTCTTTGCCTTATGTGTCCCTATTGCCATCTTTTTGGTCTGATATTTTCACCCTGAAGCTGGCTGGTGAGGCCCATCGAGTGTTGTCCATATTAGTCCCGGAAGACAAAATGGGTGATAGTGAATTTGTTTTGGGTGAGTTGACGCATGTGTTCAGACCCCCATCCAAGGCGTACACCTATTTGGAGTGGGAAAATGCTGCCATGTCACACGATGAGACATTCCTTGAGTTTTACCTGCGATTGGTTTCCAAAATACCCGCCGAACTCTTGGAAGTTGTTGGGTCAAACAGACGTTCAGTAGATCGATTGGTTGCCTTAAAAGTGTGGTCACGCTTCGACGAATTGCGCTTCAATTGCTATGTCATGGCCGACTTTCATTCGAAGTTTGCCCAGGGTAAGGTTCCCATGAGTCAGATGGCGCGCCAAATCGATGACTATTTCCGCAATGTGAAAAAGCAGACACAGGCCGCACTGCCCTCCCACGGTCCAGTTGCGCACCCTGGCTCTATATTGCAAGACCTCCCACATAACCCCATTACACCCCAAGGTCCTGACCCTGATTTGCGAAGAAAGTTGGTCAACAAAAAGACTGCGAAGGTCCCCACCACCCTCGCAACCAATCCAACAAAGCAATCTACAGGTTCCAAGAAGGGGAAACATGGGAAACGCTATGGCTCTGGTGTAACCCCAAATGTGGCACCACTGGCACAAATGGCCAGAAAATGTTATGGTCCTGGTATGAACTCAAATGTGCTTTATAGTCCTGGTGCAACTCCTAACATGTCACCTCCAATGGCTTCCACAATTCCTGTACACCAGCAACAGCATTGTCACACTCCACAACACAGTAACAAGCGCACCCCCCTCCCTCCTAAGAATCCATCGAAGGCGTTATATGGCTACACTCACATGCCCACATCTGCATATCCACCTTGCATTCCGCTGGCATTCTGTGACACGCGTGTGGCTGCTGACAACTACTCCTGCAATGCTTCTAGCCAGCACCAGCGCTGGCACAAAATGATGTCAATGGCACTGACATTGGACCCAAATCTACATGGATGAACTAGTGGAGGAGGGGGAGAGGAGTGGCCTTCAGTTTCAAGCTAATTTGAGAGGGGATAATGTTAGAAATGTGAACTTATTGATGCTTCCTGATGTGAATTATTTAATGTTCAGTGATAGCCCACATAGGGCAGTTGGCAGACACTCCGGACATCAATAAACTCCTAAATCCCCCACTCGAGATCCTTCAATGAACATTTAAAAAACCTTAAAAAAAACCCGACCATCCCTAGACAAATGCATACAAGAATAAAAATTATCAGTGGATGCTGTTATTCAGTGGCTTTGGTCTATTGAATCGTGGTTCATATTTTGGTAAAATGTTGAATGAACTCTATGAATCGTCATTCTATGAATAAGTGATGTAACACTGAAAAACCTTGACAGAACTCGTAAAAAATGAAGAAAAAAAAAATGGGTGGGTAAAAAAGTTGATGAAAAATAAATGGTTGCCCCTGTATTGTTCCTACACACACTAGTTTTCACCATGACTTCGTGTGAAAACTGAAAATTTTTCAAATGCAAATTAACGAACATGGTTGAATGATTTAATTTAAATTAGAATTTAAATTTATGAAAGTCAAGCTTTGAAAAGTTGAAAACTAAAACACCTATAGCATACAAAAAGAGTAGGCTGGATTAGGGTTGGCCGATGTTTTTTAACCGGGTTTTTAAACGTTTTTTTTTTTTTTAAACATGACATCTGAAATGTTTGTTTTTTTAAAAAACATCGACCGAAATTTTTAGTACTAAGCACTAGGTATTTTGCAAAAATTTCGCGCGCAAGCGCGCAATTTCACACACAAATTGACATCACACAATTTCACACACAAATTACCTGAAGTCTCGAACATTTGACTATAAGGCGATATATGAACGATATGTCGATGAAAAATAGATATTTTTGACACAAATCACCACTTATAATGCTATCCCATGGCTCCACAGCCATTATATGGTCATATATAACATCACAGAGTATTGCCACTGTCTGATATACCTATATATGTTGACACAAGGTCATATCTGGGAGCTTTTAAAAAAAACGTTTTTTTTTTTTAAACGTTGTTGTTTTTTTTAAACGTTTTTTTTTAAACATCGAGTTAAAAAAAACGTTTTTTTTTCCAACCCTAGGCTGGATAAGTGATGTAAAAGCGCCATGGCGCTTTTGGCGCTTGGCGCTAAAATGCTCTGGCGCCATTGGCGCTTGGCGCCATGCTTCCGAAAGGCGCCATGGCGCTTGGCGCTAGCATTTTAAAAAGCACCAAAAAAGCGCCAGAGAATGAAAAATTTACGCTGCGATAACTGACTGCGAATTGCGTAAGCTCGATGGCCAATTCATTTTATGGCTATTTTTTATTCTTATGAATGAAATGTGCATCATACTACTGGTCTAATATGTCTTTAAAGTCATGTAAAATGTGAAACATATTGAAATTTGACATTCTACGCGGTCTTTCAAATGACATTTTACAGAATATTTTACATGACATTTGACATTTTACGGGGGTCGTTTTACAAAACTTTTGGCATTTTACAGGTAATTTGACACTTAACAGAGTTTTACAAGGTCTGGGAGTGTCCCCAGGTGGAATTACTACCTTTATTGTTAAGCAAGAAAGCTTTTTGGCTTTCATTTGGTTATTATTACGTTCTGGGAAACGATAGACGTCATAAGGTGATAAGGAGTCATAAGGTCTGATAGGTGAACTGTGCCTGCGTCATAAAAGGAAAATATCTTGGCGCTGGCGCCATTGGCGCTTGGCGCCGTGGTCTCTAAAACGCCATGGCGCTTGGCGCCATTTTGTCGTGGCGCCCTTGGCGCTTGGCGCTGGACTTTGAAAAGCGCCATGGCGCTTTTGGCGCTTGGCGCTAAAATCCTGGCGCTTTTTACATCACTAGGCTGGATGTCGCCATGTGGCCATTTCAGTTTTCACATCAGTCACGGTGAAAACTAGTGTGTGTGGGGCTATTAGAAGAAATATGGTAATCAGTTTCGGGACAAATTACACTTTAAGTCAATATGAATTGCTGGCATTTTTTAAAAACAAACGTTAAAAAAATGCAACATCATACCATGTCGCTTTTATTCCATCACTACCCCACATTCATCATTACAATGCTAAATACCTAGTTACGTTTTCAAAGAAGTTCATATTTCAAGGTGGTATTCATTCAAAGAAATTAGGTGTTTTTTAAAAAAAACCCTCAAAAATTACAGGCCTTTTTGCCAAATTGTTGGGCAAAGATGGTTGCACAAAATGTGTAGCAGGCCACTTGAGAGATGACAAAAACGAATCCTTGCTTCATCAGTGGAAAATTTATACGCATGCAAGGGATGCTGTCAAAATTTGATTAAATTTACGATATTTTTTTTCAATTTACGATTTTTACTAGTATGTGCAGAATCCTACCTATGAATAAAATCGTGTGATAAATTTCGAAATTGATTATCCGATAGTAATATTATGTATTTTACAATATTAATGTAAAAACGAAATATTATGATGAAAAACTGTACTATTTTGGTACATTTTTCAGATGGGTAATGGTATGTGTCCATAGAAAGTGTGAAAGTACACTTAACTTAAGAAAACTCTCTAATCCAATTTTAAAAGAGATCAAAGTACACCAAATGCAGTAATGTACATATTTATTCACATTTAGGCATCACAACAGCCATTGGAGCGCAGAAAAATATAGTGTCGAAAATTCACAAAATTATCACATCACAAATCTTTCACAACACATTTTTCAGGCCAATCCAAAACCAATCAAGTAGCCAGCAAAGAAACCACCAACTAAATAAGCATTTTCCTTCACGAATGTGAATATCTGCGTGTGGTAAAATTGAAAATCTATCCCAAATCGATCAATTTTTGCATTGTTTTCAAAGGATAGATAGTGGGAATTAAACTCGTCTGATTTATTGCTATACATTTCTCTGTAGTGAAACAGTCCAATAAATGGCGCAGGCGTGTTTTAAGAACGGTCTCCAAGATTTTTGCCCACGAGGGGGCTGAATAGATAGCAAATCGCTCCCCCGGAGGAATAGATAGCTGAAAATTTTTCTGCGGGGGGGGGGGAGCTCGCGGGGGCAAAATACATAAGCTTTTCCAGTGCATAGAAGGCAGAAGGGGAAAAACGCTAAAAACAGGCTAAAAATAGGTATATAAACATGTATATAGGCGAAAGTCGCGATTTTGAATGTCAAAAACTATGAAATGGTATGAAAATTAACGATTTTGACCGAAAATTGGGGGAAAACTTCTCAAAAATCGTTCCAGGTAGATAGGTAGCTGAGCGATTTGGGGGGGGGGGTAAGGGCGTAGTATCCAAAAAATTTGCCTCGGGATAAATAGATAGCTGAGCGGCCTCCGGGAAAGATAGATACAGGGGTCTCCACGATTTTGGCTCTCGCGGGGGCTGGATGATAGCAAATCGCTCCTCCGGAGGGATAGATGGCTGAATATTTTTCTGGGGGGGGGGGCTGGCGGGGGCACAATATATAGGCTTTTTCAGTGCATAGAAGGCAGAAAAGGGAAAAACGCTAAAAACAGGTTAAAAGTAGCCAAAATAGGCTTAAAATGGCTAAAAATAAGTATAAAAACATGTGTATAGGCGAAAGCCGCGATTTTGAAGGTGAAACAGTATGAAAATGGTATGAAAATTAACGATTTTAAGCAAAAATTGGGAAAAATTTCTCAAAAATTGCTCCAGATAGGTAGGTAGCTGAGCGATTTGGGGGGGGGGCTAAGGGGTAGTAGCCAAAAATTTTGCCTCGGGATAGATAGATAGCTGAGCGGCCTCCAGCTCCCCCCCCCCCCGAGGAGACCCCTGGTTTTAAGCATTCCAAGTGGGCGATGCAAACTTGGCACAGGTCCAAACATTGTGATCTTGTATTCACCAAAGTAATCCGCAGTAATTCATAAACTCGACGGACATTATGGAAGTCAATGCTCTACGGGATTTTCGTACAACTGCGTATATTCGTAGTTGGCACTCGTCCAAGTTACCGTTTGAGAGAATGTTACCCAGTATGAAAGATGCAGGATTTCCGTCTGCGTCACCAAAAATGGCTGCGGAATGCGATTAAGCGAACGCAATTGGTCGCTAATGGCGGCGCACACACGAGTTGACACACATGTTGATTTAATTGGATACCGCGGTCATTTTCGTTGACGAGAGCGGAAATCTAGCGTCTTTTACCTCATTCGTATTCAACGCAAAGGTAACTTGGACGCACTGGGAAGTTCATACATTCTTTTTTGAAGGAATTCGTCGAGACTGCGACGATAAGATCCGACCTAAGGCCTTACAATCTGACTTTCTATAACGATTTGTCTATCAAACTCATCTCGTTCTCGCATAAAAAGTTGGATTGAATCAAAAGTATCGTGAACCGAATGGAATCCGTCCATTCAAGTTCGAATTAAAAAAGATACGTCATTGGTAACCAAGGGCCGAATACCTGATTCGTTTCATGTCTGCCGAGTTTACACAAAAGCACTCCTTTAAAAAAATCAACAAAACAAACTTCATTTTCGCTCGGTTTCGAATCGGCGAGTTCACGCCTCAGTCGTTCCATCAAAACATGCCAGTCTTCGTGGCATCTATTCGAATCCACTTTTACATACCCGCGTTGTTTTGCCAACTGGAAATAGAAACATGGGAAAACATTGAAATTGATTATCTAGTTTGGTTGCATCAATCTGGGGCCACTCCCAGACCCTGTAAAATGTCCGAATCTCATGCAAAATGTCAAAACGTCAAGTAAAATGCCCTGCAATAGTCATGCAAGGTGTCAAAAGTCATGTACTAACCCCTGTAAAATATCAATTGCCATGCATAGTGTCAAAAGTCATGTGAAATGCAGTGTATAAAAAAATGATTTACTTGACTTTTGACAATTATATGACATTTTACAGTACTTTTACAAGGTACAGGAGTGGTACCAGGGGTAAACTCAGTTGACAAGCAAAAACAAGTGGAACAGTCGTGTGAAGGCAGGTGACAACGGAACTTACAAGCGACTAGTATTCTTACTTGAGTATAAAGAAAGTTAAGTTCGCTCGTCACTTGACTTGGTACTTACTACAACTTTTCTTTACACATGTCAATTCACCAGGTGCCAATCCTTTTGAACCCCTTTTAGAAGGGGGGGGGGGGTAAATCCAAAAATGCTGAAATTTTCGACAAACCTGTAACAAAAGAAGTGTGGTCCCAGCAGCCAAAGCAACCCATCTACCGATTTTGCACGAAAAATATCCAGTAGCCCTGTGATGAAAAGTGGAAATCGTAAGTTTGGCAAAGGAAACATAAAGAATAAGGTTTGGCAAAGTTCCAATAAATAAAAACGATATAAAACCAACAATCCAGCGCCGCCCCCGATAGCCAATTGCTTGCTTTCACTTTTCTTCGACGTTTCTGACACAAAATTTCGAAAAGATTTCCAGATATCCGAATTCTGGGGGTTCCGAGGATCGCTCGGCGCCGGAGACCACTCAGCGACCATTTTTACTTTTTTCGGGAAAAAACCCGGGGTATGGCAACTTGGCAGCCTGCCAAAAATTTCGAAATCGCTATAAAAATAAATTAAATAGGTTAAAGTATGTAAATAACTATGTATATAGACGAAAAAAGCGATGAAGGCTAATTAGCAAAATGGAACAAATTTGAGCGATTTTGAACTAATCTTGAGCTTTTATGTCCGTTCGTATAATACGTACCTGGTAACTTGGACATGGACCAAGTTTTTACAGTGACCCGATCCTATATTTACACAAGTTTAGTGAAAGTTATAAGCCAATGAAAACAAAAGAAGAACTTGGGATGTGCGCACGGATTTGCGCAAGACAAACACGAGACTCCGCCCATGCAATAACTGCACAGGGGCGCCCCTAGCGTGAAATTGATGCAAGCACGCACAGTAATGTAAATAACAGATTTTATAATCAACCCAGCTCCCAACAAAAATAATTTAGAGCGCGTTGCTGTCAAAATTTTCGTTTTTTTAGAAGGCGGGTGCTATTTAATCAAGCGTGGAATACATCCCGCTGCGCACGAATAAATACTACAAAAATGATTCACGGAATATTTCCGGAAATTATTATACGAGTGTAATATTTAATGAAAAAAAGAGAAATGTCGACGTTTCATTTTGAAATGAAATAATTTATAATTTAACTAATTCATGTATTCCACCAGTTCCTTCATTTTTCTCCTCTCAGGTACAAAATGGACGCCCAAAAACCAGCGATTTTCCTACTTTTTACGTTTCTATCGCTATCCGGAACCAATTCATTCTCATATTACACAGAAAATGATCTTTCCGCATTTAGGAAAGTTTTCCAAAATGCACTTAAAACGCCATTTTCCGATGATTTAGGAAGTTTGCATCACGCCATCGAAGGGTTGATTATTTTGGATGGAAAACTCGATGGAATTGATAAAAATGTTGGTCTTTTTTGCGATTTTCATCGCAGTTTTTGATGTTTGGCATGGTTCCAAATTTTTATGGGGTATTGGTGTGTGCTGTACAATTAAATGAGAGATAAGAAAAATTTGAGGAAAAATCTAGATACTTTTAGATTACTTATTACATTTATCTGGAATGCAACATTGTCATCCTTAACACAGCAAAGTCAAATGTCAATGCAAACTTGGCACTGAGCCAAACAAATCAAACCACTTGAATATTGTCTTCAGTATCGTTTTCTAACTGGTCCAAAGTTCTAAAGCAGTTAAGAAGTTAAATTTATATTTTTATTCCCGTTCACAATCACAATATTTCAACACCCAACTTCCAGGCATTATGCAGCCATTTTCTCAAAAAAGTAAAATCAGAGCAACAATCATTGGATGCAATTTACCACGCGGCGAGTGTTTCAAAAGTATTGAGCCAGGCAAATTGCAAAATTAACGATGTTCCACAAGTTATGGTTGCCTTGAAAAGTTTTGCTGCGAATGATGGGCATAGCGCGCAGGATTTGTATTATTTGGCAAAGAGCCATGACGTTCTTGGAGGGAAATGTGAGTTTAAAAAAACTTTTTTGAAAGTTTAGCAACAGGTACACTGGAATCTTTTTAGAAAGCGATCTAAGTATAAAAAAATCAATTGACTTTTCATTTTCTTCAGAATTATTAATTTCAGTTTGTTGATCAAAATTCTGAATTATTCTGACTCAATTACTCGTTCTTATCAGTAAATATATGTAAAAGTTTCTAGAATGCTTATTTTGTATTGTTAAAATTTGTTTATTCTATTTTCCGTGACTAATATAATTTTGTTTTTCATTTGCAGTGGATGCTGGAAAATTGGAAAAAGGACTAATTGAAGCGATCAAGAAAGACGATAGCGCTGCTGCGTGAGTTTCGATTTATTTTTTTATTTTAAAATAATAAAATCTATATAATCATAGTAAAATCATCTTGAATTTGAACAAGGCAGGGGTCTCCTAGGGGGGGGGGCTGCCCCCCCCCAAATCCCCCAGTTATCTATCTATCCCGGAGGCAAATTTTTGCTTATCTATCCCCCAAATCGGCCCGCTATCTACCTATCTGGAGCGATTTTTGAGAAATTTCGACCCAATTTTCGCTCAAAATCACTAATTTTCGTGCCCTTTTATGGTTTTTCACCTTCAAAATCGCGGCTTTCGTCTATACACATGTTTTTATACCTATTTTTGGCCATTTTTAGCCTATGTTAGCCAGGGACGTACGCAGGATTTTTGAGCGGGGGGGGCGGATTGTTTACGGAGCCCGGCGAACGGGGGGGGCGGCGCCCCCCCCCCTAAAATTTGGCCGTATTGTAAAGGAATGGAGCCTTGGCGCTGGCGCCATTTGTAGGCGCCAGCGCCATGGCAGTATTGGCGTTGGCGCTGGCGCCAACGTATACTCTATAGGTACCGATTTAGACCTATATTTAGGACTAAGACCATGTTAGACACTTTTATGATGCTTTTTAAGCTCCTGAAAATACACATCAAACAATGGGATGGGGATTTGCGCGCTTGCGCGCAAAAAATTTTGAAAGTGCCTACAAAATCGCTTTAGAAAAGTGCCATTCCTGGCAAATTTTTATGTCCGGCCCGGGAACGGGGGGGGGGCGGTCGCCCCCCCCGCCCCCCCCCCCTGCGTACGCCCTTGATGTTAGCCACTTCACCTGTTTTTAGCGTTTTTTTCCCTTTCCGCCTTCTATGCATTGAAAAAGCCTATATATTTTGCTCCCGCGAGTCTCCCCCCAGCCCCTCAGAAAATTTTTCAGCTATCTATCCCTCCGGAGGAGCGATTTGCTATCTATCCAACCCCCCGGAGGGCCGAAATCTTGCAGACCCCTGCGTTCAGGAACCCTGGGTTTTTTCCATCCCTGATATG
Organism: Sphaerolaimus hirsutus; assembly: GCA_964036195.1. NCBI lineage: Eukaryota > Metazoa > Nematoda > Chromadorea > Monhysterida > Sphaerolaimidae > Sphaerolaimus > Sphaerolaimus hirsutus. The sequence goes on along the minus strand of OZ038453.1, from coordinate 4,744,153 downwards.
ACTTTTAAAAAAATTCTTTAAAAAAATTCAGCTTGGGCTACGCGCTGCACGCGGCGACATTTTTGGAAGCTAAAAAAGCGGATCAATTCATGTCACATATTGATGATTTGGTGCAGCAGGCTGATGAAGTTGGAGATACTTTTTTGCAGGTATTTTGGGTATTTTTTGGCTCGATGCCAAATGAGGTGGAAATTTACTGGGCTGGTTATTTCCGGTGGCGGCATCTTTCAAATGGGATCCTGATCCCGATTTTTCTCGTTATTTAGAGAGCCCGGGACCCTAATCCCGATCCTGAAATTTGAAATACCCGATCTCGAAAAATTGTCAAATTCCAAAGAAAAATGAAAGATGACTTGTTTGTGCTGAGAATGTGAATGGAAACCTCAGTGTGCATTCTATACCACTTCTGTGGCATCCAAGTGTATTTTTATACATTTTTGTGAAAGATTAGAAGAACCCCAAATCCCAAACTTTTCCGGACCAAAAACCAATCCCGATCCCGATAAGTCAATCCCGTTTCAACCGATACAAAACTTTTTTTTCAGTTCGAAGGGGGTCTCTCCGTAACAGCGATCGCAATTCACTCAATGTATTCACTGGCAATGCACGTTGGCAAGGTGCCAAATATCCCAGCTGATAGAGCGGTCAAGTTTACGAATTATTTGCTGAGCAGAAAAAGTGTCCGTGTTGTGAGGCCGGCCAAACATTTGTTGGCAGCTGTCCAATTGTTGACTGATAATAAGTTGGTTGATTGGTTTTGTGGAATTCGATGAAAATGGGCCTTTATTATTCGTTTTACATTGCATACACACACAGAAACACTAGTTCACTGACGTTTTACTTTTACATTTCATATCAACTCCAAGAGGCACCTGAATTATAAATAGATTCCCAAACAAACTTTTTTTAAACCCACACCTTTTTAAAAACCATTCTAACAAACCTCAGATACCACCTGCCAGTCTCAATGACCCTACAATCACCCCTGGCCCTGACCCCCACGTCGAACGTGGTCACCTTGAAACTTTGCAATTTGCTCGGCCACAGCGTGGGCCCCCTCACTGTTACTCTGGATTCTGCTGTGCACGTGAAGAGTGGCGCCACTGTGCTGAATAAGGTGGCCTTGAAGGATGTGAAGGGTGGGTTTTTTTAAAGAAAGATGTGTTTTTATATAATTTTGTTAAAAAAGTGTTTTTTAGAATTTGTTGTTTGGTTGTTTTGTTCAGGGTTTTTTTCTGAGGTAAATTCAGCAACAAAAAGTGGATAGCGATAAGTAAGTAAGTAATAGGTTCTAAGTGTAATAAGTCAACTTGAAAGAAGTTCCATTTATGGAAATTTACTTGTCAGTTGACACAACACATCACTTTACTTACTTCTAACACTTATCACTTTGCTCACTTCTTTTCGGGCACTTGGCCACTTTTTGCCATCTTTTTAACCATGTTCTGTTCAAAATTTATTAGTAATTTTAAACTTTTTTAAAAACATCGCAGGCGACACCACATCCACTCTCTACCAACTCGACTTCTTTCAATCCTCCCCAAGCGGCGGCATAACTCCTGGTTTTTACAAATTGACAATTCAAGCTGGAAGTGCCTCTGATAAAAGACTCATTGGAGTGGGCGGAGTTAACTTTAATGTGAAAGTTATGCGTGAGATTACGGTAGAAAATGTGGAAATTCAGACCCCGGATCGGGACCACGCGCAGAGCAAAGCCAGTGCTTATAAGTTGGTTTCTTGTTGTTTTGGGTGGTTTTGAATATGTGGGTTTTTTATTAAACTTTTTTAAAGACTTATCGGCATGGAACATTAGGCAAGTGGTGGGTATCTTTTCCGTAGCAATTTTTAGCGAAAATTGGGGAAAAATCTCTCAAAAATCGCTCCAGATAGCTGGCAAATTGGGGGAGGGCCCCCCATAAAATAATACCCCCGATTTCACCTATGGGGGGTCAGATGATAGTGGTAATTCATTTCCCGCAGTAAAGATTGATAGCTGGCCGGTTTTTTGGGTACCCCCCTCATTGGAGACCCCTATTTTGAGCTTCAATTAAATTATTTCCTCTGCAGAATGAATCCCGGCACGAAATTTGGTCAGGCAATTGAGGCTGATTACCACCAGAAATTGGTAATGAAATTCACTGTGAAAGATAAAAGCGGCCCGGCGGTGAACGTTCATCAGGTTTTTTAAAATTTTGAACCTATTTTTGTAAAAAAAATAACAAAAGTTGTTTGCTGTTTTTAAAAACCGAGAACAACGTTTTCGCAGGCATTCGTCCGATTTTCGCACGTAAAAACAGATCAGGAGATAATTTTCGTCGCAGAGCCGGAAAATGATAAGGAGGGTATTTATAAATTCGACGTGGTTTGTTGCACTTTTCAATTCACTTATCATGGATTTATTTATTTTTTCAAATTTAAAAACATTTTTAAATAAACTCAGGATCTGCGTTCAAAGGGACGAGAATTCAACTACATGTCGGGAAATTACCGTATGCATTTGATTCTGGGAGACGCGATTGTGAGCAACCCAATGGATTGGTATATGGTAAGCATTGACTTTTTACTGGAAAACGTGAGCTTTTGAACTCCCATGTTGATAGTTATGTCCCGGTATACTTATGTTTCACTCTGTGGCCACTTTCCGCCATGGTAACTAATGCTGCATGATGGAAACAGTCGTTCCACGGGTGTGTGAGGCATAAGTTTACCGGGACATAAATATTCGTTTGTAAGTTCTAAGAGTCTGGTAGCCTGTTCTTTAAAAAAAATTGGATCTTTCCTTTTTTATTGGGAGTTTTGCGTACGTCTGTATAAGCAGAAAAAGTCGCATCAGTATTTAAACATCTCAATTCATCACATGAATGAGGTCACGTCAAATTCATAATATGATGAGTTTTGATTTTTATTCAGATGGGATATGGTAGATTTCACTCTGTTTTCAATATCCAAGTTTTCGCAAATATTCAATTTCAATCTGTATCTATTGGGAAAAAAAAACAAAAAAATTAATTTCACATTTTTCAAACCCACAGGCCGATCTCAAACTGCACTTTTCCGAGGAAGATTCCGCACAATTCGGAAAACAATCCGATGAAAATGCGGAAGAAATCCGCGCTGCCAAAACTCCGATCGAACACACTTTTAGGGAAAAAGATAAAAGGGCACCGACTTGGTTGTCTGATGCTTTTACGATCGCTTGCTTGGCTCCCCTGCTTTTGTTGCCGATTTTGGTGAGTTTTTTATTTATATATATTTGAAGGGCCAAAATTTTGCCTCCGGGATAGATAGATAGCTGGGCGGGGTTTTTTTTTGGGGGGGGGGGGTACCCCCCCCCCCACCTCCCAATTGTTAGCCCCTGTCTGGGGGTTTCTAGGTGAGGTTGGGACGAAGTGACTTTTCGATATCGATATTCGATATTTTTTGTGATATCGAAAGGGACCCTTGATATCGATATTCAAAAGGAAAAATTGTCTGTATCTGATATTCGTAATGAAAAATAGTCGATATTTTATGTTTTCAAAATTTCAAGGTTTTCAAAATACCAGGGTCGTACGCAGGATTTTTGAGCGGGGGGGGGTGGATTGTATACGGAGCCCGGGAGACGGGGGGGGGCGGCGCCCCCCCCCCTAAAAATTGACCCCCGTGGTAGCGGAATAGCGCCTTGTCGCCAGCGCCATTCGTAGGCGCCACGCCATGGCGCCGTTGGCGTTGGCATTGCGCCAAATACTGCTCTACATATATGTATTTTACATTAGGTCATTTACATTTACATTATACAGCGACCGGGACACACATTGCGTGATTTTTGTTCTACAACATAAGTATGAATAAAACAAAATACTGTGGGGCGCTGAAATGCGCGCAAAATTTTTTTCGGAATGCCCGCAAAATCGCTTTATGAAACTGCCATTTCTGGCATAGTTTTCTGTCTGACCCGGGAAGGGGGGATGGGGGGGGCGGCCGCGAAGTTTGCAATTAACATTGAAAAATCTGGGGATTTATATTTTAAATATCAGCAATGCAATTGACATTGGACCAAGGGTATCTTGAATTTTGACCCTCCGAGTGGTTGGATAGATAGCAAATCGCTCCTCCGGAGGGATAGATAGCTGACAAAATTTTCTGGGTGGGGGTTGTGGTGGTTCGATATATAGGCTTTATCGGGGCATAGAAGGAAGAAAAGGGAGAAAAATCGCTAAAAGTAGGTGTAAAATGGGTATACAAGAGCATATAGTACTAAATATAGCTGAAAATAGGCAAATAGGAACCAGAACTAGGGTGTCAAATTTCCGTTTCCGTTTTCCGTTTCCGCCTTTCCGCAGGAAAATTTTTTACCTTTCCGTTTCCGTTTTTTCCGGCCCATTTTTCCGTTTTCCGGCTGAAAAATTTTTACCTTTCCGTTTCCGTTTTACCAGGCCATTTTTCCATTTTCTGGCTCAATTTTCAGTTTTCTGGCATTTTTCCATTGTTTTTCCAATCTGTATTCATCTTCAATTGGCTCATCCCATTGTGTTGTTTTTGTCTCTTGGAGCAGCATTGACAACTGGGATTTCAGGGTCAGTGAAACAGGTGCTGTGAACCCAATTGGGTCATATGCTGACACCAATAATATATTCAAGTTTTGTCTGGTTGGTGTTGTGATGCTGTCAATTTGCAATTTTGGTGTTGATATTGCCAGCATGTCTGTTCGGTGATTTTATTTCATGCCCATTACTGCGACAATTTTATTCACCTTTGGACTCCTGTCATTTTCTGCTATTTCATTCATGACTGATCTGGAGTTTGACAGCCATTCCCTCATGTTCATAGAACATTGCTTAAATAAAGCTTTGACTTTGTAATATAGTTCTAAAGCTTCAACTTCATTTGTGACACTCATGAAGTTATCAACGTAAATGTTGTTTATTATCATTGCCAACTGGTTTCGTTCCCCTTCATTTTCTTCATATTCATTCATGTTGTTTATTGTCACATTTAAATGGTATTTTATGACTGCTCCAAAAATTGCCGGGATGCAGACAAGTCCAAACAGTACGCATTTAAAACAAAGTACTATTATATTATTTTCAGTTACTGGTTTTGAGGCATCTTTCAGCCGAAAAAATCGTGTGTAGTCTCTAGCTTGGTCATGCAATCCTATTTGCAAAAATGCCTTTTCAAAATCGGCAATTAATGCTAGATTGCCTGCCCTGAACCTCAGGAGTAGGCCCAGTGCTAATGGTGTTGTAATTGGTCCTCTAAAAAGGCACTCGTTGAAACTGGGCTTACCTGCCAACCCATTGTACATGATTCTGCATGATGTTGATTTGCCCGGTGTGATTACTGGCTGGTGTGGCAGGTAATGAATCCCGTTGTTGTCTGTTTTGTCATCACAGATCTCAATTATCTACCCTTTTCTAGTTGGTCATCCAAAACTTTCTGGTATTGTTCGTATAAGTTTGGATCTTTGTTGAATCTTCTTATCAGTGATTTAAACTGCACCAAGGCTTCTGCTTTTCCTGTGGGCAGGTCACTGATACTCTCTTTATACGGCCAGTCAATATAGTATTGTTTGTTTATGTCGTTGAATTTTATGCTATTTATTATCATCTCCTCTGCAATGTTGTCATCAATTGCATAGGACCCATCAGTGATTCCCACTGCTTCTAGACTTTGAAATTGTCGTAGTGTTTCCTTTCCTATGGCCACTATGGCTACTTTTTGATGATTTTTTGTTGGTTCAGTTAAGCTTGAACTACGAGTGAAGTTACAGGCATGATCCATAGTTGCAGAATGTACAGCTACCACAATCAAAGCCAAACAGGCAAACCTGCATGCAGGTTTTCCTTCTGCAAATTTGTCTATTCCGTGCTAATTTCACTTTATTTTTTTTTGTTTCCGTGAAAATTTTGCTTTCCGTTTTCCGGCATTTCATTTTTCCGTTTTCCGTTTTCCGGCCGACAATTTTTTTTACCTTTCCGTTTTCCGTTTTCCGCTGAGTGAAATTTTTTTTACCTTTCTGTTTTCCGTTTTCCGGCAGAAATTTCTTTTTTACCTTTCCGTTTTCCGTAAAGTGAAAAAATTTTACCTTTCCGTTTTCTGTTTTCCGTAAAAAAATTTTTTGACACCCTAACCAGAACCATGTTTTTGGAAGTGAAAATCTATAAAAAGGTATGAAAAATAGCGATTTTGAGCGAAAATTGGGGTATAGTTTCGCAAAACTCGCTCCAGATAGGTGGATAGCTGGGCGATTTGGGGGGTAACCCCCCCCCCAACCCGCCCCCCCCCATTCGAGACCCCTGCATTGGACCCACACACGCTAGTTGACATCGACACCAAATGTCAACTGGTGCCTATCCCGATTCAAATCTTGCTGACGAGTGGACGAACGATGTTCAAACGCTATCTTTGAATTAGGAACGGAACCAGTTGACATTTGATGTCGATATCAACTAGCGTGTGTGGGGCCATCGGAAAATCTTGGGATGTTTAAAATATCAGCAAGTCATATTTTTTATATATTTTTTCCAGGAGTTTCCAGATTTAATTATTATTATTTTCTGGGTAATATTGTGAGATTTTCAGATGATGCGTTTGTTGTTATTTTTGGGGTGCAATTCATATTTGAAAATCATCTCGCAGTGGCTGCGCGTGGGCATAAACTTTGGCAACATGCCAACGTCGATTTTTACACTCGGCTTCCACATCGGATTGGCTTGTCAGTTTTTTGTTGATTTTGAAAAGCTTGATTTTTTAATCTAGAATTTTTTAAATAAAATTCTAAAAACAGGCGTTCTGGGCCTGTACACGTGCTTCTGGCTGAAACTCAACATGTTTGAGACTCTTAAATATTTGCTACTTTTGGGCGGCGTGACTTTTGTCTGCGGAAATCGAATGCTTAGGGCCATGGCTGAAAGGAGGAAGTGAGTGTTCTTTTATTTTAAAAAAACTCGAGTGACTTATGGCTATAAATTTTGATCTTGTGAGATTCTAATACTTATGTCCCCAATTTTTGTGAGCTAAGCTAAACTACGTTACATTTGTTTGGCTCAGTGCCAAGTTTGCTTTGGCATTGGACTTGGTTGTGTTAACGATGGCCTGTGCGCTGTTGCACTCTAAAAGCAATAAGTCCGTCGAGTTGACCTATATTTTTCTCAAATGAAGTGTTCGTCAACTAGTTGACGGAGATAAAAAGTACATGTGGACACAACACACAAAACATTTTTACGTTTTTCAGGCCAAAAACCGAGTGATATTAGGATACCTTGTATCACTTTTGGCTGGGAATATTTAGGTTTCAGTTAATTGTGGTTTTGATTTGATGTTTATTTATTATTGTTTTTTTCTCTCTGAGTTTTGGTTGTGTTTTTGCCTGTTGATTGTGGTATAAAAATTGTCAGCGTGTAATTTATTTTTAGTGGATATTTTACTGCGATTTTAGTGAACTTTTGGCCATTTATCGTGATTTAAAGAAATTATTAGCGTTTAACTACTACATTGACACCAAAAATGCTTTATTTTGGGTCGAGATAAAAAACTTACGAAAGCACATTCCCGATCTGCCTTGTTTTTTTTTAAAGATTTAGCCAATTTTATTTTTTATACATTTTTACTCGGGTGTTCGTTTATTTGTGAACTACTGGTGTAAATTTATTCCATAATTCAAATTGTTCAATAAATTCAAATATTTCATCAAAAAGTTCGCAATTCCGTTTCACAACGCGAAGAAAACGATACATATTTTACTTTGCTGCGGCAAAAATAAATATGGTTTTAAGGTTATGTAAACATTATTTGACAGTGGATGTCAACTGTTTTCCATTTCAGTTCAGATTTTAGTTGACGCGCGCGGGCGCGCATGTTCAAAGTAAAGTATAATACCTATGCACATGTCACTTTTTGAGCGACCCGTCAACTAAAATCTGAACAGACACTGTAACCAGTTGACTTTTTTAAACACGATATATTGACTGGACTGAACGCTATACAAAAAATGCTACCGTATTTTGATGAATAAAGTCACGTGGAAAATTGCAATAAATTCACCCATAGTGCCGGTAATGCAATGTGATGAAATATTAAAAAATTGTTTGGTCTTTTTATTCAGATGGGATATTGTCGTAAAGTGTACCAAAAGTGGACAAAATACACCAGGTACGGTGTAAATGAAATTTCAGTCGAAAACTATACGCATGATAGCAAAATCACCAGAGTTGGAAAAACGTATTTACGTTTACCCGAAATACCCGGTTATTCGGGTATTTATATTTACGTTTACGTTTATGTTTTCCAAGAATACCATTACGTTTTGTTACGTTTTCCTGACCGAAATACCCGGGTACTTCGGAAAACGTAAAAATTCTGATATTTAGGTGCTTTTAGTGGCTGCACCCTCAGAAGAAACTGCATATTGCCATGAATTCTCTACCGATTTTGATGGTTGACCACTTAAAATGGTCAGAATGACGTGCGGATCACTTTAGTCCCGTGATTAGAATGAGTACAAACACACCTCAAATATTTAATACACTCCAATACATAGCCACTATTGTCCACTGACCGGAGTAAATGCTGTACATAAAAATGCAACTGTATTTTGTCATAAACTGACAATAAATTATGAACAAAATAATGAAAGAAATGTTATATTTATGATAAAAATTCAACACAATTTTAGGTTCCGTCTTCGGATAGGTATGGCAGATGTCACAGTATATTTGATGAGACATTTTTCCAAAATAGGCTAGGCTAAACAAACAGTTTTAAAAGTTGCAATGCACTGAAACAGTGGCTGTAAAGTGTCCATTTAGCCATGCTGGGCTTTTGAAATTTGGTAAAAGGATCCATTTGGGATGTGGAAATATTTGAGCAAATTATTTATCAGACTGAATTACAAAAATATGTAATTTTTGCTCAATTTTGATGTCGATATCATCGTTGTTTGTGTTAAATTAGATTATCATTTGTTATAGTTGTCTGACTCGATGTTGTTCATTATGGTGAGCATGTAGTGCTAAAACATAAAGATATTGTATGGAAATCAGTGATTGACCCATATAAAGGTGAAAATAATGGTATTTTCCAAAGCAAAATGGCAAATACTATGCGTATAAAAATTTTACGTTTACGTTTTTTTTACGTATTCCTCGGTATTTTAAAAATACCTTACGTTTTAGTATTTATACTTTAGATTTGGAAAAGGTATTTACGTTTACGTTTACGTTTTCCAAAAATACCAGTATTTGTACAACTCTGAAAATCACATCAAAAACGGAAAAAAAAACTTTTTTAAATTACGCTGTTTCGCACAAACAATTAATCATTTTTTGCTTCCAATCGCATTCATCAGCGCAATGGCCTCTTTTCCGCTCAGTTTTTTCTTTGGATCGTGCTCTTTTAAGATCTGCTCCCAGTGCTTTTCGTCGTTATTTTTCCTGGAAATTTGTTTTAATATTTTAGACGCTTTAATAACGATAAAATATTTTAGAATTTAGCTAGATAATTGTGTACTAAATTAGTGATGTGAAAGCGCCATGGCGCTGGCGCTAGCGCCAAAGCAAAAGGCGCCATGGCGCTTGGCGCCATTTTGCTCTGGCACCATTGGCGCTAGGGGTCGGAAAAGCGCCATGGCACTTTTGGCGTTTGGCGCCAAAGTTCTGGCTAGTGATGTAAAAGCGCCATGGCGCTGGCGCCTGGCGCTAGCGTCAAAGCAAAAAGCGCCATGGCGCTTGGCGCTTTTTGCTGTGGCGCCATTGGCGCTTGGCGCTATGATGCTGTGGCGCCATTGGCGCTTGGCGCTAGCGTTTTAAAAAGCGCCAAAAAAGCGCCAAGGAGTTCTAAAAATATATCATTATTTTACGTAAAAAGACCCTGTGTGCATAATTTACATTGTAAGTAACAGTAATACAATACTAAGTAATTGTGTTACTGTAAGTAGAGGGTTTGTACTTCCTTGAACTCACTTACAGTAACACAATACTACGTAATTGTGTTACTGTAAGTGAGTTCCAGGAAGAACAAACCCTCTACTAGGTGTAATGTACCATGTCGGCATGAAGTATACTCAGCGGACATGATACTGCCGTCACACTGATTTATGTCTCCTGTTGGAAGCATGCCAATGATTATTAAATCATGCAATTTCCAAAAAAAAGATGAAAAAAATTCATCGATCTGAATATGTTAATGAATAACATTATAACAACAATCAATCGTAGTGCAGAACACACGTTAAAACAATGTTGTAATCACGTTAGAACAGTGTTTATACCATCTACGTACTACTATTAGTCTACAGGAGTCTATACATGTCAGTTATTGATGCATTTTTCTACCCCAGTGTACTTCACAAACGACGATTTTGTACTAGGATTTGAAAAAATTTCTGGCGAAATAATAACCCCCCTCGAAATACCCCCCCCCCCCTCGTTAACCCCCCCCCCCCCCCTCTCGGGACAACTATGAAACAATCACCCCCCGGGGTGTATTTCGAGAAAATACGGTAGGTACTGTGTTACGCTAGAACATCGTTTATACCATCTACATCCTTATAAGGCTGTAAAAACTTATAAATGGTTATTGTTGCATTTTTCACGCTTTCTCTCGAAATTTTCACTCTGAAAAAGTGAACCCCCAGGGGGTAATTCGAGGAAATACGGTAAATACCATATTTCTTCTAATAGACCGACATACCTCCAATAGAACGGCACCTCCAATAGAAATGGCAGGTTTTGGCACGTTTTTGCGCTCACGAAAACAATAGAACGGCAGCCTCCAATTGAGCGGCAGGTGAATATTACGTTGGGGGAGTGCCAAAACACAAGTACCTATCTAAAAATTGATATTAAATTGCAAATTGATGCTCTGATACTAAAATGTTGCTCAAATTTTCATGAAAAATTAAAAATAAGTGAAAAAAAATTGAGAAAATAGAACGGCACCACCAATAGAACGGCAGGTAAAAAAGTTGACGGAAAAAATAGAAAAAGCGTTCTTCTATTAGAAGAAATACAGTATAAATATGTATTACCTCGGCACGGTTTCTGCATTAGCCAATGATTCGTGATTGAGAGTAGACAATGTTATAATTAACATCAAAGTAATGGCTAGAAACATCATTTTTTGTTGCATTTTTGGACTGTCTCAGAATTTTTTTTTTAACGATAGAACTGACAATTCAGCAGTAAAATGTGTGAACCTGTAGAACAGAAATGTTTTATGATTGTTTTTGAAACTATTTCAGCTTTTATATTTATCCGAATGTGTAATGTTTAGCTCTTTTGAATATCCTAACAGATGTCGGTTCCATATCATTGTAAATTTATGATTGAAATACCTATGTAAAAGCTACATTGGAATTTTGTTATTTTTACACTTTTTACAGTTTTCGTTTGTGAAGTTTATGGTCCAAACTAGTGATGGAATGGCGCCATTTGAGAGCGCCAAAGGGCGCTGCGCCATGGCGCCATTGGCGCTTGGCGCCCTTTTTCTGTGGCGCCCTTGGCGCCTGGCGCCCTGCCCTAAAATAACACCAGCTTAGTTTCAATTTGACCGTCTGTGGATAATCGAAATTCGCTGTAAAAATGGACGAAGTGATACGAGCGGATGAAATTGAGGCGTCCAATTCTAAAAGTCGACAAGTCCAAAATATGAAAATTTCGAGTTAGGCCCGGAAACGTCATCTGGGGCTACCTCCGCACATTGTTATCATTTTCCATAAAAATTTTTGACCTCACATGCCCATATGGCATAGTGCCAAATTTGACATTTTTGCGGGAAAAATGCAAAAAATTGGGCTAAAAGTCGACAAGTTCATCCTCCGCATCCTTTTGTATGGGAAAAAACGCAAGAAATGTGATAAGTCCACTATGGGCACCGATTTCTAAAAGTCGACAAGTGCATAAATTTCCCATAAGGCAGGCGCAACGCGGTTTCCCTCCCCAACAGTTTTGCTCTGACCGAATGGAATTTTATGGACACCCCATTTTTCACATATAGGTTGAGATTAGGCGCTGAAAATTTGACACTTTATTGTCAACACATGGAACTTTATGGAAAGCATGAGAGAGCCAAATTGGACACGCACCACGGGCCTGGAATTGGGTTTGAAACTTAAAATGCGATTTACTCAAAATCACATTTTGTGGACTTCTCGACTTTTAGAATTCTACGCCTCAATTGTTTTTCATCCAACGGTTCATCAGATGTGTCTAACCAATCAGAAGCAGATAATGAACTGTCGAACTTCCAAACCGAAGAATCAATGGATTCAAATTGTTTTTCCGTTTTTGCTCACTTCAAGAAAACATTTGTGATAGAAAGCAATAAAACAAAATTTGCGCTATATGAACTGAACTAATTTTTTTGTCAAATGACAATTCTCATAGTGTTTGAATTGAATGTCACGTGGTGGTATGATTTTATGCTAAATTTTTGTCTCATTAGTCTCATTTTTGTTGAAAACATGAATAAAGACGTGAATGTGCGTGCTCTAGTGCTAAAAATATGTTTTTAGCACACTCATACTGTAGGTGTTTGTAATGTTTTAGGTACTGTTCGCACTTATTTAGCCTGGCGCCCTTGGCGCCTGGCGCGCTATTTTTAAAATGGCGCCATGGCGCCCTCTGTCTGTGGCGCCTGGCGCCTTTTTCTGTGGCGCCCTGGGCGCTTGGCGCCCAGTTTCCGAATGGCGCCATGGTGCCATTGGCGCCTGGCGCCCTTTTTTCTGGCGCTTTTCCATCACTAGTCCAAACTATTTTACTAGTGAATTTTGAAAGTCAGGGATTCACGAATTTGTGATGTTATTTAGCTTTTATATTATTGTGGAGTTTAATGGCGCTTTTGACAGTTGGCGACATTTTGCTCTGTCACCATTGGCCCCTGGTGGGGTTCAAGAAAACGCCATGGCGATTTATGCGCTTGGCGCCATTCTTCCATGGCGCTAGGAGCAGGTCCGTGGTGCTTGGCGCTAGCGCCAACGACAAAAAGTTCAATGGCAATTCTGGCGCTTGGCGCTATCACGAAAACTGCCCTGCTGTGCCGCCCGTAAAATAAAATCTGAATTTACAACAGGGACGTAGCCAGGATTTTTGAGCGGGGGGGGATTGTATACGGAGCCCGGCGAACGGGGGGGGCGGCGCCCCCCCCCCTCAAATTTTACCCCTGTAGTAGGGGAATGGCGCCATGGCGCTGGCGCCATTCGTAGGCGCCATGCCATGGCGCCACTGGCGTTGGCATTGGCGCGAAAACACCAGTATACGTCTGTTTTGTACAGGCATAAAGGGCGACATGGACAGGAATTGGGTCCATTTTCATTGGTTTTGAGGCCGCGGAGTACCTAGGGCTCGAAACTCGATTTTTTCAAACTCGAGTTCGAGTCGGAACCAGAAAATTTTTCCGGTCGAGTCGGCGAGTCGAGTCGGGCGAGTTTGTGAAAAGTCGAGTCGAGTCAGGCAAAAATCTCGAGTCTCGAGTCGAGTCGGATGCGTTACCTTTTGGAATGACGCTCGCAGAAATTTCAGATACTGGTTTCTCTACCAATGTTTTCACACACACACTTAATGAAGTCTAATGCCAACAGTTCATTTTCATACCAAGATAATCCAAAACTACCGTATTACCTCGAAATACCCCCAGGTGGTTTATTATTTCGCCAGCAAAATTTGAGGGGGGAATAATTCGAGGGGGGGGTTTATTCGAGGGGGGGTCTATCATTTCGCCAGAAATTTTCGGAAATTCCCCATACGCAGACGTAGAAAAATCGAACAATCACATAGATTTATATGTGTTTATAGGCATATATTACTGTATATACACAAAAACCCTTCCCTAACGACACTTAATCATCAGTTTTAACGTGTGTTCTGCATAGTACAGATCACAAACTGCGGTATTTGTCATGTACGTTCACGTTACACTCTATTTTAGGGGGGTATTTCGAGGGGGGGTTACTTATTTCCTCAGCCGAAATTTAGGGGGGTATTTCGAGGGGGGGGGGGGGTTAATTCAAGGGGGGGGATAATTCGAGGTAATACGGTATAACTTTTTGTCACACATTTTCACTCTCTTGATGTTCCCACAAAAAGTTGCAAAAAACCCAGCCTGGCAATGAAAAAACAACATATTTTATTGACCCAGTTTTTTATAATAAGTACAATTTTTTAAAGAAAACTATTGATAAAATTACATTCCTAAACCAGCCGGAAAATTACATGTATAGTTGTTAAAACGTATTTACATTTAATCGATAAATACGTACCTATACTCGAGCACCGTATTTCCTCGAAATACCCCCAGGGGGTTTATTTTTTCAGAGTGAGAATTTTGAGGGGAGTAATTCGAGGGGGGGGTTATTATTTCACCAGAAATTTTTTGAACACCCAGTACGTATAACATACGCAAACGTAGAAAAATGCCAGAAAAACCACCATGTATACGAGTTTATGGCCTTAAATGAGTATGTAGATGATATAAACCATGTTCTAATGTAAGACAATCATTGTTTTCAACGTGTGTTCTGCGTTTCCCAGAGCTTTTGTCATCTACATTCCCTATACACTGAATTTTTTTTGGAGGACGGTGTTTCGAGAAGGGGGTTATTAATTCATAGTGCCCATTTTGAAGGGGGGTATTTCGAGGGGGGTAATTCGAGGAAATACGGTATATTCATAATGATAAAATTTGCATGCGGCGTCGAAATGCGCGCTTGCGCGCAAAAATTTTGAAAAAAATGTTTTAAAATTCATATTAAATTAGATATCTTTGACATGCTTCAATGGTGATCCCCGACTTGAAATTTGCTAAAATTTCGAGTCGAGTCAGGCAAAAACCTCGAGTCTTGAGTTTGGGCCATATTTTTTTGGTCGAGCCTGTCGAGTCGAGTCGGTACCCAATTTTAACCTCGAGTCACGAGTCGAGTCGAGTAGAGTTCGAGCCCTACCGCGGAGACCAGTCAGCCGAAAATATATGTTGTGAAGGGAAAATGCGCTGAAAAATTTTCAAACTGTCGACAAAATCGCCTTCTGGAAGTGCCATTTCTGGCACATTTTTTGGTCCGGCCCGGGAAGGGGGGGGGCGGCCGCCCCCCCGCCCCCCCCTGGCTACGTCCTTGATTTACAATGAAATCTAAGCAGAGTGTGTAGCGCCAAAGAATATACTGTATTACCTCGAAATACCCCCATGGGGGTTTATTATTTCGCCAGCAAAATTTGAAGGGGGGGGGGTAATTCGAGGGGGGTTTAATACAGTATCCCGCAGTGGCACCCTGCAAAAATACGCTGGCAGCAGTGATGAACCATGGCCCTTTAATGGCGCCTGAAGGCGCCAGCGCCATTGGCGCCTTTTTATGTGGCGCCATTATTTCGAATGGCGCGATGGCGCCATTGTTTTGGAATCGGAATGAACAGTCATATTTGGCCATATTCAACTGCCATTGGGTGATATTACACACAATCACCCTTTATTTTTGCAAACTCTAGTTGGAGATTTGCACAAAAGGAAATTCACACAAGTCGCCCCTGTAAAATTCCCACCCCCGCGAAAAAATGTACAAATTTGAAATGTCAAATTACTATGTAAACATGAATGACTAGCAGGATTCTCTCCGACCTTCGGTCGGGTTTTGTAGTGTTCTAATCCTACAAAAAAGCATTATTTCAAATTTGTTAGATGCAGGTGTTTAATTTAAGGGTGGAGGGTGTAATGCATATATTCAACGGAGTGCATATTTCAAATCAAGGCAATCAAAAACCCACAAATGCAACATTTCACAATTTCTAATTTATTAGCCCCAGGGGATCTATTTTAAGGCTTACAGTAATGTAGAGTCAAAATGGAGTGCATATTTTAAATCAGTGCAATTAGAAACCTACAAAATGCATCATTTCACAATTTGAAATTTTTGGCCCTAGGGGTTCATTATCAGGGTTACAGTAATGTAGTGTCAGAATGGAATGCATATTTGAAATCAGTGCATGAAAATACGCACAAATGCATCATTTCACAAATTGAAAGTCTTTGGCCACAGATGTTCATTTTCAGGTTTATGGTAATGTAGTGTCAAGATGGAGTGAATATTTCAAATCAGTGCAATTAAAAACCCACAAATGCATCATTTCACTATTTGAAATTTTTGGCCCTAGGGGTTAAATTTCAGGGTTACAGTAATGTAGTGTCAGAGTGGAGTGTATATTTGAAATCAGTGCAATCAGAAACTTAAAAAAGAATGATTGAACAAATTGAAAATTTTTGGCCCCAGGGGTTTATTTTCAGGGTTATGGTAATGTAGTGTCAAAATGGAGTGCATATATCAAATCAGTGCAATTAGAAACTCAAAAATGCATTATTTAACAAATTGAAAGTTTTTGGCCCCAGGGGTTCATTTTTAGGGTTATGGTAATGTAGTGTCAAAATGGAGTGCATATATCAAATCAGTGCAATTTCTAATTTTTTAAGCTCTGGGCATGATACTTAAAGGTTATGATAATGTAGAGTCAAAATGGAATGCATATTTGAAATCAGTGCAATGAGAAACCCAAAAATGCATCATTTCACAAATTGAAAGTTTTTAGGCCCAGGGGTGAATTTTCAGGGTTATTGTAATGTACTGTCAAAATGGAGTCCATATATCAAATCAGTGCAAGTAGAAACCCAAAAATGCATTATTTCACAAATTGAAAGTTTTTGGCCGTAGGGGTTCATTTTTAGGGTTATGGTAATGTAGTGTCAAAACAGAGTGGATATTTGAAATCGGAGCAATCAGAAACCCAAAAATGCATCATGTCACAAATTGAAAGTTTTTGGCCCCAGGGGTTCATTTTTAGGGACATTTGTGACAATAGCATGATGTGATTGTTCACAAAAAATAATTAACTAGAAATATGGATCACAGTTCAGTATCCATTTATCAAAGTTTTTCAATTTAATTTTTCACTTGCCATTTCACTTCTCATTTGACTTTTGCCAATTTTCTTTGCAATTCACTTCTCACTTCTCTTTTTACTTGCCATTTGACTTGACTTTAGACTTGACATTTGACTTGATATTTGATCAGTTGACATTTAACTTGACATTTGACTTGACATTTACCATTTGAAATTTGACTTGACTTGTTATTTGACTTAACGTGAAATTTGTCACTTGACATTTGACATGACATTTATCAGTTGACAGAAAACTTGACATTTGACTTGACATTTATCACTTGACATTAAACTTGACATTTCAATTAATCACTTGACATTAAACTTGACATTTGACATGACATTTATCACTTGACATTTAGCTTGAACTTTAACTTGACATTTCACTTGAAATTTATTACTTGACATTTCACTTGAAATTTATCACTTGGCATTTGACTTGACATTTCAATTGAAAGTTATCACTATATATTCACCTTACATTTATCACTTGACATTTGACTTGACTTGACTTTAGACTTGACATTTACAACTTGACATTTGACTTGACACTTATAAGTTGACATTTTACTTGATATTTGATCACTTGACATTTAGCTTGACATTTGACTTGACATTTACCACTTGAAATTTGACTTGACATATGACTTGTTATTTGACTTGACTTGAAATTTGTCACTTGACATTTGACATGACATTTATCACTTGACATTAAACTTGACATTTCACTTGAAATTTATCACTTGACATCTATCACTTGACATTTTTCACTTGACATTTCACTTGAAATCTACCACTTGTCATTTATCACTTGATATTTGACTTGATATTTTATCACTTAATATTTTATCACTTGACATCTATCACTTGACATTTATCACTTGACATTTGGCCTGACATTTATTGCTTGACATTTATCACTTAACATTTGACTGGACTTGACTTTAGACGTGACATTTACAACTTGACATTTGACTTGACACTTATAAGTTGACATTTGACTTGATATTTGATCACTTGACATTTAGCTTGACATTTGACTTGACATTTACCACTTGAAATTTGACTTGACATATGACTTGTTATTTGACTTGACTTGAAATTTGTCACTTGACATTTGACATGACATTTATCAGTTGACATTAAACTTAACATTTCACTTGAAATTTATCACTTGACATTGAACTTGACATTTGACATGTCATTTATCACTTGACATTAAGCTTAACATTTAACTGGACATTTGACTTGACATTTCACTTGAAATTTATTACTTGACATTTCACTTGAAATTTATCACTTGACATTTGACTTGACATTTGACATGACATTTATCACTTGACATTAAACTTGACATTTCAGTTGAAATTTATCAGTTGACATTTGACTTGAAAGTTATCACTTGATATTTGACTTGATATTTTATCACTTGATGTTTTATAACTTGACATCTATCACTTGACATTTATCAGTTGATATTTATCACTTGATATTTATCAATTGACATTTATCAATTGACATTTGTCTTGACATTCATCACTTGACATAAAACTTGACATTTCACTTGAAATTTATCACTTGACATCTATCACTTGACATTTTTCACTTGACATTTCACTTGAAATCTACCACTTGTCATTTATCACTTGATATTTGACTTGATATTTTATCACTTAATATTTTATCACTTGTCATCTATCACTTGACATTTATCACTTGACATTTGGCCTGACATTTATTGCTTGACATTTATCACTTAACATTTGACTGGACTTGATTTTAGACGTGACATTTACAACTTGACATTTGACTTGACACTGATAAGTTGACATTTGACTTGATATTTGATCACTTGACATTGAGCTTGACATTTACCACTTGAAATTTGACTTGACATATGACTTGTTATTTGACTTGACTTGAAATTTGTCACTTGACATTTGACATACATTTATCAGTTGACATAAAACTTGACATTTGACTTGACATATGACATGACATTTATCACTTGACATTAAACTTGACATTTCACTTGAAATTTATTACTTGACATTTCACTTGAAATTTATCACTTGACATTTGACTTGACATTTGACATGACATTTATCACTTGACATTAAACTTGACATTTCAGTTGAAATTTATCAGTTGACATTTGACTTGAAAGTTAGCACTTGATATTTGACTTGATATTTTATTACTTGATGTTTTATAACTTGACATCTATCACTTGACGTTTATCACTTGATATTTATCACTTGACATTTATCAATTGACATTTATCAATTGACATTTGTCTTGACAGTCATCACTTGACATTAAACTTGACATTTCACTTGAAATCTACCACTTGACATTTATCACTTGATATTTGACTTGATATTTTATCACTTAATATTTGTGATGTGTTGATATTAATTGATTTTGTTGATGATTAAGATATTTTAGACCATGACACAAATGCAATTTTTTGCTTTTTTCTGTAATGTTTCACCCCAAATTACTCCTTTATTTAAAAAAATATTTACTTTTATATGTTTAATATTAACATTACATGTTTTTACCATTGGGAAAAATAAAAATATGAAAATATGACAACATTTTTTATTTTTGCATTTTTATTTGCTATCACTAGACATTTGAGTGGTGCAACCAAAATTCTCACATCACACAAAGCCCTGCCTGTATAGACAAATGAATCAGCAAACATGTCCAAACAGAGCCAGCTGGTGCCAATTCCAGACCACAGCAAACATGTCCAAACAGAGCCAGCTGGTGCCAATTCCAGACCACAGCAAACATGTCCAAACAGAGCCAGCTGGTGCCAATTCCAGACCATGTAAAGTGTAAAGTAAAATGTCAAATCTCAAATGTCAAATGTCATGTCAATCAATAAAAGAATATTTTATTACTGTAATTTGCATGACAATTGACACTTTACTTTGCATTTGTCATGATAATTGACACTGCATGACATTTGACATCTTACTTTGCAGTTAACAGAATCTGGGACTGCCCCCTGAAAGCAGCTTGCTTGCAGGCTCCGCCCACTCTGTTAGTGTAACTGCTCTAACCTCTGTCACCCACCCAGTATAAAACCAGCTCCCTAGACAGCCAGAGCTCAAGTCAGACCCACTTGGGTCTGCACCTAGACTCAATATAGGGTTCTACCTCCTATATTGGGATTTTATTTTTATGTAGGGGGTGTTCCCGACCAGTGGCCCCCGGTGCATAGGATGGGGGGTTGTCCAAGTTCAAAATTGTAGGCAGCAAGAATTTCCTTAGCTAAGAGCAGGAACCAATTCAATTTTCTACCAGGAACCAATTCAATTTACTGATACAAGTTGACTCTGAAAACTCAATGAACTTGTAGCTAATAGCTCCATTGTTCCCTAGGACCAGGGAGCAATTCAATTTTTTACTTGGACCCAATTCCCCTTCTACCACAAGTTGACTCTGGCAACTCCCTAAGTCAACTTGTAGCTGCTCGTTTCTTGGCTACCACCCAACCCTTCCGTCCCTATAAGTATTAAGAAAGATTAAGATAAGATAAGAAAGATGCAGAATTACCTACACATTAGGTAAGCCATTGTTTTCTAAGCGCTATTCATATTTTGCATATTTTACACACAACTTTTACCATTTTCTATATGAATTTGAATTGTAACTATAACAGGAATATTTTATTTTTACATTTTTTTCCAGCCATAATTATTTTTGAATTTTTTTGTTGCTATATTGCATTTTTTATTGTCGTATTGAATTTGTTATCCAACTGTCATCATACTGTATTTAAATGTACTACTAAGTGTAAATACCGCGTTTCTTCTAATAAAAGAGCACCGTTCTATTTCTTCGTCATATTTTTACCTGCCGTTCTATTGGAGGTGTCCTTCTATCTTTATCAGGCAATTTTGTACTCATTTCATTAGGAGTGGTTTTTATTTTTAATGAAACTTGGCCAACTTATTCAGAGCAGCAATTCAAACAGAACATATTCTGAGAGTTTTTTATACCTAGTTTTAAAATGATCAAACACTTTGAACCATCCATTTTTGGCATATTTTTGTTCATTTGTCCAAACAAATGTTTTTGTCCTGATTTATTCCCGTAGGAAAACGTAGAAATAAATACATCCAAACATCCAAAACACCAAACAATCACACTTATCCAGAATAAATAACAACAGTGGTACAAAAGAAAAATGAAGAAGAAAAACTAATTAAAAGGCAACCAGGGCATGAGAATGCAATTTTCTAAATTAGAAAATTTATGAAAATTCAACTTATAACACAATGTGCTTGAAATGAACTTAAATACGCTTAGATCAAGTGACAACAAAAGTGGTAATTGGCAAATAAATTTCCCTACACACACTAGTTGACAATGTCAACTGGTGCCCATCCCAATTCAAAGCTTGTTGACCAGCCGACGAACGACGTTCAAATGCAAAAGTAAAAACAAACGAAAGTTTTCTTGTCACCATATTTTTGCCACTTTTCTTGTCACTTGTCCACGTGCGCGAAAACAACGAGGGTGCACTAATACGCACATCTGCCCGTTACGCACATTTGCCCATTTTTTTCACTTGACACATTTTCAAGTGATTTTCAGATATGAGTGAAGTGAAAAAAGTTCACTAATGTCATTGCGCAACTTTTTTCACTTCACTCATATCTGAAAATCACTTGAAAAAGTGTCAAGTGAAAAAACAGGCAAATGTGCGTAACGGGCAGATGTGCGTATTAGGCATGCCCCAAAACCACAACATTGAATTCGGTCCTAGCTGCTTAATTACTTATAGGTTCCAATTTTTTTTAAACAAAAGTTTAAATAAAACTTCACCAGACAAATGAGCCATTTTACTCGGACTATTTCTAAAAACAGCAAAAGAAACAACAATAAATATTTTCCACACTGAAGTAGGCATTTTTCAAATAGCACGAAGATTTTAAGCTCATGAATTTTACATAAAGTTGAAAATGTCAAATTGGCATCACACATGTTTTACATATCTTATGGATGACGTTTGAAAGTTAAAAAATTCATTTTTCTCGAGTAGAAAACATGTATTTTTATACGCACATTTGTTCTGTTGATAAGGTCCATAAGTGGGAGACGCAGATCATTGAAATTGGGCGTGCACTGATACGCACACGTGCCCGATACGCACATATGCCCGTTTTTTTCACTTGACACTTTTTCAAGTGATTTTCAGATATGAGTAAAGTGAAAAAAGTTGCGCATTAGTGAACCTTTTTCACTTCACTCATATCTGAAAATCACTTGAAAATGTGTCAAGTGAAAAAAAAACAGTGAAAAATAGCCATTTTTCACTGTTTTTTTTCACTTGACACATTATGAATCTTGAAATTTGTCCCATTTACTAAATTCCGTTCATAAAATTCTACATAAACAGACAAAAATTTCAAATTTACGGTAAAGTGCTTTTTCGATTTTCCGGGCGTGAAACTCAAGGCAGATTACTGACAACATACTTAAGAACAAACAATAAAAAAACCTGAATTAGTATTCTACTTTGCGCAGGATGTTACCACAACTTGATGAATACCGTATTTCCTCGAATTGCCCCGGGGGGTTTATTTTTTCAGAGTGAAATTTTTGAGAGAAAAACGTGAAAAATGCAACTATAACCACCATTTATAAGTTTTTACTGCATTATATAAGGATGTAGATGGTATAAACGATGTTCTAACGTAACACAGTAAGTGTTTTGAACGTCTGTTATGCATTTCCCGGACCACAAATTCAAAGTGCCCATTTTGAGGGGGGTATTTCGAGGGGGGGGGGGGTATTTCGAGGAAATACGGTATGCCACGTGATAAACCAAACTCAAAATTGGATACATGTTTTGATGTTATATGGTAGTACATTTCAGTGCAAAGTATTCAATCGACAAACTATGTACACCAGGGGGCAGACCCGCACCCTGTAAATTGACGTGCAAAATATAAAGTGTGACACAAATTGTTAGTAAAATGCCATGTGAAATTAACGTAAAAATTGATTCTACACGTACATCCGGTACATTTTACATGACTTTTCACAAACTTCATCTGACATTTTACATTTTACTCGACATTTTACAAAGTACGGGAAAGATCCCAAAAATCACTCTCATTAGCAAAAACAAACCCAAAAATATTTTCAAAATCACAAGCACAACAAATCATCATAAGTTGCCAATGTCACGTCCAAAACGGCGCCATACTCCTTCCCAGATTTCTTCTCGAATAATTTAATCGTTTGGCTCTTTGCCAAATTGTCAATTGGGGCGTGAACTGAAGCCCGACCGAGGGACGAATCGAAACCGAATTTATTGTCCCAAATCTGTGGGGGGTTTTAAATCTAAATGTTTTGTTGTAAAAAAACGGATTAGAAGAAAAAGTTTAAATTTTGAAAAATTTGAGTAAGCGAAACTCATATACATACTAAACGTGAAACGGATAAAGCAATGGGCAGTCCCGCACCCTGTGAAAAATGTCGCGTGAACTGTAATATATAAGACGAAATATAACAAATCGTAAAATGTCTCGTAAAATCCGGTAAAAAATAAAAAAAGTTTACCAGAAACTTGACAAATTGGTCTAACCGCAAACATTTTTCATAGAATTTGGGACTAGCTACTAAGAAGAAGTAGGATTTTTCGTCACACTGTTATTATATTCAAGCATGGCGGGTATCCAAACATTTTATACCAGGGGTCTCCTAGGGGGGGGGGGGCTGGGGGGGGGGGCTGCCCCCCCCCCCAAATCGGCCAGCTATCTATCTATCCCGGAGGCCGCTCAGCTATCTATCTAACCCGAAGCAAATTTTTTGGCTACTACCCCAAAAGACCCCCCCCAAATCGCTCAGCTATCTATCTATCTGGAGTGGTTTTTGAGAAATTTTGCCCCAATTTTCGCTCAAAATCACCAATTTTTGCACCTTTTTATAGTTTTTCACCTTCAAAATCGTGCTTTCCAGTTATATACACGGTTATATACCTATTTTTAGCCATTTTATACCTACTTTTGGCTACTTTTAACTGATTATTAGCGATTTTTTCCCCTTTCTGCCTTCTTAACCTTGAAAAAGCCTATATATTGTGCCCCCGCCAGCCCCCCCCCAAGCCCCCCCCCCCCAGAAAAATTTTCCAGCTATCTATCCCTCCGGAGGAGCGATTTGCTATCTATCCAGCCCCCGCGAGGGCCAAAATCCTGGAGACCCCTGTTTTATACTGTGGACTTAATTGAGGGTGGGGAGTTATTCAAGGGGGGGGGGTAAAAGACAAATGCATTGGGGGATTATTAGCTTTTCATAAAGAGGTGTTGATAAAGTTGATGAACAAAATACCGACATAATAAGTATGTTAAATATCTCAACACACAAATTCAAAAACAAATTTTTCAGAAAAAAAAGAGAAAAACCACCCAATTGAACTAACATCAACCTCAATATTCCTCAGTGGATCTTTCCTGTAAAAAATATATTCACACTTCCACTGGGGGCAATTTGTTTCTTTTATGGAATGCGTCCGTTCGGTGACACCCTCGCAATTCACGATGCAGTACGGATCAACGTCTGAAAAGTATACGCAATTTTGATTTAGGTATATTTTTCAGATATTTATGGGCACATAATAATAACCATACAGAATAAGATATCACATTTCTTTGTTGGGACGCGATAAAATCTACCATATTCCATTTGAGAAAATAAAAAAAAATAAAAAAATAACCTCTTGAAAAAAATATTGATAATATCAAAAGATACCTTTATTTTTCTTCGAATCAGCCAAATCTCTAGCACCAGCTATCGTAATTTTGGTCACACAAACGTATTTTTTAGCACAGCATGACGCCAAAATATTTATCGTTGGCTTGTGCTCGGTTAATTCTCTGTGAAATGACGGAAAAAATCTAACAAATCAAAAATTTGTCGGGGACATATAGTGCAAAAAGAGCAAAAAAGAGCTGGGAATTGAACACAGCAACTTCTCATTGACACATCTAATTTTCTCTTTTGAAACTAGTCAACGCAGTGAGCGATTGAAATTCCGCATTGGCGCAGATTCCGCAAGTGGGTGGACAAGTGGCAATACAAATGGTAAGTTAGGTCTGACACACGAACTTCAAGTAACAAAATATTAATTACTCAAATATTGACTGTTATAAATTATCATTTAATAATTTATAAAATTTGCGGACAATTGCCAAAATTTGCGGACAATATAAATTCTGCACGACATTCTAAGAGACCCACAACAAAAACCGGGTAGCCCAGCTGGTAGCGTGTCCACCCAGCGCGCAAAACGTCACAGGTTCAATTCCTGGCATTTTCAATCAAAAATTCATGCGCCAACTTTGATTTCGTGTCAAATGGCGCCGCTATTCTCAGCATGAATTCCGCCTGGTGCAGCGGTTCGAATGTCGTCGGCAATACTACGTAGCGGCCGCGCGCCTGTGAAGTTAAAGTTTCCAAATTTTTAAGTTAAATTTTAAAGTTTCCAATCGTGAAAATTGACGAAATGGCAACAGTCAATGTTAGGGTGGAAGCGGTGTTCCCATCCTGACAAATGAAAAATGCAAATTCCCGGAATATCCCGAGAAATTCAAATCCCGGCAAATTCCACAATATCAAGTGACGTGCAAGTTTGACATATTTTGAGGTGTATTTGAAAACAACTTGGTGCAAGGTTGCATTGGCTCACTATAATTCCAATTCAAATATTCGTGGCGTTGGCCCCCCTACTTTTACATCTGGTTCCAGTCTCAAAACCTGTAAAGTTTCAAAGTAAAGTGACATACAAATTTGTGAATTATGATGTAAAGTTTAGTAATAATTTTTTTTGTTTTGATTGACATTTTACATGACACTTTACACAGTACTTTTACACATTTTACAGGGATTGGGACTGGCACCAGGCGCTAAACACGTGTGCAACAACATCGTACACAAAACGTTAAAGTAACCCGACAGCCGCACCTCCTGAGAACACGCAGTTAATCAATATCGGTAGTGGAATAAAAATCATTTTCCAAAAAGCAATTCAAAGTGAGAAAAAATAGATTCGGGGAAAATAATTTTACGTAATCGCTCAAAATTCCACCAGCTGATGAAAATATAATGGCATTTTAAATACAGTATTTCCTCGAAATTCCCCCCTCAAAATGACCACTATGAATCAAAAGATCCCCCTCGAAATACCCCCCAAATTAAGTGTAAACAGAACGTAAATGACTCCCCCTCGAAATACTCCCGTCCCTCGTTTAACCCCCCTTTAAGTTTCCACTCCGGGGGATAAAATAAACCCCAGGGGT
The DNA here is from genome assembly GCA_964036195.1 of Sphaerolaimus hirsutus. Classification (NCBI taxonomy): domain Eukaryota; kingdom Metazoa; phylum Nematoda; class Chromadorea; order Monhysterida; family Sphaerolaimidae; genus Sphaerolaimus; species Sphaerolaimus hirsutus. The sequence continues at coordinate 4,717,932 of OZ038453.1, read as the reverse complement.
GTAATTCGAGGAAATACGGTAACTCTACTACCTGTGCAAAATAGATATTGCAAAAACATATCACGCACCGGTTTTCTGAGTGCTACAAAAGCTGATCTTTGTTGCGCATATCGAGACACAACAGCGGTAGTTGTTTCTCTGTGAAGGCGATATATTCGATTGTCTTCCACCTGAAAAAATTATTTACATTGATTTCGTGGATTTTTGTAAAGTTTTCTCGCATTTAAATGGTCGAGATAATTTGCGATATCTTTTTGCTTTATTGTACTTGTTCTATATGAGTGCGGGTTCGATTCCCCCATGTGACAGTGCAACTTTTGCACTCTTTTATCAGGGACATTACATTTTTAGAATCATTTTTTGAAACGGCAGGAGATCTGATTTCAGGTTTTCAAAATAAAAATGCTGTACATGTCCACATGTAGAATTATTTGCGAAACGGTGCTGTCTATTTCCCAATGCACCAAAAACAAAGTAATCAGACGCGAGTAGTATTGCAAAAGCGCCGGGACTTTGGCGCCATACGCCATGGTGTTTTTCCGACCTCCAGCGTCAAACGCCAATGGCACCAGTGCAAAATACAACCAAGAATCAAAAAGCCATTTGTCGACTTCTAGAATTGGACGCCTCAAATGTATGAGCACCAGGGGTCTCCTAGGGGGGGGGGGGGGGCTGCCCCCCCCAAATCGGCCAGCTGTCTATCTATCCCGAGGCCGCTCAGCTTTCTATCTATCCTGAGGCAAAATTTTTGGCTACTACCCCAAAGACCCCCCCCCCCAAAATCGCTCAGCTATCTATCTATCTATCTGGAGTGGTTTTTGCGAAATTTTTCCCCAATTTTCGCTCAAAATCACTAATTTTCGCAACTTTTTACCGTAAATGCTCTAATAATACGACAGTCGTACTATTTTTTCAGCACATTTTTAGGTGTCGTACTATTGGAGATGTCGCATTATTAGAGAGTGTCGCATTATTGTTTTCATCAAATTAACAACTTCATTGTCCACATAACTCAAACGTGAGCATGACTTAGTAAAGCAATAAACATCAACAATCGCCCATTAAATCGCCATTAAACATCAACATCAACAAAACAATTGTCCAAAAGCGCGGAATCCACGGCTTCCGCAGATGGCGACATCATTACGCTGTTTTTTATTTTTTTCTCGGGTGTCGCACTATTGAAGAGTGTCGTATTATTGGAGAGTGTCGGATTATTTTCACACAACGTGCCCAAACCTGTCGCACTATTGGAGATGTCGTATTATTGGAGACCTGTTGTATTATTAGAGCATTTACGGTATAGTTTTTCACCTTCAAAATTGTGCTTTCCAGCTATATACATGGTTATATACCTATTTTTAGCCATTTTATACCTACTTTTGCTACTTTTAACTGATTATTAGCGATTTTTCCCCTTTCTGCCTTCTTAACCTTGAAAAAGCCTATATATTGTGCCCCCGCCAGACCCCCCCCCCGGAAAAATTTTCAGCGATCTATCCCTCCGGAGGAGCGATTTGCTATCTATCCAGCCCCCGCGAGGGCCAAAATCCTGGAGACCCCTGATGAGCACACAAATTCAACGAACCTTCAAAACGTGCAATCCAATAATTAGCAACCTAGCTTCCCGATCCTCAACAACTTTTCCCTCGATTTTATCCGAAGTTTCCGCGTTTTGGGCATTTTGCCAGAAATCTTTTTGAGTTAGGGAAATCATCACCTGCAAAGTAGAATAAAAAATGGGTAGGGTTGGGAATTCCAAAACTTTCGGGTTCGGCTATCGGGTCCTAAACTTTTGCGGACATCACTATCGGGTAGGGTTCTGGTATTGACGTCGGGTATCGGGAATCGTGTCGGGTTTTCAGGTATAAATGTCGGTTTCGGGTAATAGAAATTGTCGGGTATCCGGTAAAAAAGCATCTGGTATTTGATTAAACGAATAGAGTATGATGTAGACGTACTCGTAAAGTGTAAATATCACCAGCGCGAAATTATGCACCCCGTAAAGTGTAAAATGTCATGCAAAATGTCAAAAGTTCAGTAAAAACGTGTTATTTAAATTGACATTTTACATGACATTTGACACTACTTTATATTTTACAGGGTGCGAAACTGCCACAAAGTGTAAAACCAGGTACTGGATTCAGGTCGGGTCCGGTTCCCAAATCCTACCCGGGGCAGGAGTTCAAGGACATACATTACTCCAAAAAAGAATATTTTAAAAAATGAAAAAACCTGTTTATTGCTATCAGCAGAAGAACAATCAGTTGGAACGTCGAATCGAAATTGTGGATTGCACAAAAATGTGGCACGGTTATTGTGACATCCGCCCGCTAAATCGGTCATCATGTCGCCTGCGGGGAGGTTTTTTTTAAAAAAGTGTTGTTTAAAAAAGTGATTTATTAGCGATAATTATGCACGTGGGGAAGTGGCAAGGAATGTGCGGAGTGAAAAGTGATCAAATTGATAAGAAAGTTCATAAATTGATGAGGAAAACTCATCTAGAAGTGAGAAGTGAAAGCGAAGTGAAAAGTCAAAAGTGAAGTAAAATTAGAAGTGAGAAGTAAGAAAACTTACTTCACTGTTTACTACTCATTCACTACTCATTTCACTCAATTCACACCTCTCAAATGCTTTTTCTACTTCCCTACTTGAATTGATCTCAGGTAAATTTTTGAAACCTGTCTCTCTTTTGAACACTTATTTGTATTAAATATACATATCGAAAATCAAGCAAAACACGATTACATAAAAAATTTCATATATTTTTCCACCAAAAGTACCCACCCGGTCGCTTGGCAGCTGTCCAACTGCCGAAAAATGAGTTTTCATAAAAACTCGACCCTGAAAACCAAGAACTTTGCTTCTGATGGCACATGCTGATATCCGTGAACCAGACGAGAAAATCGCGCCATGTCATCCTGAAAGAATTTTTAAGTTTTTTTTTCTTTTTGAAATTTTTAAATCTAGAACTGGTGTACAATATTTCTCCTGGTGGCACTGACGGACGATGTAAAGGCCGTTGTAAAATGTTAAATTTTGTTTTATATCTTTCCTGCCGATTGGCATTTTACATGCCTTTTGACACTTCGTATGTCATTTTACATTTTACAGGGCATTTGACATTCTACATATTCTCGGAGTACAGTACGGTAAATGATCACCATTTATCATTAAGGTACGGTAAATAATTGTAAATATCATAGCGTACCGAACCGTTTACCGCTTTTTTCTACGTCTAAATTGGCGGTAAATGTGAAAATTAAGCGATAATTTACCTCAACGTTTACCGAAACTTTCATACTTTACCGGAAAAAAATAAAAACGGCACCGAAACCGACCAAAATTCACCATCATCCTCAATCGTGATGCCCAAAAGTCGCTTCTGTTCATCTGCCACTTGATTCCACTCGCTTGAACTGGGAAAAAAAAACGAAACTCTGAATGGGCACGCGAAATTCAGGGGGGAGCAGTGGCGTAGCCAATGATTTTTGAGCGGGGGGGGGGGGGCGGATTGTTTACGGAGCTCCGCGAACGGGGGACGGCACCCAGACCAGGCGCCACAGACCGCTGTATATGTATGTATTTTACATATGTATATAGCGAAAATGAACATTTGAGTGCATTTTCAACGAGCTTGAGGCCACAGCGATCTGCAAAAAGAAAATGCCTTTGGTGTTATGCTTTATTGCGCGCTTGCGCGCAAAATTTTGGAAAAATGGCCTCAAAATCGTTGCACCAGAACACATTTCACTACATTTCTCACGTCTCACCCGGGAAGGGGGGGGGGCGGCCGCCCCCCCCCGCCCCCCCCCCCCTGGCTACGCCACTGGGAGGGGGGTGCTCTATAGGGTTCAAACGGGATCGACGAAGGGGTTCAGTGTGGGGGGTTACTCTCCCCAAACGCTCCAGCTATCTATCTATACCGAGGCAAAATTTTAGGCTACTATCCCTCGAACCCTCCCCTCCCCCACCCCAAAAAAAATCGCCAGCTATCTATCTAACTGGAAGCGATTTGTGAGGATTTTTGCCCTAATTTTCGCTCAAAATCGCTGATTTTCATACATTATACAGCTCATCTCTCTGAAAAAGCGATTTACTATCTAAATGAACCCTAGCAGGGGTCCAAATTCAATTAAACTCTGGATCCAGGGGTAGGAAAGTGGGGTTGCCCAGCTATCTATCTATCCCGGAGGCAAAATTTTGAGCTACTATCCCCTAAACACCCCCCCCCCAATCGGCCAGCTATCTACCTATCCCGAGCGATTTTTGAGAAACACGACGCCCCCAATTTTCGCTCAAATCGCTATTTTTCAAACCTTTTTAAAAATTTACACCTCCAAAATCACTAGTTCATGCGTCTAACTGCCTATTTTCAGCTATTGTTAGTAGTACATATATGTGCTTATATACCTATTTTTTTGCGATTTTTCTTCATTCTCTTCCTTCTATGCATATATATTGAACCCCCCAACCCCCCCAGAAAATTTTTCAGCTATCAAACCCCCCGGAGGGCCGAAATCTAGAAGACCCCTGTCTGGATCAAAGTTCAAGTATCGAAATATTTTTAAAAAAACTCACCCATCACTCCAAGCGCCATTCCATTCTTTCTTGCCCCAGGGATTGTGCAATCGCAGCATTCGCTCAGTGTCGTACGCTTTGAAAAATCCCTTGTCCACATTGTCCAGTGTCAGAGACATTATCTGAGTTTTTTTCAAAAGTTTTTTTAAAATTTATTTTTCGATTGATTTTGATAAAAAACGGAACATTTTGCGGGTAGAGCAGTGATAGCGAGAGTGGTAAATGATAATAAAGTCAAGCGACATCGAATTTGGTAACGAAAGTTGCAAATTTGAAATATTTGTCACTTTACTTACCACTTTCCATGTCACTGAGAAATTGGTCCCAGAACCCAAATAAAAAAATGGCACAAGGCGCCCTCGCGGTTCGGACGCCTTACATTCCTAATTAAATACGACCCCCGAGGGCAGTCCCGTGCCCTGTAAAGTGTAAGTCAAGTGTCAAATGTCATTCAAAATGATAACTAAAATAACAAAAAGAACAGATTTTATTACATATTTTTGACATTTTTTGGCACTTGACACTTGACTTGACACTTTAGAGGTTACCAGCGGGTACTGAACACTAACCTTGGTAATAGCATAAGCGTGAGCCTTCACCAAGCCGCAATCTAGAGATTCCTCAATTTCACTCACATCTTTTGCCTGCGCGTGGCAAAATTGAAGGTGTTCGAAAATTTTTTGAAAAAAAATTGAAAAACAAGGGGTTCGCAAGAGGGCTATTTTTGCAAAATGTGCCACAATTTTTGCTCAAAATCGCTAATATTCGCACAAAATCGCTAATCTTCACCACTTTTTGTCCATTTTAATTTCAAAATCACTCATTCATGTGCCTTATTATACATCTTCAGCTATTTTTGGATATATATGTGCTTGCCTACATATTTTTAGCATGTTTCTCCTAATTTTCACCTTGAAAGAGCCCGTATATTGAATCCATACAAATGAAAAACCAAAAACTTTTTTCCCGCATCACATTACATTCTTGACACTGGCGAGATCTCGGCCGTCAAGTAAACCCGGCCGTAAAGTAAATCCGGCCGTAATGCATTGTTGTACAAACGTATTTACGTTTACTCGATAAATACGTATACTCGAGTGCTGCGTAAATACGTCTACGTTTCCTCCCGAAAAAATACCGGTACTCAATTACTCGCGTACTTTTTGAAAGTACGCAAGTACAGAAAACGAGTATTTACAGATATTTACTCACCTTTTACACAGCGTAAAAGTAGAAAATTTTTACTTTACGTTTTCTGTACTCAGGTGTGACTAAAAATAAAATACTTTATGTTTACGTTTACTTTGAAAAAAGTACAGTACTTTTAACAACTCTGCCGATGCCCGGCCTAAAGTAGCACCCTCTACTTTACGGCCGGGTTTACTTTACGGCCGGACCATCCCCCTTGACACTATGAATGAAGTCTTCGCGCATTTTTCACTTCACTCTTTTCATCAAACAACGGTAACACACCCTGTACAACTCCATCCAATCAGCACTCTTCAAAACTCCGCCCCACAAAAATCACCCCCCCCCCCCCAAAAAAAAAAGAAAAGAAGAAAAAAACACCTGAATAGCAGCCACAATGAGCGCATGATCATCATAGGCTTCGAGCAAATGCGTCCAAAGAGCATCGCTGTCCGCTGTACCACTACTTCTTGTACTGCTGTCTGAAGTTATATTTAGATTGGGGTATAGTTTGAAAAAGGGGGTCTCCAATGGGGGGTGCCCCACAAAACAATATTATCTTTATATAATGGGGCGACATTTTTGTCTACTAGACCCTGGCCCTAGATGCTAATCCCAGATCCTGTCAAATGTAAAGTAGTGTCAAATGTCATGTAAAATGTCATTCAGTGTCAATTGTCATGACAAATGTAAAGTGTCAATTGACATGCAAAGTGTCAAATGTCATGTCAAATGTAAAGGAAAGCGCCATTTGTTATGCAAAATGTCAAATGTCATGTCAAATGTAAAGTAGAGTCAATGGGGTATCCATTGTAGACAGATATTATGTTTGATAGTAAGATTTGGATAAAAAAATAAAGATTTTGATACACAAATGATGATTTACTTTACATTTGACACTTTGCATGACAATTGACACTTTGCATGACAATTGACACTTTGCATGACAATTGACACTTTGCATGACAATTGACACTTTGCATGCCATTTTACATGACAATTGACACTTCACTTTACATTGCATTTGACACTGCCGCCAGAAATGCAAGTCAGTCTTCCCAGGCATTTTACATGAAATTTGACATTTTCCTATGTCATTTTGTGGGGTCTAAAACTGGCCTCTGGAATAAATTAATCAAGAAGAAATCAGAAACATAAAAACTAGCCCTTTTTCACAGTGCCAATAGGGCTATACGCCTTGCCTGGGTCCAAAACAGAGGCCAATTGAATAATTTCCGGAATTCCACCGGACACTTCCACCAACGCGTCACACAATTGGCCACCTGCCAACGACTCATAACAGCCATAAAGTCTGAAATGTGAATGGTTCGGGTGGTAAAATTAGTTTGTGTGTTCGAGAACTGGGATTTGTGGGAAATGGCATGGAGTTCCGTGCTCTTGCAGAACACACCCTTTTTAAAACTACCCATCTGGCAATGTTTCATATCATTACAATACGATGGTTTTGCGTACATTGTTTTACACATGCAAACAACTGAATGCAACTTACAGCCTTCTGCAACCTTATTTTCCTCCATATAAAGCTACAGTATGAGAAAGATTTGCCACCTAAACAAAAAATCCAGTAATACTCAAACTCAGTTAACAAACTTGGCAAATGCCTTTTCCAAAAGTGCACTCCAAAATTCATTGGCTGTTTTCGATCTGGCATAGCACAATTTTCCATTTCTGGTGGGCAGAAAATCATCGATCACCTGGAAAGCATTTAAAAAGTATTTTAAAAAATATACAAACTTTTGTTTAAAAAAGGTTTTAAATAAAAACTCGATAACTTATGTCTACATAATTTAAATTAGAAAAAAGACACTTTGCCCATCGAAAAATGTCGTAAATGGTTGGGGAAAAAAGCCAGAAATAGGTAGGTTAAACGACGCTAAAAAAGCATAATATTTACATATATAGCCAAAATAACAATTCTGGGGCAGAAAAACAGCAAAATGTGGAACAATCAGCGATTTTGAGTGAAAATTGGGACAAAATTTCTCAAAAATTACAAATTCTGTCACCACTAATTGCTTGACACACATTTCACGCCACTTTTCTGCCTGAAGAGAAAAAAAAACGAAAAACAAACCACATCTAGCCACTGTCCAAATCGCCAAAATTGAAAGTGGAAAATTCCAACGTCTGATTTTTTCGCGTCCCATTCTTGTAATTTTGCGTCGGGAATAACCTGCGAAAATTTGGGAAAAATTGAATGGAAATTCGATGAAAAAGGGGCGACTAATGCCTTTGTTAGAAGTTAGCTGAAAAATAATTTTATAAGCGTTTTTAACAAATTGGCCCACACTCACTAGTTGACATCGCAAATCAATGTCAACTGAATGACAACTATTTAATTATTTTTTTTTAAAGAAGCATAACACTTAACAGAACCAATGAAAAGGTCTCAAAATATAAAATCAACTACCGTCCCATGGGGTTTAGTTTTCCAGAGTGAGAATTTTGAGGGGGTTAAACGAGGGAGGGGGGGGGGTAGTCCGAGGGGGGTATTTCGAGGATATACAGTATGCTCTATCACATAGGAAAGTTGAAATCACATGATAAACCAAAATTAAGTTGAATCGAGTTGACACGAATTTTGACGTCAACTAGTGCGTGCTCCAACGTTACCAAAACAAGTTGTCATCAAAAAATTGCCAAAAACCGAACCTTATCCATCAACTTTTTGTCGTGCGTGAGCGCGCTGCACGCGGCCACAAACCAACAATTTCCCACTGCACCCTGTTTTATGTCATTTGAACTGGCGCCCTCCACGAATAGACGAGGGGTTGAGACGAGATCCTGTTTTTAAAAAATAAAAATTTGAAGAAAAAAACGTGATAAAAATTGGGTTGTCTGGAAATTCGAAAAAAATGTAAGATGAACGAAATGCCCCCCCCCCCCCCACACACACACACACTGTAGACATTTCGAGGTAGTCCCGCACACTGCAACGTGTAATGTCAAGTGTAAAATGTCATGTAATGTCAATTAAAATTAAACAAAATTTTATAACATATTTTTGACATGAATGACATTTGACAAAAATTTTATGACCATTTACATGACATATTACACTTTATAGGGTTTGCACCTGGTACAAATACCTAAACCTTGTGAAAGGCTACCTATTATCTTAAACATGCAACCCCGTAGCTAGGGTTTTGTAGATTTGGGCACCTGCGGGATTTTCATAGGATGATAGTATTCACAGCGCAGGGGTCTCCCAGGGGGGGGGGCTGCGGGGGGCTGCCCCCCAAATCCGCCAGCTATCTATCTATCCCGGAGGCAACTTTTTTGGCTATCTATCCCCCAAATCGGCCAGCTATCTATCTATCCCGGAGGCAAATTTTTGGCTATCTATTCCCCAAATCCGCCAGCTATCTATCTATCTGGAGCGATTGTTGAGAAATTTTGCCCCAATTTTCGCTCAAAATCGCTAATTTTCGTACCTTTCTTTACTTTTTCACCTTCAAAATCGCGGCTTTCGCCTATACACATGTTTATATACCTATTTATAGCCATTTTTGCCTATTTTAGCTACTTTAACCTGTTTTTAGCGATTTTTTCCCCTTTCTGCCTTCTATGCATTGAAAAAGCCTATATATTTATTTTGCCCCCGGGAGCCCCCCCCCCCCCAGAAAATTTTCAGCTATCTATCCCTCCGGAGGAGCGATTTGCTATCTATCCAACCCCCCGGAGGGCCGAAATCTTGCAGACCCCTGCTATGCCAAGGGATAGAAAGATGCAAATTTTTCGGGCTGTTTGGGGGTTTCTAATGTGTAGAAAGCGGGAAAAAAAAGAAAAATCGTCAAAAATAGAGGGTAATTGCTTAAAAACGTTCAAGCACATACATAATCACAAATAACAGGAAAACGCGCTTCAACCACTCATTTTGAAGGTGAAACTGGGCAAACAATTTGAAAATTAGCGAGATTTAACCCCCCCCCCCCCTAAAAACAGACTAACACAGGGCCTCCTCCAAACGATATCATTTTTTGTGTTTTTGTCGAAAAACAACGACTCCGTGTCGGGCGTAAATTCGGGATCGACAAATTTCGTTCCATTTTTCTCACATTGCACCTTTAAATCCTTGTAATTTTGGCCGCGAAAATGGTGCGGCATAATTTTGGATTAGTGCCAATTTTTTCAATTGATATTGTTAGAAAACAGGTAGATATGCTGAGTAAAACGGGATTTTGTTAGAATTAGAAATGGTTTTTCTAAAGCATTTTAGTTAGAAGTGACGCGCAATTTATTGCCGACTATACATACAACTGTGAGTGGTGAAACAGGGAAAAATATTTGTTCAATATTTTAGACCATTCAAAAAAGCTTTGTTTGACATTTTTAAAATATAAAAATCTTTTAAATTTTCTTAAAAAAACGATAAGCTTCTACAACACCACAAGGTTTTAGCTTACATCTATTTACACATCAATACCTACGTCATTTACATCAGTAAATGCAACAAAAAACTACAAACACAATTCATTGCTAAAAAAATTTGTTTGTGTTTACATTTGTCATTTGGTTCTAGTTTGAAATATTTAAATATTTGCAGATTTATTCACGCTTTTGCCACTACGAAAAGACTTCAAAAAGTTTAATTTTCGACTAAATGTGATCAATATTTGGAGATAAATACCCAATAAATAGGGAATTAAATTGTTCCGTACTCCACCAATCACAACTGTAAATAATTTGGTCCATAAAATAGTTTTTCTTATCTGCAGAAGTGCAACATGAATAATTTATGTTACGAAAAAAAGTACACAAAAATAGACAGAAATGCCATTTCGCGAGAAAAAAAATGCAAAAAACACAGAATGATTCATAAAATAAATACTATGCAAATGCAGTGAATCCATGTAACAGATGTGAAATGCAAAAAAACAGTTCTAAAGCGAAAAAAGTAGGTTTTATCGGCATTTTAGTGATCGAAAAGCGCCATTAATAATGGCGTTAAACGCCACGGAAAAAAGGCGCCATAAAATACAACGGCGCCATAAAATGGCGCCAGCGCCATGGCGCCATTCCATCACTATTTCCAAGTATTTTCCGCATCGCTAAGACGTGTTTCTGCACGAAAGATCGATATTCAATCATACGCATGACTTGCATAAAAACTTGACAGCTCACTTTGTGTAATGTAAATTTATCAGTGTCAATTTTGCTGCCAGAGTTGTTAAAAGTACCGATATTTTAAAGTATACGTAAAGTATTTTAACTCACTTAGTACTGAAAACGTAAAGTAAATATTGTTACTTGGATTATACGTTTGAGAAATGTAAAAGTACTTTTCACTTAAAAAAACGTAAAAGGAAGTATTTTTATCAAGCTTTTACAAGGGAAATGCAAAAGGGACATTAAAGTACTTTCTCCCAGGAAAACGTAAACGGAGTATTTTTGATGTTTTCTGCTCACGGATATTAAGTAATTTTTATGCTTAAACATATAAAAGGAAATTTTCTCGACACTTTTTCAAGCAACACTTTTGAATCTGTCCACCAAATATTCAAAAAATACTAGTTCATGATTATTTCCAATGCATTCAAAAGTACGTTTTGTGTACTCAGATACATTCAAAAAGTAAATGCAAAAACGAGTAAAGGTACTTTTTTGCGAGGAAACAAACATTTACTCAATAAATACTTGAGTAAACGTATTTTTTGAGTAAAAGTAAATACGCTTTCGCAACTGTGAATGCTGCGACAAATATGCATGTGACAAACAATTGACAAGTGGGTAAATATTGTCATACATAAATGAACCTTTTACTTATGCAAGTTTACTTGACACTTTACTTGGCACTGACAACTTAGCTTCCCATGTGACTTGACTTGTCACTTGTCAAATGCGGAATTGGTATTAAAATTAAATTTGACTTGTGCTCAGTTTTTTTTAAAAATATGTTACTTTTTCAGCAGTAAGTTTTGATAGAAAAATGTTTGTTTTTTATTCTTATCAATAAACAGAAAATTCCCAAGAATGAATTTTTACAGCCAGAAAAAGTTTGCCCTACCTGTGAAAACTGTACAGAAATCTGAACTGAATTCACATTTCACTATTTTTCGTCATCAAAAAGCAATATTATATTTTGTTAACAATAAGATGCCGATCTATTTCCCTTTGTAAAAATTAATTTCACCTGCCTCTCATAACGGTGAAAAATTGCTCAAAATTGCATCCTATTTTTCTGATTACATATTTTCAAGCATACAGGGTGTTCAATTTTCAGTTCACTTTATGATAATATTGGGCGCTATGCAAAGATTGTTACCGTATTTTGATGAATAAAGTCAAAAAATCGCGCACAAAAATTTACACATTTACAAACGATCAAATGCGATAAGAATGTTAACGTATATACTCGAATAACACCCCAGGGGAGCTATTATTTCGTCAGAAGCTTCGGAGGGGGGTATTCAAAGGGGATGTTATTCAAGGGGGGGGGGGGTTGTTAGTAAAGGACGGAGTTATTTTTTCCTCAGCACTTGCTCTTTATACACTGCATGAATGCATTCAAGCAACTCATGTAATCAAGGTATTTAACAGATCAACAACAACAAAAAAAACAAAACAAGGTATTTCTGCTAAAATTTGCGTTCGTTCAGCGGCATCCAAAAAATTCAAATACACACTGTGGATACACATATCAAATACCCGGAGGGGGGTTGGGGGTTATTCAAGGATATACGGTATTTTTTATTCGGATTGGATACGGTACGGACTAGGGTTCAAACGGGACCGCGGTCCCGGTACATGGTTCAGCAAAAAGTCGGGACTGGGGCGGTCCCGGTCCCGACACACCAGTCCCGATCCCGACAATTAAAAAAGCCTGTACCGGTCCCGACCACCCAGTCCCGGTCCCGACAATTGAAAAAAAGCCTGTCCCGGTCCCGACATTAGAAAATTTCTGGTCCCGGTCCCGGTCCGAAAAGCTGGTTCCGTTTGAACTAGTATGGACTGGAAAGTTGTTTAAGTCGACTTTTTTTATATATTTTGACAGTCAAATGACAAAATTACTCGATTTTTTAACATAAACTTAGAGGTGTCAACAAAAACGCAGTATCATTTAAAAATCAACAATTTACAAGAAATACTATTTTCCAAAAGTATACAGCATGGAAGAAAGTTATAAAATTTGATAAATGTAAATTTTCATTTAGATAACGTTGTGGCCTTATCAAACTATTAAACTTTGTTTGTTGTCATCACACGATGTCACAACAAATTATCTGTAAGGCATTCATTTTAATGAAGTCTTAATTACTTCATGTTCGTACTCTATAAATGCCACCGTAGTCGATTGAATATAGTAATTAACACACTAATAATTATTATATATACTACTGACTACACACTCCACTGAAATCTACTACCGTATATCCTTGAATAAGACCCCTCCCTTGAATAACTCCCCCTGTTGGCCAGGTAAGGAAAAAAGAACTCCTCCCCTTGAATAAATCCCCCCTCTTTAAAAACACCCACTATTGGGTATTTGATATGTATATCAACAGTGTGTATTTGAATTATTCTGATGTCGATTTTAGCATGCATACTTTTTTGTCGTCGTCGCACTGTTAAATACCTGGATTGCAAGAGTTGAATTGAATGCATCAATACCATGGAAAAGTCCCAATTTTTTGCAAATGAGGAAAAAATAACATCTCCTCTTGAAAAATCCCCCCTCCCCTCCAAAAAAAAAATCCCCTGGGGTCTTATTCGAGGACTCCCTGGGGTCTTTTTCGAGGATATACGGTATATTCAATCTGAAAAAAATCAAAGTCCCTAGTCCTACACACACACTAGTTGACAGTGAAATCAGGTGGCAATCACAAGCCCTGTAAAGTGTAAAGATAAGTGTCAAATGTAAAGTCAAATGCAAAGTCAAATTTCAAAAGTAAAGTGTCAATTCTGTATCCAAATCTTATTTTTCGTATCCAAATCTTATGTTTTTGTATCCAAATCTTATTTTTCGACATAAGATTTGGATACAAAAACATAAGATTTGGATATGAAGAAAAAAATTTGGATACACAATTGACACAATTACTTTACACTTTACTTTACATTTGACACTCTGCATGAAAATTGACTTTTGCCTTTGCATTTTACTTTACATTAGACAATTTACTTTACACTTTACAGGGCTTGAGACTGCCCCCATATGTCAACTGGGCCGACTGGTTTCCATACAGATTTTAGTTGACGGGTAGCCGAACCATGCTCAAATGCACATATCGTACCGATATTATGAACTTTTTTTCATTGCCCCATGTGCAGTTGACAATTGCTAAATGCGACCCGTCAACTAAAATCTGCTGAACCGGTTTTTATCAGAATAGTTTGGTTTCACCGAGTTTTTCAATAGAATTGACCACATGAACTTATTCGTCAGATTATGGTAACATTCTGCGCAAAGCGCAATCAGTGTACCGTATTTCCTCGAAATACCCCCCGGGGGTGATTGTTTCAGAGTGAGAATTTTGAGGGGGGGGGGGGGGTTAAACGAGGGGGGCTTATTATTTCGCCAGAAATTTTTTGAAATCCCGGTACAAATTTGTCGTTTGTAACGTACGCAGACGTCGAAAAATACACAAATAAACACCATGTAATAGAGTCTATACACTGACATATGTATGTAGATGGTATAACGATGGTACTTTTTAACGTCTGTTCTGCATTGCCCGGATCACAAACCGCAGCTTTAGTCATGTATGTTCCCTTTTTTCAACGACCCCAGTTTTAAACAACATTTTTTATTAAAAAATCGGTTTGATGCTTGCATTTTTTAAACAAGGGTTTTTTATTTAAAAAATGGTTTGATGCTTGCGTTTTTTTTAAACAATGTTTTTTATTTTTAAGAAACCGGAGACAATTTTTTGGTACCATCCCCTGGACCCCACCCAAAACAAAAATCTTTGAGAAATTTTTGGAGGTATTTTTGAGAAATTTTGCCCCTATATCCAATTCAATTTCACTCACCTTCAAAACCTTGAAAAGCCGATCTATTGAAACCCTGTAACCCCAAAAAACGTTCTTAGTATTTATGCTCTGGAGGAGCAATTTACTATCTATACGAACCCCTGTGGGGGTCCAAATCCACAAGACCCCTGCTGCTGTCACTTGCCTATAAAATGGGGGTGCTGTTTGTGTAGATGGGCATAGGGATGGAAAAAATGATGTTTTTTCAATGACCCCATTTTTCAAACTTCAGACAAGTGGCAGTACTTTATAATGCTATGTAAATAGCAATAGAATTACTGTGGAGCCATCAGTGATCCGATAAGCATAATAAGTATTGATTTCTACCAAAGAATAAATTGTTATGTCAACTTGTTACATATATATATATCACCTCTCATCAATTGTTCATGACTTGAAGTGAAGTTGGGCATGGAATAGTGCTTACATAATGTTACTAGCAGGATTCTCTCCGACCTTCGGTCGGGTTTATCATGTTTTACTATACTTTAACTACTAATGGACACTTGTTACCACATCAATTATGAATCCCTTTGAAAATAAAGCCCGCGGGGTCCACCATCTAATTATTTGCCAGTTTTTCCCATTGCTTTCTATTTCGGCCTATGGTAATGTTGTGTCAAAACTGGTGCATTATCTACGCCACATAATAAGACCTCATTATTTGAAATATTGTAAGCACAAGGGGTTCTTTTTAAAATTTATGGTAATGTAGTGACATGATGCAGTGCAAATTACCATCAGCAATATCAGAAACCCCTGTAGTCACTGTATCAAAAAACCCACATGGATCATGTCATGATTTGTAATTTGGTATTGTTATTGTTTGTATTGTTGGTACATTACATATTGCTTTTCTAAAAACATGGCTAGCATGCGGGCAAGCTGAACTATAAGATATGGAAGTCGAAAGTGGAGGTATAGAAGTCCAAAGTCAATAAAGCACTTAATTCTTTTCCATCTAACCCATACAGAGCCCGTGGTTGGAAATCTTATAGTTCAGCTTGCCCGCATGCTAGCCATGTGGGTTTTTTGATACAGTGACTACAGGGGTTTCTGATATTGCTGATGGTAATTTGCACTGCATCGTGTCACTACATTACCATAAATTTTAAAAAGAACCCCTTGTGCTTACAATATTTCAAATAATGGGGTCTTATTATGTGGCGTAGATAATGCACCAGTTTTGACACGACATTACCATAGGCCGAAATAGAAAGCAATGGGAAAAACTGGCAAATAATTAGATGGTGGACCCCGCGGGCTTTATTTTCAAAGGGATTCATAATTGATGTGGTAACAAGTGTCCATTAGTAGTTAAAGTATAGTAAAACATGATAAACCCAACCGAAGGTTGGAGAGAATCCTGCTAGTTACATACAATTACGGTATTTCGAGGGGGTGGGTAATTATTTCACAGTATCCATTTTGAGGGGGTATTTCGAGACGGGGGTATTTCGAGGAGGGGGGGTATTTCGAGGAAATACGGTACCTAGACCGTAATTTTCTTCAAAAAATGCACATTATTCCAGGAAGTATGGTAAATTCTTCAGGAAGCAACGGCGAAGTAAATCTGGATGCTAAAAAATACTTTTTCACTTGTGACAATGCAAAGAAAAACGCCAGCGATCAAACACAACAAAACAAGAGCAAAAAAATGTGTCAATGTATCAGAATGTCATGAATCAATTTCACATGACACGCAGGATGTCGAGCATTTTTTGAAAATACCGTATTTGCTCGAATAATTCCCCTGGGAAATACCTTTCGTGGGGAACTATTCAAGAGCGGTGGTTTTTTCAAAAGGGGGAATTTTTCAACTGGGGAATTACGTTTCCCTTATTCATCAACAAGGGCGCGGGGGTTATTCGACAGGGGGGATTATTCGAGCAAATACGGTAGACAAAAATCATATATATAAACCGGGCGCCTGACGTGGGCCACCCTGTATAATGACGCATGCAAATAGCTGTGTTCTTTATTGAACGAAGTGAATATCAAAATAAATATTTACAAAAACAATTTGAAGGCAAAAAATGAAAGCACCAAATCGCCATTGCGGTTTGGGCCCACACACGCCAGTAGACATCGACACCAAATGTCAACTGGTGCCGATCCCGATTCAAAGCTTGCTGACGAGCCGACGAACGACATTCGCGAACGCAAACTTTAAATTGGGAACGGAACCAGTTGACATTTGGTATCGATGTCAACTACCGTGTGTGGGGCTCTTTAGCACCCGGTGCCAGAGTTTTGGCGTTGTTTACTACCTAGTTTTATCAAATGATGCAAAAATAATGATGCTTTTAAACAATACAGATTATGCATCGCTAAAAAACTGGCATTATTTTTACCCACATTTCAAAATCTTTGGAGAACTCATAAGTTTCAACGCATTTGAGTTTACCAGAATGAGGTATTTGTCAACTGCGTTGATGCAGATTAAAAATAAATCATTCCGGCAAACTCAAATGCGTTCAAAACCGATTTGAGTTAGAAAACTAGTGGGCATAAATAGGACGGGGCAGGCCTGATACGCACATCCGCCCGATACGCACATTTGCCCGTTTTTTTCACTTGACACTTTTTCAAGTGATTTTCAGATATGAGTAAAGTGAAAAAAACGTGCAAATGTGCGTAACGGGCAGATGTGCGTATCAGTGCACCCCCCCCCCCCCCCATAGGACCATTACTGTGGCAGTATTGACACTGGCGCCAGCGCCACAGAAAAAGGCGCCATGGTGCTTGGTGTTAAAACCTTGGCGTCTTTCACATCACTATTCAAGCCTCTACTTTTCTTTTTTCTAAATGGAATGAATCCATCTGACCGAATAATAGACAGGATTTTGAATGCAAATGAGAAAACACCATAAAAATAAAACAACAATCAATGAAAACCTTGTTTTCTGCTGTTTTCTTGTTTTTTTGGGGGGGACTTGATAATGTCAGGATTGATAAAGCCGGATTGATAGAAAAACAAAATGCCAAAAACTGACATTGACATTTTGAAGAGGAAAATAAGCAGATGGAGTAAGTTTTCAATCCATATAATCTTTTAAAAAACTATTCAAAAACAAATTCCAACAATGTCCACAGAAAAATCACACCAAACCCTTATACTGATAATATTTCACATAATCACAGTACAAATTACCAAAAACTGGTTTAATTTCACTCTTCAAATTCGCAGTTAAAAATGCCACAGATTTTTGACTACACAAATCAAAAAGCGAATAAAAAATCGGCATCAAAGTGGCTCTGATATCACTTGGCAAGTTTCCAATAGAATGCAATTTGGTGAGAAAATTCGCCAGCATGTAGGGAGCTGCCTGCAAAAAACAAACAATTAGAATTCACTGAGTGCAATTAGGAATTACTGGCCAGTATCATAAGTGGACAAGTACTTTACTCTTGTCTTTGTTGTTGACTTTTCACTTTACTCTTGACTTTGCCACTTGTGGAACCAGCACCAGGGGCAGTCCCAAAGTGTCGGCTGTGTATCCAAGTCTTATGTTCAATATAAGATTTGCATACAGAAACATAAGATTCGGATACAGAAACATAAGATTCGGATACAAAAGCATAATATTTGGATACACAATTGACACTTTGTGACTACCCCTAGTGCTGATTCGGCAAGTAGCAAAGTTAAGAGTCAAGTTAAGTCAAGAGAGAAGTGTTTGTCCACTTGCGGAATTGACACCTGATATTTTTTCATAAAGGACTTATTTATCATTCTCGAATACACTCATCTGACCTTCCTGACAAAGTTTACACCCTTATTTATGCAAAGTTTGTGTCGTTTTAAACATTAAAAAACGTTTTTAATACAATTTCTAAAAACAGAACCTTCTGAAAGCTCTTCCGAGATCCCTTCATTTCCGCATAAACTTTGGCCAACTCATAACACAGGCATTTTAACCTAAAAACGCCACAATCTTTTTTCTCCAAATCAGCATCCACAACCAATTTTCGGGTCAAAACGTTCAAAATTGCGCATGTACAATTGCTTAGAGTTGTACAAAGCGCCGCTGTGGTGTCCTGGTGATTTGCAGTCCGAATTAATGTGAGCAGCCCTGTAATGCACGCGTCTGATGTTTGACTGTGTGTGGGAGGCGGAAGTTTAGTGCGTTTGATTCGAGTTATAGAATTTTATTGAGTAATTCTATTTTAATTTAATTTATTTGAACCCTGATTCGACAATTTCGGAAATTTTGGCTGTCAAGCAAGTATGGTTGAACAAACTAAGCGCAATTCTAGGTTATCGTAAAATTTAAAAAAAGTATTTTTCACTCACAAAAATTCCTCAACATTTTCAATCTGATTCAAGTTGACCAAAGCCAGTTCAATCAGCAAAAAGTGACAAATTTCAGAGCTCATTTCTTGGTGATATTTCTTCGAAAACTGCGCCATTCCCGTCAAACATTCAATCCGGTAGCGTTTGTCCATTTCAGCGCCAAAAATTCTTTCCAAATGGGCGTTCAGATATTTTCTCAGGCGTTTCTTCAATTTGACATCGCTAAGCTGCGCCTGGCCAATAGTGCGCCATAAATTGACAATTTGTACATCACTACAAGATGGCGACTTGTTAAATTTAGACCAGTCTTTCTTCTGAATTGAGCAAATTACTTTAGATAGCTCTTTGGGATGATGCCACTGTAGCAGATCAATCGATTTAGATAGTTCATGTGTCTGGGCAAAAAAAAGATAAATTAATAGTGTAAAAATGAAATGGACACACTGGGGGTCAATCAAGGGGGTTTGAATGGGGTATTCTCCAAACGCTCCTCCCAAGTGGAGCGATTTCGGTCATATTTTAAATACCTTGAAAAAGCCCATATATTAGCCCCCGCAAACCGCAGAAAAATTTTCACCTACCGCATTACCTCGAATTAACCCCCCCCCCCCTCAAAATGGGCTGGGGAAGTAATAAACACCCCCCTCGAAATACCCCCCTTCGGAATGATGTACGTCATGTACATAATAAATATGTCATGTATACAATGTGCATGATGTAAATGAGGCGTCTAATTCTAAAAGTCGACAAGTCCACAAAATGCGATGTAAATCGCATTTTAAGTTTCAGATCCAATTTGTGGTCTGTGCAGCGTGTCCAATCTGGCTCTCTCATGCTTTACATTAAGTTCCATATGTTGACAATAAAGTGTCAAATTTTCAACCCCTGCTCTCAACGTTTTTGTGAAAAATGGGGTGTCCATAAAATGCCATTTGGATATTTGCAAGAAATCAGCAGCAAAATCCAGTAAACAAAGGTGGACTTGTCGACTTCTTGCTGCAAACACCTTCGGACTTGTCGACCTCTTGCTTTAAACCATGTGGACTTGTCGACTTTTTGCACTTGCAAACATTTGATTTAAAAGCACCTGGAAGTTGCGCCATTTTTATGGAGTGGCACTATCGACTCCAAAGTAGCGCCATTTCCATGGCGTTGGCGCCATTTTTATGGAGTGGCACTATCGACTCCAAAATAGCGCCATTTCCATGGCGTTGGCGCCATTTTTATGGAGTGGTGCTATCAACTCCAAAATAGCGCCATTTCCATGGCGTTGGCGCCATTTTTATGGAGTGGCGCTATCAACTCCAAAATAGCGCCATTTCCATGGCGTTGGCGCCATTTTTATGGAGTGGCGCTTCTTGCTGCAAACACCTTCGGACTTGTCGACCTCTTGCTTTAAACCATGTGGACTTGTCGACTTTTTGCACTTGCAAACATTTGATTTAAAAGCACCTGGAAGTTGCGCCATTTTTATGGAGTGGCACTATCGACTCCAAAGTAGCGCCATTTCCATGGCGTTGGCGCCATTTTTATGGAGTGGCACTATCGACTCCAAAATAGCGCCATTTCCATGGCGTTGGCGCCATTTTTATGGAGTGGTGCTATCAACTCCAAAATAGCGCCATTTCCATGGCGTTGGCGCCATTTTTATGGAGTGGCGCTATCAACTCCAAAATAGCGCCATTTCCATGGCGTTGGCGCCATTTTTATGGAGTGGCGCTATTGACTCAAAAATAGCGCCATTTCCATGGCGTTGGCGCCAATTTTATGGAGTGGCGCTATCAACTTCAAAATAGCGCCATTTCCATGGCGTTGGCGCCATTTTTATGGAGTGGTGCTATCAACTCCAAAATAGCGCCATTTCCATGGCGTTGGTGCCATTTTTATGGAGTGGCGCTATCAACTCCAAAATAGCGCCATTTCCATGGCGTTGGCGCCATTTTTATGGAGTGGCGCTATCGACTCAAAAATAGCGCCATTTCCATGGCGTTGGCGCCAATTTTATGGAGTGGCACTATCAACTTCAAAATAGCGCCATTTCCATGGCGTTGGCGCCATTTTTATGGAGTGGCACTATCGACTCCAAAGTAGCGCCATTTCCATGGCGTTGGTGCCATTTTTATGGAGTGGCGCTATCGACTCCAAAGTAGCGCCATTTCCATGGCATTGGCGCCATTTTTATGGAGTGGCGCTATCAACTCCAAAATAGCGCCATTTCCATGGCGTTGGCGCCATTTTTATGGAGTGGCACTATCAACTCCAAAATAGCGCCATTTCCATGGCATTGGCGCCATTTTTATGGAGTGGTGCTGTCGACTCCAAAGTAGCGCCATTTCCATGGCGTTGGTGCCATTTTTATGGAGTGGCTATTGACTCCAAAACAGCGCCATTTCCATGGCGTTGGCACCATTTTTATGGAGTGGCGCTATCAACTCCAAAACAGCGCCATTTCCATGGCGTTGGCACCATTTTTATGGAGTGGCGCTATCAACTCCAAAATAGCGCCATTTCCATGGCATTGGCGCCATTTTTATGGAGTGGTGCTGTCGACTCCAAAATTTTCAAAAAAATTATTTTTAAATTTTTCAAATTTTTTTAATAAATTTTTTTCAAATTTTTTTTCAAATTTTTTTTTCAAAAGTTTTTTTTTCAATTTTTTTATTTTTCTTTAAAAATTTTTTTTTTTTAATTTTTTTTCAAATTTTTTTTTCAAAAGTTTTTTTTTCAAATTTTTTTTTTATATTTTTTTTTATTATTTTTTTTCAAATTTTTCTTTATTTTTATAACTTTTTTCAAATTTTTTTCTTCAAATTTTTTCTTTGAAAAATTTTTTTGCAATTTTTTTTAAACATTTTTTTATACTTTTTTTCTTCATTTTTAAATACAAATTTTTTTATTATTATTTTTTCTTTTTTTTCAAAAAGTTTTTTTTTCTTTTTTTATAACTTTTTTCAAAAAAAATTTCATAATTTTTTTTTCTTCAAAATTTTTAAAAAAAATTTGTATTAATTTTTTCCTTCTTTTTTTCAAAATTTTTTAATTTTTTTTTCTTTTTTATTGTTTTAAAATTTTTTAAATAAAGGTTTAAGTTTTTAAGTTGCTTTTATTCTTCAGTGGAAGAAGTTGGCCCTATTATGTGAATCTTATTCAGATTTAATTTGAGTTAGCATGCTGCCATGATTTGTTACGGACATCATTGTTCAGGGCTGTATCAAAAACTAGACTAGTTGTACTAGGATGTACTTTCCATCCCTAGATGTTACTGTGATGACACTGTTGTTCATTGTTTAATTTTGTGTGATTCTGAAAAAAATCTGTTTTGTTGAAATAACTGATATGCAAAATTGATAAAACTCAATAAATAAAATTATGTGGCAGATGTATCACCCTACAAACATTTGCGTCAATCTCTCCAGTGGAGAGTGCATGACGTCATTTTTGTGTCGCCATATTCAAAGGATTGGAACGGATTGGGTCATGTATCAGAACGTGGCCCTCATCCCACTTATCAGTTGCGTATTATACGAATGAGAGTGAAAACTCAAAGTTAGCTAAACATCGTCAAATTTGCTCTACTTTGCCAATTTCCACCTTCATAATCTCTATTTTCATTCATATACATGGTTATATATCTAGTGTTGGCCCTATTTTATCCATATTTATAGCGGATTTTGAAATTTTGGCCGGCTGCCAAGTTCTCATACAAGACTCTTGCATTGGAACGGAGCCAAGGAAATAAAAAAATTTAAACACAAAATTTGAGAAAAAAAAAATTTAACAAAAAAAAATTTTAAGAAAAATTGAGAAAAAAATTTGGAAAAAAATTAATAAAAAAAAAATTTAAAAAAAAATAAAAAAATGTGTAAATTTTTTTTAAAAAAATAATAAAAAAATAATAATAAAAAAATAATAAAAAATAAATAATAAAAAATAATAAAAAAATTTGAAAAAAGAAAAAAAAATTTAAGAAAAAATATTAAAAAAATAAAAAATTGAAGAAAAAAATTGAAACAAGAAAAAAGAAAAAAACTTAAAAATAATAAAAAAATAAAATAAAATAAAAAAATTATTAAAAAAAATTATTAAAAAATTAATAAAAAAATTGAAAAAAAAATTTGAAAAAAAAAAATTAAAAAAAAATTTAAAAAAAAATGTTGAAAAAAAATGTTGAAAAAAATGTTGAAAAAAATATTTTAAAAATTTTTTAAAAATTTTTGAAAAAAAGTGTAGTGCCACTCCAGAAAAATGGCGCCAACACCATGGAAATGGCGCTATTTTTGAGTTGATAGCGCCACTCCAGAAAAATGGCGCTAACGCCATGGAAATGGCGCTACTTTGGAGTCAACAGCAACACTCCATAAAAATGGCGCCAACGCCATGGAAATGGCGCTACTTTGGAGTCAATAGTGCCACTCCATAAAAATGGCGCCAACGCCATGGAAATGGCGCTACTTTGGAGTCAATAGTGCCACTCCATAAAAATGGCGCCAACGCCATGGAAATGGCGCTATTTTGGAGTTGATAGCGCCACTCCATAAAAATGGCGCCAACGCCATGGAAATGGCGCTATTTTGGAGTCAACAGCAACACTCCATAAAAATGGCGCCAACGCCATGGAAATGGCGCTATTTTGGAGTCAATAGTGCCACTCCATAAAAATGGCGCCAATGCCATGGAAATGGCGCTACTTTGGAGTCAACAGCAACACTCCATAAAAATGGCGCCAACGCCATGGAAATGGCGCTACTTTGGAGTCAATAGTGCCACTCCATAACAATGGCACCAACGCCATGGAAATGGCGCTACTTTGGAGTCAATAGTGCCACTCCATAAAAATGGCGCCAACGCCATGGAAATGGCACTATTTTGGAGTTGATAGCGCCACTCCATAAAAATGGCGCCAACGCCATGGAAATGGCGCTATTTTGGAGTCAACAGCAACACTCCATAAAAATGGCGCCAATGCCATGGAAATGGCGCTATTTTGGAGTCAATAGTGCCACTCCATAAAAATGGCGCCAATGCCATGGAAATGGCGCTACTTTGGAGTCAACAGCAACACTCCATAAAAATGGCACCAACGCCATGGAAATGGCGCTTTTTTGGAGTTGATAGCGCCACTCCTTAAAAATGGCGCTAACGCCATGGAAATGGCGCTACTTTGGAGTCAACAGCAACACTCCATAAAAATGGCACCAACGCCATGGAAATGGCGCTATTTTGGAGTTGATAGTGCCACTCCATAAAAATGGCGCCAACACCATAAAAATGGCGCTACTTTGGAGTCAATAGTGCCACTCTATAAAAATGGCGCCAACGCCATGGAAATGGCGCTACTTTGGAGTCAATAGTGCCACTCCATAAAAATGGCACCAACGCCATGGAAATGGCGCTACTTTGGAGTCAATAGTGCCACTCCATAAAAATGGCACCAACGCCATGGAAATGGCACTACTTTTACAAACAATGTTCAGTAAACAAAAGTGGACTTGTCGACTTCTTGCGTTAATGAAATGGACTTGTCGACTTTTAGCTCTAATCAGGCATGGACTTGTCGACTTCTTGCCCAAAAAAATTTTATGGGCAGGGGAGTGGACTTGTCGACTGCTTGCACTTGCAAACATTTTTGTTCCCAGCTTGAAAAAATTTGCCTTATGGGCTATTTTTGTACTTGTCGACTTTTAGAAATCACTGCCCATAGCGGACTTAACACATTTCTTGCTTTTTTTGTCCCAACAAAAAAGGCTGCACAAGGTGGACTTTTTGCCCAAAAACTAGGCGTACTTGTCGACTTCTTGCCCAAATTTTCTCCATTTTCCCCCAAAATGGTCAAATTTGGCATGGTCGTATAGGGGAATGTGAGGTAGGAAAATTTATGGAAAATTTTGAAAAATGAGAGGGACCATCCCCAGATCATTTTCACGGGGTTAACTCAAATTTTCCAAATTTGGACTTGTCGACTTTTAGAATTCGACGCCTCAATTATAAGTTGTGATATATTAGTGTTGTATTGAATATTCAGCCTATATGTGCTCCCACATACTTCTACAGTGGGAAACATTAGTCTCAATGTATTAGCTTTCTCTTATAGCCTTATTTATAAGCACTATTTCATGCCTAACTTCACTTGAAGTCACGGAACATTCACAAACAGCGATTTACATAATGAGTCAACATACAAAGTATTTTTTTGGCAGAAATCACCACTTATCATGTTATCCAATGACTAACAATGGCAAACCCTCCGAAAAAAATGTATTTAAATTTTGAAGTGTTTTTTCCAAAATGAATTTTCGAATTTTCAAATTTTTCCTCAAATGGATTTTTGAATTTCAAATTTTATTTTTGAATTTTTGAATCTTTTTGGGCAATTTTTGAATTTTTTGGGTAATTTTCAAATTTTTTTACATACTTTTCGAAATTTTTTTGGAAAATATTGAATTAAGAGCTTTTTGAAGCTGTTAAGTAGTTTTGTTGAAATAGTTATGGGTGCTCGGTGCATTCCTGTGCATTCTTCAATGTGACAGAGTCTGCCCACAGCTGGAATTGTGGGTGGCTGTTATGGGGGGGGGGGGGGGTCCACCAGACTTTTATGTCATTCTATTCTGTTGTACATTTGCTGATTGAGTAATTGCAAAAATTTTATGCAATTTGACTCTGTTTTTATGTGATTTGTTTGATTTATTTGATATATTTACCATTTATCCTTGAATAAGTCCCCCTTGAATAAGTCCCCTCAAAAATCACTGACAAAAAATACCCCCCCCCCCCTGAAAAATTTATTTTACACGTTGAAATACTGGGTCAACCTGGCATAATGAATTTACACATCACTAATCCAACCTCAAAAATGGAATCTACAGGTTGTGCAGATCATTTTAAGTATTTAACAGTCCAAATCAGCCAAGAAATGGCCGAGTTATTAAGCTTTATCATCAACTAGCCAGATTGGTCATGTAAAGTCAACACCTTTTTATCGACCCCCCTTCTTGGGATTGGGGAACGATTCAAGGAAACAAAACAATTTGGTTGATGTGCAACAGAATGGGGTGACACAAAGTCTGGTGGACCCACCCCCTAAAATGCTTCCCCGATTTCAGCTATGGGTCTGCCACAGATGCCATTTCAATGTTCATTGACGTTTTTTT
The DNA here is from genome assembly GCA_964036195.1 of Sphaerolaimus hirsutus. Lineage (NCBI taxonomy): Eukaryota > Metazoa > Nematoda > Chromadorea > Monhysterida > Sphaerolaimidae > Sphaerolaimus > Sphaerolaimus hirsutus. The sequence goes on along the minus strand of OZ038453.1, from coordinate 4,691,724 downwards.
CAGTTTGATAGACTTTTTCAGATGCACCGCATATCAATTATCAATCGATTTAGCATGTAGACCCTAAGAAGGTGTTTTGTGTCCTTGAATTTCCTGAAAAATTCGAAAACTATTTTCGAATTTTCGAATTTTTTCAAAAAAAATCGATTTTTAAGTGTTTTTCCAGTGGTGGAATAAAAGTTCGAAAATTCTGAAAAAATTCGAAAATTCGAAAATATTTTCGAATTTTCGAATCTTTTTTTTGCCATCGTTACCCATGACTACACACCCATGGCTATATATCATCACAAGTACTGCCACTTTGTATATGTTTATATCGATACTGAATCATATTTGGGAGCTTTTTAGGGAACATCTCGACATTATTTGAAAAAAGCAAAAGTGCGTTTTTTTAATAAAGGGCTTTTTTTAAAAAAACGGGGCCGTTAAAAAAGCGCTTTTTTCCATCCCTATGCTAGAATCAATACTCAAATGTTTACATTTTCCGAAAATACCATTATTGATGTTAACAACTCTGCTGGGGACAACTATGCCATATGGTTTTTCTGTTTTATCGCCTGGGATTTCACCTGGTACTGGCTGCATAGAGCTGCGCATGGTTACTTCGACATTTTTATTTCTTTTTGATTTCTATTTTTGTTCTCGATGAATTTGTCATCTATGTCCTCAGTATTTCAACGCGCACCATAAATTTGCAATTTCAGAGGTGTCAATTTTGTGGTCGTTCCACCAAATCCACCACAGCAGCGAATACTTCAACCTGGGAGTGGCCATGCGCGCCGGTGTTTTCGTTGACGTCAGTTTTTTTTGGACGCTTTTCAAGGTTTCATAAGTTTCAATTGATTACCGCATTTCATCTACCTAATAGAATAGCACTGTTCTATTTTACATCAACTTTTTACCTGTCGTTCTATTGGAGGATGCCGTAGTATTTTTCTCTTCAATTTTAAAACACATTTTACTTTTGAATATAATTAAATTTTAAGTGGATCTTGAGCATCATATTTTATTATCGGAGCATCAATTTGATACAAGTCATGTAAATTTTGGCATCACCACTCAAAAGCAAAATGCTCAACTTTTCTGCAAAGTGTGCAGCCAGTACCTATTTATGTATATCTAGATAACTAATAATTTATAATGCAAAACTTCAATGTACATTTTTTTCAGAACCCCTTGGTGCTAACATTTCAATTATGGCAGGCATTATTCGTGCCGCCGCCAATTTACCTGGTTCACACACAATTGAATGTGATAACACAAATTTGGACACACTCTGCGGTAAGTTTCACTTTGCAAAATTCCATATATCCTTGAATAAGACCCCATGGGAGTTTTTATTTTGTCAGAAGTTTTGGAGGTGAGTTATTCAAGTGGCGATGTTATTCAAGGATATATTATGTTTTCTTATAATTTTCATTTTTTCATAGAATACCTAAATGCATTCTGTCAACTCATGTAGTCCAGGTATTTAACAGTCCAACCACAAAAGACAAAGTATTCATGCCAAAATTCATGTTCATCAGTATCCTAATCATTCTAATACATATTGTGGATACACATATCAAATAACCAGAGAGAGGGTGAGTTATTCAAAAGGGGGGGGAGTCATTCAAGGGGAGAAGTTATTTTATCATCACCTGGCTGTTATTTTCACAGAAAGAAAAACTAGGCTGTCAAGTGCATGGAAGTAGACATGTCCCAATCCCAGACCATTAAAGTATTAATTAAAGTGTCAAATGTCATGTAAATAGTCAATCAATGCAAAAAAATCCAACTGAACCTCGCGTGAGAATTGACACTATACATTTTTCATGATAATTGACACATTGCCTGATATTTTACACTTTAGTTGACACTACACATTCTGGGTCTGCCCTGAGATGTGCGTGAAGGGCCAGGCTTATTTTGCACATATGCCTGTTTCACACATATGCCCGTTTCGCACATGGATGAAACCCGTCTCGCACAAAGGCCCGTTTCGCACATAACTGATGCATGTGCGAAACGGGCCTATGTGCGAAGCAGGCTGATGTGAAAAACATGCCTATGTGCGTGTGACTCACTGGTGTGTGACTGTGCACCCACATTACACCCCCCCTTCCCAACAGCTCAATGGGTTCCAGGCGGCACCAGCTGTCTGAGTTTCCATTTTGCAGGGGATTTTCCATGACTTTTGACACTTTGCATGACATTTGACATTTTACACAATCAAAAGTCATGGAAAATGCCCTGCAAAATGGAAACTCAGTTGCTGAGCTGCGGGGAAGGGGAGGGGGTTAATGTGGGTGCACCGTCACACGCCAGTCAGTCACACGCACATAGGCCTGTTTTGCACATATGCCTGTTTCTCACATATGCCTGTTTCGCACATACGCCTGTTTCGCACATAGGCCCATTCCGCACATGCATCAGTTATTTGCGAAACGGGCCTTTGTGTGAAACGTGTTTCATCCATGTGCAAAACAGGCCTATGTGCGAAACAGTGCTCCCTTGTGTGTGAAATGGTGCTTCACAAACATTATAACCATTCATATCCATTATCACCAGGGTTCAAATGGGATTGATATTTCAGGATTGGGATTGAGGTCACAACAGGATTGGGATTGGGACTCCTCCTTGAATAACTCCCCAACAAAAAAACGCTGATGAGAAAATTACTCACCTTGGGTTTTATTCAAGGGTATGCGGTATACATTTGGTTGAGCATAATACCAAAAAGAATGAAGTGTGGCAAAAGTGTGGCAAAAAAACTGGCATGCTCAGTGAAGTATCAGGAAAACACTTCACAGCACTTCACACTAGGGTGTCAAATTTTCATTTCCATCTTCTGTTTCCGCTTTTTCACAATAAACTTTTATTACCTTTCTGATCTCCATTTTCTGGCAGCTCAAAAAAACTTAACTTTCTGTTTTCCGTTTTCTGGCAGCTTAAAAATTTACCTTTCAATTTCCATTTTCCAGCACCATTTTCAGTTGTCTGGCATTTTTCCATTATTTTTCTAATGTTTATCCTATACGGTATTTTTTAAGTCACAGGTTCTTGTGTGGCTTCAGCATTTTATCTGTATCAAATTAGCCACTTTTTTCCAAGTGATGACACTGATGTGTGGTCAAATGCCCACAGTGCAAAAATCACTCCATGAGCTTCCAATTCAGTAGCCAAATATCATTACCCAGCAGGTGCAGTGACAAAGCTTGCAAATGCAATTGGTTGTTGTTGACCAGCATCATTATCTTTTTCCAACACAGCACAAAGTCCATCAGTGCTAGCATCGGTGGTGATGACATAGTCAAGGCCAGGCATAGGCCTGGCAAACTTTGGGGTCACCCATCTCATAGCAAATTTGCTGATACAGCTTCATCAGCTCATCTGTGCATTTCAATTTTGCTCCACTTGTTTTAGGAGTTTTAAGAGAAGAATTATAAGTAGTCCTGTGAGATGATGGGACAAGTAGTGATCGAACCTTTGCATGTAGTTGGCTAGACCTAAAAATCCTGCTCCGTCATTCTTGGTGACAGTCAGAGGTAGTCACTAATGGCAGCAACTTTTTCCAGGATCACACTGATTCCATCAGCACTAATCATGTGGACCAGGTACTTGATGCTCTCCTTCAAAAAGTGGCATTTGCAAGCATTGAGTAAAGTACCTGCTTTGCACATGGCAGAGATGACATCCATTAGGTGCTCAATGTGCTTATCAAAAGTGGTAGAAGCAATAATAATATCATCCAAATAAGCATGGCAGAATGCCTTGTGATGATCAAGATTTTTTCATAGTATGCTGGAATGTCACAGGAGCATCCTGCAATCCAAACAGCCTGTGCTTCAACTCAAAAGGCTGGTCAAATGCAGTACATGCTGTTTTGTGTGGGCCTTCCTACGTGATCCTTGTAGTAGCCACACTTGGTATCCAGGGTTGAGTATAACTACAACAATCAGAGCCAAATAGGCAAAACTTTCTTCAATCATGCAAATTTTTCTGGAAACAAATTCTGCAATCTTGTTTCATTTCTGTGCAAATTTTGCTGTCCATTTTTGATGTTCAGGTGATGGTTCCGCAAGTAGAAAAGTTCAGAGTTAAAACTTAAGAGTTGAGTAAAATGATAAATGATAAGTTAAGAGTAAAGTTAAAAGTTGAGTAAAATCATTTGTCATTTTACTCAACTCTCAACTTTACTCATAACATGTCATTTGTCATTTTACTCGACTCTTAAGTTTTAACTTGACTTTTCCACTAGTGGAACCGGCCCCTGGCATTTGATTTTTCCATTTTCCATTTTTCAGCAGACAAAGGCTTTTACCTTTCCGTTTTCTGCCAGATGAAATTTTTTACGTTTTCATTTTCCAGTTCAAACAATTTTTTACCTTTTTGTTTTCTGTAAAAAAATATTTTTGACACCCTACTTCACACAGCCTGTTCACACACCATGTTTTCCCCTGTGTTTGAAGTTCCAAACAAGCTTTTTTGCAAACCATTCAAACCTCGACATGCAGATAGTCCCCAAAATTCCAATTCTAGACTACATTCTCAACACACCATCACTGCATAGGGTACACCATGGAAGAAATCCTTATTGCATTGACAGAAATTATGGGGGTGTCCTGAGTATTTGGGACAGGCTTTTTGGGACATTGGCTGAGGAAAGGGACAATGAAAAGGTGCACTATGGGCTCATTCAACAGGTGGACTATTATGATTGTGTGAAATTACAGGTGTGTTTGCTAGAATATGTATAAAAAATGTAAGGGTAAAAAAGACTGACTGACTTTTCAGACCTGAGATGTGCCAGAACTGCACAATACAAAATGTTATATTAGTGTAAAATGTCAAAGAAAATGGTAAATGCTCAAAGTTTCACAATCTGTGAAAGTCTGACATTTCATAATTCATGATTCATTTGAGACACTTTACACTCAACTCAACTGACCTAGCTTAGCACCAGACTATTTCACAGTTAACCCCCAAATAATTTTTGATATATAACAAAATAACATTTTTACCTCAATTTTCAGTTCTCACTGGTGAAGTATTACCTAATAGATAAACCAATGGAAACACAAGGTAACATTCTGACAAAGATAAAAAGCATAGTATATCCCCCAGCATGGAACAGTGGTATGTAGAACTTTTTCAAATTGATGTGATTTCCAGAGTTGGAAAAACGTATTTACGTTTACCCGAAATACCCGGTTATTCGGGTATTTATATTTACGTTTACGTTTACGTTTTCCAAAAATACCATTACGTTTTGTTACGTTTTCCTGACCGAAATACCCGGGTACTTTGTAAAACGTAAAAATTCTGATATTTAGGTGTTTTTAGTGGCTGCGCCCTCAGAAGAAACTGCATATTGCCATGAATTCTCTACCGATTTTGATGGTTGACCACTTAAAATGGTCAGAATGACGTGCCGATCACTTTAGTCCTGCGATTAGAATGAGTACAAACAACACCTCAAATATTTTATACACTCCAATACATAGCCACTATTGTCCACTGACCGGAGTAAATGCTGTACATAAAAATGCAACTGTATTTTGTCATAAACTGACAATAAATTATGAACAAAATAATGAAAGAAATGTAATATTTATGATAAAAATTCAACACAATTTTAGGTTCCGTCTTCGGATAGGTATGGCAGATGTCACAGTATATTTGATGATTTTTCCAAAATGGGCTAGGCTAAACAAACAGTTTTAAAAGTTGCAATGCACTGAAACAGTGGCTGTAAAGTGTCCATTTAGCCATGCTGGGCTTTTGAAATTTGGTAAAAGGATCCATTTGGGATGTGGAAACATTTGAGCAAATTATTTATCAGACTGAATTACAAAAATATGTAATTTTTGCTCAATTTTGATGTCAATATCATCGTTGTTTGTGTTAAATTAGATTATCATTTGTTATAGTTGTCTGACTCGATGTTGTTCATTATGGTGAGCATGTAGTGCTAAAACATAAAGATATTGTATGGAAATCAGTGATTGACCCATATAAAGGTGAAAATAATGGTATTTTCCAAAGCAAAATGGCAAATACTATGCGTATAAAAATTTTATGTTTATGTTTTTTTTACATATTCCTCGGTATTTTAAAAATACCTTACGTTTTAGTATTTATACTTTAGATTTGGAAAAGGTATTTATGTTTACGTTTACGTTTTCCAAAAATACCAGTATTTGTACAACTCTGGCGATTTCACCAAGTGGAATTTGTTCATTGTTGTTGTAAAATATGCAAATGAAGAATATTCACTAAATATAGGAAGAATGAAACCTAACCAATGAAATTTGAATGTTTTTTTTCTTCTGAATAGTTTTCAATTTATGTACAATTTAATTTAGTTACAGTGGAATAGTTTAATTCTTATACAGCAAGCAATCTCGGAGGCTGTTTTGGTGATGTACATATCACCTTTCTGCAAATAACTTTCTTTTCAGACACATTTGCACATTCATTGGTACTGTGCCAAAAAATTGAAAATATCTTATTTATAATGTACAATAATTGATTTTTACTATTGTGTCACCATAAATGTTTTGTTTACAAAATGCAGAAACTCCAGACAGTGAAATCAGCCAGTCTGCTGTGTGGAAACGCATGAGAAGACCTGAAGAAGGAGTACCCCCAGTTAGTTGACATTGGTGTACACATTGTGTTAGTTGACATTGCTGGACATTGCTGTACACAAAAGGGGTGGCTGACGATGAAAATGCAAATTAAATTGCATTTTCATTGAATAGATTTTTATATACAAATATACATACATCTCATATAATGTGATATAGATATAATTACCATATTTCTTCTGATAGGAGAGCACCATTCTATTTTTTCATGTAATTTTTTCATCAACTTTTTTACCCACTGTTCTATTGGAGGTGTCATTCTATCAGAGTTGTTAAAATACCGGTATTTTTGGAAAGCGTAAGCGTAAGCGTAAATACACTTTCCAAATTTTCAGTATGGATACTGAAAGCGTAAGGTATTTTTAAAATACCTGGGAAAGCGTAAATAAAAGCGTAAGCATAAAAATTTTTTAAGAGACGTTATCTCAGTGAATTCTTTCCAAATCAAGCTCTCAGCGACATTTTTCGGATGTCCAGTTAGTAGTCTGCCCTCATATGTTGTTTGGCAATTCATCGGCAGCGACACTTACCGTATTTCTTCTAATAGAAGAGCACCGTTCAATTTTTTTGTCAACTTTATTTGCCTGCCGTTCTATGGGAGGTGCCGTTCTATTGGAGGCTGCCGTTCTATTAGAAGAAGCACGGTAAGTCATCTTTGTATCTTCCAACTTGGAGTTACTGCTGTCGACGGCGACAACATCATCGTCGGAATCCATTTTCAGCCCAAAATTTCGTATAAGCCATAATTTTGCTCGACGACACAGTATTAGCAAGACATTCATACTGCGACACAATTTGTAAATGTGTCACTATTTCCAGCACATTACTGCACGCACGCAGTAATTTTTTTGGTACGCAGTTTCGTTCACTCGTTTTTGTGGTTTTATGCTTTTTCAAAAGATTAAAACTGAACCGTGTGAAAAGCTTTTTTACGCTTTTAGTACCCGGGTATTTTGGCCGGGAAAGCGTAAAAAAGCATACGGGTATTTTATGAAAGCGTAAGCGTAAGCGTAAGTATAAATACCCATTTACCCGGGTATTTCGGGTAAGCGTAAATACGCTTTCGCAACTCTGCATTCTATCAGAGGCTGCCGCTCAATTCTTTTCACAAATCTTTTCCCACATTTTTCATATGAACAGTATTTTTATGAAACATGAACAACATTGTTATCAGAGCATCAATTCAAACAAAATCAAATGTGAAAACAGCCACCAATCATAGTTTTACAGACAACCCATATTTTTATTTGACCCACAATGTACCGTATTACCTCGAATTATCCCCCCCCCCCTTGAATTAACCCCCCCCCCCCCCTCGAAATACCCCCCCTAAATTTCGGCTGAGGAAATAATAACCCCCCCTCGAAATACCCCCCTAAAATTGAGTGTACAATGCAGAACACACGTTAAAACTGATGATTAAGTGACGTTAGGGAAGGGTTTTTGTGTATATACAGTAATATATGCCTATAAACACATAAAAATCTATGTGATTACTCGATTTTTCTGCGTCTGCGTACGTGGAATTTCCGAAAATTTCTGGCGAAATAATAGACCCCCCTCGAATAACCCCCCCCTCGAATTATCCCCCCCCCCTCAAATTTTGCTGGCGAAATAATAAACCCCCTGGGGGTATTTCGAGGTAATACGGTAATGTGATAGGCACTCTAGTTGTCACGTGTGCAGAGTTTTGACCTAAATATTGACCTTCTGTGTGTTAATCCATACAAATTAACACACTGGAACACACAGTTACATAGTGTGGTCAAAAATTGTTCAATCACATTAAAACAAAATGTTTGAGTGTGAACATTTTTGTGTTTTTATTTCATTAACTTGTGTGTGAAGTGTGAACATGAAAATATGTGAATTGAGCTGCAAGCCTGTGTATAAGCATAAAGTATTTTTTACTCACCCCCACCTAAAGTACAGAAAGTGTAAAGCAAAAAAAATTACTTTTGCTTATGAGTAAATGGGTGTAAAAGACTTTACTCCAGAAAGTGTGAATACCGTATTACCTCGAAATACCCCCAGGGGGTTTATTATTTCGCCAGCAAAATTTGAGGGGGGGGATAATTCGAGAGGCGGTTTATTCGAGGGGGGTCTATTATTTCGCCAAAATTTTTCGGAAATTCCCCATACGCAGACGTAGAAAAATCGAACAATTACGTAGATGTATACGTGTTTATAGGCATATATAACTGTATATACACATAAACCCTTCCCTAACGTCACTTAGCCATCACTTTTAACGTGTGTTCTGCATTGTACAGATCACAAACCACGGTATTTGTCATGTACGTTCTCTTTACACTCAATTTTAGGGGGGGTATTTCGAGGGGGGGGTTATTATTTCCTCAGCCGAATTTTAGGGGGGGGGTATTTCGAGGGGGGGGGTTAATTCAAGGGGCGGGGATAATTCGAGGTAATACGGTAGGTGTATTTGTCCTCAGGAAATCATAAAGCTAATCATAAAATTACCTTTTATTTCTGGAAAATGTAGGATGGAACATTATCAATATTTACTCTGGACAACAAAAAAGGTGTTTTCTTTTTATTAAGACGTATTCTTTATGAAAAGAAAGTTTATTCATGGCTACAATTCCAAAAAATTGGTAAAATATTTTATAAAAGACTCAGTAAATCTGTACTCAGAAGAATTACTCTACTGAACCAAAGTACTTTCAAAAAGTAAGCAGATACAAAGTACGGATACTCTGAGTACAGATACTCTTTTCAAAGTATGTGCACATACTCAGTACTCAATTATGCATAGTTTTCAAGCAAAATTAAATACCACACATGAACAACTATGGAAACTACATGACAAGTTAACTACTGTATTTCTTTGAAACACATCACTAAATAAAGACACATGCCACTTGACGGTTACACGTTACTCAGCATACCGAACATGACATACCGTATTTCCTCGAAATACCCCCCTCAAAATGGGCACATGTATTTGTGGTCCGGGAAATGCATAACAGACGTTCAAAACACTTACTGTGTTACGTTTGAACATCGTTTATACCATATACATCCTTATATAAGGCTGTAAAAACTTATAAATGGTGGGTTTTTTTGCTGGTTCACGTTTTTCTCTCAAAATTGTCACTCTGAAAAAATAAACCCCCGGGGGGTAATTCGAGGAAATACGGTACTTTCCTTGCAACTAAGGATTGCCAAATCCCGGTGAAGGACCGTTGCGCCAAAAATACAACTTCTTCCCAGGTTCAAGGAACTCGGCAGCGCAGAAAACTGGAATATTCATCTGAACTCAAAGATCTCATCCTTGGCCCAGTGCCAACGAGTTCTGAGAGCAAAACTCATGGCATCAGTAGCATCGCATTGGCGAATATTTTTCTGGCAGCATATGGCTTTGGGCACTTTCTGCTCATTGTGCCGCCTTATTTTGTCAGCCTGGATAGTGCTATGAGGGTGAGTGGGGCTCAATTTGGTGGGTTCAGCGAAAATGAAATAGTGAACTACAGTGAGAGCACATATTTTGGTGTGCATTCTATCGTTTGTGCGCTTGTGTCGCTACTGTAGTCGCTCGCACACTAGCGACACAAGCGCACAAATTCCGAATTGAAGAGGTACTAATACGATATAGCCTAATAACCTAGTTAATACGTTAGGTAACACGATATTAGATCGGGAAAAAAGTTCTATCTGTTTCTGGATTGTTGTGTTTGCTGTCAGTTCCACTCTGCTCCGGTCAGTTCCCCTTCACTGGTCACTTACTAGACACTTTCTGTTCCTATTTTCCCCTAGTTTCCACTTCCCATCACCAAATTTGAACATGAAATTCAAGTCTAACAAGTGGTGCTTGTCGCATGGCGACCTTTCCCACAAGCAAAAGTTGACGATTGAACATGAATGCTTCTCTTCGCTTCGTTTGTAGAAACGGACACAATTTTCTCTCCAACCAAATAGTTGACTGCTGGTAGGGTTCAAACGGGATTGACTTTTCGGGATCGGGATTGGTTTTTTGATATTTCGGGATCGGGATTGGGGTCACCGGATCGGGATCGGGATTGGCATTTTTTCGGGATCGGGATTGGGGTCTTGGGATAAAGATTTTGGCCAATGTTTTGGCATCCACAGTTGTTCATAAAGGTCTAAAAACACTGTTGGATGCCAGAAACGTGACATAAAATGAACGCTGGGGGTTTGCGTTCACATTTTTGCATGCAAAAACGTCGTTTTTTTACTTTTGATTATTTCCACTAATTTTTCCGGGATCGGGATCCCGGACTTCGGAGTTTCTCGGGATCGGGATCGGGATTTGAAAAGTTTCGGGATCGGGATCGGGACTGCTAAATCCCGGAATTTCACGGGATCGGGATCCCGTTTGAACCCTAACTGCTGGCAAGGCTTCAATTAGCATTTCTGCAATTGGTCAACTAATCCTATTTACAAGGAAGCCAGTTGACAGCTGACTTGACACCTAGTGTCAAATAGTGTGCATATAGCCAATACAGGTAAAATTCAATTGACAATGAATTGATCAATTTCAGGGTACTATACGATACGCCTATCTGAGCTACTGCATTGCTACACTGTATGCTGTAACAGCAGCCTTTGATCAAAGGTAAATAGATATTTGCGTGAATACCCGAAATCCTCAAATAAGACCCCAGGGGAGTTATTTTTTCCTCAGACGTTTTTGAGGGGGGAGTTATTCAGGGGGAGAGTTATTTTTCCTCAGACGTTTTTGAAGGGGGAGTTACTCAGGGGGGAATTATTTTTCCTCGTAAAACTTGAACTTAATTCATTGTATGGGTGCAGTCTGTAAACTCATGTAATTCAGGTATTTAACTGCCCAACAACAATAAAAAGATGTGTATACACTGTATACAGGGGGGAGTTATTCAAGGGGGTCTAATTCGAGGATTTGCGGTATATTTCTTTATATTGATCCATTATATTGATGTATTTTGAATAATTATGTCAACTTTTTGTGATATGCAACTCTAGTCGTTCAAACATGTGAGTGAACGAGTCTTTTAATGCCGAAATGCAAACTGAAAGGTGATTCTAATCGCCAATTTGGTAAGGTGTAGATGTAGGTCATATAAGATGTAGATTACCCAACACAGCAAAAAATGGGCTCGTGAAGCGCATGGAAGCGGCGTGCTTCCACACGCTTCCACCAACATCATGAAATTCTGGGTAGAAGTGTCTTCCACACGCTTCACCTAGCTTCCCATTAGCTTCACGCGCATCCAAACATGTGGAAGACACTTCACGGCGCTGACGCTTCCACGCGCTTCACTAAAATATACGTTTGCGCGTCAGCGCCATATTAAAAAAGCGTGAAACGGTGAAGTGTCTTCACGCTGATTTGTGTGATGCTTGTGGAAGTACTGCCGTGCTTGGTGAAGTGTCGGGAAGTGTTGGCGTGAAGACACTTCCCGACGTTTCACCGCGCATCCACACCCCCATTTTTGTGCTGTGCAACAATATATTTTTCCGTGCTTTTTACAGTGCACGGGACTGCCCCCTGCCTACAAATTCCCCTAAAAAATTCACAGAATCCGACTATTATGCGCACTGGAATTACTCCGAAACACGGCGGCGCTTTATTCCTTGCTGACTATCGGAAATACATACAATATTTTCATGAAGAAAATAGGCTGGGGGTACATAATTACCCACGAATTTATGTCCAGTGTATCGCTGATTTTGTGGATTATAATCGGAGGGATGATTTTGAAGAAAAGTGCAAAAAATTGGAGAGTAACTTTGAGTCGGTGGGTAGGGACAAAACGCACTTAATTTGTCACGTAATTTAAATATAACACACCGAGCGCAAAATTTACAATCAATTCTACCATATTCACCTGAATAAAAAACAAGTTTATTTCTCACATCACAATGAATCACTGTCGCAATGAATTTTGGTCAATTTGATATAAATTATTGTGTATCTACCATCGGACATCATTCATCAAAATATGGTAACATAAACTGTAAACTATTTTTTCCGACCAATATATTTATTCCGTTTTCTGGGTGACTGAGTATATAAACTCGTTTTAACCACAGGGAAATCTGAATGAGATACGCAAGGAGAGATACGATCGCAGTCCAGTGAATTTAATGTGAATACGTTATTTACCAATGAACTGACAAGCGAAAATAAAAGCGTCAAAATACTGGCGCCAGGCGCCATAAACTCCATGGCGGTATCGACTCCAGGATGGCACCGTGGCGCTTTCTGGCGGTACTCCTAGACCCTGTAAAAAGCCCTATAAAATGTCAAATGTCATGCAAAGTGTCAAAAGGCATCGAAAATGCCCTGCAAAATGGCAACTCGGTTACCATTTTGCAGGACATTTTGCATGACTTTATACACTTTGCACGACATTTTACATTTTACATGGCTTTTTACAGGGTCTGAGAGTGCCCTAGGGTGGCACCGTGGGGCTTTCTGCTTGGAGTCAACGCAATGTTTTTTTTCTCCAAATAATACAGCTGAGAGAAATCATTCATTTCCAACAGTGAAACATGATGAGAAAACGAAACTCATTCAGGTTTCTCGAGAAAACTTGCACAACTCAAGCGATATGCACGTTTTATTGCTAAAAAATGAACGTCAAAAAGTTTTGAAAAAAATATTTTGACAGAAGTGCAAGACTTTCCGAAACCGGAATCGTGAAACAATTATCGCCTAAATAATTCATAACCTAGAAATAATGCTATTCACGCAAATTCTTACAAATTACCACGCAAACATTTCAGATTTTTTTTCGCATGTCACAACTTTCAAAATGACTAAATTCAAAAATTTGTAACCATGCCAACATACGCAAATTAGGATTGGAACGATGTGAACGTAAATCTACGAAAATCGACGTCTTAAATTTCGAAATTTAACTAAACACCGACAAGAAAATATTGAGTTACTTGATTGATGTAGGGTACTATCCAGTAAATATCATTAACCAATACTCATTTTTTGTTGAAAAATATCGAGTACAAATAGCGGGGAAAAATCGTTCCAACCCTAGTGTTGGCGCAAATTCCGCAAGTAGACAAGTGACAAAAAAGTGGTAAGTAAAAGTGGGACTTGAATTGAAATGGGATTGGGACAATATATCGCATCGAATATCGACTATTTTTTATATCAAATTTCAATATAAATTTTGTTCTCTTCCAATTTTGGTAAACTACCGTGCCTGTGCCATTATGCACCTAGAGAACCGGCACGCATTTAACTATGTCTGGCATGCTGAAAAAATGCGATAACAAATGATCTTTAAACGTGAAACAGTGACCTTAAAAGTGAAAATCTCTAAAAAGTATGAAAATTAGCGACTTTTGGTGAAAATTAGGGTAGGATTGCTCAAAAGTGCTCCAGATAGTTAGGTAATTTGTGAGGGGGGGTCAGTTCAGGGCAAAATAACCAAAAAAATTTGCCTCTGGTAAAGATAGATAGCGAGGCGGTTTGGGGTTGAGGGGTTACTCGCCCCCTTTCTTACCCCTGTGGGTATGATGTGTCTATAATGAGTCTAGATGCATAATGGGTTTACCGTATTTCCTCGAAATACCCCCCGGGGGTGATTGTTTCATAGTGGTCCCGAGAGGGGGGGGGGGGGTTAAACGAGGGGGGGTATTTCGGGGGGGGGGGTTAAACGAGGGGGGTATTTCGAGGGGGGGGGGTTATTATTTCACAAGAATTTTTTTGAAATCCTAGTACAAAATCGTTGTTTGCGATGTGCGCTGGGGTAGAAAAATGCATCAATAACTGACATGTAAAGACTCCTGTAGACTAATATTAGTACGTAGATGGTATAAACACTGTTCTAACGTTTTTCCGACATTGTTTTAACGTGTGTTCTGCAGTACGCAGAACACAAACTGCAGTATTTGTCATGTACGTTCTCTTTACACTCAATTTGGGGGGGGGGTATTTCGAGGGGGGGGGGGTGATTGTTTCATAGTGGTCTCGAGAGGGGGGGGTCAAACGAGGGGGGGGGTCAAACGAGGGGGGGGGTATTTCGAGGAAATACGGTACATGCATAATAGGCCTGACCCGAACAATCGAATATGAACTATTTTTTATGAACTAACGAATATGACATATTGAATATCGGATAGCGACCATGTTTTTCAAAATTTGGCGGCAAGTGCAATAAAATTTCTGTTACAGTTTTCTGGTAAGTGAAAAACTTTTTTTCCAACCCTACACGACACTTTATCGCCACTTGTCCACTTGCAAAAGTGGTATCATCAATACAACTTTGCGCCAAAACCGAACGTGTTCATGATATTTGCGAAAATCCACTGCGTAATAGCTTTCTCAGTTTCGTCCAGACGCGACACGGGCACCTTGTCCATTGAAACCTGCAAAAAGTATTCAATCGTTAAAAATAAATTATCGTTATTTTTTATTCCAACTTATTTTAAGCCACTGG